>JAUIMM010000178.1:11677500-12277500 GCA_031769625.1 Taudactylus pleione
TTCTGAGCTTCAAACATCTCCCCCAATATAACATAACAATGACCCTCATCTTCCCATGAGCGTTCCAGTCAGCTTCTACGGATTCCCTTAATTGGGTGATTCCATAACGCTACTTGTCTTGTAACACACCAAGTTTAAAACATTGTACTAAATGGAGACTTTTTTTTTCTTGCTCCACTTTAGGTCATCCATTAATGGTTTAAAAATAAACTTAATAAAACATGTATGGTACAATAATTTTATTTTTTCGTTGTATATGAAAACTTCACTCCAATAAACAATAAGTAGCGGGGCTTTGATTCAATAGAGCAAAAACAAATCGGACAGTTTATTTTGAAAAGTCTTCAGCTTATAAATGAACATTTATTTGAAGTGAAAAAAAATGTTTTTGTACATTTTAAAATGTGGCGCAACCAATTAGTTTGACGTTAGCGTGCATTGCTAACGGCACAATGCATCAATAAAAGGTGTCTAAAGCTTATGTCCAAGTTCATGCATTTAAACCATTTTCACCAGTACATGTGTGTGAATGAGCTCTTAGTCACAATGGTTGAATGAAATTACAGAGGCAGGTACGTGCAAACCGGTGTCCTGCAAATAAACTGCACCATCACCATTATGTCATGATTGACTTGCACTGGAGGTAGTAGATGGAACCAGATTTTTCTGTATATTCTGTGGTAGTTCTGTAGTTATAGATTTTTGTATATATCTGATACTTTTTGGATACTCAGTCTAGATTGTAAATATATAAGCTTCCAGCCAGTCTTGCTTTCATGGAACTTCTTACAGCTGCTACAACAACCTGTTTCTGTAATAATTAAAAATATAAATACATCTTGTATAGAATGACTATAAATATTTATATTACTTCATCAAATTAATAATCAGTCTGTATCTAAAGAGAGCATTAATAGCGGAGCTGCTAAGTGTAGGCAATGCATGATATAAACAAGGTCTGTTTTATTAAAATTGAACCACCAACAAATTCCATTGCACATAAAGCTTCATACAGCAGAAAAATAGGATTGTTGTGCTCACTGTAAAATCTTTCCCTGAATCCACTTGGGGGACACTTCTATACCTTGGGGTATAAAGGTGCCAGTGTATGACCTGGGCACAACTACAGTACAGACTTGTTGGTCTCTGACTTCTCCCCCTCTAGGCTCCACCCCTGGAAAGACTTCAGTTTATTACTAACAGCCTGTGACTAAACAAACCATTAAATAACCAGACCAAAAATATAGTAAAGAAACTGGGAAGGGATTGCAGTGTCCCCCAAATGGATTCAGAGAAACAAATTTTAAGGTGAGTACTAAAATCCTATTTTCGCTTTCATCCATATTGGGGGACACTGCTGTACCTTGAGGATGTTTCAAAGCTGCTTCTAGGGTAGTGTTAAGATTTCACTATGTGCATAAACCAAATACAGATTTCTGAAGTCTGTGCATAAAAGGTTTATTTCACAACAACATGTTATAGCAAGATAATGCGGAGCCCTTGCAGGCTGGAGAGTATAGAAAAACGCAACTCAGGATATAGTTCATAGCAGGCAAACCGAATACACTAAACTTGCATACAAACTTGGGTCAGACGCATGCAGTTTGTGAACATAGTCCAAGTTCCTAGCACAGGTTGCACAGACAGAAGGCTATAGTGCAATGCTGAGCAGTACTATGGATGAAATGGTGTTATGATTTCAAATGGCACAAGTAAATTCAGTGGTGTCACAAGGAGGGTGTGGTCGCACCAAGGTGCAGACTCTCCCTCAGTGACCAGAGCTGCGTGCTGCACTGTAGTATTAAATGCAGCACTCCCCTCCTGACACACTGAGGGAGCCAGCACACTGCACACAACACAGTCCGCACCTCCTGCAACCACGCCACCCCCAAAAGCCCCCACCCCCGGTAAGAGACACGGGACTGAGGTGTTTGGGCTGTGAGGCCATGCCCCCTACCTGTGTGCCTACGCCCCCTGCTTGTGAGTTCAGGACCCTTTCTGGTGGCGCACGGTTTTGCAGCGCACACACAGCGTTCCTCCCTGCACCAGGTGACACCGCAGGGAGGGACGCCACTGAGTATATACCATAGTAGTGAATTGATGACATGTATCAGGTTTTCTGAATGCACAGGTGAATGCCTTATAGAGAACAGTTCTGTCATATTGCACAAATATTTGCCACAGTAGAGAATTGCTAACAGATAATGGATTTCCTGAACAGCACAAGTAATCTGCACAGCAACATATAATTGAGTAGATCTGCAGCGCACGCCAGATTAATTGAGCTGTTATGAAATGTTGCTCAGTTCTATTCAATACAAATATTTTGCACTGAAGCAAGACACTAAGCAGATCTTTTGGAAGAATCCAGGTTCACTTCTTAGAGAAATATTAGGTAACAGGCTTTCCAAATGACATGACCAGAAACATCTATGACCAGCACCTGTGTCATTGGGTTGTTTATAACAGTTGAAACAGTAATTAGATTAACCTCTCACAGGTAATATCCACAATAGTCCAGGGAGTGCAGTCCCTACAGGTGAACTGTACTACACAATCAGAATACACAGAGTCCTAAAAAGTGTATGCCCAACAATTTTGACCATAATCGGTGTCCTGCGATACATAACGTTAAACCTGTAAATAAATTTTACCGCAGTTTAATTTTACTGAGGCGTCATGCCGCACCAGCCAGAAAGCACTGATTGTCCTGGTCCTGTACAGGACGCTTTCAGAAACCTAGCCTTGACGATATGTGATACATCACAAAAACAACTATTTCAAAGCAGGCCAACATCACTTATGGTTGTTGTAGAATACCAAAATAGTCGGTCTTGAGCAAGGATGTCTTTCTGTCCACAGAATTTCAAGGCTTTCAGTACGTCCAAGAGATTAATGATAGAGGACAACCTTAGTCTTGGTGTGGCAAAAAAAGACAGAATTACAGGCTCCTGATTGAGATGAAATATAAGCTTGGATTGACAAGGAGGGCTTGGTGTGAAGAACAGCTCTGTCGTTGTGGAATATGAGATAAATAGGTTACAAGACAAAGCTGTCAGCTCTGACACCCTCCTTGCTGATGAGATGGCTAGGAAAGGTAACTTCCCAAGTGAGCAATGTCAGCTTAGCTGACTGAAGAGGCTTGAGTGGAGACTTACTACAAAGCAGCAAGTAACATATTAAGGGCCTGATTCACTACGGAACGCTATTGCAGCTGTGATTACGCACGTTCTTCTGCGAAAATATGCTAATGAATGCAATTGCAAAGCCGTCGCACAGCAAGCATAGAGACTCCCACTACCGCTATCTCACGTCCATAATACCTTGCTGTCCTGCGTATACATTGAGTAACATTGGCCCCTCACGCACCTTTACAGCATAGTCTGACCTTACTCAGAAATTGCTAACCTCGTCGCTACTCAAGCTGCGTATGCCGTTGCAGTGGCTAATTTATGCACGCCCATGCAACGGCATTCAGACAGGCACGCCTGCGTTTCACCAACCACTCCTCTGTCACCACCCCAAATGCTCTCAGCCTGTCACTCATTGGCTTTGTATCTGCATGAGTGATCACAGTGCTATCGCAATGCTAACTCATGCACGCATACTGCGGTGCATGCGCAGTACGCACCATTGGCCAATTTGCGTACGCTGTTGCAATTCGTGATGAATCGGGCCCTAAGTTCCTTCTTGACCATAGATGGTACAATAAGGTTCAGTAGGGTGGTTGGATGTCTAAAACACACTGAATGAAGGTAGGAATTTCTGGAATATCCACCAGCTTGTGCTGGAAAAAAAACAATAGATGAAACGGAAAACCTGAGTGTTGAGAGAAGCAAGATGCAATCCCACATCCACACAGGACTGTAAGAAAGTGAGACGCTGTGTGAACCATAAAGAAGAATTGGTAACTCCATTCTTTGTACATCATACAAGATACACTTTCCACACACAGCGGTAATCAAAAAGATGTTGGTATGCAAGCCTAGATAAAAGTCTGAATTGTCTTTAACAATCCTTTTTCATACAAGATAATGGCCTCAACAGCCATACTGTCAAATCTAGACAGGTCTAGTCCTAATGGAATATGAAGGGGGGGGGGGGCTTGACTTAACAGGTCATTTGAGTGGCAGACACCACCACCACTAGGGTGACATTCCAAGGAACCACCATGGTATCATCTAACGATACCTCGAGGTTTTGAGTTCTTCCACAATAGAATGGCAATTTGTAGTTTAACCGAGAGACCACCTTCCATTATTTGCTTAAAACTTCTGGGTAAAAACACAGCATTCCAGGGTAGATGGTCTGTCGACTATCCAAATGTCCACTCTCGGAAATAAGACCGCTAAAACGGCTGGGACATCATGCTATGCCCAATGCATGATCTTGGATGTCCCTCACATCAGCGACACTGATTGCATACCCCTAGTTATAGCCCTGTCCTACACTAATCCTCCCTCTACTGATATCATGCAGTGGGGGCTTTCTGCAAGGTAGACCCCACCTGCCTTTGGTTTTCCTCCATTCTTACCTCTGAAGATGGGATCTTCCCAGTCGTGTTAAGCATTTACTGCCTGTTAGCCCTGTCCTCAACGACATTGGAGTGTGACATAGACCCCCATTTATCAATGATCGCTTTTGCATCGCGATCAAGGCATGCCAGTAACGCCCATGATTGCATTGCAAAATGCGATCATACCGGCCGGATGTATCATCCGGGACATGCAGGGACACGGCTGCACATGCATAGCCGCCATAGCCAGGGAGGGTTCCAGCGGATACCTCCGCCGGCTAATTATGCGCGGTGTAGCCCATAGGCTACAGCTGCTAACGTCATCTTCGGATGGCGTTTGCCAATATCTGGAATGCATCGCATTCCGGATATTGATATATTTGGCAGCATCGCATCCCCCATAGAAACCTATGGGGGATGCGCCTGTCAGCAGCAATAGAGGGATCACAGCAGCTTTCGGAGATGCCTTCGGTCCCTCCTTAATACATACGGGGGATACTTAATATTTGAGGTAAACCCCCGAAAACTAGTGTTTTCAGGGATTATACCTCAAATACACTTTGATAAATGGGCCTTCTAGTGTGTCTTGTACTGATCTCACCATCCCTAGGTGGGAACAGCAGCACTCCTGTTTGTTTTAGTGGCGGTTATCTTTTCAATATGGGCTCTCCACACCACAAAGGGAAATGTCCGCCGCGCCAAGCGGACCACTTACAAGCCTCATCCTGCCATGTTTGGGACAGTTGAGAATAAACTCAGTTTCTGTCACAGCTCCCAGAGTGCGGTCCGCATGCCTAGGTGCTTTTACACACCAAAGGTCCCAAGTCCCAGTTAACTTCATGAGCCGGGTGACCTAAACTGCCGGGAGGCCATAGATGGAGATCCAGGAGCAGCAGAACAGCAACCATCATTGCCGGGGCCTGAGTGGTCATGGCAGGTGATTAGCTGAACACCTTTAAATGCTAATGTAGTGAATAAAATTGAAAAAAATCCTGCACAGAAGCAAAACTTTGCCCTACTACGTGGGCACAAAATTAAAAACTGAAGTATTTTCAGAGAAGGGGCATCGACCAACAAGTCTGTAGTGTAGTTGTACCCTGTTCCAGCACTAGTGCCCTCTATACCCCAAGGTACAGCAGTGTCCCCCAATATGGAAGAAAATAAAAATACACAGTGACAGTGTGCGGCTGTTCAAACCTATAGGTTAAAAGGAAATACTGAAATTTACATCAAACTAATGTAACTGAAAACAAAGATAACTGTGACAGTAAGTATTTTAAACTTTCAAAATTAAACAAATTTACTTTTAAACAAGAGTTGCATACACATCTATAAACTGAATTGGGCTGCATGGTTGGCATAGTGATTAGCATTACTGGGGCTGGGGTTAAATGTTCATGGCTTGTACTCAAGGGCAACCGCCCTGTCCAAGAGTTTGCACTGTCTATATAAACTACTGTATGGTGAAAAGTTTAAAAAAGTCCATGGTTAGTGGACAAAACGCGTCGCTATTCCTTCCTGCTACTGAGTGGTATAGTCATCTGTATTGGGAACCTGTAGAGTCCGGTCCATCAGCAACTGATATAAATTGCTTAGACTGCTGACATTCCATCCTAGAACTGAGATTAACCCTTATTGCATGTTGTCTCTGGTGGACAATTATAGAGCTGGGGTCCGCTGATTACTACAGAAGCTTCCAGTATCGGTCCATCTGCCAAGGCACTGCCACTGTGAAGCTGTGTGGGACACAATTACTTAAACCAGCAGCAGCTGTTTTGCCCCCAGACCATTGACACAGAGGGCACCAGCAGAAGATTTGGTCCTGGGTGCTAGTCACAATACTCCACAGTTTCTCAAGCTCGGTCCTCAGGACCCCAAACAGTGCATGTTTTCCATGTCTCCTGACAGAATCGCAAGTGATATAATTAGATCTTTTAAAATGTATCAGTGAGTAATGAACACACCTGTGCACCTGCTGGGTGATCTGGAAAAAGTAATTGTAACTGTGGGGTCCTGAGGACCGAGTTTGAGAACCACTGCAATACTCCATAGAATACCTCCATGGCACCACCTGTTATTCCTTCAGGGGACTACCCGATGTTGTGAGTTTTGTTCAGATATAGCAGACCATCGCGCTCTGCATTACTGTACCGTATATGTATACTAGAGCTGTCTTAACAGCATTGTAGCCCCTGGGCAAGGAAATGCACTGGGCCCCCTACCCACACATTCACAGGAATACAAATGTAAACGGTCAATAAAATTAATCCTTTCTATTTATTGGTACTGTCAATAAAATAAAAGTTTAAACATAAAAAACACAATGTAAGCAAGGATTACGGACTAACCTGGGTACTGAGAGTGTTTCACTTTTAGGATACGTTTGGTTACATATACTTGCTGCTCACAACATTGAGAGTGGTTTTGTAAAAAGTGTATCTTTTTTAAATATGTATCTGATTTTACTTACCAGATACTATCTGATTTTAGGGTGTTATGATCCTATATGATTGAATTTAATTTGCTATTTCAACAATTACTATTACTAATCTTTTACTGTGCATTATAATAATTTACAATTTATTTATTCACATTGGTTCTTGTTGATTTCCATTCTGGTTGAGCCAGCACATTTTCCTTTCTTGTCACTTTTTACATGATGTTGGCATTACCTTACTTTGTTTACTGCTGCAGTAAGCCCAACCTGCTTTATTCACCAGCGTGATATCTGGTACTTAAGCTGCATATACACACAACGATTTAGTAAGTAAACGATTTTCAGTCATTTTTTCAAAGGAAAAATGAACGAAAATCGTTTACTAAAATCATTCATTTACTAAATGTAATGAACGATTTTTTTGAACTACAAACGATTTTAGCATATTCCCTTACTGAAAATTGTTGAGTTGGTCAGTCTGACTAAACTACAAATGTGAACGCGCATGAACGATAACCGTTCATCGTTTTAACTCAGAAAGTGAATGATTTTTTTCAACGATTGAACGATAAATGATATCGTTATTGATAATTGTTCAAAAAATCATTGTGTGTGTATGCACCTTTAGTGTTTAACAGTTATATTGTTATTCACAGTGTCATCCAAGAAACAATTGTAATACTTAGAGAGGGATGCAATTAGTCGTGAGGATTACCCCGCAGCTAATTACCCGGGCCAGAAGATTGAAATAGCGGGGTTAACCCCCCCTCCCCTTCCCCCGTGCGCACGTTAATCCCCAGAGGTGGGCTTTTCCTCGCAGCTTCATGAGCCGCAAAGCAAAGTCCAGGAGCAAAGGTACCCGCTGGTGGTGAGCAAGTGGGGAAAACCCATTGGTTCTGCACAGGGAAGATGCTATTTAATTGAATAGCATTTCTCTACACCATGCGGGTAATTAGCTGTGGGGTAAACCTTGCGGCTAATTGGATTCACCCTTAGTAAATAATTTTGCCTGAAAGTACAGAAAAAACACACCATTAAGTAAGCAAGATGAAATGGCAGAACAACAAAGTACATGTAGGTTTACCCACCCTTTGCTTTGACTTGACTGTGATCACAGCACTTCCAAACCTTGCTTTTTCCTGAAATGTTGAGTTAAGTTACTATACAAACTAAAGAAGAGAATTTAATTGTACTCGATTGATTTAAACTTACTTCAGGAGAAATCAGAATGTACTGTGCCTGGAGGGAAAATAAAATAAAAACAGTTATGGCAAATTTCATGTACAAATGAAAATGTAGGCAGTGGTATTTGCACACTAGTCACTAGTTGATTTTTTAACACTAATGGTGCATACACGCGGTCAGATTTTTCTTCAGATCTGAACGATAACAATTTATAAAATCGTTCATATCTGAAGGAAAATCTGACATTTCTGAACGATGAACGATGCACGTTCCCGATGGTCAGATAACGATATCTGACATCTGATGTGTTTGCAGTCAGATTTGGACGATTCCATTCATTCTAATGCAGTCAAAAATCGTTCATAGTTCAAATCGTTGGTCAAATTGTTCAGATTGTTCTATCGTTCATCTGACAAATCTGACCGTGTGTATGCTCCATAAAAGTATTGAACTTTTGTAATGCCGCATAGTACTGTACACAGAATGGTTAGGAAGAGCTTCCCTTTATAATCAAGCTTACAATCTAGTTTTCGGGAAACGCTGAATATAAAGTAAACATTCCAGGCGGAACTGAAGCTGAGTATCAAAGGCATCATCTGTGGGCCCGCTGGCTTCATACGGCATCCCCGAGACCTGGGGTTGCTCATCTCTAAATGTGCAGTTCCTCTCTGTTCTACATCATGGGTGCCACCATCTTGGACAATATCACATGATCTGCCCTAAAAACAAGTTTCCAGCAACTTCTGTAACATTATTCAGCCAGCCTGCTTCAGTATTTGCTTCACAGCATTCTGTACTTGTTCCAGTCACCTGCTCAGTATTGATTCTCAGCAAACTGCCTCAATGTGTTCTAGTACATCTGCTTTAATAATCTGTCTTGCTGTGTTCCAGCACATCTGCTTCAGTATTTCCATCAAAGCATTCAGCCTCAAGGCAATCCAGCAAACATGCTCCAGTATTGCTTCACAGCCTATATCAATGCAGCCTGCTTCAGTTGTGCTTCTGGCACCGAGTTCCAGTGTATGTTTGCAGCCTGCTTCAGTTGTGTTCCAGTTCAAGTGTTTTTTGCAGCCTGCTGCAGTTGTGCTCACAGCACCAAGTTCTAGTATATTACAGTCTGCTCCATGATATCCTACTTTCTGCTGTGGCCACAGGCAATCCTGCAAGCCTAAACCTGTTCTCAATAGCTATTCTCCTAACTATTCTGCAACACCAGTCTCCTACTCAGGGCCTGTGCAAGGTTTCTTGGCACCCTAGGCATTTCTTCAGCCTTGCGCCTCCCCCCCTCCCTGCATAGCTACACAAGCCCTTATACAGTGCCCCCAGCCGTGGTCCCCTCTATGCAGTGACCACAGTAGTGCCCCCAGTAGTAGTACCCCCTATGCAGTGCCCCTCATATAGTGCCACAGGTACTGGTCCCCCACCTATGCAATGCCCCCACCAGTAATCCCCACCTATACAGTGCCTCCCATAGTGGTCCCATCAGTGCAGTGCCCCCAGTAGTAGTCACCCCCAGCAGTGCCCCCAGTAGTAGTCCCCCCAGCAGTAGTTCCCCCAGCAGTAAATCCCTAATCTGAATATTATCTAATCTGATATTATCTAATATTTCTAATGTGAATATTATCAAACACAACCACGAATAGTAGTATTCAGGTTCTTGGCTGAATAAACACTCACCAATATACCATCACAGCTGGTTCCTATTTGAGACAAAAATCTGGTTTTCAATAATTGTGTATATGTTTTATTTATGCTAGATATTTTTTATTTTAATATTCCTTTTAAATAACTATTTATTATTATTATAGGTTTTATGTCACTATTAATGTGATTGTTTATTACCAAAGTTTTTTTGATTATTAAAATTGTGGAATTATATATGTTCAGCACTCCTCCTATTTTTCCATTACAAAATCTTATTCAACATATAAAATAAACTTTTTCACAGATATACAGTACTGTGCAAAAGTTTTAGGCAGGTGTGGAAACAATGCTGCAAAGTAAGAATGCTTTAACAAATAGAATTGTTAATAGTTTCTTTTTATCAATTAACAAAATGCAAAGAGAATGAACAGAAGAGAAATCTAAATCAAATCAATATTTGGTGTGACCACCCTTTGCCTTCAAAACCGCATCAATTCTTCTAGGTACACTTGCACAAAGTCAGGTATATTATAGGATTATAGTCAGGTGTATGATTAACAAATCATACCAAACGGGTGATAATGATCATCATTTTCATATGTAGGTTGAAACACAGTAATGAACTGAAACAGAAACAGCTGTGTAGGAGGCTTAAAACTGGGTGAGGAACAGCCAAACTCTGCTACAAAGGTGAGGTTGTGGGAGACAGTTTCATTTCACAGGTCATACACCATGGCAAGACTGAGCACAGCAACAACACACAAGGTAGTTATACTGCATCAGCAAAGTCTCTCCCAGGCTAAGATTTCAAAGCAGACTGGGGTTTCAAGATGTGCTGTTAAAGCTCTTTTGAAGAAGAACAAAAAAACGGGCAACATTGAGGAACGTAGACACAGTGGTCGGCCAAGGAAACTTAGTGCATCAGATGAAAGACACGTCATTCTTACTTCCCTTCGAAATCGAAAGATATCCAGCAGTGCAATCAGCTCAGAACTGGCAGAAACCAGTGGGACCCAAGGACACCCATCAACTGTTCGGAGAAGTCTGACCAGAAGAATTGCGGCCAAAAAGCCATACCTTCAATGTGGAAACAAGGCCAAGCGACTCAACTATGCACGAAAGCATAGGAACTGGGGTGCAGAAAAGTGGCAGCAGGTGCTCTAGACCAGTGGTTCTCAAACTCTGTCCTCAGGACCCACACAGGTCACGTTTTCCAGGTTACCCAGTAGGTGCACAGGTGTATTCATTACTCACTGATACATCTAGAAAAATCCACAGGTGGAGCTAATTATTTCACTTGTGAGTCTGTGAGGAGACCTGGAAAACATGCACTGTTTGGGGTCCTGAGGACCGAGTTTGAGAACCTATGCTCTAGACTGATGATTCAAAATTTTTAATATTTGGCTGTAACAGAAGGCGATTTTTTCACCGAAGGGCTGGAGAGCGGTACAATAATGAGTGTCTGCAGGCAACAGTGAAGCATGGTAGAAGTTCCTTGCAAGTTTGGGGCTGCATTTCAGCAAATGGAGTTGGGGATTTGTTCAGGTTTGATGGTGTCCTCAATGCTGAGAAATACAGGCAGGTACTTATCCATGATGCAATACATTCAGGGATGCGTCTAATTGGCTCCAAATATATTCTGCAGCAGGACAATGACCCCAAATATAGAGCCAATGTCATTAAGAACTATCTTCAGTGTAAAGAAGAACAAGGAGTCCTGGAAGTGATGATATGGCCCCACACAGAGCCCTGATCTCAACATCATCGAGTCTGTCTGGGATTACATGAAGAGACAGAAGGATTTGAGCAAGCCTACATCCACAGAAGATCTGTGGTTAGTTCTCCAAGATGTTTGGAACAACCTCCCTGTCGAGTTCCTTCAAAAACTGTGTGCAAGTGTACCTAGAAGAATTGATGCTGTTTTAAAGGCAAAGGGTGGTAACACCAAAAAGTGATTTGATTTAAAATTCTCTTCTTCTCATTCACTTTGCATTTTGATATTGATAAAAAAAACTATGAAATCTTCTATTTTTGAAAGCATTCTTTGCAGCATTTTTTTCACACCTGCCTAAAACTTTTGCACAGTACTGTATGTAAAGAAAAGACTTGGTGCAAAAATATTGCATAATTCTCTTACCCAGTCACCAGGACATGGCGAAAACCACGACTTGCATTTTCCTGTTAGCAAGCCTGTAGAAGTGGTATTTCCATTGTAGACATAGACACGACCAGTCTGAGAACCAAACAGCACTGATGTAATGTCATCCATTCTCATAGGTGAGGTCACAATGATTTCATCTGTAAACCATTTTTGAGAGATATTTTGCATTATATATTGATATTATATTTGTTAAGAAATAACTTGGGCCATGCACAAATTTCCTTTACTGGTGTTTCTAAAAATCCCTCTTTTTAAAGAAATATGAAACTAAACATATATCATTGTAACTTGGCTCTATCATTAGTTAACTAAAACTATGGTATATTTTGGGTGTCCTGTTCCTGTTGCTCCCTTCTGGGTTTTAATATTATTGGAATTGTGCAGTCATTTTTATATTAGATAGGCTTATCTTTGGTTTTGTTTCTATTTGTATCTCATTTTTTTTATCATTATTATTCTGTATCCTTGTCCTTTCCAAGTTCTCCTCCATGGGAGTTTTCAAAAGGAAACCTGTTTCCCAGATTTAAAGTGTAACAAGGATTAGTTAAAGAAAAAAATGTACTTTAGGGCCTGAAACAGAGGTGGACACAGACACACCCACAGTTACATCTATTGGCATTTGCTCGTCTACACCTTTATGCAAATGCTCATATAAAGTAATTCCCTTGTGTACATATGTGCATCTAAAAGTGCAAGGAATGAGACCCCCACTGTCAGACTCTGTGCATGCAGTAATACTGATTGGTGCATCCTAGATGCCAGCAGGGGTGTAGCGAGAGTGGTTCCGGTGGAGCATGAGCTCCGGGCACCATCCAGGGTGCCAGAATTAATGAGACGCTGCACAATATGGCGACCTCCTGTTAGTTCTATCTCAGTTTGTTTGCTCTATATCCTACATAAGTTACGGATCTGAGATCCGTTTCTACATTTCATGCTCCTTCAAGCTGCTATGATTGCCTCCCCTCCGGCCCTCCCTCCTCTGTGATCATCTTCGGTCACATCCCCTTTCCTGTCAGATTGATTACATTCACTTTTCTCCTCTTTGACTCCTTCCCCTCTCTACTCTGTGACCGGCTCTTTGCCCCTCCCAACTACTTTCTTATTGGCTTCTGCCTCCACCCCTCTCTGGCTCTTTACCCCTCCCCTCTCTTTTCTTATTGGTTTCTGTTGCCTCCCCTCTCCGATCGGATCTTTGCCCCTCCCGTCTCCTTTCTTATTGGCTTCTGTTACCACCCCTCTCTGATCGGCTCTTTGCCCCTCCCCTCTCCTTTTTTATTGGCTTCTGCCACCACCCCTGTCTGATTGGTTCTTTGCCCCTCTCCTCTCCTTTCTTATTGGCTTCTAACACCATCCCTTCCTGTTCTGCCTTTTCATCTCCTCTCTCCTCTTTGATCCCCTCCCTCCTCATCTCCTCATTCATTCATTGTGCTTCAATGGACACATAAGTGACACATCTGAGGTAAAGTCCTAAACTATAAGAAAACTTCAATTATAAGGAATGAGATTTAAAAAAAATCACTGCTTTGCTATTGAAAAGTAATGGTGTGTTCTGAGGCATTACCACAAAGTGTTATTTGAAAGTTCTTTTAAAAAATATTAGGAGTCCTGAAATAATGAAATGGCGGTAGACAGAACATGACATGGTTAGAAGTGCTCATATTAAATATAGGTGCAATGTATATATGCGAAGTGGGAGCTTAGCAGAGAAGGGAGCTTCCCATAGGTGTTCACACTCCAGTGAAAGCTGTTTGGGGCAGTAATTGCAGTAATAAGCTGTGCACCCTGTGGAATTTCACTCTTGCACATTTATTCTGTCAATTTAAGTTAAATGATCAGAATATATAACACAATCTCCTCTATTGACTAATAATTATTCAAAAGAGATACAAGTCAGATCCTATGTGCTATACATAAATAATGCAGTGCCAAAGGAGCTAACCCTAATGTCAGATAGTGCATCACCGAAGCATTCCGTTCCCCCAATGGGACCTCTACGCCCTGCGCGATACTGCCACTGTTTGTTGTTTTTCTCTTCACTTCAATATTCCCCCTGCAGTCTGGCCATACCCCACTGGCACAGTTCAGTACAGTGCCAGTGGGGGGGCGCTATGGTTCTACACTACTTCTCTGGATGCCAACATCCGATGCACCATCGAAACCTGCACCAGCCCTATTGCAGTTTCTCTGTCCAAGTATGGCCTCCTATGTGAGCAGTCGAGCATCTGTGTACACAACAACTTTCACTGACACGCTTATGATCTCCATGTGTGCGCTAAGACACTTCGCTGTCACTGCCCACTACATTTTCAATACATTTCTCCATACGTATGCCTGAAATCACAACTGTGACTCTGCACAGCCACAAACGGGATGCACAGTAGTAAAACATCGCTCCCCTACATGTGACATCGACAGTGCCTCCATCTCTGAATCATGCACTTAGGCACCTGAACAACCTACCATGTATAATCATTTTGTTCAAATTACCTTCTGTTTTTGTTTGAACATGTTTTGTGGCTCATTATAAGCATTGAACAAGCTGTTTGGATGGCAAGAAGTAAATCATAATAAAGCAAGTTGTGTAATTAAAGCAAAACATTTGTTATCATACCAAGACCATCGCCGTCCAGGTCACTAAGATGTAGATTTGTACCAAAGCGAGAAAACTCTCTGTCTCCCTTTAAGGTGGAGAGTGGTAACGGATCAGTCTTCCCTTTCAGTTTAAACACTGTGACTGTTCCGGCATGGTCCAGAGTCCTCGATAGAAACACAATCCTGGACACTGTGTCTGGAACAGGACAATATAGATAGAACTAAGATTTAGTTCACGTTATAGTATGTCTACATAATCTACAGCTATATTTAGAGTAGGAAATATGTTCCATAACTTTTATTTACCATTTACTATACAGACTACATACATATTAATGTAAATATTTTAAATAAAGATCCCTTTCACGGTTGTAAAATTTGGCATCTCCTTATAGGTGGGTGGATCACAGCTTTCCTTGCTGAGTGCAGGCTTGGTACATTATTGCTATACATTGCACAATCATATGAAATAACAAGATTATGTTTTGTGGCACTACAAAGCATTTCTGTTCCTGTAATAGAATTGATTTATAATTCTTCTAAGGACACCTTTGGCACTTTCCAGGTAAGCACATTTTCTGACGTACAGTATATGAACCATACATCTGAACAGGAGCCGCCACTTCTTCTCCCTCCACGACTCTCCTGTGTTTGGTGGTGGAGTCCAGGTTACATGTCTGCAGTGCCCCTGAGCTCTCAGCTCCGAGGCTCTGCAGTGCAGACACAACAGGGAGGGATCTGAGTAGATCCCTCTGCTGTGGCTGCCTTGTAAATCTTCACAGGCTGCCGTTTGAACAGCAGCCTGTGAAGGTTATCGGGGGCTGAACGCGTTCAGTAACATCATCAAGTTCAGAATAAATGCTTTTTCTGAACTTGATGAATAACCCTGACACTTATTTTTTACAAAAGTATGTGAAAATTTAAATTTTCACATGCTTTATTGAAAAATAATTGATGATGAATAAGTCCCTCTGTCTTAAACACGTATAAAGTCGCAGATGAACTTGGCATGAGAAAAATCCATGGCCACTACATCATAGCACTACGTATACAGACTCAGATACAGACAGATGTACTATACAAATGCCACACATGATATTGATCAGTGTAATCTAGCAATGTAGTTTTGTCACTTCTAGTTGTTTCATTTATGGAATAACACGCATATTTTGTGTGCGAGAAAGAGGCTTGGCACGGATGAATCGCCCAGAGGGCCTGATTCAGACCTGGTCGCAAGCGCTGTGCGCTCGCAACCGGGTCGATGGTGGGCCAGTGCGCATGCGCATGACGGAGCAGGCTCCGTTGTACGCATGCGCGAGACCCGGATAGCGACGGGCACTCTGTCGCTCCGGGTCTCGCAACAAAGGGGGCGAGCTGTTGATGTTGAGTGACAGCTCGCCCCCTTTGGTGGGTGGGCTGGGGGAGTGGCTGCCCAAACGGAGGCGTTCCCATGGGGGCGGCCCCACTGACATCATGAGTGATGTCAGTGGGAGAGATTTCGGCTCTGTTAGAGCCGAAATTTCTCGGGCTTGCGGCAATGAGACCCTACCACAAGGGTCTCGTCACAAGCCCGATGGTCGCGATGATCTTGACCATCGCGACCATCTTCCTGGCCGCTTGCTATAGCTGTGGGTGGCCTTTCTAAAAAAAAAAATAGCCCGGCCCTGATTCAAAGCGAGCGCTCTGTCAGAGCGTCCGGCTATGAATCAGGGCCAGAAGCCACGGTGTTGAGGACACATCTGTGCTTGTTTTAGAACTTCTGCCTTAAATTACATTTTAAAGACTCAGAAACACTTGCTGTCATTTGACACACAGGCTGTGACGAAGGGACTGATGCAGAGAAGGGGCTAATGCAGCCATAGTCGTTTTCGCAATAGCACTTGTGGGAATATGCAAATGCTAATCTCAGTCTTCCATTAATCTCCATGGTGCGTTGGAGTATACGAGCGCTGAGACGCTCACTTTCAGACTCTGTGATCTGTGCACTGCGACGGAGTTAGTACACACACCATAGTCAACGCAACATCGGTCGCACCATCGACATTTGGTAGTCTAGGCTCTACTCTAGCTACTCTCCTCTAATCCAACTAAACATAACCTCTGAAGCTGTAGATTTGCGATTGGGTAAGCAGTAGCATTCCATGACACGCCCCTGACACTCCTATAACACGTCTATGAAACTGCCCCTTTTTGCGATCACTTTAGGTCATCTCCCAGTCTCCACTCTTATATGTCCAGAAATTGTGAACCTCTTATCAAGTGTTAGCGATACCGTACGCAATCATAAAGTGTATCGCATACATTGGTTCCTGCATGTGCAGAACGGGTTGTCTTGACTTTTCATGCATGTGTAGTAGCAAAACATTGTTCAACTGCGTAAATATCGTCTCTGCGTCCATCTCTGAATCAGGCCCTAAGTGCAGGTCACAGTTTTAGTTTTACACAAACACTAGTACCAGTCATTTTATTCAAATCTATTACTAAAATGAATGACCTACTCTGTGTGGGTGCACCTATCAGCAGCACTTGTTTTCTCCCTCCATTCACAGATATTGTCCCACTTGCAAATGATGAGCCCATCTTGCTCTGCTCCTGCAACATATTAAACAATTACTTTGTCTATTCATATTGGTAAACATGGTGAATAAAAACATAAATAATTTAAACCTTTTGTCGTTTACAATTGTCTATTCTGCCAGTTTCTGATACACCGCTCCTGACACTATTGTTAGAGAATATTTTAGAGAGAGCATTGGTGCCACCTCCCTCCCCATTTTTTAAACAGGACCATAAGATAGTGCACCTGATAAAGGGCCATGGCCTCATGGGGAAGGGCCAGGGAAGAGATAGGGGAGGCCAGGAGATGCTGGGGATAAAAGAAGAGGAAACTACAAGTGTGAATGATAATGAACAGGAAAATTGACAGGTCCAAGGTCGCACCATCCTAGTTACGGCCCTGACCAGTAATGTCACTGGCTTAATTTGGCTTTGCCTAGTGACAAGACAGGCATTTATGATTGAGAGTTAAAAATGTGGTTTCCTAATTAAACTCCTCTCATTTCTATAACTATAACTCTTCATCCATGACTTAAGACTTAGGAAATTATGTTGAAAACTCTGTTGCTGACATTTGACACACAAGTTGAATTAATCTGGGTACACACTTGGACGACGGATCGGCCGTCCGACCGATCAGCTAACCTATCTGAAGATTGGTAAGTGCACAAACACTTACTAATTGTTGGCCCGACTGTCTTGACTGACTGACACGTCACAACTGGGCGGGCATTTACAAGTACATGTGCCCGCCCAGTTGAGCTGTCAGTCACCGGGCGGACATTGCAGTAAGTGTACGGTCATACACACAGCACAATGCACCAATATACAGGGGTTTCACTCCCTATTGGCCCCAAAGTTTTTCTTACAATTTTTAAGTAATTGACATAATTTTGTGAAATTTGAGCCCCACCTCATGCCTGTGTGTTATGGTCCGATATGAACCGGTACACAGCTGAACAACACATATACAGTATATTGTTCATACATACTTGAAAACCGATTCGATAAAGGTTCAGTACACAACACCACTGTCAGAAGCAGGAATACCTACTGACAAGCGGTGGCGGCTCCAGAGGTGCGGCTGCAGCACAGTCCAAAATTCAAATAGGGGAACCACACCAACTGCCATCCTCATTGCCATCCTCACTGGTAGTTGGTGTGGCTTCCATATTTTAATTTTACAGTGGGCTGCTGACTAGGGTGGAGAACAGCTGGCTGTCACTTAGCACATGTGTGTACAGCTGGCCTGGATGCTAATGGTGATGGCTTTCAACACTTACTATGACTTCCTGATGTTTCTCATGGACCAAGGTATGTCTGTGTTACATTTCACTAAATTACATCAATTACTTAACAAAATGTTGGGGCCAATAGTGAGTGAAACACCCTGTATCTGCAGATATTTGGGCATCGGCCTTGCTGCACTACCGATGCGATATGTCTGTGAACGATGTTCACAGACATATCATCTGTACACACTGGCCAACACACACATGTATATCGGCCAGTGTGTACCCAGCATAAGTGACTTTCCATAGTATTATTTGTAGCCATGGTCACAGTCAGTGAAGTTTGTTTACAAGGTTACAGATGTTGCTAAGGAAGGTCTTATTCACAATTTTGCGCAAATCGCAGTAATATTGTTGCTAGAAATCACAACATTTTAAAAGGGTCAACTTTTTGTTTCACAAAATTGCATGAATGCATTGCACTACACTAAAAATTAGTGGGACAAGTATTTCAAATAGATAACTGTATAAATAGTCTCTTTTCGTTTTAATATCTTAAACGCTCTTTTCCTCTTATTATTACTACCACCAATACTTTCTTATTTAGAGGTCTATTCATTTCAACCAGCCAGATTGGACAGATATCTGATAGATAATTGTATAGTGTATGCCTAGCATAAGCTTTCATTGTTATTCAATTTAAAGTTTACATAAATGTTCCACAAAGTTAATTTTTAAAGCTGTGGCTAATACACTGTCTCATCCATCAGAATTCAATGATGTGTCTTTATTTTTATATCACAAATGATTATGAGTCTTATTTAATATGTATGGAAAAGAGGTGATTACTGAATTAGACATGATTGACAGTAGAATGATTTCATCATAGAATCTGGCTCCAGCAGAGCATTGTTTTTTAACTAGAAATGAGAATGTAATACATTATCATAAGCAACGTTTTTGAAGAACTTACTAAATCAATAGGCAGCATATATTGAGTTTACCAAGGTAGACTAGGTGGTATATTTACTGTCGTGCAGGTTTTTAGAAGTGGAGATGTTGTCCATAGCAACAATTGCCCAATCAGATTATAGCTATTATCTTCTAGAAGGTGCTAGATAAATGTTAAGTAGAATCTGATTGGTTGCTGTGGGCAACATCTCCACTTCTAAAAACCCGCACTTTTTTGTCTACCCCTAGATCTCTTATCACCATCACAAGAGTCTGATATTACAGAAACTTACTGCATGTCCATATATCATGAATGATATGTTTTTACTTGATGAGTAGATTCCATATACTTTTCCTATGCTCTGTGATTCCTCACAGTCATGTCTGCAGGAAAGAAATATTATATTATTATATAATAATGATTCATGTACTACATAATGACCAATGTTTCATAATGTAGGACAAAAAAATGTAGTTGTCTCAGACAACCATTTTTTTTAGTGCTACTTTATGAAACATTGGTCATTATGTATTGTCTGGGAAATTTACAAAAGCGTAATCTATGTGAGTACCCAACAGTCCTGCAATTTACACAAACTGTCCAATCAGCACTCAAAGCTTATATTTTGCAGAAAATACATTGGGGAAGTACCTTTTGCATCTGCTCCAGGTGGGACTCCCAATCACTAGCACTGTTTCAGACTTTTGTTTATAACTATGTAGGGAGTAACCAAACCAGGCATAATCCTGCTCACCAGCCATACTCCATTCTGTCTCTTCTACAAATAACGTGCCTGTAGAAAAATACACCAACCACAATGTCACTTTCAAGCTTAATGATATAGCCTCTCTCTCGTTTGTGTCCACCTACTTGGGGGGAGGGGGGCACCCATGCTCTTTCTCGCACAGGGCACCAAAATGTCTAGTTACGGCTCTGGTAATTATGTTTATATTTTACTTTGTGAACTTGTCTGTATACCGTGTATTTTGAATTTAGTTGTATATTCTACCCCTGTGTATGATGCTATTAAATGCATATAAACAGCAGTGGCTCCTACTCTCTTGCATAAGGGGGTCTGCTGCTGCTGTCTCGGTCAGCCGGGTCCCAACGCCTACGTAATAGATATTGCAGATGCCAGGAACAGCCCAGAGGTAGCGGTGGCGCCACACATACGCATAACACTGGCTTCTAGGGACTATGGGCATAATGTGTAAGGAGGCGTTACTTTGTGGCATAATGTTATAAGGGGACTTACTCTATGGCATAATGTTATAAGGGGCATTACTGTGTGGCATAATGTTATATAGGGCATTACTGTGTGTGGCATAATGTTATAAAGGACATCACTGTGTGTGGCATAATGTTTTAAGGGGCTATGCTGTGTGGCATAATGTATTATAAGGGGCATTGCAGTGTGTGGTATAATGTGTTATAAGGGCACAACTACTGTGTGGCATAACGTTAATGAGCTCTGTGTGGTTTAATGTGAATTAGGGACACTACTTTGTGATGTAATGTGAATAAAGGACACTACTGTGTGGTGTGATGTGATGAAGGGGCACTACTGTGTGGCATAATTTGAATTGGGGGTACTATTGTGTGGTCACACCCCTTCCCAGTGAGACCACACCTGTTTTTGTTCATTGCACGCTCTTCTTGCTTCACTTATGGATGGTGGCACCAATGCTCTTTATGTACACGGGGCACCAATATGTGTAGTTACGGCTCTGCTTTGGTGTGCACAGATGTATCATCCTCTGTTTTCAGCACCCCTGCCCTAAAAAAATTCCTACAGTGAACATTTCTCATATGCACTAAGCCCGGAATGTAATGCACTCCCGGACCTAGTTGCGATGGGTAACGCCATCTTCCTGTCGGCGTTACCCATAGAATCCTATGGGCTTCTTTCCGCAGAGTGCTGTGAGAGGGATCCAATCGGATCCCTCCCAGCACTCCCCACGTCATGCACAGAAGGACGCCAAAGGAGTTTCTGGGTCTTAGACCCAGAAGTCCCTCCATCGCAAAGGGCCGCTCTTACCGACAGAGCGGTCCTTTGCGGGGATCTTCATGCATACCGGCATTACCAATGCCGGCATGCATGCGATGACTGGCGGAATGCATCGCATTGCGAGTGCGATGCATCATGCATCCCGCCTAGAGAATGTTGTACACTTGTATGTTGTTCTAATATTAATTATATTTTTAAGAGCATAGACTAAGAAGTAGGAAGTGTCAGGAATAGTAAGGGAAGGAATCTATGCCAGGAGCCAGATGTTGGTGCAAGGTGGGCCTGTGTGCTTTAAATGCGACGGCCTATTTTTAGTCCCAGTGCGGCCCTGACAGTACCCATGCTGCGATGCATGGAATTTGCATCTAAATCGCAAATGGGGCCTCCCAAAAAGCAGTTTTCTGTTAAACTTGCAGAGCTGGATATATTGCAAAATACATGCAGCTTATAAGGGTAGGCTATGTGCCTGCTCTACTCGAGAAGAGGAAAAGTAGTATATCTGCATGGAATCGGTATGAATTACCGCTGGACCCTTGGCCGGAGGTTCAAATCCTGACAGCGCCTGGCCGACAGAGTAAGAAATCCCTATCGTCCCTAGGTAAGTATTCACTAACCTAATCTACCCCCTAACCCTAACCCTCCTTTAGGGTGCCTAACCCTAACCCTCCCCCCTGTGCCTAACCCTATTCCCCCCTCTAAGTGCCTAAACCTAACCCCCCTTCCCCGCCGCCTAAGCCTAACTCCCCCGGGGGGTGCCTAACCCTAACCTCCCCCTGGGGGTGCCTAACCCTAACCCTCCCTCCCATTAGCCTAACCCTAACCTCCTGGGGGGTGCCTAACCCTAAGTCCCTTCCGGGAGCCCTAAACCTAACCCTCCGCCCCCTGCGGCTGTCTGCTGCGGCGCCCGACATCCGCTTGATCGGGATGCGGGGCGCTGGTCTCCCGACATCGGTCAAATGACAGGCGTCTAGATTTAGACGCCTGTCATTCGTCCCTAGTCGGGATAACAATGTCTGGAAGCCGGCGGTCGGCATTCCGTTCGCCGGCTTCCTGAACGTATACCCTCTGCATAGTTCATGTTGGATGGAGTACCAGCTGTCAGGGGGCATGGCATGTGCATTATGCACAGAAAGAGCTGCGCACTCTGTTACTCTGGTAACAGAGTGGCTGCATGTTGTCACTCATATAGGCAGCATGCAGGCAGTTGTACACAGGAATTAGGGCTGTCCTGCTGGCACACCCATCAATTCTGCATAGACTGTTGCAGACTCTACTGCAAACATTGGGGAGAAAACTATAACCGCTGCCCCGGCACACCTCTGTGGTTGCCAGCACCCAGACCACCACAAGCTGTTCATAGACCATATACAGTAGTACATGTCTGGACTGAGATATTAATAAATAATAAAGTTTATTTGCCATGTAAAAGGCAATTGGATGCAAATACAAAATAAAAGTACAAATTAATTTTAAGTAAGAATGAGCATCCGTTGCCTTCCCATTTGTAAGATTATAATTTGCATTCTTGCTGGGGACAATTGCAAATATCAAAGTTCTAATGCAAGTAAATTGCACTACAATAGCTATTGTATCAGGGGTAGGATTCAGACGCACTCAGGGCCTGATTCAGACCCGCTCGCGAGCGCTGAGTGCTCACAAGCGGGTTGATGTTGGCCCAGTGCGCATGCGCACGACGGACCCGGCTCCGTCGTGCGCATGTGCGAGACCCGGATAGCGACGGGCAAGCCGTCACTATGGGTCTCGTACCTAAGGGGGCGTGCTGTCGATGTTGAGTGACAGCATGCCCGCTTTGGTGGGTGGGCCGGGGGCGTGGCTGCCCAGATGGAGGCGTTTCCATGGGAACGCCTACCGTCTGGGGCCACCCCACTCACATCACAAGTGATGTCAGTGGGAGTGCCTTCGGCTCTGATAGTGCCGAAAGCACTCCAGGGCTTGCGGCAACGAGACCCTACCACAAGGGTCTTGACGCAAGCCCGATGGTCACGATGGTCTTGACCATCGCGACCATCTTCCTGGCCGCTCGCTATAGCTGTGGGTGGTCACCCACAGCAATACGAGCGGCCAGGAGGCCGCTCTAAAAATTAAGAAGGCCGGCCCTGATTCAGAGAGAGCGCTCTGTCAGAGCGTCAGGCTCTGAATTAGGGCCTCGGTCAGTCCATAGCAGTCACCGACTGTCATCATCAAGGCTCGAGCACCCACCGGTGATCCACCTTCTCATAGGCACATTACTGTTTAAGGTCAGCATTGTGCACAAACTGGCCTTTACTGTACTGTACATTGACTGTGCTAATACACCCTCTCCATCCTCTGTTCTGACTTCCTAAGTCATAAGATGCATCTCAGTCACCACTGAGACGTGTAAGAATTTTTGGTGTGTATGCACAGTGGAAAATTGTATTTATGTTCAAGTCTACATGATCCCTTATGTGAACAAATGTGCTGTCATGATCATTACAATAGTTTGAAAAAAATTGTATAGCGAATATTGATTCACATCACACCGTAGATGTATTGCAAACTCCAGAAAGAAAGTAGATAAAGCAGGTACTGTCTCCTGCTTGAATGTGCTCCTCCCAATAGAGAAAACGAGCGCACAGCACATTTGTGCAAGAGTTGCCACCTTTGTTGGCTCTTGATTGAATCAAGAGACTGTGGGCCCGATTCAGCGAGTGTGCAGAATGGGTCCTGATAAGACGCACCCAAGCCCTTGGGTGCCTCAGCCTGATTGACAGGCAGAGCCATTTAAGGGGCAGTGCTGGGGTGGGGGCGGCCGGCCCCTTGTCCGTGTCCGCCCCATTTTCGGGGAGAGGCCAGCCTAGGGACTGCGTGGACGTACACTGTCTGCTAGGCTTGCAAGCCGGCCAGCCTGTACAGCATCGTGACTAGGGATGTGCGCCAGACCATTTTTGCTGGATTTGGATTTGGCTCTGATTCGTCGTCCGGCTTTGAATTCGGATTTGCCAAACGTGCCGTGACTGGCTTTGGATTTGGCTCTGATTCGTCGTCCGGCTTTGGATTTGGATTTGCCAAACGTGCAGTGAATGGCTTTGGATTTGGATTTTTTTTACAAAAATTGACAGACAAAAGCTAAAATCACATAATTTTTTTTTTTGTTCCTAGAGTGTTATACCCCTTTCAGACATACGACACGGGAAATTTCCTGCTCAGACCCAGGAATTTCTCCTCTGCAAATTCCTGGGTATTTGGTAGAGACCCCCCTTTCACACTACAACGTCTACCCGGGAAATTCCCAGGTAGACCCCTTTCAGACAAGAGCAGGGTTTTTTAGATTACATGGCAACTGCTGGACACAAAGATGAGGTGGAGCTGATGTGAGTGGTGCCAGGCCCTGATCACACACAACAATGTGCCCCCTGTGACTGGCATGCTGTGTATGTGGGGGTGCACATAATTTGAATCACTGCCCAACATGTCCCCAAACTACCTCCCATGGGTCCCTGGCAGCTCGCCCCCATCTCCAGGCCTCTGGCTGGGCTGCCCCTGGACACAAGTCTCCTGCCTGGCACTGATCACGGGTACAGAGAAGAGCAGAGCAGCGGCCGAGGTGCCAGGGCCGGACAGGCCGGGTACAGGTGCACGAAGAGCAGTCGCCCATCCATATTTGCGTCAGCAGCAGCGTCCCACCCAGCCCTCCCCGCCTCTCACCTCTACAGTGGCCGGGACAGGCAGAACCCCCAGCGAGCCAACATCTCACCCCGTCACCCGATGCTATGCCCGGGAAATAGGGGCAGTAGTGGTGGTCCAGCGGGAGTGTGGACGGGTGGTGAGCGGCAGCGCTGAGCGTCCTATAGGACGCTCTGCGCTGCCAACTCAGAGCAGCAGCGCTGAGCATCCTATAGGGCGCTGTCAGCTCAAAGCAGCAGCGCTGAGCGTCCTATAGGACGCTCTGTGCTGCCAACTCCATGTAGAAGCTGCTTGGTGCTGCCCGGGAGTAGTAAATTCCCTGGTAGCACCATTCAGACAGAGGCAGGGTAATTTCCCGGGAAAAACCCTGGTCGATTGCAGGGGCGGCTACCCGGGAACGTGTTCCCGGGTAGGTACCTTTCAGACAGACTTGGCTACCTGAGAATTTGGCTGAGGCAGGCCAAATTCCCGGGAATCTCGAGATGTCTGAAAGGGGTATTATTAACCTCAATAACATTAATTTCCAGTCATTTCCAGTCAATTTAGAACACCTCACAGCAGTGCCCCCAGTAGTGCCCCATATACAGGGCCCCCAGTAGTGGTCCCCATATGCAGTGCCCCCAGTAGCAGTCCCCCCTATGCTACATTGCCCCCAGTAGTAGTCGACCTTATGCTGCAATGCCACCAGTAGTAATCCTCCTTATGTGCATTGCCCCCTTAGTAGTCCCCCTTATGCTGCATTGCCCCCTTAGTAGTCCCCCTTATGCTGCATTGCCCACTTAGTAGTCCCCCTTTTGCTGCATTTGCCCCTTAGTAGTCCCCCTTATGCTGCATTGCCCCCTTAGCAGTCCTCTTTATTCTGCATTGCCCCCTTAGTAGTTCCCCTTATGCTGCATTGCCCTCAGTAGTAGTCCCCCTTATGCTGCATTGCCCCCTTAGCAGTCCCCCTTATGCTTCATTGCCCCGAGTAGTAGTCCCCCTTATGCTGTATTGCCCCCAGTAGTAGTCCCCCTTATGCTGCATTGCCCCCTTAGTAGTCCCCCTTATGCTGCATTGCCCCCTTAGTAGTGCCTCTTATGCTGCATTGCATCCAGTAGTAGTCCCCCTTATGCTGCATTGCCCCCAGTAGTAGTCCCCCCCTATGCTGCATTGCCCCCTTAGTAGTCCCCTCTATGCTGCATTACCCCCTTCGTAGTCCCCCTTATGCTGCATTGCCCCCAGTAGCGGCCCCCCCTATACCACGCCCCCAGTAGCGGCCTCCCCTATACTGTGCCCCCAGTAATGGCCCCTTACACACACACACAAAGAGGAAAAAAAAAACGTACCTGAATCCCCGCTCTTTCCGCGACCGCTACCGTCCTCTCCTGCTGTCCGCAGCAGGGGAAGCCAGAAGGCGGAGCTCATGTGAGTGAGCTCCAGCCGGCTCCCTCCGTGGACACAGCAGCCAATGAGAGTCTGTCTGACTCTCATTGGCTGCTATAACAAACACACAGCTGCCGCTGGCGGCTGTGTGTTTGTTACTGTTTAGGGCAGACACTGCGGTCTGCCCTACACTTGTGGAGCCCTGGCGTCGAATTCTCTTGCGAGGATCCAACGTCAGGAGGATGACGTTCGGATCCTCGTGAGGATCCGAGTCAGACGGGGAACACCTGAACAGCGTTCGGGTGGTCTCGGATCCCCGATGTTTGGAGCGGTTCAGATTCCACAGAATCCAAACCGCTCATCCCTAATCGTGACCATCGACCACCGATGGTCGCGATGGTGATACCAGCCTGTGACCTCAGTTGCAGTGCTGGGATCACAAATGCAGCAGGGGTGTCATACACCTCCTGCTGCATTTGCATTATTACGAGGATCGCATTGCAAAGCTGCCTGCGATCCTTGCTGAATCAAACTTTCTAAAGTAGGTTACCATAGCCATGCTAGGGTGAGTTTAGGCATCTGCAATAATTCTCTAATTAAATAATATTAATATTTTAGATTAACTATTGTTATGGTTTGTTATATACTGTACATTCTGTGTTGCATAATTTGTCCAAAGAGTTTTAATTTTGTATTGCATAAGGCCCTCCAGCTGCTGTGGAACTACACATCCCAGCATGCCCTGTCACAGTTTTAGCATGCCCTAATAGCAAAACTGGCAGGGCATGCTGGGGTATGAAGTTCCACAGCAGCTGGAGGGCCGAAGGTTGAATGCCCCTGCTATAAACTGACCATTCTTCAGTCACATTGATCCCCTTCTACACTTTACTAACATCACCCATACACACAATGGATACAAGGTATAACCAATATTCATTATTTCATGTAATGTAATATTTCACACTACACCTAGAATTAAATATTTATTATTTAATTTAATGTAATATTTCACACATCACCTTTTGTCGCTCTTGTACTACTTGAGAAAAATGCAACCACCAAGCCCCTCTGTTTTCCTCCACCTGGAGCATATGGAGAGCCAATGACAAGGTCCTTTTTCTTGTCACCATTCACATCAGCAGCCAGGAGGGTCCATCCCAAATTACAATATGTGTACTGCAAAGCACACAATAAATACAATATTATGGTTTCCAGAATAATTATTTTACCTTTGTGGCAATATTTCCCATGTAATAGACTGCGGATGTTTACAAAGTGTTACAATAAGGGGAGGATAAAAGATTACTCACCATGCATTGTATGGTGACATTTGGTTCAGAGGAGAAACCTTGTCCCTTTGATCCATAATATACATATACAGCACCCTAGAGATCAAGCAGTGTTCATGTAACCACATCAGTATAAAATATGCAAAGTATAATATACAGTACATATAAAATCATCAAAGTCACAAAATTACATTCTGACTATTTTATACATGAACTGACTGGGCATCCCTGGCAGTCCCCCTTGTGCGTGTGCCCGCAAAAGGGGCATGGCTCCGCTCAAGGGGTGAGGCACGAATCACGGGGGCCTGGCCTCACATCACGCCCCGTCTTTCGTCTTTCAGTATCCCCGATTGAGCAGAGCGCAGGGATATAGAGCTGCTCGGCCAGGGTTTGATACCGGACTGGCCGATCTGGCCATTGGCCCTTCTGGCATTTGCCAAAAGTGCCAGATGGGCAGTCCGGCCTTGATTTTATAATGGTCACATATCATATTTCCATTACTGTGGATAGCATACACCTATACTGAAGTATGTGCTTTACCATTCTGAAACCTGAGAATAAAATAAACATTTTAATGATTATAGCATGCACTCTACAATATATAAATATTTTCATATTACTGAATCCACCAGTACAATAAATAATGGTATTTAGAAATGGTAGCACTTCCTACATTACTCTCTTACATGTTGCTCTCACTTCTGCCTTCGTAAAGGGCTATCACTATTGTCCATCTGTTCCCATAGATTTTTTTCCTCCTTATAATTTGGTGTAGTCAGATATAGATGCAAAGATGGATGTGATTTTGATTCCAATAATTCTCTATTCATCATTAGCTCCTCAGTTCAGTCCTCTTGGGTGGATGTCAGCCAAACTCTGGTCCATGGATAAATTATTCCCCATGGGGATTAAGAAAACTTCAAATTTCTTTACAATTATTAAAGTTTAAATAGAAGGGTTATAAGTTGATTTCACTCCACACTTTACTAAATGTCTTCACACATAAGTAAATACCTGTTATCCAAAGTATTACGTATGGCAAAATATGTGAGTGGTGAATTTATCTACTTTAATTACAAACCATAATAAAATCACTGCCAATATGGTTTATTACACCACTGCTGGGACTGTTAGCTTTATTTTGTGATAAGTTAAACCCACAGGTTTATAACAGAAGATGTGCAGTACAATTATCCAGCTTAGGAAATAGGTAGTCAGTGGTTCAAATCCTTAATATCTAGTTAATTTTATTGCAGGCTTTATTTTTAGTGCTGTGATGAAAACCTGAATACAATGTATTTATACTGGTCAGCAATAGCTCCGTATACTTACTGTATATGTAAGTTGACTGGACCCTGCAGATGGAGCTCCTACAGCCAGATCTAGTTGTCCATCGGCATTGAAGTCTAACACAGCTACTGAAGAGCCAAATCTGCCAGAGGGCTGCAGAATAAAACCAAAAATCAAAATACAGTATATAGGGCTGGTGCAGCTTCAGTAATACAACATAATGTACTGTATATTGTATGATTGTGCTCAGAAAACGATCGCACGCATACGCATGTGTGTGATTACAGGCCTGCATACATATGACACTTATGCCTGACTGCGCCAGGAAGACGCCTTCTAACATAGACAGTACTGTAATGGTGTTTACACAATTGGCATCATGTGGCCCAGCCTTTATGCTTGTTTGAGGATTATATTTTGTACCTGTTATAGGGCAGATGTAAAAACACACTGATGATGGCAATTTGTAGTAATTAGGACACATTTGTGATAAAATTCACTATTTTTTTCTGCTATTCATTTTATAGTTATTTGCACCAATTTTACTTTCATCAGCAATATGGGTCTCATTCTAAGTCAGACTTAAAGTGTCTGTATTTGCGGGTAGTCACGCTAACCTGATTCACTACCTTATGCTAATGCGAGATTCTATGCCTCTGCAAGTAGGAAGTAGTGTCCTCTAATTTTATGATAGATGCCGCAACTGTCATCAGAGTTCCAGAATCAGCCCCTGTGTGTCTACAAGAGCCATGTACAGCAGTTAGGAGTATCTCCTAGTAATACAGGGCCTGATTCAGAGGTGGAGGCAGTTACATTCGCAACTGCGATTTCGGACATATTAGACTTGTGCAAAATATGTTAATGACGTAGATGATGTCTCACTTCTGCCACCTATGTACAAAAGGGGAAATATCGGTCGCACATAGAACATCTGAGCAACCCTATGGTTTCTCAGAATGTCCA
This sequence comes from Taudactylus pleione, assembly GCA_031769625.1. Lineage (NCBI taxonomy): Eukaryota > Metazoa > Chordata > Amphibia > Anura > Myobatrachidae > Taudactylus > Taudactylus pleione. The sequence goes on from JAUIMM010000178.1 coordinate 11,707,354, forward strand.
TCTCACCTAAAGCTGGGTACACACTGACAGATATATTGGCTGATCAATTGATCGGCCAATATATCTGGTGCCCATTGGCCAGTGTGTACCAGCGATATGTCTGCTAACAACATCGTTCACAGACATATAGGGCTTGCTGTGCTGCACGGCCAATGGACAGATATAACTGCAGACATATACGGGCAATCAGCTGATCGTCTGTACACATGCAGCGGAAGCCACACCTGCATCTACAGATATATCTGTGCAGTGTGTACCCACCTTAAGACTCCAAGGCCTCTGCAGCTGTGTACAATTTGCAGAGGCTCATTAGGACACGGCAAGAAAACGGTCCCAACACCCCCCACCGTAACCACCCCCAAACTTCTGCCTGTCACTTGCTTTGCGAATAAATCCTCACTGCGTCTGCCATCTCTAATCCATTGCCACATGTGTACAATGCGGCTATGGCACTTGCGCAGTAGCAAAAAACTGCTCCACTACGTCCAACATTGACATTGCCTCTATCTTGGAATCAGGCCCAAACATTCAGTACACGCGGCTGAGTCTCTGAGTTACTGTGCATGCAACTTCATCAACTACATATACTGTAATACAGCAAACTAGTTGCATAACAGTGACAAGCCATGAAGATATAAAAGACAAAAGTAATAATAATAATACAATTTTACCATGTAAAATGTTTCATATTTTGGAGATATTGTCATTAAAATATAAAATATTGCCAGAGCTTATTCATGAAGCATGAAAACTGCTCCATCTAAATTGTGTTATCACATCCTGGCACCACTTAACTCGTTTATTGTTTCATTAATATTTTCATATTATTAACTGCAAAATATAATAAACTAAGCATACAAGTTATCACCTCAAAGCCTCTCAATAAGACATCAGCATCACTGTTTAAGTCCATGTTGGCAGAAGGAAGACCTGATTCGTTACCGTAGACAATGTACACACAGCCCACTTGGACATGACCCAAAGTGCTGAAACCTGGGGCTCCCACAATCAAATCATCCCAACCGTCGTGGTTCAGATCCGCGGTGGTGATGGCCCTGTGTAGTAGGAAATGTCAGTATATCATTTTCTGATAGACAGGCGCATATTGATTTTAAATAGGTGCATACGTATAAAAAAAATGTATTTGATAGATTCTCAAGGACTAATGAGTTGCACTAAAATTGTCAGCAATTGCACTCACACTGCCTGCTCCAAACTAAACACGTACATTTGTCAGTATGCCAAGATGTATGCATTTATGCAACTGCACCAACCATATCCAAACGTGTGTGTAAATAGCCATCATCTTTATTAGCATGTACTTGCACTATTTCTTTACTTGGTTCAAGAGATCCGTATGATATCAGACAGATCTCTGCGTATATACAACTTTGCTTAGGTGCTAATGCCCTGTTGTTACCGAGTTATGCCCTTCAGCCATAAGTGGAGATGTACTGAGTAGTGTATGACTCTGATTTACCCGTACTTGTTCATTTTTGCATACACTCAGCTTGTTCTATTTTTGTCATTATTTTCTAAGTATTTTTGTGTCACACCCACACTCTACCACCTCCACAATCCCATAACTTTCCGCTAGCTTATCACAAGTTTTCATTAACAATGCCTGGTCTTAGCTCTACTCCAGCCATCAGCATTATGTTTCCATTCCTAAATGCTGGGCAGTATGTTTGATGGTCTATATAATCAAACCATGGGCATCCGTGTAATTAAACATGGGCACTGAGGTCCTGAGTGGTCACGAATACAAGTATTATATAATATCACTGTAATGTACTTTCATTTTGCTACACTTTTTCTTGTTTGGAAACAGGTAATTTTTAAATGGGTTAATACAGTACATGAAAATGTTAAACAAATGATGTCCAATAGTTAACAAAAAAAATCAGGATAAACACATATAGGTGTATTGATTTCATGACTGGGTTACACTCTACTTTACAGGGGCATTGTAAGAGAGGAAAGGACCAGTGTGTAGACTCAGTGAGGGCCCCCTCCTCTCTGATGGTGCAGTAGATTATGGCTTGATGTCAGAATCTACTGCTCATGCGTGGGTCTCCGGGAAAATGGCCGCCTCCATTTTCCTAGTCATTTTTGCTGCTCTCAGACTATGGACAGGTAAGTATAACACTATATGAGTGCAGGGTGTGTGGTGTGGCCCCCCTTGACCCAGGGGCCCATGTGCACTGCACACCATGCACCCATTGTAGATACGCCTCTGCTACTTTAGTAAGTAATTAAATTGTCATTTGTTTCTCAGGCACTCATGTACTTACCATCCAAGTCTAGAATATGGTGACCTCACAAAGTAGGTGGCTGAAGGATTAGAAATGTGGTTGGAGTTCTGTGAATTAAACATTTTCTTCATATTCACAGTACGAGTGGCATTGGCTATCAGCTGCATGGATGTCTGTAATGTTGAGATGATGTCAAATAGTATTCATGTTTATTACATGTGCTGCCTGACTTACATAGGGCCTGATGCTGAGTTTGAGCACATTTACAGACAAATTTGCAGACGTACGATGAATACTGGTGTTTAGACCAGGGGTGGGCAATAAGCGTCCCTCCAGCTGTTGTTTCACTACAAACCCCAGCATGCCTTGCAACAATTTTATCATGGCCAAATAGTAAAACTGTAGCAGTGCATGCTGGGATGCATAGTTCTTCAACAGCTGGGGGGCCCCTTATTGCCCCCCCCTACTTTAGAATGTCCATCCCCCCAACATGTTCTCTGGGCATACACAGAACCAATTGCATATTTTATTCTACACAAACTGGCGTAAATCCAACTCCACATCGGCCCAGTTATGAATGGATATTACTCTACATTTCATCCCTTATCAGAGCACATGTACATTGGTGGTTTCCCTTCTTTTCATGCTTTATTTTGTTTCGTGATAATTACAACTTGTTCAACTGTCTTTTTTACAACCTGTAGAATTTTTCTTCCTCATAAGTAATATCAAACGTATTAACTTTTAATTAATCAATCTAATTAAACTGATATACATCTTTAAAAAATAAACTAACTTAAAATCCAAATTGCTTTATGTAAAATAAATTATAACAAATGTCACAATTAAATAAGCTAAATTATAATAAACTTTTCACAGCTTAAGACACAACATTTAGAACAGGTTTTTGGACATAGGGAAAGCATTCACATATGCATATTACAGCCATGGCCAAAAGTTTTGAGAATGACACAAGTATTGGTTTTCACAAAGTCTGCTGCTTCAGTTTGTATGATGGCAATTTGCATATACTCCAGAATGTCATGAAGAGTGATCAGATGAATTGCAATTTCCCTTTTTTGCCATGACAATGAACTTAATCCAAAAAAACAACATTTCCACTGCATTTCAGCTCTGCCACAAAAGGACCAGCTGACATCATGTCAGTGAATCTCTCGCTAACACAGGTGTGAGTGTTGACGAGGACATGGCAGGAGATCACTCTGTCATGCTGATTGAGTTAGAATAACAGACTGGAAGCTTTAAAAGGAGGGTGGAGCTTGAAATCATTGTTCTTCCTCTGTTAACCATGGTTACCTGTAAGGAAAAGAAACACATGCAGCCATCATTGCTTTGCAAAAAAAAAGGCTTCACAGGCAATAATATTACTGCTAGTAAGATTGCACCTAAATCAACCTTTATTGGATCATCAAGAACTTCAAGGAGAGAGGTTCAGGGCGCCCAAGAACTTCCAGCAAGCACCAGGATGGTCTCCTAAAGTTGATTCAGCTGCAGAATCGGGGCACCAGCAGTGCAGAGCTTGCTCAGGAATGGCAGCAGGCAGGTGTGAGTGCATCTTCACGCACAGTGAGGCGAAGACTTGTGGATGATGGCTTGGTGTCAAGAAGGGCAGCAAAGAAACCACTTCTCTCCAGGAAAAACATCAGGAACAGACTGATATTCTGCAAAAGGTACAGGGATTGGACTGCTGAGGACTGGGGTAAAATTAATTTCTCTGATGAATCCCCTTCAGATTGTTTGGGGAATCTGGAAAAACGCTTGTCCGGAGAAGGAAAGGTGAGCGCTACTATCATTCCTGTGTCATGCCAACAGTAAAGCATCATGTGACCATTTATGTGTGGGGTTGCTTCTCAGCCAAGGGAGTGGGCTCACTCGCAATTTTGCCTAAGAACACATCCAAGAACAGTGTGGTGATGAAAAATGCCTTTTCCAGCATGATGGAGCACCTTGTCGTAAGGCAAAAGTGATAACTATTGAAATTTTGGTTCCATTGCCAGGAAACTCCCCAGACCTTAATTGAGAACTTGTGGTCAATCCTCAAGAGGCGGATGGACAAACAAAAACCCACAAATTCTGACAAACTCCAAGCATTGATTAGGCAAGAATGGATGGCCATTAGTCAGTATGTGGCCCAGAAGTTGATTGACAGCATGCCAGGGCGAATTGCAGAGGCCTTGAAAAAGAAGGGTCAACACTGTAAATATTGACTCTTTACATAAACTTAATGTAATTGTCAATAAAAGCCTTTGACACTTATGAAATGCTTGGAATTTTACTTCAGTATACCATAGTAACATATGACAAAAAGGTCTAAAAACACTGAAGCAGCAGACTTTGTGAGAACCAATACTTGTGTCATTCTCATAACTTTTGGCCATGGCTGTAGACTATTAGAAAGCCCACTCAGGCCCGTAACTAACAGGTCCTGGGCAAAGCAATGCACTGGGGACCCTACCCACACATTCACGGGAGTAAAAATGAAAACGGTCAGTAAAATTAAACCTTTAGATTTATTGGTACTTTCAACAAAATCAATGTTTAAACATAAAAAAACGTGATGTCAAGCAAGGATTAATCAACAGAAACGTTTGAACATTATAAGCCTTGAAAAACAAAAATTTCATAGAAATATCTCATTGTGAGATACTGAGTGAGGGCTGAGATGTGTGAGGGCTGCCAGTTCCTGGGTTACTGCTACCATTATATATCCAGGGATATGTAACATGAGGCCTCAGTAAAGGATCCAGCTCCCCACAGCTCTGACAATTCGGGGCTCCCCTGTATACTACAGTATATATAGCATACTTTGTATCATTGAATGATGCTCTTGTATGGTACATGAACTGTTGGGGAGAGTTTATATAAATCTTACAACACAAACTCTCCCCACCGTTTCATGTACCAAATAGGCAGTGGCGGATTGGGCCGCCGGGAAAGCGGGAGAGTTCCCGCTGGGCCGGTCCCATTCTCCCCTCTTCAGGGCCGGCTCACCCTGCAGCTGACTGATTCATAAAGTAGCAGGGCCGGCTGCAAAGCTTCCTGGATTTGCGTTCAGCTGTAGAACGCAAACAGGAAGCTCTGAACAGTCGCCAGCTCCGGCAGCGTTGGAGGGATGTCCTCATTAGCATTAATATCTATTATTACCTTACCACTTCGTGTCTACAGTACGTTGCTGCATGCCTGGCTCTGCATATGAACGGTGCCTCATGGGAGTTGTAGTGTTCTGTCCAATTCCTGTAGTGCTAGTCTGTGACTTGGAAACTGCATTCCCTAGCATGCTCCGGGATACAACAGCTTGCAAAGCTAGCACATGCTGTAACAGGAAGTGTCAGGGATCACCGAGCAGAGCTGCCGATCTCACTACACACGGAGACGATCTGGTCTGCACAGCCCTTTATATGTAAGCCTTCTGCTCAGGACCATTGATGACAATACACTTAACTCAGCTTTGTCCTGTTCTCCTACAGCTATCAGGCTCTGCTACACACTATCCTACTCTGCTACACAACTATCCTTCTCTGCTATATCTATCACGATCTGTTACACACTATCCTCTCTGCTACATCTATCAACCTCTGTTACACACTATCCTCCTCTGATAGGAGTATTACACTTGCAAGACAGGCAGTGCGTTGGTGCCTGTCATAACAAGCAGAGTGGCCCATGAAGGATCTGTCATCATGAGAGGAGAGCCGGCTGAGACAGACCTGACGCGCAGGATGAGGATGTCCTTGGGGATCATCTCCCAAGTGATGTGAGTGATACTGGGTACTGCTCTTGTCCCCACAACCAGTAGCGGCTCCAGGCACGGGCAAGCCAGTCTGTCGCCTGGAGCGCTACTGCTTCCGGAGGGCGCAGAAAACGCCCACCCTCCCCCCTGGCGCTATAGGACATATGTGAGCTCAGGGGAAGGGAGCGGAGGAGGGAAGGGGGGGCAACACAGGATGGCGCTGGGCGCAGCACAGCCTAGTGCCGGTCCTGCCCACAACCCAGGGTCAGGCAACGTTTCCCAGCTGCTGTGGAGGTGCCAGCATTGGCAAATCAGAGTGTGCTGGGACTTGTAATGTCCCGGCATCTGGAGGTACCCCTGCCTTCTCTGAAGTGATGCAGGGGGGTGAATAGTGAGAGCCCCCTCCTGGCTGCCCTGGCAGAGTGAGAGGACATGCCAGGGGAACCTGTTCTGTATGCCCCTGTCACATAATCTCATTATTATACAATACCCCTGTGTGCCTCTAACCCCCTACCCATGTGTACCCATGACCACCCCACACCCATGTGTGCCTCCGACCCCTCGATTCATAATACCCACCCCACACAGCCCAAACTTTGACAATTTTTTTTAAAACAAATTTGTTTACGCACCAATTGAAGCCCCATCCCCGCTGTAGCTCCACCCACATTATCCACAGCTTCGCCCTTCCCCTTTGACAGACCACACCCCCATTAGGGCTGCTTCCATAAATTTCCCGGGCTGGTTTTCCGACCCAGTCCGCCCCTGCAAATAGGAGTACCATTCAGTGATACAAAGTATGCTGCATATACTGTAGTATACAGGGTGGCTCCCAATTCTCCCTGTTAACTGTTCACCTTAATAAAATTGCTGCAAGCCACAGCCCCAGCTCCGCTTTCTTCTCTTACCTGCAAGGTTGTCAGAATGTGGTGACTCCTCGTCCTTCTCTACAATGGTGCTGACGTCATCACATCAGTGTCGATGCAGAGAACCAAGGAAGAGCCGCCTGTCAGTCTGTCACTTCAGCAGCGCTTCGGGAGTCTGTCCCCGCAGCACTGCTATAGAGATCAGATGAGGGAGGGCTTTGCCAGGCCAGAACCCGGAACAAGTCAGTGCAGCCCTGTTTGCCAGTACAAAGTCGGTATTGTAGTGGTCAGAATGGGCCCCTGGAATCGTGGGGACCTGGGCAGCTGAACAGTGTGCCCATACAGTAAAACGGCCCTGGTAACTAGGGCTGTGTGAGTGTGAGTGGTGCTCTTACACATTGCACGGGGCCCTGGGGGTGGTACTATCGCTGACCTATGGAAGCTTTATGTAGCTTGCATGGTGCCTGGAACAGCACCCTGCAGCCAGTAACATTACTGCAGAAACTCCTGGAGAATCCATGGGACACTCCGGGCAAGCACCCTGCAGCCTGTGGAGCTGCCCAGAGCAACCCAGGGAGTGCTGTACTACTCAAAGTCAATAATCCTGCCTTCTAGATGTGACATCATTATCACACGGGTTTAGGGACAGCATAGAGCTCTGTTCCGGCCCTGAGCCCACTGAACAACAATACAAGGAGCATTTCAGAATCAATTTATAGTTGGATGTAGTTTTCAAAAAAATGAAATTTTCTGATGCCTTTTCATATTCATTCGACTTACATTATAAATGTACTGATCTGTTAAGCAAATGTATCAGTGTATTATTCCTAAGTAGCACACAGATATGAATGAGGTGTACCTCTGCCCATTTATTCACTTGGAAGTAGACTCCAGACTCTGATGAGATCGTATCTGCTCCAACTGATCTCATGATTGATAAATTAAAGTCTCTGTGGAATTCATTCGTCTGCAAGCGTATTTTTCCTGGACTATAAGATAGTAATCTAAATGTTACTACAAGAATAAAATATATCATTATGGTGAAAAAGCAACACACCGATGTTATTAGGCCCTGGACAGTCCCAGTTTTTCTTTACTAGAAGTCCCTAAACTGTAGTGCTCAGGTTGGGTAAGAACAACCGACAGCTTAAAAGCCGCCAGTTCAAATCCCGACACTGGAAGCCCGACAGAAGAAAATCCCGATGCCGGCTGGTAAGTATCGTTAACCTTTCCTTCTCCCCCCCAACCCTAACCCTCCCTTGGGGGTGCCTAATCCTAACACTCCGGTGGTGGTGCCTAACCCTAAATCCCCCCCGTGGTGCCTAACCCTAACCCCCCTCTCCGCACCCTAAACCTAACCCTCCCAGGGGGGTGTCTAACCCTAACCTCCCCCCGGTGGTGCCTAACCCTAACCTCTCTTCCCCTAGCCTAACCCTAACCCATCATTAAGTGTGTACCCAGTTTAACTTTGCAGCAGAAGATCTCCCCTCACTACTGTGATGGAGGACTGAAGGGGATTACTTTCTCCTAAATTATTGTGTTTTGACTGCAGCTCTTGGCTATTTTCTATCTATAATAAGTCACTGCACTTCAGAATAAAACTTTGCCAATCTCGCTAAGTCTCTAGCTGATAAATACATATATACTTAAAAACACTGTAGATGTTTTTATACGTGAATGGCTCTGCTCACACATTGATGTCTCTTGTCTGTGCATTGCACTGTAGGAAGATAGGATTTTCAGGCATGTAGCAATCACTGAAACATAAACAAAAGTGGATTATTAGATCCTTACTGTATATTAATCAATTCCCCAGTTTTTACTTTTCCCACAGTTGACTTCCTAAATCCAATATAGGCTATTGACAACAATCGAGCCTAGGTGGACTTTTTATGTACATAATTGTGCTCACTTCTATATATGTACATTACAGGGTCCCATGCACTTCCCAATCATTATATCTGTCCTCAGAACATCAACACACTGCAATATACCAACCTGATATGAATTGTAGAACAAACTCTTCCCTAGTTTAGGGCCTGATTCAGAGGGACGCAGTATCGATGGCGCACACGAACGGCTGATGTTTTAAGGCCGTGTATGGGTCTGAGGCGCACAGCACTTTCGTTCCGATTGTCTCCGCACAGAGACGCAGCACAGACTCAGGTGCATGGTCTGTGAATTTTAGTGTGCGTTCCTAGTAGGTAACGGAGGCGGCTAGGCCTATGCAGGCTGTCCAGCATTTGTTTGCTACATACAAAAGCAGCCAATATTTACCCTGCATGCAAAAACAATAAGGGAGTAATATCATTAACCCGGTGGCTAATTGGATTACCCCCTAAATGTATTTACAGCCCTTGCAATGCAACATGGTTTCTGTACGTGCAAAGTTGCTTTTTATTTTGCTTTCTTTCCAATTCAGATTCAAAACCATGCTACATTGCAGGTGGGACAGACTTAAATGTGCAGAGAGATTTAGATTTAGGATGGATGTGTCCAAATTCAAATCTAAATTGCAATATAAAACTAAAGCTGTCCAACATTTGCGGGCTGCATGTAAAAACTGACAGTATTTACTCAGCATGCAACTCAGAATCAGGCCCAGTAGTGTGTATTGAGAGTGGTCCACCATTCAGATAACGTTCAAATAGTATCTAATATGTGATTAGAAACATCCTATGCATAGGCGTAACTACCGTAGGTGTAGGGGGTGCAGCTGCTGTGGGGCCCGGACCTAACGTGCCAGGCCCCGCACACCCCCGCAGCCTCCTCACTCCCTTCCCCGACTTACCTGTGGCCTGCTCCGTGGTTCCGGCCATCCCTCCGTGGTTGCGTCCTCCCAGTCGGCTCGACCTCTGGCCCTCCTCATTGAATGATACCGGGAGGAGGCATGGTCGCCTCCTCCCAGCATCAGTCAGTGAGGAGAGAGAGATGGAGCCGACCGGGAGAGTGTGCCTGGCCTGCGCAGCATGACCACGGAGCAGGTAAGTCAAGAAGAGGGGAGTGAGGAGGGTGCCGGCGGGGGGAGGGGAAAGTGTGGACCGAGCCGGGGCCACAGACCTTGGGAGGGGGGAGGCGGTGAAAATTTTGCCATGGGGCCCCCCTAGGTCTAGTTACGCCCCTGAGCCTATGGATACAAAGGGCTAATGGAACTGGTTGCATGACACGCAACTGAAACTTGAGTAAAACCGTGGTGTGAAAGAGGTTTATAAGAACGTACAAACTTTACTTTAAAAGCAGCAAATAACTTACATACTGCAAACTGTGAATTGTGGTAGCATAATACTTAAAACAGAAAAACAGTGCAAACTGGAAAATTGCTGAAACTTTATTTTGTCATATAAATGGTGATTTCTACTGTTTCATATTGATAGTATGACCAGGATATGACGGATAAATGCTGTAATGTAACAGTATGAGATGTGTTTTTATGAGAGACACTGGATCCACTTATACTGTATAAGTAGAACAACATTTTAATGTCACATAATATCTCAACATTGTTACATCTAGAACATCCAAACAAATCAGCAGTGTAACCATCAGGAAAATAGATTATAACGGCCCCACAATTGTTCCAGGAAACCAATAGCACATTGAAAATAATGCGGTGTCACCAGTTCTACAGGAAATAAAACATTTCAGTAATGACATGGAACAAACTGTTCATAGAAGAGATCCAACATCAGCTAATTTGGAATAACAATAAGACACATTGGAGTCTCCCATGCCTTATTTTTCAACAATTAGTTAGCTATTACTGTACTGCTAATGTATCTGACTTTGGGCCTGATTTAGACTTGGGAATAGAGAGAGATTTCTATCTCAACTGATCATCTTGGTGAAACCATGCTGCACTGCAGGTGGGGCTGATTTAAAATGTGCAGAGAGATTTAGATTTGGGAGGGAGGTGTCCAAACTGACATCTAAATTGTATAGTAATAATAAAGCTGTGCAGTATTTGTGGGCTACATGCAAAAGCAGCCAGTATTTACCCCACATGTAAAAAAAATGTATGTATTTACACCCCTTGCATTGCAATATGGTTTGTTCAGTTCACAGTTGAGAGAGATATCTCACTCTATTCCCAAGTCTGAATCAGTCCCTTTATCCACTACAAGTTGAAGATGCTAAAATTAACCCTGTATAACTTACCTGGTGCCGTTTTCCAGCATGAAGCTTGTTAACTGAAATATGTTTGTTGACCAAAATGCCATGTCATCAACACCACCGAGAAAATACTCATGGAATCTCTCCACCAGGAAGGGTGATTTTCTAGCATAAGTGGGGTAAAGCTAACAAAACCAAAAAGTAATATTCACACCACCACCAAAATTGTACTATACAATTTGAATATCAAAATATAACATTTGTATAAAGAAAATACATATTTACCAGTGAGACAGCAAAATGTTCACCATACCTAAGAAAGAGAAGTAGACATCATTATCATAGTGTTACATGTGTATGTCTTTGTGATTGTTGTCGTCATGTTTCCACTCACAGTTGAAGAAAGAGTATATAAGTGCAGTCAATAATTACACTCTCTTCTATGACGGTTCCATTATAGTACTCCTCATATATGTTAACAAGGTCCTTCACTGGTATATACCTACAATAAAAGCAAAAAGAGTGAGTACTCATAAAAGTAAAATAGATATGTCTTAAAAAAATGAATGAGGAAAACATGCATATTCAAATCTGGATTTATTTATCTATTCCTATTTATTTATTATGTTTGCTCGTGTTTGTCTGTACTTATTATATAATACTCTTAGGTACAGGATAGCAATCAGACCTGACATCCGATCCTATCCTCCTATATAAAGCAACGCTCACTTTCTTTCGGCTACTATGTGTACTGTTTCTACAAGCAATCCTACAGGAAAAGGGCTAAATCAGTTATTGACATCACATACAGTAGAAAAAAATTATACATAAGCAGTTAGAAATTTACTTTAAATTACTATGTACTTTATGCATCAACTGTATTTATCAACACGCCCCAAATTATCATACCAGGTACATGTGGTGCACCGGGGAGGGGTGGGGCTGCACTTTTCAACTTTAAAAAGTGCAGTTCAGACACTTTTTAAAGTTGAATTTGATAAATTTTTGTTGTTTTCATTTTACTTTCATTATAATTTATGCTATATTGTAATATTGTAGTAAAAACAATGGTGGAGTTGGTGTTATAGTAAGGGAATTGCATGTGGGGCAGAAAGTTAGTATTTTATGATGTATTTAGTTGTATAGCCTAGACCAGAATAATTCTAAATATAACCATGATTAACACTGAACTATAGGACTATACACATGCATTCCTCTATATCTTACCATTTTGGCTCTAAATAATGAAAGTCCAATTCATACTGGCTCAGCACATCGCTCCCTATTAAAAAAAAAAACAATAGTGAGAAAATATGGGGAGAAAACAGATATAAAAAGTATGAACATCGTGTCTAATGTTTATTTATTTGTGTAGCTGTGTGTTGTTCATCTGAGGTCTCAGGAGCATAAACTTTTCAAAAATGCTCAGGAAATTGGAGGAGTCTAGGAACCCACCAAACATCTGCTCTGCAGAGCGAAACAAGTTGCAGAGACATCTTTCAAGTGCGCCTTGGTGTGCGCTCAGTTGTGTAGGCAGGGAAGTTGCAGGGGAAGCGACAGCTCCCACTGCTGAAGAGCCGGCACCTATCTTGTCCCAGCTGAGCACCTGAACCGTCACTTTCGGGGGCGGGGGATGGGGGGAGCTGTATTAACTGCCATGCCGCACAAGCCGCCCGCCCAATGCCAGTGAAGCAAGCAGCCCATTCTGGCTCCTGGAGAACTCTGGAGAGACACCCCACCCCCTGAAGTGTCTTCATGCTCAACGCTGTAGGCCCTGTGCAACAAGCATGACCTAGCGTGCAAGGCGCGCACCCCTACTTTCAGTGCATATGCTGTGCACACACCAGTAATAGCACCAGGAATGGAGGAGGGTAAGTATTATTACTGAGATGGGAGGGGGCAAAGGGCCTCAGCAAGGATCGCAACTGCGATTACACATGCAATCGGCTGATTGTTGTGTTCTGCGCATGCATCGCAGTGTGTGAACCAGCCACTGCCATCTTGTCACGGCCAGGGTATTTCAGCATGGCGCTAGGCGGGTGTTACCTGTGAGGTCGTTGTGGCGCGGGCTGTCTGGTGGCGGAGCTGGTGTCTGGCGGGGGGCTTTGGCTGCGCGCGTTGTTGTGCGGCCCTGTTGTCACTCTGCGCTGGTGAGGCCTGGCGGCGTCTCCGTTCCGTTTGGCATGGGCGCCGCCATCTTGCCTTCTGGCCATGTGATGCGGCTGGCCAATCCTGGTGAGTCACATGTTCCCTCCGGCCAGTAACAGCACGGCATGGGGTATTTAGGAAGGGTCAGTGCCTTGATTCTTTGCCAGTGCAACGTGTATCTCAGCCTAGCTGAGAGGGAGTTCTCTGTGCTTTCCTGTTCCTGTGAATTCGCTGTCTGCCAGTCTGCCTGTCAGCTCCTAGATCCCACTGGACTACCCCGCTTCCTCCATCACCCTTGCCCATACCTGAGTGCCTGAGCCTGCTGACATCCTGCGCTTCAGTTCACTACCTGTATACCTGGCTTGTTTATTTTCAGTTCACTACCTGCAAACCTGGCTTGATTATTTTCAGTTTCACTACCTGCACACCTGGACAGCTCTAATTGTTTCTACTTGGACATTAACCCTTTTACTCCCACCACAGAACTCTTGTGCACATTATATATTCCTGGACTTTTATTTACTGCCATTATATGTCTACTCAAGCACTTATTAAAAATTCTAGTTTTATTTTTAAATCTGCTTCTGTGATCGCTCCTGCTACCACCCCGGGTCCACAAACAACCCAGAACATCACAGTTTGCACTGGCCCCATGGAGCCGGCCACGGATCAGGAGTCAGGAGTGGATTTATTCAGGTGCATTTCTGGTCGTTTAGAAAATCTGGAAAACATGCAGCATCAGATGGCTCAATTTCTGCAAGAGATGTCCAAGCGAAAGGATAGTTTGCAAACTTCCTTTTCTACCCCTGAAGTACCAGCATCTACATCCGCATCAGCGTCTGGGAATACAGGAGGCTGATCATCTCCCCGCTTACGTCTTCCTTTACCAAATAAATTTGACGGCAATCCTAAACTCTGCCGAGGATTCCTAAATCAGTGTGACATACATTTTACCCTGCAGCCTGACAACTTTCTAACTGCAAGAACTAAAGTGGCTTATATAGTCTCTCTGTTATCCGGCCAGGCCTTGGAATGGGCTTCCCTACTCTGGGAGCGCTCAGATCCGCTGCTGGATAATTACGCAGGCTTTGTGTCATCCTTCAGGAGGATTTTCGACAAACCTGGGCGTACTGTATCAGCATCATCAAACATCATGACACTGAGACAAGGGGTCCGTCCTGTCAGTCAATATGCCGTGCAAATTCAAATTTTAGCATCAGAGCTCAAATGGAATGAGGAAGCCCTCACCTCGACCTTCTGGCATGGGTTGTCAGACCGACTAAAGGATGATCTAGTCACTCGAGAGCTTCCTACTAATCTGAACGACATGATTTCATTGTGTATCAAAGTTGACCTACGCTTCAGGGAACGTCAGGCTGAAAAAAACAGAACTGACCGGCAAAGGTCATTTACCCCCTCCATTTCTACCCGTCCCATTCCTTCCCCTATTGAAGAGGAGCCTATGCAGGTGAATCATACACACCTCTCTAAAGAAGAACGTCAGAGAAGAATGCAAAAGAACCTCTGTCTGTACTGCGGAGAGTCCGGTCACCTGCTGATCTCCTGCCCCCGTAAACCGGGAAATGCCAAATCCTAACTGACCCTGGAGACATCAAGTTAGGAGTTATGAACCCGTCTCCAAAAATTAAAGATTTCACAATTACCCTAGCCTTGGATCTTAAACCCAAACCTGTCTTTGCTACTGCTCTACTCGACTCGGGAGCAGCCGGAAATTTCATAACGTCTAGTTTCATAGATAAATTTCAGATTCCTTGTTTGTCTCTCAACCATGCCATCTCTCTGACCTCTATAGACGGACGCCCTCTAACTAACGGGATAGTCACCAAAGAGACTCAACCAGTATTGGTCCGAATTGGGGCACTTCATTCTGAGTCCTTAAAATTCCTGGTGATATCAGAGGCCTCTCAAGAAATTGTTCTTGGTCTACCCTGGTTACGTCAACATAATCCCAGGATTGATTGGAGTTCTATGCAGATTCTGTCATGGGGTATGGACTGTCAGAAATCCTGTCTTCCAAAGATTCGACCTGTGAGAAAGACAGTTCCATTAGTTTCTTCTGCCATTCCCAAGGAATATCAGATGTTCGCCGACGTTTTCTCTGAGCAACAAGCAAATATCTTACCCCCTCATAGGGAATGGGACTGTCCAATTGAATTGATACCTGATGAGATACCACCTCGTGGTCGTACCTATCCGCTGTCCTTGCCTGAGACTCAAGCCATGACCGAATACATCCGGGACAACCTGGCAAAGGGGTTCATTCGCCCCTCTACTTCACCTGCCGGAGCTGGGTTTTTCTTTGTTGGCAAGAAGGACGGTGGTCTAAGACCATGCATCGATTATCGAGGTCTTAATGACATTACTGTAAAGAATCGATACCCTCTTCCCCTGATTACTGAGTTGTTTGATAGGGTCAAGGGCTCTGTCATTTTTTCGAAATTAGATCTAAGAGGGGCTTACAACCTCATTCGTATCCGAGCTGGCGATGAATGGAAGACCGCTTTTAATACCAGAGATGGACATTTCGAGTATTTAGTAATGCCTTTTGGATTGTGTAACACCCCTGCTGTCTTTCAAAGTTTCGTTAATGAGATTTTCCGGGATCTGTTATATGTTTCGGTTGTTGTCTATCTGGATGACATACTGATTATTTCACCCTCTGTGGCTAAACATCAAGAACATGTTAAAGAAGTTTTGACCCGTTTGTGAGAAAACCACCTTTACTGCAAACTGGAGAAGTGCGTCTTTGGAGTGCCCAGTGTACCTTTTCTCGGCTATGTAATATCTGGCTCCAGTTTAGAAATGGACCCCAAGCAGGTACAGGCAATTCTGGATTGGACCCGACCTCAGACACTGAAGGCCATCCAGAGATTGTTGGGCTTCGCAAATTATTATAGACGCTACATTAAGGGATTTTCTACACTGCTGGCTCCTATTACAGCCTTGACCCGCAAAGGTGCTAATCCTGCCCAATGGTCACCTGAGGCAGAGTCTGCCTTTCATCTTCTAAAACAGGCCTTTATCTCAGCACCAGTTCTTCGACAACCCGATCTGGACAGGCCTTTTTTGTTGGAAGTAGACGCATCTTCTGAAGCTGTGGGAGCAGTCTTATCTCAACGTTATGAGGACAACCGAGTCCATCCGTGTGGGTTCTTTTCTAAAAAATTCTCTTCTGCCGAAAGGAACTACGCCATAGGTGAGCAAGAACTACTAGCTGTAAAGTTGGCATTGAAGGAATGGAGATATTTGCTAGAAAGCGCCAAGTTTCCATTTACTGTATTTACGGACCATAGAAATCTCCTATTTCTCAAAAACCTCCAATGTGTGAGTCCTCGTTTGGCCCGCTGGGCAATATTCTTTGCCAGGTTTCAGTTCACCCTGACCTTCCGGTCTGGAGCACTTAATCAGAAGGCTGATGCCCATTCGAGATCTCTCCTCTGTGATGATCAATCTGAAAATCAAAGCAATACCCCTGTCTTGGAATCAAGAGTTTTCGCCGCATTACAACTTCAGCCTCCTACGGGAAAATCATTTGTGGCCCCGGAATTAAGGAAGCAGCTTCTCACTTGGGCACATTCCTCTCGCTTCGCAGGGCACTCAGGCACTCGGAAGACCTTGAGTTTGCACATAATGCTTCCTACCACTCGTCAACTAACCAAACGCCATTTCAGGTTGTATATGGCCTTCATCCTCGTGTTCCCGAATTCCGAAGCCTGCCTGTTTTCGATGTTCCGGCCGTGGAGGACACGGTGCGGAATTTTGCTGCCATCTGGACTCAAGTACGGTCTGATTTGTTGAAGGCATCCTCTCGCTATAAGACCCAGGCCGATAAGAAGCGTAGAATAGTTCCACGCATGCAAGTAGGAAACCAGGTCTGGTTGTCTACTCGGAACCTTCGTCTAAGAGTTCCGTCTATGAAATTCGCACCCCGCTTCATCGGTCCCTTCACCATAACAGAAGTCATTAATACAGTTACCCCCATACCTAAAAATTCCCAATTCCTTCCATGTTTCCTTATTAAAGCCCCTAGTCCTGAATAAGTTCCATAATGCTCTACCTGCTTCTCCTCGAGTCCAGACGGAGAGAGGAGTTGAGTTTGAAGTCGCCCAGATCTTGGACTCTCGTCTGCGCAGAGGTCATCTTCAGTATTTGTTGGACTGGAAAGGTTACGGTCCAGAGGAACGTTGCTGGACCGATGCTCGTGATGTCCACGCTCCCACGCTCATCAGGAGATTCCATTCTGCCCATCCGGAGAAGCCTGGTGAGTGTCCTGAGGCCACCCCAAAAGGGGGGGTACTGTCACGGCCAGGGTATTTCAGCATGGCGCTAGGCGGGTGTTACCTGTGAGGTCGTTGTGGCGCGGGCTGTCTGGTGGCGGAGCTGGTGTCTGGCGGGGGGCTTTGGCTGCGCGCGTTGTTGTGCGGCCCTGTTGTCACTCTGCGCTGGTGAGGCCTGGTGGCGTCTCCGTTCCGTTTGGCATGGGCGCCACCATCTTGCCTCCTGGCCATGTGATGCGGCTGGCCAATCCTGGTGAGTCACATGTTCCCTCCGGCCAGTAACAGCACGGCATGGGGTATTTAGGAAGGGTCAGTGCCTTCCTTCTTTGCTAGTGCAACGTGTATCTCAGCCTAGCTGAGAGGGAGTTCTCTGTGCTTTCCTGTTCCTGTGAATTCGCTGTCTGCCAGTCTTCCTGTCAGCTCCTAGCTCCCACTGGACTACCCCGTTTCCTCCATCACCCTTGCCCATACCTGAGTGCCTGAGCCTGCTGACATCCTGCGCTTCAGTTCACTACCTGTATACCTGGCTTGTTTATTTTCAGTTCACTACCTGCAAACCTGGCTTGATTATTTTCAGTTTCACTACCTGCACACCAGGACAGCTCTAATTGTTTCTACTTGGACATTAACCCTTTTACTCCCACCACAGAACTCTTGTGCACATTATATATTCCTGGACTTTTATTGACTGCCATTATATGTCTACTCAAGCACTTATTAAAAATTCTAGTTTTATTTTTAAATCTGCTTCTGTGATCGCTCCTGCTACCACCCCGGGTCCACAAACAACCCAGAACATCACACATCTGGACTACGCAGACCCATCGTGGATTGAGTGACAGGACGTACCATCGGGGGAGGTGATGGGGGGGTCAGCAAAATGCAGGCGTGCCAGTGCATTTGAACGCCGTTGCAGGGGCGTGCATAAATTAGGCACTGCGATGCCATATTTCTGAGGAAGGTCTGACCTTGTGCAAGTGTGTGTGAGGCTGCGATTGTACTCTATGTTACCAATGTTTTTTGCAGACTTGCAAAGTATTATGGATGTTTAAAAAAAGAGATTTGCCCCCCAGCACACTGCAGCAAAAACAATACTTAAATCCTACATGATAATAGAGATTTAGAGGTATTAGTTACATACATTTGCAAATATATGCTTATTCATATATTTGCAAATGTATGTAACTAATACCTCTAAATCTCTATTATCATGTAGGATTTAAGTATTGTTTTTGCTGTAGTGTGCTGGGGGGAAAATCTCTTTTTTTCTGTGTTCAGTGTAAACCCCGCACTTTACAAGCACCTGTGTTATGCAATTAAGCTGATTTGAGCAACTACCATATTTTTTTGCAGTTTGGAGAGGCATGAAGGGAGTCAGCATTAGGAGGATGTGCTGGTCCTTATAGTGCCATGTGGAGGCTTTTTGGGGTACCTCCAAGGTAAGTTAGCTCTCAGCTTATATATGTGCTGTTATCATGCAGTACACCAATTGTAATTATATGACCCAGAGTGGGTGCTACCATTATGTAGCAATAATTATTTTGGGGTGAGCGTTTGGGAGTGGGGCCCCAGGGGGGGTTCTGACTGGGCCTTTCTCATTGCATCATCACTTAATTCACATAGAATACTTTTATCACTTCTCTATTTGTTTGTATATTATTTATGTCATTTTAATTCTTTCTCATTTCATTAACACTTATTGATTTACCCTTACACATCTTTTCTTTACACTTCACTATCACCTTTTTCCCTTTTTCGTGTGATGCCCTGGCTGGAATTTTTTGGGGGTTCCTTGCTTCTCGGATGTGAATCCCTTAATGTTAGGGATGCCAGTATAGAGGAGCTTTGACAATTGGCCTGGTACTTATTCATATATTTGCAAATGTATGTAACTAATATCTCTAAATCTCTATTATCATGTAGGATTTAAGTATTGTTTTTGCTGCAGTATGCTGGGGGGCAAATCTCTTTTTTTCTGTGTTCAGTGTAAATCCCGCACTTTACAAGCACCTGTGTTATGCAATTAAGCTGATTTGAGCAACTACCATATTTTTTTGTATTATGGATGTTTGTAATGTAAGGTGGGCATCTTTATGTTGTGCTGTGACGGCATAGCAATTGCAGAGGATTAGCATACTATCGCAGTGAGACTACGTGCATAATCACTATTGCAATCACAGTTGCAATCCGTACTGAATCAGGCCCAGAGAGTGGACTGGGAAGGGGCTGCTGGAGGGCAGGCTAAACTGGGGGTGGATATAACTCAGCGGTGTAATGCTGGCCATACACGGTAAGATTTTCTGTCCAACCATCCAACTAGTTGGTTGGTTGGTTGGTTGGTTGGAATGAAAATCTGGTAAGGTATGAAAGCAAATGACAATCAGCAGTTTGCTCCCAAATGCAGGAAAATGGACAAAACCTGTTGTTTGAACAAATTGTTTAGATCAAACATTTAACAAACTTGTCTGATGACCATTTTCATCCGTTTTTTGACATTTAGGAGCAAATTGCTGATCATCAGTTACTCCCATACGTTACCAGATTTTCATTCCAACCAACCAACTAGTTGGATGGTTGGACAGAAAATCTTACCGTGTATGGCCAGCATAACAGTGCTGCACTGCACCCTGTGCAGCCCCCACTTACTGAGCTCATGATGTCGTGCAGAGGGGTCGGGCCTGCCAGCACAGGAAGGTGCAGTGCTGAGGATGCTCCGAGCAGCTGCACAGAATACAGGTTGCATGTGGGCACTGCAGCACAAGCACCTTGCTAGACAGAAGCAAGGGCATTGGGGCAGCGATGGTGCCTCCCAAAGAGCCCTGCGCTGCAATGACACTGCTCGCACACTACTAGTTACAGTTCTGATATAACTACTAGTGCAGTGGTGCCCAAACTGGGTGCCGCAGGCACTTGCATGGGTGCCATGGGTGGGTGATGCAGGAGCAAACCAAATTATCTATAGTCAACATGATAGTCAAAACTAGTGCTGACAGCTGCCAATCATAAAATATGTGGGCAAGCAGAAGGTCAACCCTGCCTACCATAACATACCTGAACCTAAGGAAGACAGGTAAGCACAATTTACTTAATTTGATCATTTTTTCTGAATTACAAACTTTTGGACTAGGGATGCTGTGAAAAAAATGCTGATACAAACACTGGAGCAGCTATTTTTTTATTCATACACTCTGGAACAAAACCAAGTTGTTTTGAACAATGTGCCTTGAATGCTTTGTAAAATATTATCTTTCATATTCTCTCTATCTTTTGTAGAATGTTCCTGTTTTATCTGCTCTTTACCAAAAAATAAGAAAAAAACATTGCTACGCTTTTTGGTGGGCTCGATTGGAAATATTGAAAACATGTCAGTGTTATGAGGAAACAGAATTACTGCACTATAAAAAGTACTGACTGTCCTGTCCTGCATCATTTTTCATATGTATAGTGCCAAAATGTAAGCAAAATATTATATCATTATCTGTAATGCATTCTTTTAGACTAATGGCACAATCCACAAACCCCCCAAGTGCTGGGTAGCACATCACAACTCACCCTTTACATTCTATTTTATTGGTAACATGAGCGCAATGTAACTGGCCATGTGATAGGAGTGCCATTCGTCTTATAAAAATTGTACTTATCATTTATTAACCCTTCATTTAGGCACAAGATTTGCACTATACAATAGTAAACAATCAGACTGTTGCAAATGGACTTATATAGCTTCAAAATTGCCATAATACTTAATAAAAGGAACATTAAACTAAGAATAAGATCAGTGGGCCAGTTGGTATATGCAGCCAGAAGATGATGGCCAAAAACATGTGTTAGATCATCTTCAGACCCACTAATAGGATCTGATCCTTCCACTCATTTCAAACAGTAGGCTCATCCCATGTATGGCCAATTTAATATCAAGTTAAAATATATATTCTATTTGTTGAGTGGCTGCCATGGGTTACTGCAAATTATGCACCCAAATGCAATATTACTAAATATATTATACAGATGTTATTGCAAGTGCAAAATTCTATGTAAATGTATTTCTAAGCTATATCTTAAATTATATAAGATGCTAGTTTACCAAAATCACCAGTCCGATGAGCTTCCGAGTATGAGCCATGAAAATCAATCTAGAGAAAATATTAGGAATATTCAATTACAAAGAGTAAATGTATTATGAGGTCATGGAGAGTAATTTACCTTTCACAATGTTATGTAGTATTAAACAATGGTGGTGGACAATAAATAATTCAAATATTACAAATAAGGAAATTGCGAAGCCCTGCTTTTGTGATATGACCCTTCATGCTAACTTTTACATGCTGGGGGCCTAATGTAATAGCCGGCGAGATGCAGACATGGGCAAAACTGGTTTTGCCTTTTAAATTATTATTGCTTTAATAACCGAGACAAACAGGCCGGAATTACTCCCATGCCTACATGTCTTCCTCAGAGTAGCCACATAAAACTGAAATGGCAAGAATGTTAACTGTGTGTATACTCACTTCCCCCATGGCTCTTAGGAATCCTTGGTCAATGCCTAGGCTGTGCCAGCTCACATCGGCCACCATATGGGAAGCTACACCAAACAGGAAAGCTGCCAGCTTCTGAGTTCCCTGTATCACAGAGAAAACGGAGCCCACTAATTACACTGTATTCTAACGAACTAATAAAATGTTCATCCACGCATGAAAAGTTAGGTTAACTGTAAACAACATTTCCCATGTGATAGATAGTGCTCAGTGATCTAACATCTGTACCTCATTCCATGGCAGTGGATAGGTTCTTCTGATGTAATTAATACTTGTCTTCAAAAAGGGTGTCCAATGTGAATCTTCTGATACAGCATGGTATCTCCCTGTAGTGTAGACACCAAACAAATCAACACTTCAGTCTGCAGCTGGACTTATTTTCGCCTCAGGCAAATTTTGTTCCCTTAATGCCTGACTATATATTGTTAACTGAATGATGTAGAGATAGTCTTCCAGAAATGGAATTGGCCATAATGTTTTCTAGACTGAGACTGTACTAATTACAGATAATCAGTGCTCTGGTGTTTGGTAATCTATTACTGACCACAGCTATAAATCTGCTCTGGACCACTGAAGGAGGTGTGCAAATAACTACACATGGAAACTGACTGGTGAAAACACCCAACAATGTTGTAATTAGTCAAATCCTTTATTTACATGGACCCAACATATTCTGCAGGGATGTACAACTAGAGGAGCAAATTATGCATACCATATTTAATAATTGAGCAAATACTGAAAATCAGGAAATGATAATATCAATTATGTTACAGGGAATTCTTCTTTTTATCATTTAATGAGGTTGTAATGTAACCACATGGATGCATGTCCGCCACCTTGGTTTTGTGTTCCAGATACAAGAATGACTATGTGACGACATGAGCTGTGTGTTAAAAATGTATTTGCAGCATCTCACTCCCTGCAGCGATTAATTAACTTTTTCGTTCTCCTATCCGTCTGCTGGTGTATGTGTGTTCATTCACAGGTCTTATACTTTTTCAGTAGCAGGTATATTATATACTGTAATAATGTGAGGAAATGTAATGTACAATACTTTTTAGCCCTTGATGTTTAGCCGTTGTCCATATGCCTGTTTTATTCATAACCAGTAAAGCAATGTAACACCTCACAGAACAACAGACCCCCATGGTTAATTTTTACCTCCGCAGGGGACACTCAGGACTTACACCTCCTTCCATTTGCCTGCCTTTGTCCCTTACTGGAGTCTGGCAGACTACACGGAGCCAACTCAGCAGGTGTTCGTCAGGGATGTAATATCTGGGGGAGGTATGAGGAAGTTAGAGGATAAGGGACTCACACCAATCAGGGAACGGTGCAACTCCCCTGGCTGGTCACAAGGACCGTGGGAAATTGGAAGCTTTCAAAAGAAGTCACCGAAGGCAGTTCCGCATGTTAGTTGCTGACTTTGGCTAAGAGATCTCGCTCTTCCAAGGTGCTAGTGGAATGCATCACCAGTTCTGTGTGGATTTATGCTTCGGAAATTCTGCGTGGACATATACGCTATCACTGCTGTGTGTTCTGTGATAGTTTCGACTGTATGGGGTCCCGGAAACACTGTGTGGACCTATACGCTATCACTGCTGTGTGTTCTGTGATAATTTCTACTGTACGGGATCCCGGAAATGCTGTGTGGACCTTATACGCTATCACTGCTGTGTGTTCAGTGATAGTTTTGGGGATTTTCTGCCAAGGTGCTTAGTGGAACGCATCGCCAGTCCTGTGTGGACGTATACATTTGGAAACTCCTGTGGGGAGATCTTCGTCCTCCGGTGTGGACTTGAACTCCTGTGTGAACTGTGGTAGTTTCGACTGGATGAAATACTGGACACACTTGGGTGGGCTCATACACTATTCACTGCTGTGTGATCGGTGATAGTTTCGACTGTGTGGACTGAGGATCTCTAGCTATTTCATGGAATTGTTCTGGGACATTATACTATACTGGGGCTGCCTCTGGCTGGATTGCTACCAGCATATTGCATGTTACCCCGGCATATTACCTATTTCTGTGTGCAGTGAAAAAAAAAACCACTACTGTGGTTTCATCTGCTCGGTATCTGGGTGATTGAGAGAACCCCGTATCCTCACAGACTAGTTTGAGTTACACCTTCAATAATATATCAATGCACATACTGCATACCTCCCAACATTTGGGGAGAACGCTCTGTGCATGCCTAGTACAGGGACATGGCCTTATGTGGAGTCGTGGCTTCATGATATAAGGGCATGTGTGGTACCCCAGGTCCATATGTTAACAACTTTTACACTAGACGTGTGTACCTACAAGGAACAGGTTCAAGGGATCAGAGAGGCGAGCCTGACAATGAGTGTTACCCTTTTTGCAGACACAATGACCACACACAGCGCTAGTTTATTTTGAACTCAAAGGTTAACAGTGTTGGCTTTATGAGAAAGCAGTAAAACAATGTAATTATATAAAAACACAGTTTTTACAATAATAAATAGCTTTTAAATAGGAAGTTCTATAACAACTAACTTGCAGTGTAATAGCTTTTAAAACTGTCACAATGAAATTAGTAATAATATTTAGCAGAAAACATGCACTGCAATGTGAGCATACAGTATGCATAATGAAAACACATTAGTTAGTATAAAGAAAGTATCGATGTATTAGTGATTCGGGTTTGTACAATGTCCTGTAAATAAATTCCAAAGTCCCAACTATAAGGCTGAGAATCTGTCAAACTGTAGGCAGGGTGTTCTTAAACAACGTTGTTGTGATTAAATCATTGGATAGTATACGATGTTTATCCCTATCCGGGGTTGAGTCTGTTTAGGAAATACTGCTGTCTCTCATCTAAAAATTGTCCTTGGATGGTCCCATCGATAAAGCTGTAGTAATATCTGTAGGGTGGGTGTTCTTACAGTGTGCTTCAAGGTATCAGAACCGCCTTTACCTCCTCTCCACCTCAAATACAATATAGTGGCACAATATCAAGGATCTTGAAAAACGCTATCATGCAGGTAGGTAAGAAGGAATCGTACTTACCCCGTATGCTGTGTTGCTCCTGCTGGTTCTCCTCGTCCCGATGCTTGTATGGATGTGTATGAGGGGCTATGGTGGGTAAGGACTGCTGATGCACACTGATATAAGTTGTAAACATTTACAGACTCCGGTCTAAATTGAACTGATTTATTATAACTGAATAAGGAATCCAGTAGGTCTTAACATCTAAAAAAAAGCTTCCTGACATAGGAAACATATGGCTAAGAACATGCCCAATAATGGGAATGTATAGGGAAAGTCTCTCATAGAAAGTTCTTGTCAATAGGGGGCGTGCCCCAACGCGTTTCATCCGTTTTTCGTGGACTTTTTCAAGGGTGCCCACCCTCCTATTCAGTCTCCTTATATAGGCTGTGTATTTGTGGCTGTGTCTGGCGCTTCTGTCTGTGCTGCGTGCACTTCCTGGTTGCGTCATAGTCTATCAGCGCTGCTGTGATGCCTGGCACTAGAGTGTGCATAGGTGTCCTCATATGTTGGCCGCGCATGTGCGGTCTCCGGCGGCCATTTTGTCATAGGTTCAGTCCAGTATAACAGCGCTGATGTATTAGCAAGCGCTGGAGTGTGCATAGGAGTCCCCATATAGTAACCGCGCATGCGCGGTCTCCTGTGGCTATCTCTAGAACTGCATCCTACTGTTAGTAGATTTTCACTGACACTTTAGTGTCTGTCTGAACAGCAGCCATCTTGCCTATGGTTATTAGCAATATCAACAAAGCTGCACAATCATGAGGTGGCTATTCTAATAATAAATGAATAATAAGCAATAAGGTGGCTATTTCAACAAATTATTGCAACAAATTACTGTCCCTATTTTCCATTGCCACTCCTTTAGTGGCCATTTTGCACATATGTTAATCATTAAAGGACCAGTGCTTATGTTTATATACGGGCTACTTTCTCTTAGTTTGTTGTACTGCAATCAATTTGATGTTAATATGATCCTCCTCTTATGCTGACGGTAATACCCCTATTCAAAACTAAATAAGTGAATAAATGACTGCCTGCACTTTGCTGTAATTATTAATACCTTGATTAACTTATAATCATATGTCATGGAGAGACTATAATCATTCATTATAGAACTTGTTATATAATTATCCATAACTGATTGTATAATCCATAATTGTATAATTATATATACACGTCACCCAGGCGTTATAAGGTCATTGTTAGTGTAGTGCAATGTGGAACCATAAACACTCAATAGTGCTGGTGTCCACCTCTTTGTTTGGTTAGGTCGGTAATTGGTAAATGTTGTAGAAACATAACGGGGAACTAAATATGGACATATGTATGTACATACAGTGTTTATGGTTATGTTAAACGACCTCAATGTTAGCCACCGTGATTGGGTGCATCATGGATAGTGAGTACTGGTTATGGATCTATATTCAATCCTTGAGGTACTAATGTGCGTAGGTTGAATATCCACCTACTTTCTATCTTATCAATTCTAGCGCTATGGTCACCTCCCCTCCAATATGGTGCAACTTGATCTATCGCTAGAAATTTTAACCCCTTTGGGTTCATGTCATGTTTGTTCTTAAAGTGCTCCGACACGCTATGTTGTTCAAACCCTTTCTTGATATTGCGTATGTGTTCTCCAACTCTTATCTTTAGACTTCTAGTAGTGCGACCTACATACTGTAGCCCGCATGGGCACTCGAGAATGTAAATAATGTTTTTGCTATTGCAGCTTAAACTATGTCGAATTTTGTATTCTTGTTTGGTTGTATTACTGTAAATACTGTTAGTTGTAATGGTGCTACGTACCCTTGTGATTTGCATGGTAAACACTGTCCACAGTGGTAGAAACCACTATTGATGAAATTACCATCCAATGTGGATTGTTTTCCACATTTGATGTTTTTTAGATGATTTTTAACAAATTTTTGTTTTAAATCAGGGGCTTTTCTGTACACTACATTCGGTTGGTTGGACAGAATGGTTGACAATTTGTTGTCCAATTTCAAAATCGACCAGTGTCTTTTAAGTATGTTTTTGACTTTGACGTCAGCCCCCAAAGTGTCAGTGAAAATCTACTAACAGTAGGATGCAGTTCTAGAGATAGCCACAGGAGACCGCGCATGCGCGGTTACTATATGGGGACTCCGATGCACACTCCAGCGCTTGCTAATACATCAGCGCTGTTATACTGGACTGAACCTATGACAAAATGGCTGCCGGAGACCGCACATGCGCGGCCAACATATGAGGACACCTATGCACACTCTAGTGCCAGGCATCACAGCAGTGCTGATAGACTATGACGTGTGTGCGCGCATGCGCGCGCGCAACCATGAAGTGCACGCAGCACAGACAGAAACGCCAGACACAGCCACAAATACAAAGCCTATATAAGGAGACTGAATAGGAGGGTGGGCACCCTTGAAAAGTCCGCGAAAAACGGATGAAACGCGTTGGGGCACGCCCCCTATTGACAAGAACTTTCTATGAGAGACTTTCCCTATACATTCCCATTATTGGGCATGTTCTTAGCCATATGTTTCCTATGTCAGGAAGCTTTTTTAGATGTTAAGACCTACTGGATTCCTTATTCAGTTATAATAAATCAGTTAAATTTAGACCGGAGTCTGTAAATGTTTACATCTTATATCAGTGTGCATCAGCAGTCCTTACCCACCATAGCCCCTCATACACATCCATACAAGCACCGGGCCGAGGAGAACCAGCAGGAGCAACACAGCATACGGGGTAAGTACGATTCCTTCTTACCTACCTGCATGATAGCGTTTTTCAAGATCCCTGATACTGTGCCACTATATTGTATTTGAGGTGGAGAGGAGGTAAAGGCGGTTCTGATACCTTGAAGCACACTGTAAGAACACCCACCCTACAGATATTACTACAGCTTTATCGATGAGACCATCCAAGGACAATTTTTAGATGAGAGACAGCAGTATTTCCTAAACAGACTCAACCCCGGATAGGGATAAACATCGTATACTATCCAATGATTTAATCACAACAACGTTTTTTAAGAACACCCTGCCTACAGTTTGACAGATTCTCAGCCCTATAGTTGGGAATTTGGAATTTATTTACAGGACATTGTACAAACCCGAATCACTAATACATCGACACTTTCATTAAAGTTACATCTATTTACTGTCCCAGAGCGCACCACTATAATTTACTTTATTACGATTCAGTGAGGGTGGGATACCTCTATTGGTGGCGCAGCTAAGGACAATTTATAAGAGAGACCCAGAGCGCTGTAAAACCCTACTTGTTTATACATTAGTTAGCATAGCAAAAAATTGTTGTGGGAACAGCTGAAAATGGGCATTGTAATGACTAGTAAAAACAGACTGCAGTATAGGCTTAGAAGGTTCATGCAGCCTGGAATTACTGAGCATTCAGTAGTCAGTTAGTGAGAACATATCAATCAAAGTACAAATACTTATTCACATGCAGTAAAAAATAGTTAGAAATTCCTCTCATTATACAAAAGTAGGTGAAAATGTTAACTAAGGCCCTCATTCAGACCCGGACGCAAGTGGGCGTTCGTACGTTAGGCGAACGTAAAGAAATATTTAAATTCAGGCACACGCTCGTATTTTCGTTCGCATCAAAACTTCCCCCCCAAACTCAGGCGACCCCTCCTCTAACTAACGAGCGTGCCAAATAGCGAGCGTACATCCCCGAAGTGGTTTGAAGGGAACGCACGCACTAGTACTACCCGGAAGTTGGCCTGAGACATTTCGATTAACTGCTCGTTTATTCTGCCTACCTCCCTCAATCGTAACATGCCAATCAATATATCAATTAGCTTAATTGGATTTTTTTTTTTTTTTTACACAGTGCAATAAACTTTATTTATGTCCGTGTTTGTGTTTACCCGCAGAATACGTACGGCTTAAACATTCGCTTTTATTTGTCAAAATACATGTTAACCCCTATAAACTAATTGGTATATTTGTTTTTAGCCCCGCATATTTCATGGAGTTCATTTTTTTATGTAAATTTGCTTACGTATGTCACTGCATTAAGCCTATCATAAGTCTCCTCAGATTTCTGGCCCTGTCGAACACATGACTCATACACTAACCAATAGAATTGCTCCTGTTAATATCCTAAATACATTAGCCAATCAGAAAATTTTTGAGCACTTTAGCAAAAATGATTTTTTGGCAAAACTCCATTGCCATCATGAGAGCCTCTGCATTCACCAGGTGCGAGCTGCTGGTGCTTACGGAGGTGATGGATCGGCGGAGGACAACCAGCCAGCCTCCACCCATCACCAACCGGGAGAAGCGATCCGCATATGCGGAGGTTCGGGCCCGCCTGCGCTCCTTCGGCTCACGCCGCCATATCGGGCAGCTGGAGCGCAGGTGGTCGGACCTGCAACGGCGGACGCCCCGCTTGCTGGCATGCTTTTGCATGCAGATCGCTGCGAGTAAGTTTAATGGATTGTGGTTTTCATGTTTGTCTTTGTGGCCCTAACTGCATGGCCATGTTTTCCCTGTCTTTCATCTTTATTCATTCTCCTCATATCTGCTTGGCCATGTTTTCCCTGTCTTTCATCTTTATTCATTCTCCTCATATGTGCATGGCCATGTTTTCCCTGTCTTTCATCTTTATTCATTCTAATTTTTTTTTTTGGGGGGGGGGTTTGGGGGTGCATTTGAAATTGATTTTGTTTGCGGATTTGTGTTGGATCTAACCACAATTTGTTTACCATCTTTTAGGGGCCCAGCGAAGACTACGCCATCAGCATCCCGCCAGACGGCGAGCACGGCCACTCTCCCCCACCCCCAGCCAACACTCCAACTCCACTCCTTCCCCTATTCCCCCCTCCTCCCCAGCCTTCCTACACCCTCAGCCAGATTTTTCTGGACTCCTTCCCCTCCGTCCCAATTTCCCCTCTCCTCCAACCACCCCTCTTCGAATGACCCCCTCCCCGGAGTCGGTCATTACACCGCCCCGATCTTTGGGGAATGGACCCACCTCCGAGGAGGACGATGGAGGGCCTTCTGTAGCTGGCGTTGGGTCTTCCGGTATGTTTTTTTTTGCTGTTTTTTTTCGACACAAACTGTTTGTTTTTTGTTTTTAATTTTATGTTTTTTGTTTGTTTAACACAAAAATAAGTGGTTTTGGTCGTTTGCCGTAACCTGTTACTGCTGTTTTCAACATACACATAGCACACCTGTCTGAATTTGGACATAGGCCTTGTATTTTTGCCCTACACCATTTTAGTGTGATGAATTTTAATGCATTTTTTTTTTTTTTTATTGTTTTTTTATGTGGTTTCACTATTGTTGTATTAATCCCCAATTTTTTCTCACCCACAGAGGAACAGAGGCTTCGGGCAAATTTAACAGGATGTGTGGCCCAGATCCACAGCCAAATCATCGGGGTGCTGGTGGTCCTTGACCGTATGTCGGTCCTCCTTAGGGAGTAGTTATTTTTTTGTTCAACATTCTGTAAATAAATTGTTTTGTTTGAAGTTACGTTCTGGCTCATTCGTTTTGTCCCAACCACATATTGTTTACCCTGACATAAGTATAGTGTTCCTGCAAGGATTTCACATTTGGGCCAATAAGAGTGTGTGTTGTATTTTTGGGTCAAACTGCCACAAGAAACACCTAACAGTACAAATCTGATTTCGCTTTTTTGGTGTAGTCACAATTAGATATTTCAACATTTTCCAGGTTCCTAGTTGGTGTGCAAGCAGCTTATGGCAATATTACAAAGCAAAAGGATTGTCCAGGCTTCCTTTTGGTGTTGGTTTGGACCCAGAATAAAGGAATCATTTTTGCACAAATGGCGTCAGTACTGGATTACCCCTTAGTCAAATGTTACATGTGTGAACCTGGTTACACTTGGTGGTAACGTTACAAAAAAGGGACAACATTTAGCTCTAAAAAAATTTAATACCAACATAACAGAAATTGCAAAGTGGTCACTCACAAACAAAACACACAGTGATAATCTCAAATACAACACATACCAAAAAACAAACACCCAAAAAAAACAATCAAGAACTGGTTGACGAAGGACCATGCCAACATGATTCCACATATATGGCGTGGCAAGAAGTGTTCCCGAATATAGCCACAAAATATCCACATACAGGTTTTGTAAGGGTAGCAGGAAGTAGTCATCGTTGGAGTGCCAAAGATTATGTCAAAGAACAGAAGAGGGAGAAACAAATTAGCAAAAAATTAGATGCTCTCAAACAAACCCAACCACATTAGGTATCAACACTGGATTTTTGCAAATTACCTAAAAAATCTGGCCACTACATCATCGCGTATGGCCCCCCCACATACTGACCTCCGACCAACCTCGGGGGGGCCATCCTCAGGTAAGGCATCCTCTGGCTGCATTGGGACACCACTCCTTATGGCGATGTTGTGAAATATCCCACACAGGACCACAATTTTCGAAACCATATCCGGCAAATACATGAGTTCGCCACCAGAGCGGTGGAGGCATCTGAATCGGCCTTTTAAAAGGCCGATACAGTGCTCCACCACTTGCCTGGTGGCAGTAAGTGTGGAATTATACTCACTTTGTGGCCCTGGTGTGGGAGCCAAATAAGGAGTGAGCAGCCAGGACGTGCAAGGGTAGCCACTGTCTCCTGTGAAAACGAAAAGACAACATCAGGCTCACTCTGTATGAAGCTTAACATTGTTATGTACTAAAGGTCTCCACTTACCCAGAAGCCACGCATCACCAGCTTGTAGGTTGGTTAATTTGTGCCATATCCCTGATTGCCGGATGACGAAGGAGTCATGTGCACTTCCTGGTAATTTTGCATTCAGTGACAGGATCTGGAGGGAGGCATCACATACCACCATTACATTGAGGGAGTGATAGTGTTTATGGTTTCTAAATATTGCCTCCAGCCGTGCTGGAGGCTGAAGTGGTATGTGAGTACCATCCACAACCCCTATGATGTGTGGGAAGCCAGCTATTTGGTAAAAATTGGCCTTGGCCACACTAAGGGCACCCATATCCAAAGGCATTTGAATAAAATGATGGAGGTGCTTGAAAAGTGCCTCCATCACTGCCCTCAGGATCCAGGAAAAGGAGGATTGTGAGATGCCCGCCACTATTCCCACCGTTGTTTGGAACGATCCTGAGGCACAGAAATGTAACACCGCCATTAATTGCGTAAGTGGTGGAATTGCTGTAGGACTGTCAATTTGCCGCTCAAGATCACTCCCTATTAATGAGAGAGTGTCTATGATGATTTTTGGAGGAAGACGGTATCGTCTTAAAACCTCATCATCTGGCATTCCAAAAAGGGTGACACGTGTTCGAAATATCTGGGGCCTTGCACGCCTACGATGCCTACGCCTGGGACGAGATTGAGGTTGGTCGGCTTCCGGGAGCAGGGCCAGAACAATCCGACCCAAATCAACCTGAAATGACAACATTGGAAGGTCAGCCTTTTTACAACACCCAATAAAAATACATGTAACTTTGCTTTCAAATACCATCCAGTGATGCTTACATGCCGGGGTATTGTCATGATATGTTGTAACTGCAAATAATAACATCAAAAATATACATCATTTTATGCTGGCCATGTCATTATCACAAATTTAAGCAACACAAAACATAAAAGGGGACACACACACATTTGGCCCAAGAGCAAAATGACGTTACGCACACTACGCCAAATAGAGGCCAAATGTAATCAACCAATGCTCCAGGCGACAAAAAACATTATTAAGGGATGAATACACATTTCACAATGCGCTAATTAGTTCGCAAATACAGGGCACAATAGCAAGTAGTAAAAATGCGCTAATTAGATCGCAAATACAGGGCACAATAGCAAGTAGTAAAAATGCACTAATTAGTTCGCAAATACAGGGCACAATAGCAAGTAGTCAAAATGCGCTAATTAGCTCGCAAATACAGGGCACAATAACGGCGGCCAAAAATATACACAAAAAACAGAGTTCGATTTGCCACAAGTGGAAGGCCAACCAAAGTTGCGTACAGACAAACAAGAACATTCCCTAAACAATTTAACACATGAACTTACCAAGAGCTAATATCTAAGAAACCGGACCAAAATGTCTTTGGGGCAGAGCCAAAAAAAAACCTAAGAGAGATGAAATGACGGAAAAAAAATATTAGAAAAATCAACACCACAATGAGAGACAAATTGCCCCGAAGTTATACTTCCCCAAACTTACCAAAACTGGAAACGATCCAAAAAACCAAAAGTGAAAAAAAAGGAACTGAAAACCAAGAAAAACCGCTAACACAAAAAAAAATAACAATAAACGCAATCTCCAAAACCAGCCAACAATCAACTCCAACCAACGTAACCTCCAACATTCAATAAACGCCACCTCGAGTCGAAATGCCACAACCCATAAATAGTGTTTAGTTTCCCGCCCAAATTAAGGAAGGATCAGAGGAACGCACAATCAATGATGCGGCCGCAAAATAAGGACGCATGTATAAATACGTCACAAGACAAAAACACAATTCTGGTGTATTTCTAGTTGGAACAACACACATGGATACAGACCAGGAAAACAATGGACAACAGTCCCGCAGTAAGTATTTCATGCATTTTGACTCAATGATTAATTCTAAACATGTTATTGTGCAAGTTGGGAATTTGAGATTTCTTCAAATTACCCCAAATAGGTGAGGAGGATGACATGGAAGAGGCTGCTGGGCCCAGTAATCCGGGCAAAGCTGCCAAAAAGAAAAGGCAGCCACAATTCACAAGAAAGGAAATGGAGGTTTTGATTCAGAAGTGTGTGGACATCCTGCCACAGGCAGACAGGAATATGAGTGCAAGCCAGAAGTGGAGAATGTGGGAAGAGGTAGCCGTGGAGGTCAATAGGGTGGGGGATTATGTCCGTCTAGCCCGGGATGTCAAACGGCGGTAAGTAAACACTTGACCACCCTAAAACCAACAACCCAATCAAATAAAAAGTAATGCTTCCAATTTAACCCATAGATGGCAAGACTTCAAATATCGGCTGAAACAAAAAATGGCACACAGGGCTAGGCATGCAAGGGGGACAGGTGGAGGTCCAACCCCTGTGTCATTGGAGTTTACAGATTTAGAAGAGCTGGCACAGGGGTGTGTGCAGCCTGTGGAGGTGTTTGGCGTGTCCAACATGGATACGGACATGCCAGACTTTGCGGCTCCTCATGTTGTCCCAGGTAAATGTTGTGATGTCACCAACTGTGAAATGTTATTGTGCCAATATGTAGATTCTAATGTGAGTCTTTTCTCATTTTTCCAACAGAGACACAGGCGGATGAGTCTGCTCCAGAGGGGAGCCTTGGCCGCAGAATTTCTGCTGGCTCTGCAGGGTAGGAACCAGTACATCCGGCTGAGGACCCTGCAGAAGCCAGTCCAGGGCAATCCCCCTCGCAGGCAGTGGCCCTCCTCACAGAACTCAATTTAAAATCGGATTTCCATACGGAGATTCTGCAGAGGATGGACGCCAGTCTGGTAAGGGTGGCTGAGGCCCTGGAGCAAAATGCTGCGGCCAACGTGACCATTGGTCAGGCCCTGGCGGAAAATACCAGGGCCAACATCCGCATCGCCACTGCCCTGGAGCAGCTCGTTCGCCAGCACATGGTGGAGCCGACCTCCCTTCCTGCCGGAACATCAGGATCCTCCACCTCTGGCACAACATCAGCCAATCCTCCAAATGTGCCTAGCCCTGTGCCTAGTCCAGAGGCCACAACATCTGCCTCTGGACAGGCCAGCCCTATGACATCCTGGACCCGGTCTGGCGCCCTCCCTCCTCCAGCCAAACGGGCAAAAAAACGGTGACACCATTGGCTACTTTTCCCACACTCCTTCTGTGCTTGCCTCATATTCCTTTCTGGCCAAAAATTCCCTCTCCTTTCTTGTGAATTGTTTTTAATTTTTACATTTACGTTTATTCAAAAATTATTGTTTGCACAATTAATAAATATTGTGGAACACTGCCCAAAATGTTGTAGTTCAATATGTTTTTTTTTTATGGGTGGATACAAATAAATTTAGCAGAAACGTACGACTTTGTATTCTGACATTCTTTACAAAATGGGTTACTTTTAATCTGGGCCCACAAGCCAACAACGTTCAAAAACACAAATTACACATTGTAAAAAAAGTGCTCGTTAAGGAACGTTTAAAACATTACCTAAGGAGTAAAAAACACCTTGCAAACACAAAATGAGGGACCAAACCTAAACATGATGACATTATTGTTACAATAGTCCAAAAACGAACACATTGCGGCCAAAATACACCCCCACAAATGTACGCTAACTGATTGTGTAATCATGACATTAGCAGCTATGATTTCCACCTGCGTTCGGTTTTGTGCTATCCAAAAAAACTGCTTTCCAAACACATACCAAGCCGGTTTTCAATCCAACACTAATTGAGTTTCTGACAAGCCGTGATTAATCGATGCAACATCGTGGAGTGCCGGGACGGAGGAGAAGGCCATCGCCACTGTGGTCGAGTTATCCAGCCCCTAAGCTGTGCGAGCATTTTGAAGGGAAAGAGGATCATCCAGTGACGTATGAGTTTGTACGAACACATTGGACGTTCGCATTTGTTAATGTATGTACGCCCCAAAAACGCCTCGCCACGCCTGCGTTTTTCCATCTCCACCCCCGTCAACGCCCAAAAACGTCCTGTTCTGTCAATCACATTTGACATGTCACTTCCTGTACGCTATTTGACGAACGAGACAAAAAAAACTTGCAATCAGCCGTACGCACATGCGCAGTGTAACACCGGCGCATGCGCTGTTAGTCAACATCGGAACGCAACGAGCGTACTGCCTCTAACGAACGACTCTGAATCAGGGCCTAAGTGTGTTGCGCCCCCCCCCCACCCCAGACCCAGGGTGCATCCATTATAAATACATCCCTAGTCAGACCCATTCATCATTCATATAACGCAGGCGATATCACAGATATCTCCTAGATACAATTCTCCCCCAATAATTTTCACAGTTCCCATACTTTAGTATGGTGATGTAAAAATTCTGCCAATCATCAAGCTCCGAAAAAGCATTTTTTTTTAAACTCGAGTGTGTAACTGTACGTCATACTGAGATGGTGTACAGGCCCCCAAAACCCTTTACAAGTGCAGAGAGGGATCTTTTCAGATCCTTCCCTGCTCTATCTCCACTGTGTTCGGCGGCTGTTCGCAACAGCTCCTTCCCTTCTCCCCTCCACAGCACCCGCAGCCTATCTTACCTGCCTCCGGCAGCCCTGTCACTCAACTATCGTTCTTTAGTACCATCGGCAGCACTCTTCAGAAGCTGCGGGCGAGGGTGGGGGGTGTGTGCTGACACTAGCAGGCAGAGGAGACATCCGGGGAGAGGAGAGACCTGAGCAGGAGGTGTGGGCAGGGAGCAGAGACTCGGGGAGGAGGTGTGGGCAGGGAGCGGAGATACGGGGAGGAGGAACAGACAGGGAGCATAGAAACGGGAAGGAGGTACGGACAGGGAGCGGAGACACGGGGAGGAGGTGTGGACAGGAGCAGAGACACGGGGAGAGGTGCCTCACAAATCCAAAATGTATATGTGAATACTGTGGTTTAAATTCAGAGAAGAGGTGTATACAATGGTGCAAAGACAGCACTTCTATACAGACTGACAATTCTTCCCTGGACACTTATCATGAGCTCATAGGAAAAACAATAAGGTTGATTGTTGGGTATGTAGTCACCATGTCATTCAGGGAATGTTATGTTAATGTCTATCTCATTGCACTCAAATCAAACAACACTTCACTCACTATGTGTAACTCACACACTTGAACCTTATAATGTCACAGGTTCCCTACGTTTAAAATGAACAAGGTATCCAAGGTATGATCAGGACAACATCATGTGTATTAACAAAATGGTACAGGAGCTGAAGGTATTTATTTGGGAACCAGTATTTGTAACACAATCTTACAAAGAGGACCTTTCAGAATTAAGCTTGGTTGGGGATCTTTTAGAAATGATTAAACACACAAAACCTAATAATGAAGAATGCGTGAGTGCATCAATAAACTGTGTAATAACATAAGGAATGTAGGGGTACAATAAAACATACAGTCATCGTATTGCAGAATGTGCCAAGCGAGAAGAAAGCGTGGATGAAAAGAGTGCCCGTTGTAATGTTCCTTATAATGCTATTTTGATAACACATTGTCTAATAAACCATGACACTACCATAGGGGTTATAGTATGTGTGTGGGCACAGGCTTATAAATGGTTACCGGTCAATTATTTTGGAAAATGTCTTATAAGAACATTGCTACCTGATGCAGTGGTAATACAACAGAAAAATCTAAAAGAAACATAGAAAATAATTACTGTGTAAGAACGGAAAAAAATAGAGATACAAATGGTCCATGAAAAGTACAAGCACCTCTTTACACTGTCCCAAGGTTATAAAGTTGGTTTGGGATTTGGTAAAATAATAAAATTTGGTACATGGGGAATAACTGCAAATCAAAGAATGATACAGAAATTAGGAAAATTAATAAACAATATCACAGACATTGTGGTAATAGAGCTTCAAGCAATAAACATTGAATTGATGCAGCACAGACTACCTAACAGCTGCAACTTCAGGATACTGTGTTACTTTGCAAACAGTATAAAGTGTACATACATCACAAATTCTTCTGATATTGAAGAAATAATAAAAAAAAGTTGAATTCAATTATTTGGGAGATATAATCAAAATGAATTTGCTGAACAAATAAACGTGATGGTGTGATTCACGACAGCTGGTTCACCTGGCTGAACCCCTGTACCTGGTTTGCATGGGTCAGAAATTGGTTAATCAATATTATGCACACATTGGGAAGGTTAATATTTTTTTTTTGTCATGATAATGTTGTTGATTTTCTATATATTAGTGAAATGCTTCAAGAAGGTGTTCCAATGCATTAAGAAGAAATCAGACGATGCAATTTATGAGAGATATGAACTTTCTTCTGAGTTATGTTCAGAATTTTCAGAGGATGGACTGATAAAACAGGAATATGGGGACATTCATATTTCTTCAGCAATTCACAAATATATACATGCTTATGTAACTTTCTTTTAATACACAGGCTTCCCCGGTTTATTCACTTACTACAGCTGTCACCCCACGTGACCCGCGCAGCTTCCTGGGAGCAAGAGACTCAGGGCCTGATTCAGACCCGCTCGCGAGCGGGTCGATGTTGCCCAAGTGTGCATGCGCACGACGGAGGCGGCTCCGTCGTGCGCATGCGCGAGACCCGAATAACGACAGCCAAGCCGTCGTTATGGCTCTCGCACCAAAGGGGGCATGCTGTCGATGGTGATTGACAACACGCCCCCTTTGGTGGGCGCGCCGGGGGCGTGGCTGCCCAGACGGAGTAGTTCCCATGGGAACGCCTACCGTCTGGGGCCGACCCCACTGACATCACTAGTGATGTCAGTGGGAGTGCTTTTGGCTCTGATAGAGCCGAAAGCACTCCAGGGCTTGCAGCAGCGAGACCCTACCACAAGGGTCTTGTCACAAGCCCGATGGTCGCGATGGTCTTGACCATCGCGACCATCATTTTGGCCGCTCGCTATAGCTGTGGGTGGTCACCCACAGCTATGCGAGCGGCCAGGAGACCGCTCCAAAAAGTAGGAGGGACGGCCCTGATTCAGAGCGAGCGATCTGTCAGAGCGTCCGGCTCTGAATCAGGGCTTCAGAGGGCTGCAAACAGAGAATCCACAGAGAGGGACGGAGTGTCACTGTGCCGGGAGACGGTTCCACACTGCTGGAGCAGACAACACGTGGGAGCCGCTGGAGCGAGATTATTTGCAGTAGGACAGTGAGTATTGTGGAGGACTCAGTGATCCATACTCCACATTAACACATGTCAATCATTGAGAATATATATACCCGAGTTATTGTGGAAAACTGGAAGTTATTCAGTTTCACTGGGCCATTCATCTCCGTTTCCATTCATTGCTACAATTGTTGCTTGTGCATTTGGAGTCTGCTTATTAAAAGGGATCGGACACATTGTCATCAAATCGGGTCCCATTTGACTTTGTCAGCTACATGTTGTGCAAACATATTGGTGCCAGCTGTATATCTATCAGCTGAGATCTATTAGAGGACTTTTTATTACATATTCTGCATATTTGGTTGTTTTATTTTGATCCATTGTAATTATATGTTGCACTTACCGTATATACTCGAGTATAAGTCGACCCGAGTATAAGTCAAGGTACCTAATTTTACCACAAAAAACTGGGAAAACTTATTGACTCGAGTATAAGCCTAGGGTGGGAAATGCAGCAGCTGGTAGTGCCCCCAGTAGTAATATATCCCACTGGTAGTGCCCCCAGTAGTAATCCACCCCCCTGGTAGTGCTCCCAGTAGTAATATCCCCCCCTGGTAGTGCCCCCAGTAGTAACCCCCCCTGGTAGTGCCCCCAGTAGTAATATCTCCCACTGGTAGTGCCCCCCAGTAGTAATCCACCCCCCTGGTTGTGCCCCCAGTAGTAATCCTCCCTGGTAGTGCCCCCAGTAGTAATCCCCCCCCTGGTACTGCCCCCAGTAGTAGTCCCCCCCAGTAGAGAGAGACGTAATAAAAAAAAAAACACTTACCTGAAACCCCGCTCCTGGTCCCGACGCTGCTACCGGCTGCTCCGGCCGCTTTGCATTATGGGAGAGACGTCGTCATGAGGTCTCTCCCATTATCCACTGCGGGAGCCGGAAGATGGCTCCCGCAGTGGGAGCAGCAGCAGCCGATGAGATTCTGACAGACTCTCATCGGCTGCTGATTACAACAAACACACAGCTGCCGGCTCCGGCGGCTGTGTGTTTGGCAGTGTGTAGTGCTGACCGAACTCCGTCCGGTCAGCGCTACACACGCGGTGCAGCTGTGCCACAGAGACACAGTCTGCACTGCGGCCCGCATGGTACGCTACTCAGCTGCGTACCATGCGGGCATGACTCGAGTATAAGCCGAGGGGGGGCTTTTTCAGCACAAAAAATGTGCTGAAAAACTCGGCTTATACTCGAGTATATACGGTCTATCCCCACTCCCGGGAGTTTTATTAAATGTTCTTGGATATATTTATATTCAGATTTATGATATTTTAGTAAAGAATATATAACACTCGCCGCTGTGTGTTTAGTAGGCGAAACCCTCTCTTGTGTGTAATTTTGTTATTGTTGGAAGTTTGGCAAAGCTTCCTGTGGGTGTGCAGCAATTTACACAAGTAGGGGAGATAGCAATACACCATCATTGGCGCTTGGGTTATTTTCTGTCTACATTAAATATAGTGGTTTGGAGGTTAAAACTGAAAGCAATTAAGATTGCACTTCATTACCTTCCTGTCCCCTCTCGTCCCCCCAAGATAAGTGGCAGTTGCTTTCAGTGGTAGCCATATCAGCCATGCAAAATCTTGTCAATAAATCAATTTTGCAAAGAGAACATTGTGTTACAGAGAAACTGCATGGAAAAATTGCTATAAAAAGAGGATGGAAAATGTATGTGGGGGATTACATCTATAAGCCACACCTCTTATTATTATCCCCAAATGAATACTATACTGTATATACACACCAAACAAGACAGATCTTAATGTTGTCTTTACCAAAAATGTGTCACTGCAAAGCAGAAAACATTGCTTAAAAGGCATAATGGGGTGTATTAGACCATTTGTATATAGTTACAGTCTCATCGCCTTCATTGTCTCACCTTGCATGCAGAGGTCCTGATAGAATGCATCAGGGTAAACGCTCCCAGCCTGGAATGCATCAGCGTGTTTCTGCAACAGCTGGTAAAAATTTGCATGAGATAACTAATAAATATAAATAAAATGAGTAGTTTTATATATTAATGGAATGTAACAGACTGTCATGCTCCTTCCACATACACACACAGGGGCTGATATTGAGTGGGACATAAGTGGCTGTATTTGCAGGTAGCCTCAGAAGCCAGATTTATGCTAATGCCAGATTTCAGACATCTAAACTCCAACAAGTCAGAACATTTCCATGCACTCACATTCTCTCTGCCCAGTTATCGCCCCCATAACTTCCATTTCATAGAAAGAGAGATCCAACAGATATCTGTCTGACTCAGATTAGGATGGACATAGGCAAAAATACATAAATTCACATCTGTGCATGCACTCTATGGTAAAGCTCGCCTTTTACATTTGTGCAAAGTCTCTTATTGAAGATTATTATGGATCCACAATGTGCTTTCTGTGAGTTGTCAATTCTTCCCAAAGCCAGCGGGGGCAGCTACATTTCCTGGTTTGTAAAGACAATAGGGGATTTAAGGCCCCTACACACCAGACGATATTTTGAATGATCTGGCTGATTCCGAAGCATCAGAAAGGCAAATCGTTCAAATCGCCATGTGTGTACGCACTATGCGAGCTCCTGTGGCAGCATTTGTCACAACTACAGATCTTTTGTACATGCAGGAAGATCTGTCAGTCTCGTTAACGATTCCCCAAGGTGGTGCAGTGTGGACGCTCTACCGAACAATCAGGTGATATGGTTACATTATATTGTTAACGATCTAATCACCATACGATGCAAGATTTATTGTTTGGTCGTTTGTTTCGTTGCACAATGTGTATGCACTAGATCGTTTGCCTGGGAGTTCAAGGGAAATCGTTAACGACATTGCATTGTTTGAAAGTCGTCTAGTGTGTACCTAGTTTTGCTAAAGCTTCTAAGAGACAAGTGGTGGTGATGTCTATCATTTTCTAGAATGCAATAGAGAAATTATAGCTAGAATCTGATTGGTTGCTATATTCAACACCTCCACTACAGTGGCGGAACTAGAGAATGATGGGCCCAGGTGCAAGAAAATGCTTTGGCCCCCCTATGCAGTGCCCCCAGTAGTGGTCTCCCTATACAGTGCCCTCAGTAGTGCCCCTTATACAGTGCCCCCAGTAGTGGTCCCCCCTATGCAGTGCTCCCAGTAGTGCCCCTTATACAGTGCCCCCAGAAGTGGTCCCCCCTATGCAGTGCCCCCAGTAGTTGTCCCACTTATGCATTGCCCCCAGTAGTGGTCCCCCCTATGCAGTGCCCCCAGTATGTCGCCCCCAATGCAGTGCTCCCAGTAGTGATCCCCCTATGCAGTGCCCCTTATACAGTGCCCCCACCCTACATATATAAGATAAACATACACAAAATGAAAAATGTCAAAACACACTTACCTGAATCCCCGCTTCTGCACCTGCAGCTGTCAGCTCCTCTGTCCTCCCACTCTGCACCATGGGAGAGATGTCATGACGTCTCTCCCATCAACCACTGCGGGAACCGGAAGGTAGAGCTCATAAGTGAGCTCAAGCCTGGCTCCCTCTGTGGACACAGCAGCCAATGAGAGTCTGTCTGACTCTCATTGGCTGCTATAACAAACACACTGCCGCCGCTGGCGGCGGTGTATTTGTTACGGTGTAGTGAGGACAGCTCTCACTGCGGTCTGCACTGCACTTAAATATTGTGGGGCCTGGGGGACACTGGCAGCGGGTGCAGCGGCGCTGTTGGATGCAGGCGGCTATGGGCCCCTGCACCACAGCGGGCCCCGATGCAAGGCATCGA
Organism: Taudactylus pleione; assembly: GCA_031769625.1. Classification (NCBI taxonomy): domain Eukaryota; kingdom Metazoa; phylum Chordata; class Amphibia; order Anura; family Myobatrachidae; genus Taudactylus; species Taudactylus pleione. The sequence continues at coordinate 11,749,926 of JAUIMM010000178.1, forward strand.
CTGCATCGACTGCACCGCTGCTAGTTCCGCCACTGCTCCACTTGTCTGTTTTAGAAACTTTAGTACATAAATCTCCCCCAATGTATCAATAGTTAGTTTAAACAATGGAATCAGAAGCAGACTCACCCGAATCAAGCAAAAAAAAAGGGTGTAATTCAATTGCCTGTTATGTTGGCAAAGTAGTGCACACAATAGCAGCACTTACAGTATCCCCTAAATCCCATATATTACACAAACTGTTTTTATGGAAAAGAAAGCCAGACATTTTTAGATAGAACAAAATGGAAAAAGCATATAGATTCAAACAATTGACAATTGATAATTCCATTTCGAATAATACAATCAAAATTCTAATGTAATGTAAATAAATCACATATTAAATTATGCAATAAAATAAAATGAACAATAAACAATAAAAAAAAATAGACAATAAATAAACAATATAGGGGAAAGTTCAGGGGATGGGAGGTCAGAAGGGAAAGAGGAAACTAGGCGGGCGATGAAGGGGTGATCTATGGGAGCAAATTTCATAATCTCAAATAGATTATATCAGAATCAAGAAGAGACAGATACAGGTACACAGTTGGAGCCATTAAACATGGAATATTGTGTAGATCCCTTAAACAGCATCCAAGGAGACCATAAAACAGTAAAGTCGGTGGGACTACCTTTAGAGAAGGATATGATGTCCTCCATATCCATGTAATAATCGATTCTCTTGAACCAATCTTTAATGGAGGGAGGGGAGGTGGACTTCCATAACACAGGGATTACCGCTTTAGCTGCATTGTTTAAGTGCCTCAGTAGGGAATTCTTGTATGAAGCCGTATGAGAAGAGGTTATGTTTAAAAGCCAAAAGCCAGGATCTCTAGGGACCTCTCCCCCAAGAATTATCTTGGAACATTCAAATACATTCAACCAAAAAGTAGCCAGGGAGGGGCAATCCCACCATATGTGGAGAAGGGTACCTGGTGAAGAGTTACATCTCTAGCAGACTTTTGGGACCTGTGGGTACATTTTATTTAAAAGTACTGGATATCTATACCAACGTGTTAAGACTTGTAGAGAGTTTCTAGAGTAGCTATACAAGAAGAACTGGCAAAGGTGTTATTAAAAACAATTTCCCAATCAATATCCTGAACTGTATCTTGGAGCTCGTTTTCCCACACTACAGTAAATTGAGGAGGTAGTTTATACAAATTTCCAATAATTATTGAGTACAATTTGGATATAGTATGGGATGGAGTTTGAGAAGAAGAACATAAGGATTCAAATAAGGTAAGTGTCCTGGTGAGATCAGGAAGCTTGCAAGAAGTGGTGATAAAATGTCGTATCTGGAGGTATTTCCAGAATTTGGATTGGGGGACATGCCACGATTCCTGGAGTTCTGTAAACGGATGCACCCCCGACGAACAAACCATATGGCCCAGTCGAAAGTGACCATCGCTCATCCAGTTTTTAAAGGACAGTGTGGAGAGTCCAGGAGGAAAGTCCAAACTCCCAAGAAAGGAAGTGAGAGGGGAAACATTAGATGAAATTTGGGGGAGACATCGCAATTTCTGCCAAGCGCGTAATGTAGGTGTTATAGTGGGATGTCTAACAGTTGGTAGTTTGGGAAGCCATGGAGCAATTTCTATGGGCTGAGCCAGACTGCTCTCCTCCAACATGATCCACTGTTTGAAACCCTTCGCTCGAGTCCATTCAAGAACATGATTAAGCATTATGGCATGATAATAGCTAGTGATGTTGGGAAGCTGTAAACCTCTGTCTTGTTTACGGCGGTAAAGGATAGCATGTTTAAAGCGTGGTGTAGAGGTGTTGCAGACAAACCTATGAATAAGGCGTTCCATCTCCGCAAACCATGCAGGAGGTATGTGGATTGGGAGGGTTTGCATTAAATATAAAATTTTGGGCAAGGAATTCATTTTGATCACATTAATCCTGCCGATCCAGGATAGACGAGCAGAGCACTTTTTAGCCAAATCAGTGCGGATAGTTTGTAATAATGGTAAAAAATTATTCGAGAACAGTTGAGATAGGTCTTTAGTCAGGAAGACTCTGGAAATATTTAAGTCTAGTGGGATGCCAAATAAAGGAGAAGGATTGTTTCAAAGAATTTACCAAGGAAGGAGGGGCAGTCAGACTCATAGCCACATGTTTAGAATAATTAATTTTAAAATTTGAAAACATGACAAATTTTTGGAATTCTGAAACAAGGTTCGGAAGAGAGGTAGCTGGGTTAGAGAGCACTGCAAGAAGGTCATCTGCAAAGAGTGCTAGCTTATATTCCTTACTGCCTATATGGATACCAGAAATGTTCACATTACTACGTATCGCCCTAGCTAGAGCCTCCATACATAGGACGAATAAAAGAGGAGAGAGAGGGCACCCCTGCCTCGTACCATTTGATATAGAAAATGAGTCAGAGAGGGATCCATTTATCCTAATTCTTGCTGTGGGAACAGCATATAATGCCAAAATTCTCAGCAGACATGTAGGCCCTAATCCCAAATGACGTAAAAGACCTGACAAAAATTCCCGGTTGACCCTGTTGAAAGCCTTCTCTGCGTCAGTTGATTAAATAATAGTCTGAGTAGATGAGAGAGAGGCTTGGTGTATTAAATTAATAACTTTTGTTGTATTGTCTCTGGCCTCGTGACCTAAGACAAAACCAACCTGGTCATCGTGGATCAATTTAGGTAGGAATGTCTTCAACCGGTCGGCCAGGAGCCTAGCAAAAATCTTCATGTCAATGTTTAGGAGTGAAATAGGCCTATAACTAGGGCATAAGGTAGGATCTTTACACTCCTTAGGTAAGACAGTAATGTGTGCCTCCAGTGATTGTTTGGAGAAACCAGTACTATCTGAGATCAAATTAAAGGCACGAGTCATAAGGGGTGCCAATCTATCTTTGAAAGCCTTATAGTAAGCTGTAGAAAATCCATCTGGTCCAGGACTTACCAGCTGGAGAGGAGGAGATTGCCTGATCCACCTCTTCAACGGAGAAAGGTGCCTCAAGAGAATCAACCTCTTCTGAGAGCTGGGGATAGTCAAGCGATCTTAAATAGATGAAATTGCCTCTCGATGGGTAATAATGTCCGATTCTTGACTCAGGTTCTTAAGGTTGTAGAGTTTAGCATAGTAAGACCGGAAGGATTCAGCGATTTGTTTAGTTTCATTATGGGTCTGGCCATGCTCATCTTTTATAGCTTGAATAAATGTAATAGCACGTTGTTCGCGCAGTGCCCTAGCCAACATCTTACCTGGTCTATTTCCCCATTGGTAGAAACAATTACGGCATTTACGGTAGGACAGTTTAATATTATCCATGGAGAGTTTATGGAGGGCAGCTCTAGCTTCCTCCAATTTAGAATAGTAGTGTGGGGATAATGAAGCTTTGTGGGTAGTTTCCAAGGATTTGATCTCAGCCCTTTGCTTTGTTTTCTGTTTTTTTAAATAGGAGCCTAGTTGGATGCAAGTGCCCCGGAGTACACATTTATGTGCCTCCCACACCGTGACCTTGGAAATGTCATCTTGGTCATTTTGTTCAATATAAGAGTCTATGGAAGACTCAATTTGGGATTTGCAACAGGCATCTTGTAAAAGGAGATCGTTAAAATGCCATGACCAAGGATTGAGCGAGTGTTGTGGAAGGGAAAGGGTAAGAAAAACTGGAGCATGGTCAGACCATGTGATAGATCCTATTGAAGCGTTTGATATGAGATGTAGGTGTCGGTGACTTAAGAAAAGATAATCGATTCTCGAGTAGGTGTGGTGAGGGCGAGAGAAGAAAGTAAAGTCAGATACAGCTGGATAAGCGATCCGCCAGGAATCAGCTAGCTGATGGTCGTGAAGGGTGCGTCTCATCCGCCTAAACTCCTTCCCTGGCCTATGAGTTGATTTATTGGAAGTATCACGGAGAGGGTCAAGGGGCCAATTTAAATCACCTCCTATAACCGGAATTCCTTCGGGTAAAGCCTCAGCTTTATCTAGAACAGCAGCAATAAAAGAGGGTTGGCCAGAATTAGGTGTGTAAACATTCAAAAAGGAGAAGGTGGCATAGAGTACAATTAACCAAAATACCTCTACCTTCGACAAGGTTATGCATGGAAACATCAGATATCGGTAAGTGACGAGCAAACACAACGGCAACACCTAAAGTCTTACTGACTGAATTATCACTAGAAAATGTTTGAGGATAATAGAAATTTTTTAAAGGAGGGGCATGCCCTTTCTTGAAATGCGTTTCTTGTATAAGTGCTATATCTACTTTATCAGCACGAAAGGACCTTAGCATTTGGGATCTCTTTTCAGGAACATTCAATCCTTTGGCATTAATGGTGACAATCCGCAACACAGGTTTATGACTAGTCATAAATTAATAATGTAAATATAGCATAACAATCTGCATCTCTTGATATAGTGTTAGTCACCCAACCATATATGTCACCCATGGAAAATAGGAGGGTAGTGGGAAGAGTAGAGGGACGGAAAAAGAGGGAGGGAAAGAGAAAAAATAAAAGAAAAAACATAATCGCATATAATAAGCATATATATGAAACACTGAATATAGATAAGAATTGAAACCTTGAAATGCTGCATCTGGACAACCAGGAGACAAAAAAAAGCTCCATGTCCAGGATGTAAAGAAAAAAAATGCAGCATTGAGGGGGTTCGGAGGGGCGGTAATAACAATCACCCAAACATACGAATATAAAATTAAATCAACTTCAACTAGGCAAATCCCACAGTTAACTTTGCATTATGAAAGTTATAGGCATAATGAGGAGTAACGTCACAAGTATTACTGCAATAATTAGTTAAAATATACTAAAAATGCAACAAAATGAACATTGGCATCATAACATTTAAATATATGACTAAGGGGGTCATTCAGACCCACTCGCGAGCGGCAGTACGCTCGCAAGTTGGTCGATGTTGCCCACTGCGCATGTGCACGATGGAGGGAGCTACGTCGTGCGCATGCGTGAGACCCGGGGTGCGACGGGCTTCCCATCGCTCCGGGTCTCGCACCAAAGGGGGCGTGCTGTCGATGTTGATTGACAGCACGCCCCCTTTGGTGGGCGTGCTGGGGGCGTGCCTGCTAGACGGAGGCGTTCCCATGGGAACGCCTACCGTCTGAAGCCGGCCCCACTGACATCACTAGTGATGTCAGTGGGAGTGATTTTGGCTCTGAATCACTCCAGGGCTTATGGCAGGGAGACCCTACCACAGGGTCTCCGTCGCAAGTCCGATGGTCGTGATGGTCAAGACCATCGCGATCGTCTTTTTGGCCGCTCGCATATGCTGTGGGTGGGCACCCACAGCTATGCGAGCGGCCAGGAGGCCGCTCCATTTTCATGGAGGAGGGCCCTGATTCAGAGCGAGTTCTCTGGTCAGAGCGTCCGGCTCTGAATCAGGCCCTAAGACCAAAGTCTTTTGTGGATAGGAAGAAACTGAAACGGTCTCACCAATTATATATATAAGGCGAAGTGGTCAAGTCTCTTCTACGGGTGTTTGGAGAGACGAATGTCTTGTCCTCCGTTTGGAGCTTGAAATATGATGCCAATTTTCTCCATTAGAAGGAAGGGAAGGAATCGCTAGAGAGCTGTGAAGGTTCTCCCAATCTGGAAGTGCCACTGGACTTATACCCAAAGCCGAGAAGAAGGAAGGGAGATCGTCGGGAGAATGAAGAACAACATTTTTCCCATTATGACTTACTTGTAAATTAAATGGAAAACCCCAACGGTATCTCAGGGAATGTTTGCGAAGTTGTTCTGTGAGTGGTCTCAGAACCTTCCTTTGTTGCAAGGTATACCATGATAGGTCGGGAAAAAGTTGGATTTTGTCCCCGTTAAAATCAACCTCTTCAAGTTGTCAGACCTTCCATAAGATAGCTTCTTTTTGGGTATGGTAGTGAAGGCGACATATTACATCTTGGGGTTTGTCAGTGGGTAGACCTCTCGAACGAAGGGCCCGATGCGTCCTATCAAACAAGATTTCACTATTGGGGTCTAGACCAAGGATCTCCCCAAATATTTTCGTGAGGGCATCTGTGAGGTTAGGTTGTGTTACATCTTCAGGTAGACCACGTATCCTGATGTTATTGTGTCTACCGCAATTATCCAGGTCATCCATACGTGACTTAAGAAAGCGGATCTCAGATTGTTGGTGAGAGAGTACTTCTGTGAATTGGTGGAAAACGCCCGCGGATACCTCTTTGTAATCTTCCAGGCCGTCAATCCTAGTCGCCAACTCAGCCATATCTGATTGAATAGTGGCTACTTTCTGACGAATAGTAGACTGAAGTCTGGCCTCCAGAGACTGAAAGTCCTGTTTTGTAGGTAGTGATCTGACGTGAGAGAGAATTTCACTAATCTCGTCCCGAAAGGAAGGTGCTGAAGGGCTGGAACTAAGATTAGCTTCCGGAGACATTCTGTCTGAAGAAGAAGAGGCATCAGGCGAGGCTGGTGCAGAGGCCTCATCCGCCATAGTGGTACCAGCAGGCTTTAAAAACTGACGCATATCTTGATGGGATCCGTTATCTGACCTACCACCAACTTCCGACCTGGACCTTTGTTTCTTGTCCTTCCCCATTCTGAGTTCAAAAACTGTAAATTTGTGACATAAAATTCGATCTCCTCACAATTCCCATGTGTGAAGGTGACTAGAGAAAAAAAAAGGATTGGCTCATCGCCAGACACCGCCCCTCCTAAAGACCTAGGCAGCCATCAGGAATGCCATCACATCATGGCAGAGAGAGAACCATACGTGGTTTCATGTCCTCGGAGAAGCACGAAACTCGTGTTGGGTTCGATAGATAAGGTACTTAGAGTAGAATATGACAGTCTCTAGAGGATGGTGAGAACTCTTAGTAGTGAGTTTCCAAAAGTCAGCCACAAGAGGGAGTCAAAAGAGCTGGTATTATTGATGAGGATTAAATCAGTGTAAGATACTTAAGGGAGACTTTTGTTAAGTAATATAGATAGAAATAGGTATTAAATCCAGGTAGGTCTTTTTGGAGAACGTATATGTTATAATTATCACAACCTCTTAATATTCATGCGGTGAAGCATAGAGGATTTGAGAGCTCTATGTGGAGTGAGTGGGGTCACTATAATAAAGTCTTTAGTCCACCAAAGATGGACTCTGTGTCGCCCAAGTTCAGCACACTGCAGGTAGAGGAAGATAGTACAGAGATCACTGAGAGTGTAGGCGGCAACAAGATAGTAACAGATGGCATTTGCAGCCCTCCGCAACGAGCCCGGCATACTCACCGCACCTCAGTAGGTCAGGAGGTCTGAGTCACCTCTTCTCATCAATCGGAGGGAGCCCACAGACTCCAGGCAGCAGTACTCCACACCCGACAGCCGAGCAGGGTCCAAGGAAGCGCCACAGAGGGCCCACGCTCCAGTCCTCTCACCTCCAGGACTTCCAAGATGGCAGGCACTCCTGCAGGTCTGCCCCAGTCGCCCGCTGAGAGCCGGCCAGCAGGTCTGCATGAACCAGGTAAGGCCCTTAGGTGATGTGCGGTTGCGTCAGCGTCAGCAGGGAAGACTCCAGCGGGGGCTGAAATGGGACATCAGCGTCTAAAGCAGATCCGCGATCCGTCAGGCCCACGGGCGGGTGCCACAAATTTAGGTTCCGGCTTCAAGGGTGGAAAGTAGGCTGCAGTCTGCAGGAGGGTATGAGACCCTCCCCGACTCCACAGTCCTACCTCAGGAGCGCCCACCAGTGCTGGGTACAATATGGGATCCCACCAAGGGAATTTAGGCTGGATGGTGGTTTGAAAACGTGCTGGATAAAGCAACTAGATCAGGAGCAGCAGAAAAGCCCGTCTCCTCCAAATGGCTGCCAAGCCACGCCCCCTAAATCCCATATATTAATATATAAACCCCTTTAGGGTTGCAAACTAAAATGTATGATTTAGGGGCAATTCAGGCTATAGTTGCCGGTGTTCCACAGCCTCTACTAGAGCACATCACAAATATTGCCTGCCATTCACCTGCAATTGAATTGACCTCTTTAAAAAAATTGCTGTCTGTGCTGGCTAGGGTGTTAGTTTTTTTGTTTTACGACTTCTGGACTTCTACATGGACCGAAGAGAGTCTGATCCAAGGGTTGGTATGAAATTTTTTTTAAAATAAAGGACTTCCCCCTTTGGTGTCCATGTCCTGTAATAATTTTAATATTCTCTTTACAGCAGGACTATAGGTGCCAGTGGGCACTTAATGCCTGGGCATGCTGGTACATGTTGTTCCACAAGTGCCTGCATGCCGGGGCAGGCTTGCTGGGATCTGTGGTCCCACTGTAATGAACAATATTATCTATTTTTTACACAATTAACCCCACACTCAGGACCTCATTCAGAGTCGGTCGAAGCGGCCGCACGATCGTACGGAAAAAGGGGCCGGATATGCAAATGATTCCCACGCAAGTTGTGTCCCTAAGTTCGGATCGGTAGTTGGCCGACCAAGGGGAGGAAGCAGTCGGAAGACAAAAAAATACGGCCCCTTCTCGTACGCATTGCACGTCATCTCCGGGCATATAAGGATTAATCGAGACAATCGGGAACCATCGGAACTGGTCGTAGAGTTTAAGGTTGACCACACCCTCTCTTAAGCTCTACGATCATGTCAGTGTAAAAACCTCCCATGTCACATGTGCCATGACGCTACTTTGTTAATTATGCACTCCCATAATCCGTATGCACTCCCATAAAACGCCGTTCGCATAATCAGGCACGCCTGCGTTCGGATCTCCACTCCCCCGTTTTCAAGCACCTTCCCCTGTTACCACCCACAAACGCCTCCATCTGTCACTCAAACTACCGACCTGGCTGTGTTCAAGGTGAGAGAAATTTCTGATCGTAGCGGCTAGTTTGCGCACGCGCATTGCGAACTTTACGCATGCACAGTATAGCGAACATCGGTGGCGTACGACCGTGCGGCCTTAACGACCGACTCTGAATGAGGTCCTCAAAGCTTCCAAGAGGCAGGGAATAGTAGTTCCTTGTGCAAGGGTCCTCTGAGGAATTCCAGTGATGGGCTGGCGAGTTTGGGGCTGGTTTTACATTATGGCAGGGGGACCGCACGTCGTATGTCTTCCTGCTATAGTGTAATCCGGCCATCTGGTTCAGTCTGGTGCTTGATACAGGATGATAAGGGGGACGCCACACCAATTTTCCCTCGTTTTTTCTGTACCAGACCAGGCTGAAAGGTGCAGGGCTGGTTAAGGATTTCGAGGGAGACCCTATGCTATTTTTAAAAAATGTTTTCTTTACTTGTAGGTGCAGTGCTTCTTCCAAACTCACTTGCCACAAGTAGGTCTATTATTTGGGAGTGTTTTTTAGTCGGCTTTGGGTGGTTTTCTCAGTCGTTTTACAAACCGATCATAATAATTCTGAGTGCTTCTACAGCTATCTATATATAAAACTATGCATTGTGCATCCGATGTACCAAAGTGTTCTAAACACTGGGCCTTATTCAGCAGCATACGCAATTGCAATTACGTACGCAGATTGATCGATTGTCACTGCACATGTAGACGCACCACTCTGCATGTGCGCTGCGATCGCACTGCAATTACGGATGGACCGAGGTAACCATCGCAGAGTTAGTGACAGGCAGTGAGGGTTTGTTGGGGGTGGTGGGAGGAGAGTGATTGGAAAAACGCAGACGGTCCTGTCTGCTTGAACGCCTTTGTATGGGCGTGCATAAATTAGCCATAGCGATTGCCTACGCAGCTTGAGTACCGATTTTTATGCAGGTAAGCAACATATTTTAGCAGCTGCGTTCGCATCAGCGATCCTCACTGAATCAAGCTCACTGTCACTCTTTCAGAATACCATTGGATTTGACTTTAGTAAATTTGCGGTTTTGGGCTGTTTGCAATGTTTACAAAACGGACGGTAAGTAAATATACCCCTAGTAATTGATAGCTACAGAATAATGCCTATAGCGGGCTGGTAATAATAGTACAATTTTAAACAGCATGAAATGAAATTTGCAGCAAAAAGCTCTTTTTTAGCCCACCTGTACCATGCACATATACAGTTATACCCACACTGCACTATACGCCTTACGTACAAACGGACAGAAATCAGGAAACAAATACACACCTATGTATGTATGTGCAAGGAGGGAAAAAAGGAGCATTAACCCAATAAATAAATGTCTGGCTGTTATTTTAAAGGCAACAAGTAATATTTGTTTAAAATTAAATATGTCATAAAAATCTTAAATATACCTCTCGGTAATTAACTTTTCCACCCGTATGATTGAAGTACTCCAGAGCTCGGTGAGCTGTAAAAAGAAATGAATGAATGAGTCAGACAGCTTCTTCATGTCATTGAATCATTATTTGTAATGGTCTGACAGGCTGCTTCCTCATTGATGTCAGATATTCCCAGGGATTTTATATGAATCTCACATGGGTTCGGCTCATAGATTGGCTGCATCAGGTGTGTACAAACTGCAGGGGCATATTAAAAACAGCAATACAGTTTACTAACATTATTTATTTTTCTAAATAAGCAAATATAAGAACAGAGGGCCTGATTCAGCAAGGAACGCACAGGAGAGAACGCACGCACTTGGCCGATGTTTTTGCACTGCGCATGTGTATGCCTCGCACTTCGTGTGCGTGAACTAGCCAGTGCGATTGGGTTAGGGTACACAGACTACACGCAGTGTGTAAGCAGACCACTCCGATATTGATTGACAGGTAGTGCCGTTTGTGGGTGGTGACGGGGGTGATCGGCTGAACACAGGCATGCCAGTGGGTTTCCTTGCATGGGCATGCATAAATTATCAACCAGAGGCCGTCTGAGGCCTCATCGCGTGTGCGGGGAAGTAAGCAATTCCTGAGTAAGGTCTAGGCTTCATTTACTGTCCGATGTTACCGTTTCTCTATGCTGGCCAAGTATAAGGATGTGAGTAAGGGGAAGTGGGCGTCCGTATGTCAGGCTGCGATCGCAATGTGAATGCAAACATTTACATGTCACTACTGATTTTAGTAACTGCATTGCGTGTGTATAAGCAGAATAGTGATCCGTAGTGAATCAGGCCCAGAATGTTGACGTTTTAATCAGTGCTAGGTCAAACTGAATTATTAGCGATGTTACCAGACTCATTGTATTATTCCAGATAGATTGCTGCCATATGCATATTTATAATGGGTGCAGGGTGTGCGGTCCACAAGGGGTCCCTGGATTAGGGGGCCCTGCAACGCATCCCCTGCACCCAAAGTATATTTACCTTGTGCCAGAAAGTGGTTCTCTCCTCTGTGACGCCATCTTCCCATTGACATCTTCAGGAATTGATGGAAATTAATTGACTTGGACTTAAGGCCCATACACACTAGACAATGTGTACTGGGCGATGTCCTCAGCGGCGGGACTGGCGGGGGCGCTGGCATCGGTAAGTGCATCCACACTTGCTGATGCCGGCCACAACGAACGATGGCAGGGGGGCGGGGCCATGCTGCATTCGGCAGCATGGCATTGTTAACGATTTCCCCATATTGAGCTGCGTGTACAGCCAACTGGGGATATCGTCCCACGGGAGTGCGCATTGTTCGGCGGTGACTGCCTCTGGATCAGGTACTTCCATTTTCATCTCTCACACACAGTCATCCCGAACAGAATCAGATTTATGTGCACAGAAATAATAGTGCAAAAGTAACATTCAAAAATGTTACTTTTGCACTATATTATTTGAATACAGTATGTGTAAGATATTGCTTTTGTGAAGAAATTGGTCTGACAGATTTGTTAATATTTACCATAAACCAGCGACTAACTCACTCTCTCTCTCTCTTTTAATTTTAAACCATAGAGGCCCCTCTTTACTTAAGTGTATCAATCCCCCAAACCTTAATCCAGCTCTGTGGGTATAGCAGGGGATGTATTTATGAGACCGGCAGCCGCGATGCCACCAGTCTCAACCTTGACAAGGATATCCCGACAAGGGACCTAAAATAGGCATCGAAATACCGACGCCTATCTTAATCCTGACGCTGGAACGCCGAAGGACGCGTGCCCTAATGCGGTAAATCCGGTCATCTCCTTAGCAATAGCCAATGGGGGGGGGGGGGTTAGGTTTAGAGAGCGTAGCGGGGTTAGGTTTTTTGGGGGGGTTAGGGTTAGGCACCCTAGGGAGTAGGGTTAGGAACCCCTGCGGGAGGGTTAGGTTTAGGGTGTGGTAATGGGGGTTAGGGTTAGGCATCCCCGGGGGAAAGTTAGGGTTAGGCACTATGGGGGAGGGAGTTAGGGTTAGGCACCACTAAGGGAGGGTTGGGGGGAAGAGGGGTAGGGTTAGAGTACCTACCTGCGCTGTCGGGATCTTCTCCCTTTGGGCTGCCGGCTTCGGGATATGAACCAGCCGCTATTTAGCCACTGGGACTTTATACATAATTCCTATAGCATGTAGTGTAAAAACTATTTGCTAGAACATTAGTACAGATACAGATACACTATATCAGTATTTCCCAAACTGGGTGCTATGGACACTTGCAGGGCTGACATGTGTTGGTGGTCAAGGAACAAATTCATTTATTTATGGTCATTGTGATAGGCAAAACCAGAACTGGTGGCTGCCAATCATTTGGGGGAAAAGAATTGCAACTCTGTTCACAACCACATAACTGAACCTAATGATGACATATAAGCACCAAAGGCTTCATTTAAATGCTGATACTCTAGGGCGCCGTGATTCCAGAAAGTTTGGGAACCAAAGCTGCACGCAACAATCATAGAGCATATTGGCACTCGTGTGCCAGGAATTGGTGGCTTAAACTACCTGCTACTGTATGTGCAGTCAGATACAGACGGTAGTCACTGAGATCCTGGGAGGAATTCGTGCAGTTCCAGTGTCCATGCCTCACTAGCCTTACACACAGACTGTGCTTATTTTCTGCTTGTACTCAATGGTACTGAGTACTGGCACATGCTTTCCTCTCCAAAAAAGCACTGAGGACAGATAATTGTCTTCACGTAAAAGCATCAGTTCCCAATTAAGGGCCAGATGTGGCCGCAGTGTGTGCTCGGAAATAAATATGTATATCCGTCTGTATTCAGAGTTTGCTACGTTTGGAGCAGCTCCATCAGATCCATTTGCTTGTGAAAGTAGTCATCATCACTGTCAGCACACAACTGCATACGCCTAACTTGGAATAGTCCGTAATTGTACCTACACACCCACAACACACTCGGGCATAGCTGGCCATTCTCACGTAGGCTAGGTTCAGTGTTGACGGCATTATGCGCTATGCAGAAAGAGCTTTTACACCTAGTATAGGACTGATAATGATGACGGCTATGAAATTAAGCATACAGATAGGAGCAGTCTGGCTGCATTTATTTCCATGCACACATTGAGCAATTACGATCGACTTACATTGTGCTATTAATCTGGTAATTTAGGTTCACAAATATATATTGATATTTAGCAATTTCTTCCAGATCAACAAGATGGACCATGAAATTACATTGGATAATGTTTATTCTCAAAAACAGCTGGATGGATTTTGGATGGATCAATTCTACAGAAAATAACTGAATCAAGTTTTGTAAAATAAAAATGTAAGAAGAAGACTGTAATAGTTAAAAAAAAAATTACAATTATCATTTGAATGATCTCATCTCTGGATTTCTTCATTCAACGATCTCTAGGGGTTGACATGAATACTTATTATACATATATTTTGTTACTGGGGTTCTCCAACAATAAATCACAATAACACTCTCACTTACCTATCTCTATATGTGCTGAGATTCCACATGTTTCACTTTGTTGCGTAAAAAACAAAAAAAACAAAAGTAATGTAATGTGACCAGTCATGATTTTCAAATGGCTATACGTAACACATGATGAGTGAAACTGCTCTGGAAATTGGCGGAACAACCTTTGGAGTTTCATGCGCTAGTCCTACAGGGACATCAATATTGACACAAAAGTTAAACTGTTAACTAGGCACCTGGGAATAAATGTACTTGAAAAAGAACAGATCCTTAGACATGCGCAGGGCTGGATTGGGAATGTAAAGTGGCCCTGGAAAAATGTCAGAAAGTGGCCCAACATTGGGCAAATGAAAGAGTAAGTTATGTCCTTTTGCACCTGAAAAAAATGGGCGTGTCCTTATGAGAAGGGACGTGTCATGTGAAATACCGTGGCTGCGAGCCATGCCTCTTGTTTTTGTCACACTTGGGGCATGCCCAGCCCTCCAGGAGCACGTCCCCAGTCTCTCTGTCTCCAGTGAATGGACACCCTGCGCATGTGCACAGTATCTATTCAGTGGGTGAGAGGGGGCTTCCCAACCTCCCCCCACCGCAAGGGGAGATCTGTCTCACAAGACAAGGATGCGTATTTTCTTGTACAGCTTAATCTGTGAAGTTCATTTTTTTACTTTTTATATATACAGTATGACGTAGTTTTGAGGACCTTTTCTATATTGGCTTAGACAGTGCGTTTCATTAAGATGCTGTATCTCATTTCTACTGCCATCTTGTGGCTTTGGGACTAAATGCACTGAGTGAATTGTCTATCTGTTTTTTATCCAGCCATCGTAGGGATTCCTGGGTAGCGCCTGGAGGCACGTGTCGCACTTGGTGTGACTTCACCAGGACCCAGCCGGCGGCAAATGGGGCATGTCAGCTGTCTAATCACCGGGGATCTTTTATTCTGTATAAAGGTAAGCACGATGCACTGTATCGTTGTCCTAACGAAATAGGAGTTTCCCTGATCAAACTATTTTATATAAAATAGATTTGCTAATTTTGTATAATTTGTATAAGTAATACGGTTTCATTAGAATTGGTGTCTTACTGAAGATTACTGTTCCCCAGCCTTTTCTTCTAAACCTACCAGTGGTTATATCTATGTGTGTCTCCAGCACCAAACCCTGTGTGTCTCGACCTAAATAACCCTCAGTATGTGACCCCCTGGCCCTGTTTTACCTGCAGTAAGGGCCCCCTGCCCCTGTATCACCCACAATTAGTGCCCCCCTGCTCATGTATCATCCACAATTAATGTCCTTATGCCCCTGTTTTCACCACATTTAGTGTCCCCCTGCCCCTGTATCACCCACAATTAGTGCCCCACTGCCCATATATCGCCCACAGTAAGTGCCTCCCTGCCTCTGTTTCATCCACCATTAGTGCCCCCCCTGCCCCTGTATCACCCACAATTAGTGCCCCTCCTGCTATACCACAATTAGTGCCTTTCCAATAAGTGCCCCGCAGTAAGAGCCCCCCCCTTGCCCCTGTATCAGCATGGCCTCAGTAGGCCTTTATCTCTTCCCACAGGAGCTGCTTATCCCAGCTGATGGCTATGTCAGTTTGGCTGTCTGTAAAGCAGGCAGAGGCCTCTTCATGGACGGCTTCACCAGGCACCCCCTTGTCCTCCTCTCCGGCTTCCTGCTGTACATGGCGGAGGGTTCTTCTCCTCCTCCACCATGATGCTGCTGCTGCTGACTCGGCTTTGCCCACCTCCGGGCTCCTCCTCACTGTTATCAGAGCTGGACTGCTCTGTTCTCCATATCCCTATGACGCCTTCAATTGCTGCTGCGCTCATAGCCCAGCTCCACCTGCCTCCCATACTGTCACCCACGGTCCCATCTCCCACACTGTCACTCGGTGCCCCCGCCTCCCACGCTGTCACCCGTGGCCCCACCTCATTCACCTGTTTGTTTGTTTTTAATAGGAAACAAAAAATAAACAAAAACTGTCTGACAGGCGGCCCCACAGTGTGTCGGCCCACCGGGAATATTCCTGCTACACTTTACAGCCAATCCGCCCCTGCCCAGGGTACATGTGCAACTAGTGTTACGGGCCATTCATACCCATCTTTGGGGAGGCCATCTCAGAGAGGAAAAAAGCCTAGATCATATCCTGCTCTGATTCTTTTGGCCAGGAGTGACGGCCAAAGTCAAACAGTTTTGCCAACTGTGTCCCGTGTGTCAGAGGACCAACCCGAGACCCCATTTAAGGGCCACTCTGGTCCCATTGCCTATTATCGGAATACCATTTGACCGCATTACAATGGATCTCGTAGGTTTGCTGGAGAAATCAAAATGCGGTAACCAACATGTCCTGGTAATCTTGGACTATGCTACCCGTTATCCAGAGGTGATACCCCTGCGGAACACCAAGACAACTACTATTTCCAAGGAGTTGCTGCTACTCTTTTCTCGCCTTGGATTTCCTAAAGAAATTCTTACAGACCAGGGGACTTCATTTATGTCCCAGGTGATGTCAGAGTTGGGAATAACCCGTCTTCATACCTCAGCCTACCACACACAGACGGATGGGTTGGTTGAAAGATTCAACAGGATCTTAAAATCTATGATCCACCATGCTGTCCTGGATAATAAACGAGAGTAGGTTGAAGTACTCCCTTATCTCATGTTTGCCATATGTGAGGTACCTCAATCATTAACCGGGTTTAGCTCTTTTGAACTTCTCTTTGGAAGGCAATCAAGTGGCATTCTAGACATTTTGAAGGAAGGTTGGGAACAGCAGAAAATAGAGGAACCGAACGTTGTGTTCATTAGAAAATTTTATGAACGGCTGTATAAAAGAGGGCCCATTGTTGACAAAACCTTATAGAGGCCCAAGTTCGTCAGAAACGAGCCTATGATGCCAAAGCTCAGGTCAGAAAGTTTCATCCAGTTCTAGTGTTGGTGCCGACACAAGAGAGTAAGTTGTTTGCCCATTGGCACGGGCCCTGCAAAGTGGCAGAACCTATAGGACCGGTCAGACAGCCAGGAAGGAGACATGCAGAGCAGATATACCATGTCAACTTGCTCAAACTCTGGCAAGAGTACGATCCCTGTACTCCTAACTAGACCATGCAGTTCTCCCACTGTCCCTTTGAGGGATACATTGTCTACAAAACAGAGGAAAATAGTAAAATCCGGGGGAATGATGGATGTTTACTCCTTTCCCAGAACGCACCACATTCTTCAGGTATGAGGAAGATGCACCTGGAAATGTGTTCAGGAAGCATCAGTCTGGTAAACGAACCAGGTACACAGACATCTGTTCCAGGGAATTTAGGAAGTCTGAATGGCCTCGGCTTTCACAAAGGAAGATGTGCACTTCTCCAAGCTTGGAAAAGTGAAAGGGGGGGGAAGGGATGTGTGATGAGAAGGGTTTCATCTCACCTGAATTACCCACATTCCTGTGAGATCAGCTCCCTCCAAGTGAGACTAAAGTAAAACCTGTGCTGTTGCAGTAGCAGTGGAGGTTTGGAACTTCGGGTTTTCAGGATTGCACAGGTACAGCTGCAAGTCATTACTGAAAGACAGGAACAGTTTAAAACTCTCATTCATCCAGTGCTCTGGGCACTGACGCCAAATAGTGGCCAGCAAGTAGACCTGAGTTTCCATGTGCCAGGAACTTTCGGATTTGGGAGTGCTAGGAAGCATAGCAGACTGTGACTGCATACTATTGCAGCATTCTGAACATTAGCACTTTGGGTGCGGGATCATTTGTTTCCACCTGCATGTCTAATCACTGTGCCAGCTTGTCCAGGCCTTTGTGTATATATGTTAAACTGCAGTGTCTGCTGCCATTAAAAGACACTGTTTCAACGGGAACCTGCCTGTCGTGTGTCCTGCTTTCTGTGACCCTATATATATATAGAAATAGAGAATAATATGTCTTTGCAAAAAGTTCTTAAGCTGTATTAACCAGCACTCTTTTTTCAAGGTAACATGTAAAAAAAGAGTGTGTGTGTGCTCTGAAACATTTGTGGTGATCGCTGTAACATGCAGGCAGCTGAACATTATGGGAGTTTGAGTGCCAATCCAATTGTCTATATTATAAGGGAACGGTCGTACCCTTATATTGAGGCTGAATCAAATAAATGGAATTCTCCCATTGGGAATTCCTGAGATGGGGACATGGGGCCTGATTCAGAGCCGCTTGTAAGCGGCCGCTCGTTCGCTCCGAGCGATGTTCTCACAACTGCGCATGCACATGGGTCGTAATGCGTATGCGCCAACCAGTCAGTGCGGTCGGAAATCGAGCGCTCGCAAAATAGCAAGTGCCTGCTTATTTGAGTGACAGGATGAGGCGTTTGTGGGTGGTAACAGGGGAAGGTGCTTGAAAACGGGGAGTGGAGATCCGAACGCAGGCGTGCCAAACGATCAAAACGGGCGTTTTAAGGGTGTGCATAATTAACAAAGCAGCGTCATCGGCCACGTCAGTTGGTTGTCTCTTAGCCTGAACTGTTCGCATGATTGCGGTAGGAAAATCCTACCACAAGCACTGCGAGCAGTTCAGACGCCTTTCGATGTACTCGATTAATCAAATAAATAGCGGAGATGATGTAGGATGCGAGCGGCCAGGGGGCGTCTTTACAAAATAGCGAGCGCATGTTTCGTTTGCTCGCGTAGACATAGAGGCGTCAACAGACCGCAAAGAGCGAGCGCTCAATTTAAGTAGCCGGCCCCTTTTTCTGAACGAGCGAGCACAAATAGCGTCCGGGCTCTGAATCAGGCCCATGGTGTGTGAGGGGCTACATCTCAAAAGCTATTGGACGTACTGAGCTAAAATTTGGCATGGACGGGTTGAACTCTCGCTCGGTGCTGCATGCCAAATTTCATGGCAAAAAACCCCCAAAAAATTAGTAATTGGGAACAATCTAAAGTTTAAACTAGAAGAACAAAGAAAGAGACTCCGCACTGGATTGGTATAATTAGAAACACATTCAGAAAAAAAACAACATATAAATCGCTCTATAGGGTGTTGAGAAACACATCCCAAGCTTATAAACTGGTTGGTGGTGCTCCCCAGGAGTAAGGGCTATATACAACTTGAAAAGATTGTCCTATAGAGTAGGACAGCAGAAAGAAACTCCTTCTTGGGGGCACTCTTAATAGATCATATACAAAAAATTATTACTTAATACGTAACCTTTATTTATGGATGCACTAAAAAGGACAAAGACAGACAGACAACAGTAAACAAAAACCATGGTATATAAATATTTTTTAAAAAGAGAAATATCAGCTCCACAGTGTTTAGTACCATATATAACTGTAGAGCATGCACATAGTTTATACCACGGGTATTAACAAATCAAGTCTAACCTTCGTGTATAAAACACAAAGCAGAAGTGGGACTGGATATATAGTATAATATCCTATTATATCCCTTTACCATCCAATTGTGATGAAAGAGAATCTGGCGAAAATATTGAGTATGCTTGATACCATAAAAAACAATAATCAATTACCATATAGACTGGTTCTTGTGTTCAAGCAAAGACAGTGGCAGGCATCTGAAATTGCAATTCTTGCACTCTAGTGCATAACCATAGAATCTTTGTTAAGTGTAAGTACAATGGTTCATAATACTCGTACTAACATGTACATTGCAACCTTCATACACCAGAGAGATATATAATTGGTAATAATAGCCCTATAAGTTAACTGTTTCCTAAGTTAATATTTCATATATATGCACATTGTAATAGTCCTCCTCTGAGTAATAATTTTTTTACGACGTATATGACGTTTTTTAATGTGTATATGTACAATGTTTGTGTAAAATATGAATTGGGATTTTTAGAACTAAGTGCATTGCAGAAGTGGATATGTTGTTAAAATATTTTTAGTTTTTGAAACAACCTTTTGTTAGGTGGTATCCGTTGATTGGATGTTAGTCACATGTGATCTTAGGGTATAAATACCCATTATGGATTGTTCACCTCCACATCCTGAGGAAGGAAAATACATTCCGAAACGCATTGATGAGTTGTAGGATCCCACAGGTTATGAACTATCTCTAATATTGGCTGTATATTTTTCCATTCTGAAGAACGGTTCCATATCCCATCCTTATGCCCGGGACATGAGTGGTGAGAGGAATGTGTTCTCAGCCTCAGTACAGTAGAGGAGAACAAACCTAAATATATGTGGGATTTGTTATTTTTAATGTTTTGAATTTTTGTCCTTGTATGTATATTTTTATGATTAAAAACTTTTTTGAAGTAATAAGGAGTCCATTTCCACTTGAGTGCCATCCAGTTTTTGGTTGCATTTGGAAGGAATTAGGAACTACTAAGGACAAGCTTACCTAGACGAAAAAGATACCTTTATGTGCATGCAGCGGCTAACTATTTGGTGAGTTCTATTCCATGGGGAAAATTGAGCTATAGTTGGGTGCATATAGAGAAGAATAAAGATACCTTTTGATGAATGCATTTAACATATTTGCGGTGAGTCTGGAAACACAGTACACTGTTTAGTCTGGCTACAACAACTTAAGTCGGAGAATGCATGTTCTCGCGACTTAACCTGGGTGTTTAGTTGTGAGAACCGGTATTCTGTAATTAAAGTGCTGGCCGCGAGGATGTTATTGCTGCACTGCGCTGGCAAAGAGCCTCACGGCCAGCACTTTTGTTGGATTTCTGCTCTCACCTCAGGAGGGTAAGAGCAGTGAATCCGCTAGTCGGACTAATCAACGCGGTCAATTGAATAACTCTGGGGACTCCTTTCTGGCACTATTCAATATTGCGCTGAATTGAATTGTCCCCATTGAGGCAATGATGTGCTGTCATCAGTGAGGCAGCGACCTGCTGCTATTTTGTCAGTAGTGTTTCTGGGCGGAATGTACAAAAGTGCAAAATGTGGTGAAACCCCTGAAAATTCAGTTATATGGGGTTTTACAGCATTTTCCATACGTACAAAGTACCGGAATTGCTTTGTCCCGATGGGTAACACTATCTTCAGGTGATGTTACCCTATAGAAGCCTATGGGCTTTTTTCTGGGATGCTCTCCCTGAAAGGGATCCAATCGGATCCCTCCCATCTCCCCCCCCCCCCCGTGGCCCGCGGTCTTCTGTGCATATGTGCAGAAGGACGCCAGAGGGGCTGCTGTGTGTTATACCCGGAAGTCCCTCTATCCGTGGATATCACAAAGGTCAGTGGTAATCAACTGCGGTATGTACTCGATGAGAGGCAGGATGTACCACAATGTTGATGTGGTGCTTAGTACATCCCACCTTCTGTTAGTGATGCTAGTGTTTACAATTGGATCTGTTTACAGATAGTGCTGTGACAGTTGGAAGCAGTGCAGGTGTGCAGTTGTACTTGAAATTGCGGCTGCTGGTAAATAATGCACAGTCATGTGACCTATAGTGCCCAATTATGTTACTGAGTTTTATATATATATATTATATTATTCTTATTCTATTATTATATTATACCATTTGGCTATCGTGCCTATAGATAGTGTGACAGAATCACCAGTGTGTGCTGGGAAGTCACTGTTGGCTATGAAGCCAGGGGTTAGACCTACAGGAGGTAGGGAGAACCCTAAACCTCTGAAAGACTGTGTTGAGACTGCAACTGTGAGGCTGTGGCAGCCAGCCTGCTAAAGACCAGGCCAGAGCCTGTGTCAGGACAGCTGATAATTGAGCAGCCAGAGGCCAAGCCAGGCAAAGCTAAATATCCCAGTGCTACTCTGCAGGAAGCAGAAAGAAACTTTGGACTTTATTTGCAGACTAGCTGCCCAAAGGTAGTCAGGGGCAAAGAAGTGAGTCATGGTCTGAAATCTGGACTAGGTGTTTGTTATTTTCCTTCTAAAGTATGCTGACAGTAAAGCACTTTTCTTTTATTTAAACCTGAAAAGATTTGGACCATGATTGAGCGCCTTAGACACTGCACCACTGACACCCATCTACCAGCTAATTACCCCAAGTTATCACAATAGATAGATATATATGCATACGAGTTGCACCCACCTTCCAGGTCAATTGCTGGGTGCAGTATAAAAATCTCTCCACTACTGCAGCCTGAAGCAGACTGCACTACAAGAAATATACCAGCACTTCATGTGTAATGCAAAAAAATCATTTTTACTGTGCCATCAACAAAATATAGCCATAACCATGTGCCAATAAAATCAGTATAAATGCTTATCAATCTTCATGATATCTTAAAGAGGGAAGCAATCGGGAAGCTGACTGCCTAAATACCGGCAGCCGGCTTCCCGACTGTCTTATCCCGCCATGGGTGAAATGCTGGGCGTCTAGATGTAGACGCCCGCATTTCCCCGACGCCGGGAGACCGGTGCCCGGCATCACGATCGTAGTGATGCCGGGCGCCGCGAGCGGACAGTCACGGGGGGGAGGGTTAGGTTTAGGGCTCCCGGGGGGGGACTTAGGGTTAGGCACCCCCGCCGGGAGGGTTAGGGTTAGGCTAGGGGGAGGGAGGGTTAGGGTTAGGCACCCCCGGGGGGGACTTAGGGTTAGGCACACCCCCGGGGGACTTAGGTTTAGGCAGCAGGGAAGGGGGTGGTTAGGGTTAGGCACTTAGAGGGGGGATTAGGGTTAGGCACTTGGGGGGGAAGTTAGGGTTAGGCACCCCTAAGGAGGGTTAGGGTTAGGGGGGTTAGGTTAGCAGATACTTACCTTGCCACGATCGGGATTTCTAGCGCTGTCGGGCTTCCGCTGCTTCGCACTCTGCTCCTGTCAGGCTGCCGCTGATGGGAATCGAACCGTGCGTCCGGCGGTATATCATACCCATTCCCTTAAAGAAGCCTGCTGGTTGCAAGCCATATAACAGACATAGGGCCTGATTCAGACCCACTCGCTAGATGTGGCCGCTCGCTCCCAGCGTATGGAAATTCAGCTAAGTGACGTCAAGGCAGCCGCTCGCATGGCAAGGCATAAGCACGCCCACTATGTCTTGTCGAGCGATCACTTTGTGTTTACAGATGCCCACCAGTCTGTCTTTAGCAGCCCACTAGCATCGGGTACATCGGGTTCCATCGGATCTGCCCGCAGCGATTGCGGTTGACTGTACCCTACCACAAGCACTGCGAGCAGTTCATTGTGTTATTCAACCAGGTGACGTGTACTATGACGCTGCCTGTTAGTTATGCATGCCCCAGAAACGGCATGGAAAAACTCAGGCAAGCCTGCGTCCGCAACTCTACTCCCCAGTTATTACTGGCCTGCCCTTGTTACCACCCACAAACGGCCTCTCCTGTCACTCATTCCACTGGGCTGTCTTTGCAGGGAGAGTGAGCACATTCCGATCACTCAAACTAGTTTGCACATGTTCACTGCGAACTACGCGCATGCGCACATTAGCGAACATCGTCTGCAACGAGCGGCCGCTTGCTAGCAAGCAGGTCTGAATCAGGTCCATAGTCCCAACAGCTATTTCTGTTTTGTCAAAGCTGGACAAGATCAGTTTAAAATTGAAGCGTGCGCGACGCCATCTTGCAAATGGCAGCTAGACTCCATTTTAGAAATAAGAATCTGCAAGACGCCGTTTTGCGACCAGCGTCACTGAAAGTATCTTGATTGTCTTTCACCAGTTTAAATCTTTATTGAAAAGCATAGGATTTTGTCTCAGAATGGGAGCCATGCAAATAGTAGAAGATGTTAGACAATGATGTGCTGCTAATGAAAGCTCCAATTGGATCGGCCCGTCGTATTATGCATACTAAGGCCCTCATTCAGAGCCGTACGCTCTGAGCAGAGCGCACGCTCTGCATGAGGGCCGGGCTCCATTTTCATGGAGCGTCCTCCTGGACGCTCGTATAGCTGTGGGTCACCACCCACAGGCTATACGAGCGTGCATTTTGATGGCCGCGATGGTCATGACCATCGCGACCATCGAAATTGCGAGCCGGAGCCTGCGGTTGAGGTTTTCAACCGCAAGCTCCGGAGTGATTTTGGTTCTATCAGAGCCAAAATCACTCCCACTGACATCACTAGTGATGTCAGTGGGCCGGCTTCTGACGGGAGGCGTTCCCATGGGAACGCCCCCGTCAGGGAGGCACGCCCCCGGCACGCCCACCAAAGGGGTCAATCAACATTGACAGCACGCCCCCTTTGATCGGACACAACGAGCGAAGGAAAGTCCTTCGCTCGTCGTGTCTGGCGCATGCGCACGACGGAGCTCCCTCCGTCGTGCGCATGCTCAGTGCAGACCATCGACCCACTTGCGAGTGGGTCTGAATCAGGCCCTAAGTACGGTACTTATGCAATAAGGTATTGTGATGTATGGTTTAAAATGACGATGAAGAGTGTTAGACCGTTTTCCAGAATTGGTGGTTTTGATAAAAATGTGTTAGATAATGTCCGGGATCACATCAGTCTGATGCGCTCCCGGGATAAAAAGGTTAAATATTTTGAGCGTTTAAAACTGTGGCGGCATGAAGGGGATGCGTGGCTTAAGAACGTGCAAACGACGCAAACTAGCGTTGTGAGCAGCGCTACCAGTCTGCATCCCATTCGGACAATAACTGTTCCAAATGGAAATGCAGATGCGAACGGTATAGTGCCCCTGAAGGAAGTAGTAATGCATTGTCCTCGGACAAGAGCAGAACTAAATTCCATCATACATGATTTCCCCGATCCCAAAAAGGAATTAGCCAAATGTCAAAGATTTTTGAGAAATTTGGGTAGTTCACATGAACCCACTAATAAAGATTGGCGTGTGGTGTTAAGGGCCTGTCTACCACGCAATACCGACGTGACAAAATTTATCACGGATTGTGTATTGGATGGTGACGTTCCCTTAACAGACCAAGTAAACCAAGGTAACATTTCCCGCATTGTAACTCAATTGGGTATACATTTTCCAGTAGTAGTTAACTGGAACAAAATTTTCACCATTAAGCAGAAGGAGAGTTTAAAAACCCGGGTTCAGACCTCACAACCTGGCTGGAGGGGAGTCACAATAGATACACTCATAGAATCTGCCATAGAGCATAATAAAAATATCACAAAGAAGAGATAGAGGCCCAGAGTGAAAAACTAATGGCTGTCAGTATCCAAGCTCTGGAGGGAATGACAATAACATCACAGCCAACGGACACACCTGCACCCACACACACACCTGCACCTGAATAGTTACACATCCTTACCCCACATATCATACACAACCACAGGCCTCATACTACCCACAAACTTCATACCTCCCACCATACCCTTATCCTCCACATCCTTACCCATACCCACCACCTTTCCCTCTTGCTCAACTCCCACAACAATCCTTTCATCCAACCCGTTCAAAAACATGTTTTAACTGCAACCAAGCAGGACACATAAGTAAGTACTGCAAAGTAAAGAACACCACACAGGAACACGAGTTTCCCATGGGTTCATAGGCAACCCCAGTATCTTCTCCCAGGCCTTATATGACTGTTTACAATCTTTTCAACCTGCCGATGGATCTGTTCTAGTGTAGAATGTGGACGATTTATTGTTGTATTTAGGTAATGTTTAAATGATATTAAACTGTTGTGCTTTGTCTCCCACTCACAGGACACAAGGTTGATAAGGATAAACGGCAGCCATGCCAGGCTAAGGTTGACTACTCGGAATATTATCCAACCCAGTGGCCCAGGCATTATTTAGAGCAGTAGCTATTAATAACAAAATTTAATTGCAGGAACCTGTATGCAGATACTATATCCCTAGAATTATTAAAAATGATAGGGGGACTTATTTTACAGGTGACGTTTCCAAGAACATGTGTAAGGTGATGGGTAACAACACTAAGATTATCCCAGACTGTCTTTTCCATTATTTGCCCCCCTTTGAGATACAGGGCTTGATTCAGAGCCGCTCGTAAGCGGCCGCTCGTTTGTTCCGAGCGATGTTTGCACAACTGCGCATGCGTACGGATCGTAATACGCATGCGCGAACCAGTCAGTGCGGCCGAAAATCGTTTGTTCGCTAAATAGCGAATGCCTGCTATTTTGAGTGACAGGAGGAGGCGTATGTGGGTGGTAACAAGGGAAGGTGCTTGATAACGGGGAGTGGAGATCCGAACGCAGGCGTGCTTAAAGGTCAAAACGGGCGTTTTATGGGTGTGCATAATTAATACAGCAGCGTCATTGACCACATCACTGGGTTATTTTATAGTCAGAACTGCTCGCAAGATTGCGGTAGGAAAAACCAACCACAAGAATAGCGAGCAGTTCATACGCTGGTCGATGTACTCGATTAATCTAATAAATAGCGGACATGACATAGGATGCGAGAGCGGCCAGGGGGCGTAGTTATCCAAAAAACGACCGCAAGTTTTGTTCGCTCGTTCAGACATAGAGGCGTGAACAGACCGCAGAGAGCGAACGGTTCATTTGAATAGCCACCCCTTTTTTTGTGAATGAACGACCGCAAATAGCGTCCGGCTCTGAATGAGGTCCACTGTTCAAACAGGCAGCCTCATGTGAAAATATGATAATGAGGTTACTGTACAGGGTCTCACGAAGATGAATGCGAATAACAGAAATTGAAAGTGTTATTAACTAACATATTTAATGCAAACTGTCATGATGCCAAATCTGGAGAATTTGTTATGATCCAAATTGTTTTAGCTCAGGTTGTTTGACTGATCGGTGGAAAGGTCCGTATCTGACGATACAACATCCACAAAGGGTGGCCGAGGAAGACACGTGGGTCCATTCCACTCACTATTTGGGGAGGTTAACCAACCGGTGGAGATACAAGGCGGAGACAAGGCCGGTAACGTGGACCTGTCGATTGCGAGCTTGTGCTGGAAGGATTAAAAAGGTGACGGTGAGATATCTGAGCTAAACAAATGTGTAGATCAGTGCTTCCAGCAATGGAGTGGTCTGCTGTGGTCATCCTAGTTCTGTTTTTCTAGAGTTTCTGTCGTGATGATCTGTTTGGGGATACCCAGTGTCTGTGATGGAGGACCGATAAAGGAAACGTGAGCTGATGGCAGAGCTGATGGAGTGGAGTCAGGAGGAGGAGTGCTATACGAAACTAGGGGAGTGTCTGACCAGTCTTAGTATTGTAATTGTTATGTTATTTGGGAAGAATACTTCCAGAACTTATGACCCTCACACATGTTGAAATGCTTGGTATACGTAAAAAAAAAACATACCATCACCATATCTTCACACGCAATATGAACACAGAGGCAAAAGAAACATACCTGGTGATGTGCATAAAGCCGCTCAGTTAATCAGTGAGACAACTGGCTTTCAAGTTTTAGTCGCATTGGATCCCACCAGGATTGCTCTGGGTACATTAAATTTTAGATATATTCAGGAACTTGCTAAATTGATAGATAATATCACTGAGGTGTATGATGACACATTCAGGTATACAGGGAGAGAATTGCAAGAGTACAAGAAAGAACTGGTGCAACACAGACTAGTGCTAAATTATTTAACTGCTGTTACTGGAGGGTATTGCGTAACGTTAGCCACCCAGTTCGGAGTAAAATGTTGCACCTATGTCACCAATGATACCAGCAACCCTAAGGAGGTTATAGACCGGAGGATGGATGAAATTCTGCAGCTAAAATGGGAATTTCGTAAGAACCATAATGCTTCAGTGGCTGAAGTAGGGGAAAAGATAGAAGGATGGGTGTTATGGCTGAACCCAGTGAAATGGTTCTCAGGTCTAGGGGAATGGGTCCAGGAAGTGATCGCCAGCATAGGCAAATTCTTGATCCTTATACTGATTGTCATCATAATTGGCATATGCGTCCGGTGTGTTCCTATTGTGTTGAAGTGTGGAAAATGTAAAAATAGAGTAAAACGAAAGAATTAAATTATGATGGTGGCCAGTATGAATACCGAGGTAAATACAGAACTGCATTACAACCCTGAGCTAGGAAATACCATCATTTAATGTATTATATTTAGCCATGCATAGAATACATTATCTGAGGTGTTCTTATAAATAACATTTCAATAATACAAAGTCTCAATTCCCCTTCAAGACTGCTTTTATAAGACTGGTGCATTCCCACACCTTTCACATGATCTTCCAAGATCCGCGGTGTGCGTATAATAGTAGTTTTATGTCCCCACCCAGAGACACATTATTGATGGATTAAGAACCACCTTGTGCCATCCCATAATAACACTAAATAATATGTAAATGTAAGCCTAAACTAAATTCTAATAGCAGATTGTGATAGCATGTTGTTCGCTATCAAAGGGTGGACTGTTAAAGCTGTATAATTGGCTGAGACAAGATCAGTTTAAAAATGAAGCGTGCGTGATGCCATCTTGCGAAGGGCAGCTAGACTCCATATTAGAAGCAAGAATCTGCAAGACGCCATTTTGTGACCAGCGTCACTTTAAGCTACAACTCACGAGCTAAGAACAGATGGCAATGTTTTTGATAATTTGAATAGAATAGACAATGCACCAGAAACTGTGAGTATTTTCCATACAAATTGGGAATCCCTTTTGGCAATTGTAATATAATCCAGGCATTGATCTACACAATTGGATTTGTCTGAATCCAAACAGGTTTTAGTTTCATACCCAGACAGGATGGTTTATTTTCACAACTGGAAGTCACATTTGCATTGCAGTCTGAAACTGTGAGTGAGGAATGATGTGTGTGTATGTATGTATATGTGTATATATATATATATGTGTGTGTGTGTATGTGTATATATATATGTATATATATATGTCCATCATAGATGGAATCTCATGCATAAACACCGCACATTACGCACAATTGAGCTGCTAACATGACGCCCAGTAGCGAATGCACAATTATTAGCATCATGCAATTGCATCTTTCACCATTTTACATACACACATTATGCTTAAGACCCCGAATGAAAATACCGTTTAGTAGCTAAATGCGCACGCATCTGTCCCCAGTTAACGAGCGTCTTCATATCAAACCCCGTACACTCACACATTACATATTCACTTACAAGGTTCCATTAGCTTTAAGATATAAGATTTAAGTTTATTCAGTTAATATAAACACTGTGAAATAAAGATATTTGATAACTAAGGTTTTATACATGCTAAACAAGTCGTGTTTGGTTTTGTAATGATGCGTACTCTTTTTACAGTATTCCGGTGTTATCGGTGTGGAGGTTGCATCATGCATTCTGGAGTTATGGATCGCAGAGGCTACAAGCAACAAAATGTATATTTCATGAACAACTGTTAGGATGTTACAGGGGGCGGGAAGGGAAAGACACCCAGCTGTTGGAGGCAGGGAGAGTCTATTTGAACCAGCCTGTTAAATGTTTTGTAACAAATGCTTCTCCCCTGGGAACCAATGGCATCAGCAGGAAAATTCTCTATTGTCCTGTCTATTCTGGGGGGTATAAATATGTGTGCTCCAACACTGGGTCTTTAGTCTTCTTGCTGAATGCTGACTGAGGGGTTTCTTGCTGATGCCCAACATCTGGTACCGGAAGCGCTGCGTATGTATACTGTACTTGGGTCTGTATAATTCCTTTTGCGCCTAAATTGTGTCTGGATCAATTGCGTGTAACTGTCTGAACTTTTACTTGAATAACACTTGTGCTTTGGAACCACAGATTCCAGGTCTAAGTCTTTATTTACTGTATGACTGCGTACGCAAATTAGCGTCATCCTTAGAGGTTTATAGGAAGAATTTTAGAAGGTACAGGCAGGGGTATATAGAGGTTCTTTTTAATATCATCAGTGTGAAGACACCTTTCTCAAGAGACCATCTAACAATAAGTTGCACATCTCCGGCTAATATAGAATAAAGCATAAGCTAACAGATCTCACCTGTGCGTCCAATTCCCACTCACAGTCGCTACCGGTCACCGGTATCTCAACACTCGTAACACCCTGCACAGTGACTGAGAGCGTCCCATGCCACCGGAAGTCACACCAGCAACAGGAACAAATCTCTCCAGTACTGTGAACGGGGAAGAGAGAGCAGTTCCCCTGTACCGGAAGTGACATAGCATGTCGACATAAACAATAACAAAAGTGACAGTGACTTATTGATTATACTAACACATACGCAAAATAGCTGTGTGATACAGACCATCAATTATTACATACAAATATACATATACGTATATATACATTAATCCATATGAGAAATAGGTCCTAGGTTAAAAGTAAACCATTATAATCATTGTGAGATGAGAGCAAATATCACAATAGGATATGTCAAGAATAACATATCTAATTGATGTAACCTAATCAAATACATGCAGTTTGCCAAAACTATTCACAAAAAGACTGATAGTGAAAAATCTTCATTCAGTCCAGAAGGTGGCATAGTTTGTAATTTATGGATCCACTGGCACTCCCACTGTAGTAACATTTTGTGCCGATCTGCTCCCCTGCGTAGCCGTGGTATATGATCGATAGGCATAAAGAGGATATCCTTCATAGTGTGTCCCTTCACTGCCCAATGTTTCGCGATTGGTGGTGTGTTCTGTTCAATCAATTGGTTAGCTTTTTTTAATTGATGACCTGTGCAATGCAATTCTTTCTTTCACCATGCATATGGTTTTGCCCATGTACTTACAGGGACACGTTTTTATATAAATCACGTATTTGGTCTCACAGTTCATCCGATGGAGTAGTGAATATTCAGTCCCCAGCTTGGGGTGTCTGAACTTGTTGCCAGTCAACATATAGTGACAATTGACACAGCCTAGGCATCAATAAGCACCAATTTGGGAGCTCAATCAGCAGTTTTTTTGTGGGGCTTTGGCACTTATATCAGAATGGCTTATGAGTTCTTTGAGGTTATGGCTTCATTTTTAACAGAAGAGAGGTACATTTTGGCACTTCCTACTAGTATCAGGTCCGTGACAATGAAATGCCAATGTTTCAAAATGTTTTTACGCAATGTCCTGGAGCTGATAGAATATGTACTCGAGAACACCTTCCTCTCAGGTTTAACTTCACAAGGTTTAACCTGTAATAGTTGTTACCTATCCAAAGTAAGACAGTTGCCAATGGCATCTCTCACTTATCATTTATCATAACACCTATTTTCCAGCGCCCCAGTTAGCTCTCCAGTGTCCAAAGTAATGCGAACTACTCTTATCAACTGGGAAAGAAGAAGTCCTTTTTTCAAAGGTTGGGGATGGAAACTTGACGCCAACAGAAGAGTACTTTTTATCAGTAGGCTTCTTAAAAATTTCAGTGGAAAAACCTTCCTTGTGAGCAGTTATGTTGATATCCAAAAAATCTATTTTCTGTGAACTGCATGTATAAGTGAACCTAATGTAACCAGGCAACATGTTTAGGGTATCCACAAACCGTTTAAGCAAAGCTTCGCCTCCAGTCCACACCATAAACAGGTCATCAATAAACCTTACATAGAATGAAATATACCTAGAAAATCTATCATTGGTCATAATATGCATTTGCTTATATTCATACATATAGAGGTTCGCATACGATGACCCCCATCGCAGTTCCCTTTAACTGCAGAAAAAAAAGCATTGTTGAATAAATTTTTTTTGTGTAGAATCATTTCCATCAACAGTAACAAAAATTCAATAGGAAGACCTGTATAATGTGGACCTGGGGCTCAAGGCTCTACTAACTGCCTGCATTCCCTCAACATGGTTTATGTTGGCATATAAGCTCGAGATGTCTTGCGTGCGTGAGTACACAATTAGCAGGTGGCTTACCAAGGGTGGTCAACTTATTCAAAAAAATCAGAGGTATCCCTCAAGAAATAGTGGGTGCTTCACACCGAAACAGCTGTCGGGACTATGTCTGTTATATGGCTTGTAACCAGCAGGCTTTTTTAAAATATCATGAAGATTGATAAGTATTATGCTGATTTTATTGGCACATGGTTATGGCTATATTTTGTTGATGGCACAGTAAAAACAATTTTTTTGCATTACACTTGAAGTGCTGGTATATTTCACAGTAAAACATAGTTTACAGCGCTATGGGCCATACTTGCTGACTATTAGCTCCCTCCTTTCAGAAGGAAGCTGTTGGGCTTCCACAGCGGGGGGGCGTGTCGTGGCAAAAGGAGGCGTGACCTGGCAATGATGCATCATTGGAGGCGGAGCATTGAGCATGACAGTGTGATTGCGTCATCGTGGCATTGTGAAGCAGGGGGCTGGCCACGATGATGAGATTCAGCATAAATCACGTCACCCTCCCCTCTGCCGGGGTTTATACTGTAACCGTGGGAGAGGGGGTGGGGGGGCGCCGCGGGAGGCTTGCCTGCCTTTCCAGTGTGCTGGGAGCAGCACCTGATTTTCGGGAGGCTCCCGGCCAAATCGGGAGGGTAGGCAAGTATGCTATGGGCAGGGCCAAAACTTGGATTTTTGTCACCTGGGGCAAGGCCATAATTTGGCGCCCCCCAAAAAAATTACAACATAGAGGACGAAAAGGGTGTGTGGTTTTGTGACACAGTAATACCCCTTAAAACACATTATGCCACACATTAATGACACTTATGCAAGGGCATATTTATAATGGGTGCAGAGTGTGTGGGGCACACGGGCCCGCACCGCACACCCTGCACCCATAAAACTTACCTCTCCGGAGTCCCACGTCGACTCCAGTGTCTCCGCCTGTAAAGATGGCTGGAAAATGCCTGCCACGGCCATTTTCCCGTCATTTGCGCATGTGCAGTACATGGAAAATGGCCATTTTCCCGGTGACCTGTGCATGCACTATAGACTCTGGGCACACTCTATTGCCCAGCGTCTCACGGAGTGTGAGTGACCACCAGGCAGGAGGGATTGTTCAGTCATTTAAATAATAGGTGGCTCTGCTGTCACTGCCTTTTTTTTTGGATCCCACACCAGCATTTTTAAATTTAAAATCATGTCCTTGCACTGGAATGCGGCTTGATATAAACAGGTCCTGGGTCTGACGACCTTGGTTACTTGTTTACACTGAGCTTTACTATGTAATACAGATTTTCCATTATACTGCTGGGTTGCACCAGGGATTATGTTCACACGCCCATCTCGACAGGCAGGCGTGTGAACAGACAGGCTGCCCGATCCGGCACTAATGCCGGGTCAATGACACCATCGGCATCATGTGTGGAGCCGGCGCTTGCATAGAATGGGACCTGGGTCGCATCGACCCAGGTTATCCGTTCACACTGCTTCACGAGCTCATTGGCAAATGCAGGGGGGGTTTCCGTCTGCCTGGAAACCCCCACCCCCCAGCAGACACCATGACCACAATAGAAATAGTAATATAATAAGGTGCATACACACGGTCAGTTATGTCAGATGAACGATTTTTAAAATCGTTGCCGGCAGCTGTGTGTTTGTTTCAGCAGCTGATAAGAGTCTGTCAGACTCTCATCGGCTGCTGCTGCTGCTCCCACTGC
Organism: Taudactylus pleione; assembly: GCA_031769625.1. Taxonomy (NCBI): domain Eukaryota; kingdom Metazoa; phylum Chordata; class Amphibia; order Anura; family Myobatrachidae; genus Taudactylus; species Taudactylus pleione. The sequence goes on from JAUIMM010000178.1 coordinate 11,783,012, forward strand.
GGGAGCCATCTTCCGGCTCCCGCAGTGGGTAATGGGAGAGACTTCAAGACGTCATGAAGTCTCTCCCATAATGCAAAGCGGCCATGGAGAATGGTCGGGAGTAGCTGATATCGGCAGCGGGAGCAGGAGCGGGGGGTTAAGGTAAGTGTTTTTTTTTTATTACGTCTGTCTCTACTGGGGGGGGCTACAAGGGGGGATTACTACTGGGGGCACTTGAAGGGGGGATTACTACTGGGGGTACTTGAAGGGGAGATTACTACTGGGGGCACTAGAAGGGGGGATTACTACTTGGGCACTTGAAGGGGGGATTACTACTGGTGGCACTAGAAGGGAGGATTACTACTGGGGGCACTAGAAGGGAGGATTAATACTGGGGGCACTTGAAGGGGGGATTACTACAGGGGCACTAGAAGGGAGGATTACTACTTGGGCTCTAGAAGGGAGGATTACTACTGGGGGCACTTGAAGGGGGGATTACTACTGGTGGCATTAGAAGGGAGGATTACTACTGGAGGCACTAGAAGGGGGGATTACTACTGGTGGCACTAGAAGGGGGGATTACTACTGGGGGTACTTGAAGGGGGGATTACTACAGGGGGCACTAGAAGGGAGGATTACTACTGGGGCACTTGAAGGAGGGATTACTAATGGGGGCACTACAAGGGAGGATTACTAATGGGGCACTGCATAAGGGGACTACTACTGGGGGAACTATATAAGCTTACTAATGGGGGCACAAGGGGCACTGCACAGGGGGGACCACTACCGCGGGCACTGCATGGGGGGGCGCCAAAAAACCTACTCGCTTACCAAAAAATTTGGGCTAGGGCCGGCCCTGATCGCTGGTCCTGTATATGCTGGAATTATGCAACACAATACACTTTGTATGTTACATATTAAAGCTGGATAAGTGCTAATTATGCCCTTTTATGGACAGGCCACACTCACTCTAAAATCAAGCATTTGGAAACCCCCTTCTAGAAATCCTGCGTTTGCTACTGGAGCTTCACTACTCGTGATCAGGCTTGAAATGCTGTGTCACTCGACAGGCTTATTTCAACCCTGCCCTTTCACACTGCACAGTAGACATGGTTGCTGCGCGCTCACATGCAATAATCCAGGTTAAAAGCATACAGTAGCTAGCAAATAGCTGCAAACTTGGACCGGTTAGCTAAACATTAAAAATGCTGACATCCCACCAGCAGATGGCGCTAAAAGTTCCAAACAGGATTTGTACGAGGTTGCTCCACTCTTGATTCAGCGAGATGAAAGCGTCACGCAGATGATTGGAGGACACCGGAGGGCTGGATCCTGGAGAGCGTGTGATTGAAGGAGAGGCGGTGACTCCCTCTGCATGGAAAGAAACAATCGCAGCCTGCAAGACCTAGGTTCTGTGCGCTGCAGCGCTGCTATACAAGCTCTGCAGCCAGTAGTCACTGTGTGTGCATACGGGAGTGTGGTTCTACAGCTGCGGCCATTACTGTATTGTCACCTGCTCATTTTTTTGAATCTGCAGAGAACAGGAGTGGTTCTGTAGCTCCTTGTCTGTGTCAGGTCAGGGTGATGCTCTTCGTGCGGCCCCGCTGTCATTTCTGATAGAGATTGTTTTCTATATTGCTGCAGGAATATTAGTAACAATCCGGGTTTTTTTCTCCCTCCCTATCGCTTCCATGTTTATTATACTAAGATTAATCATTACACTGCCTTTACCAGATACATGGCCACTGGCCACACATGTATTGCATTTTATAAATAATTAAGCTACTTGTGTATTTGTCAGTTATATAGTGTAAGGATTGCTGCTTTTATTACATGTAAAGGTTGCTGAGCACTTAGCAGGTGGAGATTATCCTTTTGCTCCCAGTGCTGTGAGTTCAGTACTGAGAGATAATGCTGTCACATCTGCCCTTGTCTGGCATCCTACAGCTTCCATGCAGGATGTCCTCCTCTGTGGCCTCAGCATTGCCCGCGTCTCTCTTGCGCTCTGCTGCCTATGTTGGGGGTTCCTGGCTGCAATCCTTTGACTCTGCAACTTTCCCTGTGGTGGATCCTGCAACTGGCAAAGAACTAGTTCAGGTCACTGACTGTGGCCCCAGCGAATGTAGGGAGGCAGTCAAAGCAGCCGCTGGAGCCTTTCGGACTTGGAAAGAGGTGCCCAGCAAGGTGAGCATGAGCTTATTAAGATACCCTGCTCCTGTTATGTTTTAAATCATAGAGCCAGAAACTAGAACTTTAAAGGCCCCATAGCAAGATTGTAAAGGGCATCCCATTCCAATGTGGCATTGTTGTGCCCCCAGTTCACATTGGTGACCTTTTACTTACCAAGCTCCTCGACCCTGGCTGCTTTTTCCCTGCGCCAAATCTGCACACAGTATATTGTGAGGCGCATGCTGGTAGAAAGGGACATTCTACAAACTACTCCAGAATCCAGTGTATTCAATACACTAGTATTGTGGTGTTTCTTATTACACTGTCTAACACTGATGCCAATATGAGCTGGGCACATGGGAGGCGGCGGTGGGCTGTGGAGGTGCCCCCTTACTCCTGCTAATGTTATGCCCCTGCATATTCATTCTTTGGAAATAAAAGGAAAATAGGCTTCTCATTTTTTTCTTTACATTAATGTCCTGGAATATGTTTAGTTTTCGTCTGTAAGTAAATATTTACACAATACTTTTATATACCTTCTGGTTGTTGCAAGAGTGTTAGGATAAAATTGAAAATATAAAACACATCTACCACTACTACACAACATTAGCTATACACATGTCTTCCACCTCCCCCAAGACATTTCCCCTATGACTCGTAAATTCCTGTGATATACTTCATGCAATATTGTGACACAGGGGGTCCTGACATAATATTTGGGAATCACCCATGAACAGTGGAAGTGATCCTGATTTATCAGTTTAGTTACAACTGTCACATTTGTAAGAATATGATCACGTCTGGATTTTTCAGCAGTGCTGAGTCTTTTGTGCCATAATATCTGTACTGTAATGTGAGCCGCATTAACTGCTTCCACATGCTCTTGTTTTTTATTTTAGGAGCGAAGTAACTTGTTACGCAAGTGGTACGACCTAATGATCCAGAACAAAGAGGATCTTGCTCAGATTATAACAGCAGAAAATGTAAGAATACTGAATTGTGTTCTTGTGGTTTTATGGAATATGTTCTACAGGGAACTGTAAAAATGAGTACTGTAATCCAGACGTGCAGCCTATGGGTTGGTGCTGCAATGGAGGTTCCACCATCTGTTTTCGGTGTCCTTAGTTTGTCAGCTATTAGCAGTATATTAGCATTTCCTTCTGGGGTCCTGCAGCAATGACATGTTACCACTTGGGCTCCTGGGACAATGACACACCAACACTAAGGATTCTATATTTAAAAATGGAATTTTCTTTATCTTCTGCAGTGTAAATGAAAAGTGTACAGAATATGATTGGTTGGCATCTTCATCTCTAGTTACCTGTAGGACCGGTCTCACATACAGATATTTCCTTCCTTGTCTATCTGCCGTGCGTTATAAGTCGCTTTACACAGGGTGCATGAGAGCAACCGGCTCCCGTGCAACTCGGTCGACGGAGGCGTCTTTTTCACCGCAAGTGATTCTTATTTGCTATGTGATGTGAATAAAACACGATCAGACTATGCTGATTAAAATGATATGTGACATGTGTATGTTCTGTGTGTGACCTAGTCTGTAAAATCATTACAATGGAACGTGGTATGTGGAAAACAGCCGCTGATACTGTAACGTAGCATTTCATATACAGCTGCAGTCACACACAGAACAAACACATGCCGCATGTCATATTAATAGGCAAAGTCTGCATGTGCGTCTCATGCACATCGCATTGCAAATAAGGCGTATTTGCGGTGAGTAATACGAATACTCACATGGGACTAGGCGCGACTAGAAGGACTGTTTAACGTGACTGCAACATAAAACATTGGAGGACACATTTGTATGTCTCCTATTGTGTTTTGACGTTTACGTTGTTGTGTAACTTATTTGTATGTCAGGAGTCCTCAAACTCTGAAACCAGTCAAGGTTTTAAGCATATCCATGCTTTTGCACAGATGGTGTAATAAAACTAATACACTAATGAAGTCACCTGCGCATAAGCATGGATATCTTTAAATCCTGGACTTGAGGACCGAGTTTGGGAACCACTGTTGTATACAATATTTGGTTACAATCAGTGTCAGATACCTGGTGATTAAAATGTATAGTTCATACAGACTTGGTTTGAGCTATTTTATATACCTGCTGCAACTTTAAGTATTTTACTTTACAGAATGACTGCAGTGACTTGTAGCATGTGCTGTAAGATTTCTGTTTTCCTTTACAGGGAAAACCTACAAAAGAAGCACTTGGGGAAATAGTTTACGCTGCTGGATTTCTGGAGTGGTTTTCAGAAGAGGCTCGTCGCATATACGGAGATGTCATTTCTGTGCCAATGAGAGACCGCAGGGCTTTAGTCCTCAAACAGCCTGTTGGAGTTGCAACTGTTATTACGCCAGTGAGTATATGTAAGAACCCCAAAATGTTATGTTATATAGGTTCACTAAATAAGCCAATGTGGTGATTTGTACTTTGTGGAATTATTTTCCAGAGCTTCAAGCTTGGTCTCCATTACCAGGCTCTGTAGCTGGCTCTAGACCAGGGGTAGGGAACCTCAGGCCCCCGGAATCATTTGGTCTGGCCCTCTGAGCTTTTTCTGCTAGCCTCATCTGGCTAGCAGGGTGCCTAGAATGGTACACTGCAGCCAGAATCTATGCAGCAGTGCCGCCTGGGGCGTCCTTAGGATGCTTCAGATGGTCACACTGCCGGGCATTGCTGTAATCACCGGTGATTGTGGCCCCGCCCCTTGTGACATCACATGGAGGGTGTGTGTCCTGCAACGGCCCCCGAATAATGTTATATATATCAAAATGGCCCTCGGCAGAAAAATGGTTCCCCACCCCTGCTCTAAACTGCGGGCCAATATTGTTTTTGCTCGTAAAAGTTATTTTACATCTTTGTTATTATAAGTTTGAAATTAAATTAGGTTTTACATATTCTGTATATGACAGATTTATGAGAGATACTCTGTAAACAGTGTTTGTTTGTCTTGCAAAAATTAACTTGACTTTGTGCATTTTGGATGCCTTTAAATTCTGTTTGTCTAACTCTTATGGAGCATACACACTGTCAGATTTGTCAGATGAACGATTGAACAATTTTACCAAAGTTTTGAACGATTGAACGATTTTTGACTGCATTAAAATGAATGGAATCGTCCAAGTCTGACTGCAAACACATCAGATGTCAGATATCGTTATCTGACAAACGGGAACGCGCATCGTTCATCGTCCATCGTTCAGGCATGTTAGATATGTCAGATTTTCCTTCAGATATGAACGACTGAACGATTTTTAAATCGTTATCGTTCAGATCTGAAGGAAAAATCTGACCGTGTGTATGCACCATTATTCCGCTGATGTTAGAAATAGGGAATAAGATTATAGCAATAGGTGTAGAGCACACTTATTGATGAGAATTGCTCTGTGGAAGTATAAACTGGTCAGTTAAAAAATTCTGACAAAAGCTTTCATTTGCTGCGCGGTTTAGCCTTCTTTAAGTCCTCTTTGGGGCAGATTCCTTTAGGAGCGAGCTTCTTTGGCGCACATAACTGGAAAATCTTGCTTTTTGTTAACACCTCTATATATCACAAGCAAAAACAGTCAAGGTTTTCCTGCCATTTATAACCCTAGTAGTATTAACATAAATGCTCCCCACCACCATCTTTCTCATAAAAACTGTGGTAGGGGTGGCCATTTTAACCTGCCATTTCATCGTGCACTTATACAATCGGCTGACTAGCTGAAGATGACTTCCATGTTACTGAGGGCATCTCCTTCCCTAAATATACTGCAGCTATGACCGACCTATTGTAACAGTAGTACTGAGCTAGCAAAACCAGGAATGACTTGCAGTGTATAACTGATATTAAGTATCTGGATTGTTGGTGATACAATTCATAATTTGGTTTGAAACAGTCCTTTTTGTGTGTTTTATTTGTTTTAATATTTGCAATTAACCTGTTCCTTGTCTGTTCTTCCGATGTCAGTGGAATTTCCCCAGTGCTATGATCACGAGGAAGGTGGGTGCTGCCCTAGCTGCTGGATGTACAGTTGTGGTGAAGCCTGCAGAAGATACCCCATTATCTGCCTTAGCACTTGCCGAGGTATTACTTGTATGTAATAGGTTGTGTTTATCACTGTATGGTATTGCTGCATGGCCCTAACACCTCTTGTGTGTTTTTGTAGCTTGCTCACCAAGCTGGGATCCCAGCAGGAGTTTATAATGTTGTACCATGTTCCCGGGAGAAAGCTCCAGCAGTCGGAGAGGTTCTCTGTACAGACCATTCTGTAGCTAAAATTTCTTTTACTGGGTCCACGGCAACGGGAAAGGTAAAACATGAGCTTAAGCCCTTTAGTGTATTAGTGCCTATTAAGCTGTTTTCAGATTTTAGTACGTGAACATAATATATAATTTAATCTGCTCTTGCTGTTATATTGTGGACTAAGGCCCTGATTCAGAGCCGCTCGTAAGCGGCCGCTCGTTCATTCTGACCGATGTTCGCACACCTGCGCATGCGTACGGATTTTAATACGCATGCGCGAACCAGTCAGTGCGGCCGAAAATCGTTTGTACGCTATATAGCGAATGCCTGCTATTTTGAGTGACAGAATGAGGCGTATGTGGGTGGTAACAGGGGAAGGTGCTTAAACGGGGGAGTGGAATTAGAACGCAGGCGTGCTTAAAGGTCAAAACGGGCGTTTTAAGGGAGTGCATAATTAATATAGCAGCGTCATTGACCACGTCACTTGGTTTTTTTTACTCAGAACTGCTCGCAAAATAGCGGTTGAAAAAACCAGCCACAAGAATAGCGAGCAGTTCATACGCTGTTCGATGTACTCGATTAATCTAATAAATAGCGGACATGACGTATGGCGCGAGCGGCAAGGGGGCGTATTTTTCAAAATTACAACCGCAAGTTTTGCTCGCTCGTTCAGACTTAGAGGCGTGAACAGACCGCAATGAGCGAACGGTTCATTTGAATAGCCACCCCTTGTTTTATAACGAACGACCGCAAATAGCGAGCGGCTCTGAATGCGGGCCTAAATCAACATTCATGAAAGTACAGTTTATCAATTTAGAGGGAGCCAGTGACCTCACAGAGATTGTAGTCTACCCAAATAGTCTGGACCAGTAGCCTTGGTGAGGCTTTTTTGCCTAATAAAGTAGTTTAACTATGTGCTTCATGGACTTCTTATGGATATCGGCTCCACCAACTGTGTACAGATAACTAGTGCAATTTAAGAGACACGGGGCCTGATTCAGAGCCGGACGCAATTAGCGCTCACTCGTCCAGAAAATAGGGGTGGCTATTCAAATGAACCGTTTGCTCTTTGCGGTCTGTTCACGCCTCTAGGTCTGAACGAGCGAACAAAACTTGCCGTCATTTTTTGTGAAAATACGCCCCCTGGCCGCTCGCATCCTACGTCATGTCCGCTATTTATTAGATTAATCGAGTACATCGACCAGGGTATGAACTGCTCGCTATTCTTGTGGTTGGTTTTTGCTACCACAATCTTGCGAGCAGTTCTGGCTATAAAATAACCCAGTGACGTGGTCAATGACGCTGCTGTTTTAATTATGCACACCCATAAAACGCCCGTTTTGACCTTTAAGCACGCCTGCGTTCTGATCTCCACTCCCCGTTTTCAAGCACCTTCCCCTGTTACCACCCACATACGCCTCTTTCTGTCACTCAAATTATCAGGCATTCGCTATTTTGCGAGCAAATGAATTTCGACCGCACTGACTGATTCGCGCATGCGTATAACGATCCGTACGCATGCGCAGTTGGGCAAACATCGCTCGGAGCGAACGAGCGGCCGCTTACGAGCGGCTCTGAATCAGGCCCACAGAGTAGCCACAACCTGCTGCATGCACTAGCCAACCAGATGCGCTTTGCTCAGGTCTGTAGTGTTTGTGAGGTTTAAAGTGGTATAGTTGAAGAAAAATGAATTGGCGTCTGTTCTGATTGTTGGGCATAAACTATACAATTGTACTGTGTAAGCGCGTTCGATCCAAATATATCGATTGGTCAGGCATGCCGGATCATCCATCATGTTCGCTCGATGCGATATTTTGAAGTTACAAGTTGGCCGCACCTGGCTGTGTAGGCACTGCCGCGGGCCGACCAATGGGCATTTACCCTGTTCCTTCACAGAGTAGGAACAGGGAAATGTCTCCTCCCCAGGGGAGGAAGCCAGATATCTGGTGCCATACACTGTGACATATCTTACAGTGTATATCTATGACATCTGCTGGGTGTCATGCTGTCAGATTGAATACCTGCTGGTCTGACACACATTGTATCTGTCAGTGTATGCCCAGCATTAGTAGATTTAAATATATTGAGTTAGAAAGTTGTGAATAGTTATATGCTTGAAGTTACTTTGTATAACAGACAGGTGTATTACTATATACTGTATATGTGACTATATTTATTTTTCCATGTAGATTCTGCTTCGCTATGCAGCAGAGTCTGTGAAGCGAGTGTCTATGGAACTCGGTGGACATGCTCCTTTCATTGTTTTTGACAGTGCTAACGTTGACCAGGCTGTTGCCGGAGCTCTTGCTTCCAAATTTCGCAATTCTGGCCAGGTAGGTTTGTGTATGTGTATATATGTGTGTAGGTTTGTGTGTGTATACTCATTTTCACTGTTATGTACTTGAAGTTGGTTTAAGTAGTAATATTTTTCATTTCTTGTTTTCTTTTCTCTTCTGTGATTGCATTTCTTAAAATCAGCCATGTACCCGTCCTTGTTAAATGAGCAAGGGAAGGTTAGACATCAATATCTGAATTCCTGTATTGTGGTGTAAATAGTCAGTTCATAGAGAATGTAAACATATGAATTTAATAGCTGTACATAGTGAGTTTTTATCCTTCCAGGTGTATGAATGTGACTCCTACATCTCTTATTGATTCAGTATTGTGAGGAGAAGAAAAACTGCCATGTGTTATTAGATTTACATAGTGTCGTCTGCTTTATGCTGCATACACACGGTCAGATCTGTCAGATGAACAATTGAACGATTTTTACCAACGATTTGAATGATTTCAGACAGAATTAAAATGAATGAAATCGTCAAAATCTGACTGCAAAGACAGACTATGTCAGATATCGTTATCTGACATGCGGGAACGCTCATTGTTCATCGTTGCAGGCCCACATGTTCAGATCTGAAAGAAAATCTAGACTATTTTTAAAATAGTTATCGTTCATATCGGACAAAAAATCTGACCGTGTGTATGCACCATTACTTATATGCTGGTTACAGAGTACTTTCCCTTGTTGTCCGATGACTCCTTGCATCATTAGACTCTTGTAGTGTGGTTGGGCGATGACCATACACACAGGCCAGTAGTTTTTCTCATCCAACCCCATCCAGTAGCAGTGCACGATAATGATGGAATAGGGTATTAAATCAGACGATCAGATGTGATATACCAATTTTGATCATTATTGGGAATCCTGTTTTTTTTCGCAGGTAGTTTCTCAATACTGCAGCCCCTTTGGGAAACATTACTTTACCAAGACCTATAGCCAACATCTGCAAAAGATAAAAGATTTCACAGGTTTAAGCCAAAGGTTATAATTTTGTTTTTTATTTAATTTGAAGACTGGTTAATATAAGCATTTTCTTTAGCCATTAGCTGTCTTTGTTCTGTGACCAGTAGGAGGTCGCTGGACAGATTCTTGGCTTTATAATAAGAAGGGGAAGCTAAGTAGAGAGACTGCAGGTATAATTGTATATTTGATTATACCCCTTTCACACTGCCAACAATGACCTGGGCTATTTCACGTGAATGCGCAGCAACCCAGGCTACTGTGCAGTGTGAGGGTCCAGTTGAAATATTGCAGGTCGAGCGACCTGGCATTTCAACTTGGGTAACGAGCCTGGGTTCAACTCTGCTTATGGTGCAATGTGAGTGGGTAACCCGGGTCGATGTGCCCCAGGTCCAGTTCACAGCATAGGAAGAGCTGGAGCTTGGAGATGATCTCATCTCCAAACGCCAGCTCAGCATGTGATGGCGGTGACGCTATCGACCCGGCAATAAGCCAGGTCAGGCCGCCAGTCTGAAAGGAGTTGCACCCGGGATGGACCTGTGTACAAAATCCCAGGTGCCACCTGGGTTTGCAATGTGAAAGGGGTAGTAGTGACCATAGATAATGCTTGTGATACCTGTGTGTTTTTATAGACCCTTTTTTTCATCTTGTTGGTTTTGTTTCAGACATGCGTATGTACAAACAGATTCCTGGTTCAGAAAGGGATCCATGATGTCTTTGTGAAAAAGCTGTCAGCATTGATCGAGAAGGACCTTCATGTTGGAAATGGATTTGAAGAAGGTGTTACCCAGGGGCCACTCATAAATGAGAGAGCAGTGGAGAAGGTTCTGGTCTTCTGCATGATAATTGTGTATTTGAGTTCTGTACAAATTGATACAGTAGCATTGAGTAATCATCTAACTGCAGCTGCAACACAGGTTGCTTTCCAGAAGTAAACTATGTGTTGATGGCAATATACTTAGGAAGCTTGATCAAACTTTAGCAAAGATCTATCTGTCAAACTAGCCTCACCTGCATCGCTTTGTAATTTGAAATATCTACGTGTACTTTTAGCCTAATGGTTGATTATGGTGTTGAGGGTGATTTTGCTATGTGTTTGCCTGCAGGTGGAGCAGCATGTAAGGGATGCAGTGTCTCAAGGGGCACATGTTGAAACTGGAGGAAAACGATCTACGTTTGGGAAGAACTTTTATGAACCAACATTGCTCAGCAATGTTACCACAAACATGCTCTGCAGCAGGGAGGAAACATTTGGGCCTTTAGCGCCTGTCATCAAGTAAGAAACCTTTCAGTTGGGTCTTTGCACCAAACATTTACTTTTGAACATTTATCCTGCAAAAAAGAATGTAAAGCACATCTTTAAAAATAAAACCACTGAGTATCTTATATGGAATGCACTAATCCTTGCTAATACATTTATTTTTATTAACACTTCCTTATATATTGCAACATATTCCGTTGCGCTTCACAATTGGAAACATTAAAAGAACAAAACTGGGTAATAACAGACAGACAGACATTTCTACTTATACATAATGAACATTTCACATCTTACTCAATCAGAAATATATCTGGTGCCTACTTATAATGAGAAGCTCCTGCATTGGGGCGGTAAATGCAGGGGCAGTGCCAAGCTGAAGCGGAAAACCTGTACCAGCCTATATGAGCTAACACCACAATAGGAGTTTGACAGCAGCATGTATACATAAATAAACCTGCACTATACTTTAGCTGATCTGTTAAGGATAGTTTTACATCTTTCAGGACCAGATTGCAGGGATCTTTTATCCAGCTGCTGCACATTAGCAGCGCCCAGAGCAATATGTGACTGGACAGAAGGAGAATCATTTACCCTGGTATAATGTGAATTAAATAGACAACACCAGCATTCAGTATTCTCATTTGGCCAATTTTTATTTCCCTAACACTTTAAAAGAAAAATGTTCTTCACATTTGATTGGCTGCCTGCCCTAGTCATTATGTGCTTTTCATGCAGGTGTAAATGTCTAGCCCTAGAAAAGGGTTGTAGAATACCTAAAGCATCTTTCTCCGCTAACACTGTAGTTTTGTCAGGGGCTCTTGGTGGTGTATTGGCAGGCTGTGTCCATTTCTCAGTGCTGGTCTAATATGCCTGTCATAGAACAGTATCAAGTTATTTGTAAAATGTGGTTTCTAGGTACCTTGAAAAAAATTGTTGACCTAAGTGCAAGTGTCATCAGTCATGTGTTACTAAGAGAAGACATTACTGTTTAATATTTATTCCTGTAACATCCACATTTTGGTGATGAGTAAAACCTAATACATAAAGATGTGTTTGGAGGATGCAGACTGTTACCTGGTGTTAGATGGGAATGTTTCAAAATAAATAAAGTACTTTAAATGTTAACTACTTGGTGTTGATATTGTGTGTTTCCATTTGCCAGGTTTAACACTGAAGATGAAGCCATCACCATCGCAAACTCAGCCAATGTGGGCTTAGCAGGTACACCCCCATTTTCAGTACAATAGAAGTCAGCTAGATGACCACTTAAAGACTTTTTTTTTACATTATTTTTTTAGAAGATTCTAAAGTGTTTTTCAATCAATTGCCAATAATTAAAAGACAAATAGCAAATGTCCAGAAGCATTACTGCAGTATAATAACACTCATATCTGAACTTTAAGGATATAGGGCCTGATTCTGCGTTACACACAACGTGTAATATCTGAATCAGGCCCTAACGTGTAATGCAAACCGAATGCTAATGCAGCTGTACGCATCTATGTGATTGCACCACCCCACGTTTCTGTACGTGAGAGCAGCCATCATTATTAGCCCATGCTAGGTACAGGAAATCCGTCTGCCTTTGGCATCCAGAATGCATACGCACAACTCAGAACGGTTCTGTTGTGAGCGTTCCCATCCAGTTATCATCCAAAAACATTCATTTAGCGTCCACAGAGAAACAACTGTGATGCATACTACTTTGTATGGTGCCTACGTTCATAAAGATGCATTTGCAGTGTGGCGGCATTCGAAGCTGCGTGCAACCCAGAATCAGGCCGATCGTACAGCCAACACTGGCAATTCTACAACAAGCAACTGAAAAAGTGATGAGGGAAAGGGAAAAAGAAAAACTGGCAAAACATTTAAGAGGGAGAAAGGGAAGAGGAGATATCAAAAGACAATGTTACAGTTAGAATATTAAGAAATAAAAAGCCATTGACATTATGACAAGGTAAAACGTGAAAAGAGAAGGCAAAGACTGAAATATACCAATTACAACGTCGTATACAGCAAAGAGTTAGACATCTACTCCTGGAGGAAGATCTTGGTGAGGCCATATGTGTAGAACAGTAGTCAGACCATAGTCACATTTTATTAGGGGTGAGGAGGCTGAAGAGGAATATTTGAAACACCCCACTTGAGATTTCAGCAGCAAATTCAAGACCCTCGTATTATCTGGTGCTAAAGTCAACTTGATCCTGATTTACTGAGCGAGGAAGTAGGGGGTTAAGTCTGTTAGCTGACAATTTAGCAAATATCGTTGAGCTGAGAAGGGCTATAGTTCGATAGTTTTGGGGACGTGCCGGGTTCTTCCCAGGTTTATGGACGTAATAATCCTAGCCATTAACATTTCATAAGGAAAACCGGAGTTCTTTGAGGCATTCAAGTACAAATTAGTAAGGATGGGCACCAAATCCGAAAGAAAGCCAAGATCAAACTGTTCGTAAAGCCATCCGGGCCAGGTGCAGGGCTACTAAACTCTAAAATTGAAGTTGATACAATATGAAACTGCTCTTGACAGAAATGAAATGTGTTGCTTACGGCCTTTGAACGGACTGCAGGAGATGAGTCCAACTATTCATTATGTACTGTCCACAGGAAGTTGTGTGGATGGTGGTGGGGGGTCTGTATAGAACAATAACACATTTCTTTGTATGAAATTTTCATAGCTCAGTGTAGTGCATTGTCATCTGTGTGGAGTTTGAATATTCTCCTAGAGTTTGTATGGATTTTTTCCATGTGCCCCAGTTTCCTGCTACGGTCCAAAAACTTTGTGATATTTTAATTGGCTGCTGCTAACTGAATTGACCCGTGAGTTTTAGGGCAGTGGTTCCCAAACTTAGGGGCTGATTCAGTTACGTGCAATGCTGAAGGCAGATTAATGATTATCAAGAATCGCACGCAGCCCCTACTATGAAACCTCGGTCGCAGTGCTGGGATTGCAGATGCATACACCTCCTGCTTCATACACCTAAGCCAATGTGCACCTAATTGAATGGACCCCTAAAAGGTAACGTATTTAAGCCCATGATTACAAGGGGTACTTCCTCCTGTAATCTTTTATTTCATGTAGCTGAGACTTATGTATTCCAAGGCAAGGTTCTCTTAGCTAATGGACAAGTGTGTTTTATATACAGGATGTAGTATAATTTTTTATTCTAAATCTGGGTGCAGGTTACTTTTATTCGCAAGACCCAGCGCAAATATGGAGAGTGGCTGAACACCTGGAAGTTGGGATGGTGGGGGTTAATGAAGGCTTGCTATCATCTGTCGAGTGTCCATTTGGTGGCGTGAAGCAGTCTGGCCTCGGGAGAGAAGGATCAAAATATGGCATTGATGAGTATTTAGAAGTTAAATATGTTTGCTTTGGGGGCCTATAATGTATGCACTATTCTATAAATATAATATACAGTGTTTGTACCAGTAGTCAGTGGGATAGATACTGTACATAGGCACAGTGAATATGTAATAGCGATATATAGGATTTGAGTCATGAATCGGTTGCCTGTTAGTTTTGTGTGGGGAGAGATTGATTCTCTTAACCTAATTTGTACTGTTTATGAATCTGTAAAGCATAGTAATATTGTTGAATGAGAGTTAAAAACTGAATTTAAATTCAATGTTCTTGTGAAAGGGATTGGATGTCCACAATTTTATACATGTTAAGTGCTTTTGAACAGCAGTGAAATGTGCTCATAGACTTGCGTCTCCTATTCCTACTTGTGGAACAAAATTGGATTTGGAAATTGTTTGCAAGACTGTTAAAGCCCTTTGCCTGCAGACAGCTGTCCAGGAGCCCTTCTCCCACAGTGGTTTCCTATGCTGCAATTGGCAGAGCACTAACAGACTTGTCATTGGTTATCATGCTTGAATTGTTTTATAGTGATATTCCTAGAGTTCACCAGCCGTGTGCATATGAGATAATACATTATCATAGCATTACTGGCGCTATGATGAGAAGAGGTTTAGATATGGCAGAATTTTTATTTCTAATCAACTGTGAAATAGTTGGGTTTATTACATGTATAGTGCCAAATTTATAGTTATGTCCTGTCATTTCTGGATCTTTGTACATGTTTATATAGTTACAGGAGTGCCAAATCTCATTTTCTTGTTCAGTAGTAAGAAAAAAAAAAATCAACAATAATCTATTTTAAATAGGAACCAGAGATCTTGTATATCAAATGTATTTAATGCTGTAAACATTGCAGAAAACATGTTAGAAATGCACTAATATTAATATTTATAAAATATGAGTAATTATTATTTCATGCCAAGCAGTATACAGAATCTTACTGTATACATGGGTTCACCACAGCTGCTATTAGGCATAAATATAGAATTTACTTAGCAAAAAATATATTTGTCTAATTAAAATGTTAATGTCCAGCCATTTACCTGTACCAAATACAGATATTCAATATGGCTGGGTCTAAAAGCACAATGTGAAGATTTGCAAACAGTTAATTGTGACAGGACAGGCGGATAGGCCAACTATAAATATAGTATTTTGTGAACAATGACATTTATTAAATATAGTTTTTTTTTTTTTATTTACATGTGTCTTCACAACTTTTCTGCCATGCCAACACTATTTGATTTTCTAACTTAGCGCAGTGCCATATACTGACTCTGAATAAGGCAACGTTTGAGAATTTCAAACAATGGCAAGAAAATTAAAAATGTATTGCTGTACTTTTAAATAACATCTATGCATATATTAACAACTCCCACATCTGTACTGGGATAAATGTGAGAATGACCTGTATTTCCTCTAAGAAAAACTAATGCCCTCAGGCTGGTTAGATCCACCATCATGTGTAGATATAATCTTAGAAAATTATTGTTGTATCTGTTTTCATTTATGGTTACTGATAAATACTTGAACTGACATAATACATATTATTACTGTACCATACTATTCCTGTCTAGCTACGTAATGATAATAAACAGACTTTAATTAAGGACTAAGCATTGTGTATTTCTTGGTTATTGTACTGTAATAATAGTGCCACTTGTCATCCAGTAACTAAAGGTGACCTGAATGGTGGAGGTACATGGAGAAGATGTGATTTAATATAATTGTGAGATAATACTTATTGATCAACTAGATTTCCCACCATTAAATTACTTTCATCCACTGAGCTGTACAATAACTTCTACAACTTTACTAAAAATCTTTTTCTGGTTTAATTAACTTTTCAGTCATTTATTTAGTTTATTTATTAACTGTTTTTATGCAGTGACAGCATATTCCTCTGTGCTTTATATAATCATTTACCAGCATTATGTTGCCTAGGATATGCACAGAGTACAGAAGAGCTGTTTTTACAAACCAGACTGCTGTATATCTCCATTGCTCTGGGGGCATGAAAGGTTTATAATATTACTACTGATATTAATTATTTAAGGTGTCCTGAAGATAGACAAACTTTTAAAACACATATGTACATTATTTACAAAAAGTAATACTATATGACAAACTTTACAAATTAACCAAACTAGGAAAACAGTGTATGTGTGTATGTTGGGGTGGTTTTGTGTCCTTACAGCGAAGGTTGGCACAAAACCATGCAAACATTGGAGGAGTTTGTACATGTTGTAAACATGAGCGACTCCTATGTCTTAGGATATACATTTTGCTTTGATTTTTACCATTTGTAAATGTTATCAAGGTTTATCATTTCCATTTAACACAACCATAAAGCAATTCACTACAATACTATGATTTGTTCTAATACTCAGTATCTAGACCATTTATCCCAGAATTTGGAGGTCATTTGAACCTATTTCTCTTATTGCTCAAAAAAGGAACTGTTTTTCATAAGAATGCATTGTTACTAACTAATTATATGGGAACCACAAACTATAGATATTAATGTTTTAAACATTGATGATAATGGTCATTATGTATTAGAGCTACCTAGAACATCATATTTTTATATATACTTTAGCGCAGTTGCACACCACCCTATTGTAACAATCGGAATATAACCACAAAGTGCACCACAAAAAGCTGCCTGGGCCAAAATGAACCACACTTTCAAAGAAAATATAGAATACATAGTAAGATATCTTAGTTTTTGCACTTAACCAAAAAATAAGGAGTTATGGTAAAACTTACATTGGTTAACTCTTTCTTCGAAGTCCACAGGGAGACAGTGGGGTGTAGGTGGGACCTGGAGGACCAGACACCTACAGCAAAGCTTTTCAGTCCCAGGATTCTCCAGTCCTTTCCCCTATACCCCGCCCACAGCCTGATGGCACTTCCGTATTGTTAACAAGCCCAAGGCAGGATAGGAGAGAAGAAAGAATGGAACACTGAGGAACCACACTGTCACACAGAGAAGAAAACAAGTGACCAGCAGAAGAAACCCATAGAAGCTAGGAGCATCAGGGTGGGTGCCCTATGGACTTCGAAGAAAGAGAGTTAACCAAGGTAAGTTTTTCCATAACTCTCCTTTCTTCTTCAGTGTCCATAGGGCTCCACAGGGAGACATTGGGAATGCCCCAAAGCAGTTGTTCAAGTGCGGGAACGCTCCTGAGCTGATATAAGTACCCTACGCCCGAAGGAAGCATCCTGAGAGGCAAATGTATCAAAGGCAGAAAACCTAAGAAAGGTGTGGACAGATCATCAGGTGGCAGCCTTGCATAGCTGTTCAGCTGATGCGCCACGCCGGGCTTACCACAAGGGCGAGTAGAGTGAGCAGATACTGAAGCTGGCACAGGAAGCCCAGTCTGCGTGTAAGCCTGTGAGATAGTCAAGCGAATCCATCTGGCCAGAGTCTTTGTCAGCTGGCCATATCTTCTTGTGGAATCCATATAGGACAAAGAGGGAGTCCAATTTCCTGATGGAAGTAGTGCGGTCCAGGGAGATCTTCAGAGCACGGACCACATCCAACGAGGCCTCACCTGCCGAGAGGTCTGGTGAATGAAATGCTGGAACCACAATTTCCTCATTCAGGTGGAAGCGAAAAACCACCTTGGGAAGGAAACCTGGGCGTGTACAAAGAACAGCCCTGTCCTGATGAAATATTAAGAAGGGGGAGCAACATGAAGCGCCCCCTAAATCTGATACCCTAAGGGCTATAGCCAGACGAAACAGCCACTTGTCATCCACTGATTCCAGGGGTTCGAATAGAGGTTCCTGAAGTGCTTGGAGCACCATTGACAAATCCCATGGAGCCACAGGAGGGACAAAGGGAGGTTGTATACGTAGAACACCTTGCAAGAACGTGTGAACATCCAGTATAGTAGCATTTCTGCGCTGAAACCAGATAGACAAAGCAGAGACCTGCAGTTTCAGAGATGCTAGGCGGAGGCTTAGATCCTGTCCAGCCTGAAGAAAGGCAAGAATTCGAGAAACCTTAAAGACTTGCGGGTCGTAGTTTCTTGGAGCACACCATTGGAAATATATATGCCATATTCTGTGGTAAATCCTGGCTGAGGCCGGTTTACGTGCTCTGAGCATGGTCTGGACCACAGAGCTGGAGAAACCCTTAGCCGTTAGGAGGGATATCTCAAGAGCCAAGCTGTTAAAGACAGATGGGCTAGGTCCGGATGTAGACATGGACCCTGAGACAACAGGTCTACTCGTAGAGGAAGTTGAAGAGGAATGTCTATGGAGAGCCTTTGAAGATTGGAGTACTAATGACGTCTGGGCCAAGCCGGAGCTATGAACAGGATTGTGCCCCCCTCCTGTCTGAACTTTCAAAGCACTCGAGGAAGTAGGGATAATGGAGGGAAGAGATATGCCAAATGGAAGTTCCATTTCACCAACAATGTGTCCATGAAGGCCGCGTCAGGGTCCTGTGTTCTGGCTCCATAAATTGGAAGTTTGTTGTTGTGTCTTGAAGCCATGTGATCCAGTTCGGGGAGACCCCATTTGTCCACTAGAAGCTGCAAGACTTCTGGATGTAGAGACCATTCTCCTGCATGCACGTTGTGACTGCTGATGAAAATCCACTTCCCAATTAAGAAACCCCAGGATGAACACTGCGGAGATGGCTGGGAGATTGCGTTCGGCCCATGTGAGAATATGGGACACTTCTGTCATTGCTGACTGACTTCAAGTGCCCCCTTGGTGATTGAGGTAGGCCACAGCTGTGGGGTTGTCGGTGAGCCAGACTGAGAGCTCTGTAGATGACTCGAAGTTCCAGGATGTTAATTGGTAACTGCCTCGACTGGGGACCATCGGCCCTGGAAAGAGTGCTGGTCGGTTACTGCACCCCACCCTTGGAGGCTTACGTCCGTGGTGCGGCGAGCCCAGTCCGGGATCCAAAAGGGACGACCCTTGTTCAAATGAGAAGTCTGTAGCCAACAGGCTAGGAACAGGCGAACCTCTGGGGGGAGGCTCATCGTCTGGGATTTGAGCAGATGGGGGTAGCCTTTTCCACCTGGAGAGGATCAGGTGTTGTAGGGGCATGGAGTGAAACTGGGCGAACTCCACCATGTCGAAGGTGGACACCTAAGGTCTGCACTGCAGAGTGAATTGACATTCAGCGATTGTGGAGCAGTCGCCGTAGTCTGTGCTGGATTGCTGAAATCTTGTTCACAGTTAGGAAGATTCTCTGAACTCGAGAGTCCAGTAGGGCTCCCAAATGTACCATCCTTTGAGAGGGTGTTGGGGAAGATGTTTTTCAGTTGATCAGCCAACTGTACATTTGAAGAAAGGCAATGGTTACCTGTAGATGGTGTTGAAAAGTCTCTGGGGAGCTGGGCAACCGCAAGAGATCGTCCAAGTATGGGAGCAGTCTGATCCCTTGACGACAGAGAGGCTGCCATGATCTTGGTAAAGACCCAAGGGGCCGTTGAAAGGGCGAATGGCAGAGCCTGAAATTGGTAATGTTACTGTAGTATAGTAAACCGGAGATGATGATGAGAAGACTCTATAGGTACATGTACATAAGCGTCCTGAATGTCTAGAGATACCATAATTTCTACTTCAGGGTCCATAGGGGTCCACAGGGTGACCTTGGGGTATAGCTGGATCCTGGATCCTCGGGCACCACGGAGTTAAAGCTTTTAGCTGCTCCCAGGATGCACTTGGGTCCAACCTCCCCTATACCCCGCCCCCGAGCCACAGGCATCTCAGTTTAAGATGGTGCCCGGCCGGAGTCGGGTCACGCTGCGGGGGGGGGGCAGCCCCCTAAAGCTTTTTATTTAACTAGGTTAAATTTATTTTTACATTAGTTTTGTTCTCCAGAGCGGCAGCGCTGGGCTGTCTGTACAGACGCCCACGCTGCTGCTCCTTCTCCCTGCTGGCGCCGCGACGCCAGCACTGAACTGGGGATCGCGGCGGGGGAAGCCAGAGTCTGTACTAGCCGGACTCTGGTTTCCCCCGGGACTGCTGCCGGAAGACGCCGGGCAGCTTAAGGTAAGCCGCGCGCCGCTGATTAGCGGCGGTGCGCGGGTAATGCCTTTTATATGCAGTCCCATGCCCCCGGTCTAGGGGACAGACCGGGGGTGCTAGCGGTGGCGGCGGGCCCCCCCTCTATCGGAGGCATACCCAGTCAGACCACTAGACCACCAGGGTAAATTAAGCGGCAAGTGGGATGCCGCAACCCGGGGGTTAATATGCTAGCCAGGGGAGGAAGCCTTCCCTGTCTAGCGGCTCCTCCCCTCAGCTCAGCGCGCCTTTCAGCACAGAGTCTGGCGTCGCTGAGCTGCAGCTACTCGGGCCACTCCTCCTCTGAGGTCTCCAGCGGCCATTTTCTTCAAGTGGCAGCGCAGATCTTCAGGGAGCACGCGGACCGGTCCCCCTGTGTACCTCTCCCCTGCAAAAGGACAGTGTACACAGCACTATAGCCCTCCCAGACACTGAATCTGGGAGGTTGATTGTAGTGGAAAGGTGCAGTGAGTATATCTTCCTGCATGGTATGTGACTTTTGCTAGTGCTGCCTGTCTGTGTCTTTTTTCTACTTACTGTCAGCCTGTACCTATCCCTTTCCTTCTCCTACAAGCCCTACAGGTGTGCGGGGGAAGGGTGTTTCTACTGACCTCACCTATATAGATCACGTATTTGTGAGGTCCGTCACATACAGTTGTGTGCTACACGGTGCCATATTGTGGGCTGTTGTTCAGCACACTGGTGAGTGCGTACGTTTTTTTCCTAAGTCATGTCTGAGGAGGAGATTGAGCACTGCTGGGGTGTTCTGCAGGAGTGGATAGGGAGGATTTGTCACAGGACGGCCTGTGCGGACGGTGCCAGGCGGTCCCTGGTACGTCTAAACCTCCCATGTCGCAGGAGCCACCATGGGCGATGTTTTCCCAGGTGCTGGTGTCCATCGCGGACCGTCTGTCGGTCCCGACTGCCGCCCCTACTAGGGCGTTGCCCCAGCCTGCCATCCCCCATTCCCCGGGTGTCCCACAATTATTGCAGACTCCCCCGGGGTCTCAGCCTGTTGGTCCCTATGCGGGGTTGCCAATGTATATTCAGTCCACTCCTGTGGCACAGCCGGCTGTGGTGCCGTTTCAGGCTCCTGTGACAGCTCCTCCACCCTGGGTGGATGCGCTTTCCAACACTGTCCAAGATTTGGCGGCAGCATCTTCGGCTTTTCAGTCGATGTTGCGCAGTGACGTGCCCTCCAGGGCGTCTAAACGCTCAGTCATGGCACAGGCTGCGCATCTTTCGGATTCTGAGGGGTCCTCGGATGATGGTGAGGTGCAGGATGACTCAGCCTCAGATGCCTCAGTCCAGGAGGTAGACACTAAGTCTTCCATCAATGTGCGGGCTCTGGTTAAGGCGGTGCGGGCCATTCTTCTGATTGAGGATGAGGCACCCGCTCCCAAGTCAAGGTATCCTAGTTTTAAAAAAGCTAAGGTTACTTCTACAGCGTTCCCCTTGTCTGATCAGTTGACTGATCACATGGCGGTGGCCTGGCAGACGCCCAGTAAGCGTTTCCTGCCACAGAAACGCTTGGCGTCCAATTATCCATTCCCGGAAGCGCATTGTAAGAGATGGGAAACTCCGCCTGCAGTCGATTCCCATGTAACACGCCTCATCAGGAGTGCTACTTTGCCATTGCCGTCTATATCCTCGCTGAAGGATCCTACGGACAGGAAGGTGGAGACTTGTCTAAAGTCTATTTATTCTCTCTCAGGGGCTGTAGCCCGGCCGTCCATGGCCATCTCCTGGGTGGCCAAGGCCATTGAGGGGTGGGCCAACGCCTTGGAGGACACGTTTACGGATGAATCTCCGGACGTCCAGAGGGCGTTGTTAGGACAGATGAGAGATGCCGCCTCCTACATTGGAGAAGCATCTTTGGATGCTAGCCTGTTGACCTCTAGGGTTTCGGCGGCAGCAGTGTCTGCTCGTAGATCCTTGTGGTTGCGGTCTTGGAGAGCAGACGCGGATTCAAAGAAAGGCTTGGAGGCCTTACCTTTTAATGGGGAATTACTATTTGGTCCGGACCTGGACAAAATAGTAGATACCCTGGCAAAATCCAAGTCAGCCTTCCTCCCTTCAGCTACTACACCTGCTAAGGTCCGGAGCTCGGCGTTTCGTTCCTTTCGGGTTCAGGGCAAGGCAAAGGGTCAGTCCTTCCCGAGGCAGTCCGCACCCAAGACCGCCTCAAAGCCAAAGAAGCAAGCCTGGAGTGCTAGGCGCCCTTCTTCCAAGCCAGAAGATAAGCCTTCTGCGTGATGGGACGGGCCTCCCTCTGGGGGACCCCAGAGTGGGAGGCCGACTTCTTCAATTCGCCCAGTGCTGGCACAATACCACCACGGATGCCTGGGTGCGAGAAGTGGTCTCCCAGGGGTACGCCCTGTCTTTTCGGCACAAGCCGCCTTGCCAGTTTTTTTGCACAAGTCCTTCTCAGGACAAAACCAAGGCCTTGCAGGTTGAGGAAGCCATAGAGGCCTTGCTGACGGCGGGGGTCATTATACCCGTACCACAGTCTCAACGTGGGATGGGGTATTACTCTACGCTGTTTCTGGTGCAGAAACCCAATGGCTCTCATCGCCCCATCCTCAATTTGAAGTCCCTGAACAGGTTTCTCAGGGTTCCCAAATTCAGGATGGAAACTTTGCGTTCCATCATACTGGCGATGGAACCGGGGGATTATATGGTCTCTCTGGATATCCAGGACGCCTACCTCCATGTGCCTATAGCAACATCGCACCAACGGTTTCTGCGGTTTGCTATTCTCCACAACCACTACCAATTCAGGGCTCTACCCTTTGGTCTCTCCCCGGCACCAAGGGTATTTACCAAGGTGATGGCGGTCATGGCGGCTCACCTTCGGAGCCAGGGGATACGGTTGCTACCGTATCTAGACGACCTCCTCTTGCTGGCAAGCTCCCCGGAGGTACTGATCCAGCATCTCCACCTGACGGTCGCTTGTCTACAGGCGCACGGCTGGTTGATCAACTGGAAGAAATCCTCCCTCATCCCATCACAACGGATGGTTCATTTGGGGGCCCTGCTGGACTCTCGTCAGCAACGGATTTTTCTGACTCCAGAGAAGGTCTCCTCCTTACAGCTGCGGATTCACAGTTGTCTGAGCAGTGGCAGAGTGTCGGTGCACTCAGCGATGAGAGTTTTGGGGTCCATGGTGTCGGCATTCGACATGGTGGAGTTTGCCCAGTTCCATTCCAGGCCCCTGCAGGGGCTGATTCTTTCGGAATGGAACGGATTGCCACACAGGATCCGCTCTCAGATGCTGGTGTTGTCCTCGGAGGTGCGTCTGTCCCTAGCCTGGTGGCTGCAGACAGCTCATCTCCTGGAGGGGCGCCCCTTTTGGATCCCGGAATGGATTCTGCTCACGACAGATGCCAGTCTCCGGGGGTGGGGGGCGGTGACAGGCTCCTTGTCACTTCAGGGTCGTTGGTCGGCGGAGGAAGCGATTCTTCCCATCAACATCCTGGAACTGCGGGCAGTATACAGAGCCCTGCAGTCGTCCGGCACCGCTCTTCACGGAAGGGCCGTTCAGGTGCAGTCAGACAACGCCACCACGGTGGCGTACATCAATCACCAGGGAGGGACTCGCAGTCGAGCTGCGATGTCGGAGGTGTCCCGCGTCCTGGCTTGGGCGGAGCGCTATCTTCCAGCTCTCTCGGCAGTTTTCATCCCAGGAGTCCTCAATTGGGAGGCAGACTTCCTCAGCCGTTACGATGTGCATCCCGGGGAATGGTCGCTTCATCCAGAGGTATTCCAACTACTCGTGGACAAGTGGGGGCTGCCAGAGCTGGACCTGATGGCGTCCCGTCACAATCACAAGCTGCCTGTGTACGGGTCAAGGACAAGGGACGCAGGCGCAAGTCTGATAGACGCGCTGTCGGTGAAATGGCTGTTTCAACTGGCTTACTTGTTCCCTCCGATATCTCTGCTGCCTCGGGTCCTGCGCAAGTTCAAACAGGACGGAGGCACACTGATCCTGGTGGCCCCAGCGTGGCCCAGAAGGCCGTGGTACTCCGATCTGCGGAGCCTGTCCATCGACGCTCCGTACCTCCTACCTCAACGGCGGGACCTGTTGTCTCAGGGGCCCTGTCTTCACCCGGATCTGGGTCGACTATCTTTGACGGCGTGGCTCTTGAGACAGCCGTCCTGAGGTCTCGGGGCTTTTCTAGCTCCGTTATTACCACCATGCTGAGGGTGCGCAAGCCTGCTTCCGCGAGGATCTATCACAGAGTGTGGCACACTTACTTTCAGTGGTGCGAGGCCAGAAACTATGATCCCCAGGTGTTCCGGGTTTCGCGTATTCTGGCTTTCCTTCAGTCGGGTTTGGACTTAGGATTACGTCTTTCTTCACTGAAGGTACACGTGTCTGCTCTGTCGGTGTGGTTCCAGCACAGGATCGCTGCTATGCCGGACGTACACACCTTTTTCCAGGGTGTTTTGAGAATCCAGCCTCCCTTTGTGCCACCTGTGGCCCCGTGGGATTTGGCGGTGGTTCTTCGGGCCTTACAGGGTCCTCTTTTTGAGCCCTTGGAGTCAGTGGAGCTCAAGTGGCTAACTTTTAAAACTGTTTTCCTCTTGGCAATTGCTTCTGCCAGGAGGGTTTCAGATTTGGGGGCGCTTTCTTGTCGTCCCCCTTTTCTGATTTTTCATCAGGACAGAGCGGTGCTTCGCACTCGTCCTGATTTCCTGCCTAAGGTGGTTTCCAGGTTCCACATTAATCAGGAAATTGTTGTACCAGCCTTTCAGTCACCTGATCTTTCGGCTGGGGAGACTTCCTTAGACATTGTCCGGGCACTCCAGGTTTATGTGGACCGGACTAGTTCTGTGAGGAAGTCGGATTCTTTGTTTATCCTCTTTGGTTTTCACAAGAGGGGTTGGCCTGCCAACAAACAGACTCTAGCCCGTTGGCTTCGTTCTGTTATTGAGGCTTATATGCAGGAGGGTTTACCTGTTCCAGCTTCTGTTAAGGCTCATTCCACTCGGTCCGTGGGCCCTTCTTGGGCTGCTAGCCGTGGCGCCTCTGCTGTTCAGCTCTGTAAGGCGGCCACCTGGTCTTCCATTCAGACCTTTTTGAGGTTCTATGCGTTTGACACCTTTGCCTCTCAGGATGCATCCTTTGGGCGCCGGGTTCTCCTATCAGCACAGGAGCGTCCCCGCCCTTAGTTGGACTGCTTTGGGACATCCCCAAGGTCACCCTGTGGACCCTGAAGTAGAAAACAAGAGATATGGTAAGAACTTACCTTTGTTATCTCTGTTTCTACGAAGTCCATAGGGTCCACAGGGCACCCGCCCTGACGCACCTGGCTTCATATGGGCTCTGTGACTGGTCACCGGTTTTCCGTCTCCCATTTCTGTGAGTATGGTTCTTGTGTGTTCCAGTCTTCCTTCTCTCTGTTTCGTCTCCTCCTCCGGCCTGGGCTGCTTACCAACTGAGGTGCCTGTGGCTCGGGGGCGGGGTATAGGGGAGGTTGGACCCAAGTGTATCCTGGGAGCAGCTAAAAGCTTTAACTCAGTGGTGCCCGAGGATCCAGGATCCAGCTATACCCCAAGGTCACCCTGTGGACCCTATGGACTTCGTAGAAACAGAGATAACAAAGGTAAGTTCTTACCATATCTCTTGTTATCCCCAGGCTCTATAGCTAGGATAATGGAACGGAGGGTTTACATACGAAACTTGGGCACCCTGATAAACTTGTTCAGAGATTTGAGGATAGGCCAATGAGACCCGTTGGGCTTCTTAACTAAGAAAAGGGTAGAATAATAGCCCTTGCCCCGTTGTGAGGAGGGGACCCAAATTATTACTCCTGAATTCAGTAAAGACTGAATTACTTTTTGAAGCAGCAGGGCCTTGGTTGAGTCCGATTGAGGTCCTGTGCAAAAGAACTGCCTTCTCATTCCTCGCCTCAGGAATGAGAGGGCATATCCGTGGGAGACCACTTCCCTTACCCAGGCATCTGATGTGGTGTGATGCCAAACCTGGGCGAATTGAAGAAGTCTGCCTACCAGACAGAGAGGCGCACCCAGTCAGGCTGTAGGCTTGTCCTCTGACTTGGCAGGTGGATGTCTAGTAGCCCAGGCCTGTTTGGTCCTAGGCTTGGAGGCCTTGGTTGATGTCTGCAGTCGTGGAAAAGACTGACCCTTGGCTTTTCCTTTAGGGCAAAACGATGACGTCCGAGGCTTTGTATTATATGCAGAGGGCAGGAATGCAGTCTTGTTAGCCGCATACGTAGTCACAATTTTATCCAATTCTGGACCAAATAAGATGTCTCCCTGGGGGGGAGCAGCCCAGGGAACACCTAGACCACAGTGGAATGGTGCCCTGGACAGGGGGAGGGGCTAGAGGGAGAGCACCGTCTCCCCTTGCTGTCAGGGTCCCCTGGCCTCCTTACATATGCCCTGCGCCAGTATATTATATGCCCCGGTGGTCTGAATTAGTTGTGGGCGCACCAGTGTCCACATCAGCGCCTCTGGTCTGTCTCGTGAGACCGTAGGCAAGACTGCACAACAATGCGGGTCCTGCCTCACCTGTCCCCTGAATTCCAGGCTGCAGTCTGGGGTCCGAGGAGCCCCGCCGAGAGTACCTAGCACAGGCTTGAGTCACGGTGCCTCGATGGGGTGTTAGGGCGGCAGCACAGATGGCCGGAGGACAGTCTGGTGCTGCTCTCCCGTTATAGTAAAAAAATAGAAATAAATTAAATCATAAAATAAAAAGCTTGGGCTGCTTAATGCAGCCCCGTTATAATGGTGGTCCAGCTCCCGCTGGACACCAACGAAACCGAGTTGCCCTCAGGCTGTAGGCGGGGTATAGGGGGAAGGACCAGGGCATTCTGGGTTTGAAAAGCTTTGCTGTTGGTGTCCGGTCCTCCAGGTCCCACCTACACCCCCAATGTCTCTCTGTAGAGCCCTATCGACCCTGAAGAAGAAATAACAGGTAAACCACATACATAAAGCCAGTGTGTATCTGATAAGTCCAGTAACCGTTCATGAATAAATTCTAAACACCATGGTCACAAAATCCCCTCCAAGAAAATGTATGGAATGAGAAAAGCGAGAGGGACAATATGGTATGTGATGTACACAATGACAAAACCCACAATTTGGTAAATGGACATGTTGATTTAGACTATGTACAAATCACGGTATTATCATAATATTAACAATGTTAGGTTATGTCTTTGATATGTCTAGCTCTTCCATACATTCTGTAAACACATTACCTTAGGTATAGAAGATCTAGGCATATACAAGACTTTTTTAGATTCAGATTCTCCACTCTGGTCTTCTCTCAACCAAAGTGGTGGAAATGGTCAACAGTCAGTGGTTGCCCTGGGAACACCACCAGACTGCATAGGCTTCAAGGAGTTTGTTGTCCATCAGTTCATACAAACATTGGCTAAAGAAGGGTGGCTGCTGCGTTCCTTTGTGGTATTAGTAGCCTTTATGGCTGAAATATCTTCACCCCTGTAATTGCTATTTTTATCTAAACTATGGTCAGCGCTGCTCATATCCTGTCTATTCCGGGGGCATGTCACAGACTTTGATCCCATATACAGTAAAAGTGGCTCTGGCTCTTCAGTTCCCATGGGCATTCTGCACAACCGATAGGGCTGATCAGATGGTCTATTATCAAGCGATGTGCGGCCGATGGTTGCGTCCCTGTACGTGAGCGTCAGACTTGATAAGCAGTCAGTGGGTGTCTTAACACAAAGCTAGGAGGCTGTGACATTTGTATATTATCGCAAGCGTGCTGCATATGGGATCGCAGCTGAGCGCCATCTACATCCACATCTGCATCCGGCACAATATTCCTATATACATGTAGAAGGACAGCTCTCTAAGCAGTCATTCAGGTGCTCTTCTGTTTTTATTGCTCTATCATTCAAACAAGTTATTGAGTATTTATGCGCTGATTAGTTACCGTATAAGTCACCATGCCCAGACTCATTTCTAAATGATCCTTAAACAGTGGCCAGCTACCATCTTGTATAATTATCCCCAGCAACCAGACATTACATCATACAAGTGGCAGGCAAGAACCGGCTCATGAGGAGAAATTTGGAAACTCTTTTATCAGACTAAATTTCTGCATTAAATTATAACTTTGTTAGTACAGTGCAACAATATATAAAGGGTAATAACCGGTTATAAATATTGTGAATTTCACTTAAATCCTCATGTTCTCATAGTTTGAAATAAGCAAAATAACACCAGAGACTTAAAAGTGGTAACAGTACAAACTTTTACTAAAAACATTGTCCATTCCATTTGTGCAAATGCCTCCATTTGATTACACATCTCTCTATTAACATTATAGACAAGTTATTCACGTTTACATGTATATAGCATAGTATTATGAGCATAGAAAATATGGAGATTCTCACTTATACCTGTAAGAGTAGAAGGATCAGTTGAACAATTATATAGTAAAATCTTACACAAAACTGATTATTCTTCATAAAATCACCTGTATCGGTTTATTCTCACATGTGCTAAGCCTGTTCTAAACCCTCTTTCCAGTATATTCCTAAGAGCCATCTATTGTCAGTATTCTCCCGTACAGATGATTCCTCATATACCGAGCCTTCGGTCGCGCCACACAGCCCCTCTTGGCGTGCCAGGTCCCGTGCGAAAGTCTGAATCTGTATATAATGAGCTACGATGCAGCAGCCGCAGCTTTTTCTCACACCGCGTTGTGCTTCATGTGCGACACTGCACCTGTTTAAAACTAATTCTTGCATGGTGAACGTCACAGGCCAGTATCTAGTACACGCTGAGTGGTGTTTCGCTACATCTGATGCGATTAAGACGTAACATTTAAAGAAAAAGATGGTACGCTCTGAGCTATTCAGTCGCACTGGGCGTATTGTAGTTATATTCTCATATACCTATCTGTATGTGGCTGATGCATTTAGAAGCAGCGATGTAACAGCACAGTAAATATAATATTCCTCAGAAAATCAGTTTGATAAATTACCATGGTCAGTTGCAATGACATACTTACAGATATTTTAAAATGTTTAATTATACAATAATGTTTTAAAAATCTGTAAGTCCTCAACATTTCCATTTTCAAGTGCAATCCGACACATGATCCTGAAAATACATTTCTTCTCTTTCGTGCTCAGTTTATCTGCACTTTGAACTAAAGTTAAATGGAGCGCCATTCTTGAGGGCTCCGCTAGCGATATTTTTCGGGTTCACCTGTTCAACCTTCTCACGACTAAAAATCGTATCTTGGTCACTGTCGAACTCCGACTCCGATACCATAAGGCTGGAATTGTGTTCTGTACTCCTGTGTTTTATACCTGTGAAATAGAAAGATTAAGTTAAACTAAAACCCAAAGGGTAAAATTACCCACAATTCACAGTTTTCACTGAAATTAGTTCGTATGATCAATGTGGAACAAAATAAAATAACTGCCTCCCCTGACACCACATTTAGTTGCAAGTTACAAAGTATATTATATATTATTTAATATATTTTATATATAATCTCCAAAACGTTTTGTTTAACCTCCAGCAGTTTACTGGTTACCTTTGTACAATTATAGGTTATTCTATACACTTGAATAACATATACACATACTAGCGCCCAGATACACACAGGAGCAATTTCATCTCGCCACAGCCTCCGGCATCTCATAACAAGCTACACCATGTAACCACAGTCCCCTGCATCTCATCACAGCCTACTGCTTCTCACTCCTGCTCCCTGCATCTCACAACAGCCTCCTGCTTCTCACTCCTGCCCCCTGCATCTCACAACAGCCTCCTGCTTCTCACTCCTGCCCCCTGCATCTCACAACAGCCTCCTGTTTCTCACTCCTGCCCCCTGCATCTCACAACAGCCTCCTGCTTCTCACTCCTGCCCCCTGCATCTCATAACAGCCTCCTGCTTCTCACTACTGCTCCCTGAATTTTACCCCAGCTCCTTGCATCTCACCAAAGGCTCCTGCTTCTTACCACAGGACTTCTGCATCTCACCGCAACCCCCTGCATCACCACCGCACCCCGCTGATGCCCTGCGGCTGGCTGGGACCCAGTCACGGGGATGTGCTAGGAAGGGCAGGAGGATCATGGATGACAGATTTGTATTGTAGCTACCAAAAGCATTATCAACAGCATGTCCCTGTGGCTGGGGTACCTGTGCATATTTCTGCAGCGTCCATGCGCACCCCTCCACAGCTGACAAACGTGGCGATGAGCAATGTCCTCTTTGCACAATGTAGCCTGTATTTCCTGTTGAGCTTTCTTGCCATGGTGCCCCGTTTGAGAACAGCGCTGACTTCCATGGGAGGTGCCTCCTGTTCACTGAGGGCATGAAGCTGAGCGAGAACATGAACTGGAGAGGGAGCACTTCACAGTGGAGGAGTGGTGGCGAGAGTCTTCCTACAGGTTCACTGTAGGATGGACATTACTAACTAACCATCGTTACTAACCATCAATGTTTTTGTACCATTTGATGGTGGTGGTCTGATGATAGCTACAGATATGCCCAGCTATATACTTGCCGCTGGTGCGGCAAATCGCGAGACGCGCCCACGAGCGGATATGCGCCTCCATAGGAATGCATGGTGCGATCGCAGTGCGCGCCATAGCATATGCAGACGCTGAGAATTGCATGGCGTGATGCGTGCGTGCGTACGTTTGTGGCACAATCAGCCACAATGTAACTGGGCACATCTGTATGCCTCCCCTGGCTCCTGTGTCTGCATCAGGGCATCTTCATGGGTTAATTGGAGGCTGCCTCTCATTCTCTGTCTGACTCAGAAGTGAACCTGCTCAGTCCCTGACTCTCTCCCCTCTCTAGGCTGCTGCTAAGCAACAGGGCACATTGTGATTTCTGATTGGCTTTCACTGTCTTTTGCTGTTTCAGAACCCTGGTCAGCTCCTATACAGCAACTTAGTGCATGATTTCTTTCTGTGACTTAGCTTCACTGAAATAGTTACTGCTCGGCTCCTTTTTTGTCATGGATGAATGGTTCATACACCTAAACCTTCCACAACCAATGCTGTATAGAATAGTGAAAACCCTATCAAAATCTGTTCAGTGGTTCAAGAGATTAGCCCAAACAAACAGACAGACCCCTAAACCGGGGACTAATGTCACTAATTGTTAGTGAAGTAATGGATAATTACACAGTGCCAGTTAGTTACCTGTAATGTCTTTGTACATACCATACTTGGGTCTCAGTGCCATTCTTTCTTGCTCATCAAAGTTATCCAGTATAGTATATTTAGTTTTTTTCCGTATTTTTGTCCTTTTGCGGCTGTTATGAAACAAATATATAAATTTTATGTACAAACCTAGATACGTACGTGCATATATTAATGTGAAACTTGACAAAAATATTAATGTAATAATTTTACAATAAATTGACCAGTCATGCAAGTTGGCTACAAGCTTGGAAGATTCTCCTAACAAACATACAAAGTTCTTATTTAGGAACTGGACGCACAATTAGTAATTATGAATAATTATTATTATTATTTTTTTGCTTTAATGTTAAAAGTCCAGAAAATACAAAGCAAAGGCAAAGTGCCAACAACACGTTATGTATGGTGCAGTACACATTTGTGTATGTCATTTTATTTTTGGTTTCACTTTTTTTGTCACTAGCAATCTGTCCTAATTTTTCATTGTATTGCTTTTATTTCCTGTATCTATATAATTTGAGAAAAATATGATGAAAAGTGGACAAAAAGCAGGAAGGTTTATAAGGAAAATGTGTGTCCAGTGCTATCAGGCCTGACATCTGAATACCTTGAAATACAGAGGCAAATATGGAGGGTTCTCCATCCAAAGTGGTTTACCTCTTGTAGCAGCAAATGCAAAACCATGTTAGACCCATCAGGAAGGCAACCAAGGCGAATGTGAGCACACTGATATAAAGGACACTCCATTCTGCAAGACAAATCAACAACTAGGAAATAATCCTAAAGGATTACATTGAAGTATGTATAGAAATTGTACAATTCAGTCCTACACCTGCCATACAGTATATAGTGCCTGCACCTACACCTGCCATACAGTATATAGTGCATGCACCTACACCTGCCATACAGTATATAGTGCATGCACCTACACCTGCCATACAGTATATAGTGCATGCACCTACACCTGCCATACAGTATATAGTGCCTGCACCTACACCTGCCATACAGTATATAGTGCCTGCACCTACACCTGCCATACAGTATATAGTGCATGCACCTACACCTGCCATACAGTATATAGTGCATGCACCTACACCTGCCATACAGTATATAGTGCATGCACCTACACCTGCCATACAGTATATAGTGCATGCACCTACACCTGCCATACAGTATATAGTGCATGCACCTACACCTGCCATACAGTATATAGTGCATGCACTGCTCTGTGACATCATTTGTATTACACAATCACTTTAAATACAATCAGATTTCAAACCACGGGATTGTAAGTGGGTCTTAATTGTATATTAATGTTGTATAGAAATTCAATCAATAGAAGCATATGGGACTAGCTTGATGGATCCGGTTTGTTTGAATAAGACTAGTGATTGTGTAGTAGACCATATCTGTAACAAAAGGCCTTGTGCCTGAAATAACAGATAAAGATGGCTTACATTTAGTCACAAATATCAGAACATATCAATGTTATTAGTCATTTCTTTTTCATCTATATAGCGGGATGTAGTTTCCATCCTGGTGGTCGGGCTGGCGTCGCTTTGTAGATTTAATGAACCTATAGGATGCACAGATAACTCGCACAAAGATGGTGCTAGACACCACTTGTCTATATCATGTTGCTGATGGCGCATTACTTTAATAGATTGTCTGTGCAGTGTCTCAAAAAGCTAACGTGACAGGCTGCACAGCAGCAACACTGATCAGTGGTCCAGTCACCTCCATGGATAGTATGGGCACTGCACATAATGTGATGTGGGGGCCATAGCCTGGTACAGTACGGGGCTTCACAGACTGATGTGGCTTCCTGTGTTACAATTTAGGGATGCCATCAGACAGGATCTGATCTGTAAATATATATTGCAAATGGGATGTAATTAGGAGGTAGCGGAAGGCAGTAATGTGTATAAGGGGTATATGTACTAAGCCTTGGAGAGAGAGAAAGTGGACAGAGATGAAGTACCAACCAATCAGCTCCTGTCACTTCACAGGCTGTGTTTGAAAAATGACAGGAGCTGATTGGTTGGTAGTTTATCACTTTCCAGAGCTTAGTACATCTGTCCCCAAATGTGATAAGATGGCTGGAATGGGAAGAGTAGCTGGGCAGTGATTTAGGGAACTGGCTATAGAGTGTACTTACCACAATTGCTCTCTCCATCATTTATATAACGCTGGATCAAGTTCTCCATCCAAAACGGATAGCAAAGACAGGATTTTGTGATTGGATCACAGTGTCCGTGGCCCGAACATTTCAAAAGACAGACTAGTAATAAGAGTAATTAAGGGTTAACTGAAGTGCTGGAATCATGGATATATTGTCTTTTGATTTAAATAAACACATTGTGAACATGTCTGGATGCAAAAAGCAGTTGTATGCGTGCATTGAAGGCACACACTTTATTATAGTAATAATGCACTTTGTCCAAAAGTTTTATAAAAGAGCAATAAATGTGTTTGCAAACTAAAGTACTTAGTACATATATATTACTTACCAGCAACATCTACTCTGATCACCTTGTACAGTAGGAAATCTGCCTTCTCCTTCAAAAGCTGTTTCTGCAGTGTACGTGCTACATCTGCTGCCTTTCGTATTTTAAGGGGGTGACCACTTTGGACATAGAATAAAATGACCGTGCTATGTGGAGATATAAAATCGAGGTAGAATAAAATGACCGTGCTGTTTTGGAGATATAAAATAGAGGTAGTCATACAGAGGTATGTTGTAAGTGTTAATAAGCTAAACATTGTAAAGACAATCTCTTTTGCAAAGTAAGTAGAACATTGAGTAAAATCATGCTGACGTCACTAATACCTCTTTTCCACCAAAAACCCAGGTCCGACCTGGGATTTTGGACATGGTTCCAACCCTGGTCAGACCCATTTACACTGCACTTTCGATCTGGGTAACTCCCAGGTCAGCCCTGTTCACACTGAACTCAGGTCTGCCCTGCTAAACCTGTGAGGTCATAAAAAGTGGGAGGTGAATGCCCCACAACCACCAATCAGCTCATTTTAGGCATGACCCAGGTCAGATAACCCGGGTTGCACCGTTTACACTGCACCATTTCCCGGGTCCATCCTGGGTCCAACCCTGATAGCTATCTGGGTTGGATTGCTGGGTCACTTGACCTGGGTTATTTTTCAGGGACCCTTTTACACTGAGCTGCGACCCAGGTAGACCCAGCAAAAACCTAGGTTTTTGCTCTGGTGTAAAAGGGGTATAAGGTGTGCATTAAAACCTTGGGCACAGCACAGCTTTCTCCATACAACTACACGGGCTGTTCTATAGCGGAAGATGCCCAACTAGGGAGAGATCTACTGAGAGGGGATTTTCCAACCTCCTGTATACTGATCAAAGTCATCAGACATCAACATTAACCCCCCCTCCCCCCAAAAAAACCACAACCATTCATTCTATGAAGAAGATTTTTTTCTCTATTCCATCTTATTTTAGTGATTTATCCCAATCTTGGCTGGCAATGAAGAAAGCCTTAAACGGATATTTTCACATTTATTTCAATGTGCCCTTTCATTTCAATGTAGTTATGCAATAGAAATATAGCACATTGTGGAAACAGTTGTCCTAAAACTTATAAAGCTCTTGAACCTAATTATTACATATTTAATACATTTATGGTTCCCTAATTGTTAGTTGTTATGAAACACCTGCTGCCAGACAGCATACTGTATAATGTCTATTTATCAACAAAAAACAACAATTGTCTAACACTTTTGTGACATCCAGCTTCTCATCTTTAAACACTGTTTGGGAATCATTTCTATTGTTAAAACTTTGCAGTTTATTATTTCACTTTCTTATATACAAAAACTAAAAGGAGTATTGGCAGTATACCATAATTCTGAATGTGCTTGTATCTTCTCAACCTTAATGTCAGAGTCGAGTACATTAAGCAGGACTGCCAGCTGTCTCACTAGTGTGTCTTTCTGTTGTTCGCTCAGCTGACCGACTGTCACCTCTAAAATCAGCTCTACCAAGTTCTGTTTCTTTGGATCTTTGAAAACAGTTACAATATCACAGAAGAGAAAGTAAAGTACATAGTTATGCAGATGCTTCATACATAATACTGAAAGTGAGCAGATTCACAGCTACAATGAGAAGACATACCGTATAGATAATAGAATACCATCTATTTCTCCCTGTGAGAGGGGGTGGAGGTCACTGTACTCTAATATTTTAAATACAGAAAACCAAATTACAGTCACAATATTTAACTACAAAACAATGGTAACGTCGATACTGATATGGCAATGCAATGGGCTGGTATTCTGACTGCTGTCAGGATTCAGTCTGCCGGCATTGTCTGAGCCAGGATGCTGACTACACTTCCATACAGCAATACTGTTATAAAGCAGCACTATGCACCATTTTCTTTGAATAAGATACATGGAGTTATATTAAATAACAAAGTCTAAGTTCAGAAATGTATTGTAACCCATACCAACCATTCAGATGATATATGTCATTTGTAAAGCTGCATTAGAACTCTGAACCCCAGAATATGATTTGGTACTATAGGTTATAGCACATTTGACAGATTGCACCGTTATTAAATAAGCCCCCTGGACAAGTGAAAGATGACAAAAAACTTTAACACCTACAATAAATGACAAACTCCCCCATCAAATGTCAAAGCAAATCTTCAAAGTGAAGAGTTGCTTATGCTGAATGATATCTTCCCTGGTGACACTATCACCATATCATGTGGTCTGTGTGGCCAGAAGGTTAGCCTGCACTGTCTATAGCTCACATCACAGAAGGACTTGATCCATAGAGCTCTACTGAAAAAAGACAAGACCATCCTTATAACATCTTCAGGTAGCAGGGCATAAAAAATTTACCCGACACCAAATAAGGGTAACACATAATTATGGCACCACAGGCTGAAAGATCTACAGTAGAGGGAGGGGCAACACAAGGTAAAGACCTAGTTCACTTTGGAGACCACACCTTGGGATGAATGTTTATAAAATAGAACATATTCAAAGTATAACTACAAAAATGGTTATGGGAGTTATCATGTGTAGCTTATTATGTCCTGCTTGGAAGAAAGAAGAGAATCTGGGGAAGTAGCAGCAGCCATGTCTGAAAAATCCAAACGTTTTCAATGGTATCTGGATAGAAGATTGACAATGAATAGGTTGACAATCAGTAGGTCGACATGCAAAAGGTTAACTGACAAAAGGTCAACAGGTTCAAATGGTCGACAAATGCTTTTTATTTTTTTAATGGTTTTTCAACATTTTTAAGGTTAGGGTTAGGCACTTGGGGAAGGGTTAGGCTGACAGAGGGGAGAGTTAGGGTTAGGCAGAAGAAGGAGGGTTAGGCTGACAGAGGGGATAGTTAGGGTTAGGCAGAAGGAGGAGGATTAGCATTAGATAAAAAAAATAAAGTTGAACATGTGTGTGTCGACTTTTTAACTTTGTCTACCTTTTGCACTGTTGACTTTTTGTCCCTGTCAACATATTGCAGGTCGACCATTTGGTGTCGTCATTTATATCGCATGATTTCAATAACCTCAGACCAAGTACACATCTGGAAATTAAAGGAGTAGTGTTAAAATAGTAGATGTCTGTAAAACAGTGGGGCATTAAAGGAATGTAAACCGAAGTCTGTTCTGGTATGTATATGTATTAAGTAAAATGGGCACACAAAATGGATCAAGTGCTCTTTTTGGCCAATGGTCAACTGGTCTCTGTATGAAAAGCTGCATTCTGTACAGACAACAGGAAACTATAATAACTATTTACCAACAGAAATAATGATGTGTTCTATTTCTATACCATAGTGACAATAAAATCTACAATATGGTTTCTTCACAATACTTATTTATCCACAGTGACCACTATATACACATTCAAAGCTTACTATGCAAGAAGGCGTTCATTTTCCCAAACTCATTCCTCAGGAAGCACTAACAGTGCATGGTTTCCATTGTTCCTAGTTGGTGCACAGGTGTAGTCATTACTGGCTGACACACTTCAATAAATCCACAGGTGGAGCTAATTATTTCACTTGCAATTCTGTGAGGAGACATGGAAAACATGCACTGGCAGTGCTCCCTGAGGAACGAGTTTGGGAAACACTGCCCTATATCATTGGTTCCCAAGCTCAGTCCTCAAGGCACCAGTCCCGGTTTTAAGGCTATCCTTGTCATCGGTGCACAATCAGGGACATACTTAAAACCTGGACTATGAAGGTGCCTTGAGCCATATAGCATAGGTTTCATCTACTTGTCCTTAAAACTTTCATACCAGGACGCACTTCCACTGTTGCTGTGTCAGTATCTGACTCTCCTTTGGCATCTGTGACCTTCAAATGAAATAGATATATTCCTTCTACTAGGCTGGTAAGTTGCAGGACTGGCTTGTGCTCAGATTGGTCCATCACATCCTGCCAAATACAGATGTACATATTTTATGGTTTGGAAGACATTTTAACCAGCTGTGAAATGGATTAAAAATAAAGTATATGTTTCAACTCAAAATCAAAGACCATGTAAGACTGTTGTGTATTACTTGTGTATATTTGTAGTTTAGTTGTGAAAATAAATGTGCATCTTGTCCATGAAACAATCCTGGCTAATAGGCTACCAATGAATGGGGTGCAGTGTAAGAGCGCCCATAGACATGGAGATTTCAGTTTATACCTAATGTATGTTTGACTACACAAATTATACCGTATAGGGTCCAGTTGTTCAGCCAGAGTGCTAAATAAATACCTGGGTCTATCTTATTTATCCACACGAGTATGTGACATAGGGCCTGATTCAGACCCGCTCGTAAGCGTACGCGCACGCTCGCTCTGAGCTATGGCCACACAACTGCGTATGGTTCGCAATGCGCGTGCGCAAACCAGTCATTGCGGTCAGAAATTGAGCGCTCGTAAAACACAGAGGGGCTGCTATTTTGAGTGACAGAATGTGCCGTTTGTGGGTGGTAACAGGGGAAGGTGCTTGAAAACGGGGGAGTGGTTGTGCGAACACAGGCGTGCCCAATGGTCAAAACGGCGTTTAATGGGAGTGCATAATTAGCAAAGGAGCGTAATCGATCACGTCACTTGGTTGTCTTTTAGCCTCAACTGCTCGCAGTGATTACGGGAAGTAATTCCTACCTCAAGCCCTGCGAGCAATTCAGATGCTGTTCGATGTTCCCGATTAATCCAATAAAAACAGGAGATGACGTGATTTGCGAACGGCAAAGGGGCGTCTTGAAAAAATAGCTAGCGCATTTAGCGGACGCTTACACAGACATAGAGGCGTCCTCACACCGCAAAGAGCGAGCGCTCAATTTAAATATCCATTCCATTTTTGAGAGCGAGCGGCCGCAAAAAGCGTCCGGGTCTGAATCAGGCCCATAGATCATTCCGCTTGGTAACTGGAGCTGCCCATGTATAGTTTCTAACATAACAACAAGAAACCTAACACCTCATATATGAAGTGCCAATGGTGGATTTATAATGGGTGCAGGGTGTGAGGTGTACATGGGCCTTTGTGTCCAGGAAGGCCCACACCACACACTCTGCACCCATATATAGTTATACTCTCTGTAATCCTGCGTCTGCTGGTGGCTCGGAGCTGCGTGGCAGAAAAATTTACAGTAATTGGGACAGCGGACATTTTCCCAGTGATTTATGTAGTATTCCCACTAGGCTGTATCAGCGGGGCGCCGCACCCTGCCCAATTTCTAGAGGGCAGAAAGCACCCTCTCTTCCGGTGCGGCACCCCACTGAAACAGCCTGCGGGTTCTGTCCCCTCCCACGGGCATCAGTGTCCCGCGGGTGGGGAAAACAACGATGCAGCGGTCACCGCCAATCCATTCACAGTGATCGCAGCGCTTGGGGGTTGCCCGGCATGTCAGTAGGTGGCAGGCATGCCCTCTACAGTGACGAAAATGGGATGCGTCATAAATACATACCCCCTTTTCAGGCGCGCGCAGAAGTACCCTTTCTCTAGGTCCAGCGCCGGACCTAGAGTGAACACTATTACGCATGCACACTGGAGATGTCCCTGGGAATAAGGTGTGGGCGCCATTTTCCCAGAGACCTGCACATGCACAGTAGGCTCTACTGCGCTGTCAGAGGGAAGGAGGCCCACATGGAACCTGCACTTGGGCCCCGCTCTTAAACCGCCTTTGTGAAGCGCCCAGGATGGGCACCATAAATGACTCCCACTATGGGGAAGGTTATGGGCAGGAATTAAGGATAGAGGAGAAATACTTACTAAAACTGCCACTCGTCAGAAGTCTGCCCTGGAATTGCTGCAAATGTCACCGCTGGGACTTGAAAGACCACGAAGACACTGTTGCTGATGGGAACAGGTAAGTGACCGCTGGGTCACCGGGGACGTTAGGTCGACATTCTATCATGTTGACATGTCATCTGTGTAGACATGATGAACGTTGACATGGTCACAGGCAACATCTTAAGCATGCCATTTTTTGACCATGTCGACATGAGAACTGTTGACTAACACACCACACCCATAAAAAAGGGAGGAAAAGCTGTTATATATGACTAGGCCGGGACAGTTGTAGAAGAACACGCTATATTACATTGAGTAAGCTCATAAATCCAGACAGTGTTTCTCCTAAAGTAGGAAAGGAATATCGGTGACTGGATGATCACTATACATGTATCCATACGTACATTTAAAGGGAACTACAACCATTTATCTGTTTGGGAAAATATATATATCACACTATTGATAATAATAAGATTAACAAAATCGTATACGTTTTCTCAGGCAGCCATAACTATTGATGGATTTTGAAATTGTTGCAAGAATGTATTAGTTATCTGCAATAGTCAGACTAGGAGCCCTCGTCCATTAGCTTCAAAGTGCATGCTAGTACTATTTGTTATTGTGTTTTATAGCAGTAAAAGCGCGGGAATGGACTGGATTTGACATGTGGTCTCAGTGACGTGTAACGCAAAGCTAATGCATAAGGCTCCTTACTACTACATAGAAAGAAACTCACTGTAAATCAACATTTAGGGGGGAAGAAAATAATAAAAAAAAACATTGCAAGTAGTTTTATCAATGGAGGATAGGAATTAAAAAAAGAAGAGACATCTTATATTTGTTAAACCCAAATTGGCCCTAAAAAGCAGCTTGTGTGGTCAACCAAACAGTAGCTTGACCCAATCTGACTGCATTTAATCCAAACAATCCAGTTGTAGTTGCTCATTTTCTATTGCAACACAAAGCTGCTCTCTGGGTGCAAGTGCTTCTAAAGGCCCCCATACTGTACATCAGTAATCTGAAAGCCACAATTGAACAATTTGAAGATTCGTTGCCCGATTTTAGGATTTCTTAATCTAGCAATCTGCGCCCATACATTACAGATCTTTTTCAGTGATTTGCAGATCGATTGCAGCAAACACAGATCTGACAATCTTGAAAGGCCCATCATTTTAATAGTAACGGTCTGCAAATCTGCTGATCATGTTCATACACTAGCAATCTACAGCCCCAATCCATCTGTGAAATCCAACATGCTGGACAATCTGATTTAACAATTCCAATCACTTTTTGGTTGCAGTCTGCGATCTGTGAAGCCCATACATTGCAGATTTTTATACACAATCGATTGCAGAATTGCCTTAATTCAAAGAGCACAGCCAAGTTGTGTCTGGATCACAGGTAAAGACCCCCTTACATAAGCAATCGATTGTGGCAATTCTGCAATTTGCAATCGATTGTGTATAAAAATCTGCAATGTATGGACTTCACAGATCGCAGATTGCAACCAAAAAGTGATTGGTATTGTTAAATCAGATTGTCCAACATGTTGGATTTCACAGATGGATTGGGGCTGTAGATTGCTAGTGTATGGACATGATCAGCAGATTTGCAGACCGTTACTAGTAAATTTATGGGCCTTTCAAGATTGTCAGATCTGTGTTTGCTGCAATCGATCTGCCAATCACTGAAAAAGATCTGTAATGTATGGGCGCAGATTGCTAGATTAAGAAATCCTAAAATCGGGCAATAAATCTTCAAATTGTTCCATTGTGGTTTTCAGATTACTGATGTACAGTATGGGGGCCTTTACAGAAGTGAACATTTCTACCTGCCTATATAACTACATGCTTGAAAAGGACAAAAATGATGCTAGAAAAATACAAATACATTAAGTTCACCTGAAGTTGATAAAACCCTTTATGGCTGGTTATAGCTTATATTACTGAGTACTAATTCAATTCTCCATCAAAATTGATTCTCCATCATTACAAATCCTATGTTATGGTATTAAAACTGATGAGAAATTGGTTTATGTCATTTGTCTCTGTATTTCATTATTTGTATATAAATAAAAGCGTATGTAAGTACCCCGGCTGCTGGACTCTGGCCATCTCTCACCCACTGGTATGACACTATTCCCTGATCATCAACAGATTTTGATCCATCCAAAGAAATGGAGCAATTAGGGAGCACAAGAACATGTGTCCCACCAGCATAAGCTTTAGGGGGGCTGTTCTTTCCTAAAACAAAAATATATATTATGTTATATACATAGGTAACAAAAAATAAGGACACAATTATTTTAAAGGCTTCATACATTCTGGACCTTCAAGGTGTCTAAGTAAAAAGGCCGCTATACCCAATACATTACAAGCATGTGCTAATGATACATTTATCTGTACTAAAGCATAGATTTTATTCAGAATGGAAAATTTGTGAGATACGGCTACATGCAAAAGACTTAGGAAGATATAACAATGGTATCTCAAATATCTACAGGTATGAAAGGTTACATATATTCAGTATATTTAGATTGTATTAGCACAGACCCAGCAAGCTTTTCCAGCTGATTGGTGGGAGGGCATGCTAGGACTTGCAGTTCTACAACAGCTGGAGAGGCACAGCTTGGCCGGGCCTAAATTAGTATATCCATTACATAAGATAATATTTTGATACGATTTTGTTCCAGTTTGAACTCTAAGAATTGCTTCAGAAATAAGCTTGTATCAAACTTACCGGACTATTTATCTAAAGAACTCAGGGCACCGGAGGTCACTTGACAGCAATCACTTAATAGTTCTATGATCCTGCTCAGGGGGCTTACTCTTTAGAGGTGTTGCAATTGGTTGTTAGGAGTTTAAATTGCAGGGAGTGTAGAGTCTTCCTGACGGTGATAGTGTTTCTTCCTGTACTGATCCTGCACATTGTGTGTTTTACAGTGTCTGTTTTCTACTTCTTTTAGACCTTTGGCTTTTTTTGCTTATTGGATTACTCTGTCTGCTGCCTGCCCTGAACTTCTTGCTATGTCTACTGGTTTACTCTTACTTGCTGCCTGCCCTGACCTTTGTCATATCTTGCTGATTTCCTCTTATTTGCCCCCTGTCTTTACCTGTGGATTGTTCTATGTTATTTTACCGCAACTATCAAACCCAGTTCCATTGTTCCACTCTGTTTGTAATCCATCTGGTACTTCACTTATCTCCATACTTCTTCATTAGCTGACCCTCAAGTAAGTCCCTTCTACTCTGAGTCTTAGGTAAGCACAGGCTCTACAGTTATTGTGGAACTACAAGTTTTAACATGCTAAGCTTGCTGGGATTTTAGTGACCAGCTGGGATGCTACAGGCTGCCAGCATTTGGCCCAGAGAATACAAGGAAAGATGTAGTACAACAACTGTATTTAAGTATTTACGACTTGCTGTATGAAATAGTATTGCTTTTATATTGGTCTGAAAAACATAAGGGAAAATCTAAACACTATACTGAATGAATTTTGATGCAGTGAACAGCCTACTAAGATCGTAAAACATGTAATGACAGGTTTACAATGCTTTAAGTCATGTGCACACATCTTCGCTATAGCTAATCTCCGTAATGCTTACCTTCTTTAACAGTTACAGACAGAATAGCTGTGCTACCTAGCCCTTGATGGTCTTTGACAGTCAATAGAAAGCGATATGTTCCAAGTTGCAAGTCAGACACAACAGCCACTGGTTTCTCACAGTCCTGAATTCTCACTGTAGTTGGACCACTGAAACATTGACAAAGAAATCACTGTTAGTTTCTTAAATCTAAATAAAATGATGGATCTTTATAGATGTGAACGAATATTAATTGTCTAATAGGTAATGTAGCAAATAGTTTAATCTTATATATAAAATTTGCTTAGTCCCTTTGTCCGGAACGCTCTTTGAATTTGAATATATCAAAGACTAAGATATTAATGTGATTCTTTTGCGACGGATTTCAATGAGCAATAAATTACAGAATATTGAAAAAAACTGTATAACATTTGATGAAAAAATAAAAAAAAAATTGCCAAAAACCATAATAAATGCTTTGGTATAGCTAACCTTAAAATGTCAAGAAAACTAAAAACACAGAGCCGGCACAGTGACCTGGGGAAAGCGGGATTGGGGTGACCGCCGCCCGCTGCTGTTCTCATGCACTACTAGTAGTCTGTATTCTTACATGGACCCGGCGCCCTAGCCATGTGCGGACAGTTTACCTTCTGCCCAGTTCGGCTCCTGATTGGCCGCTTGGCTGCGTGACGTAGTTATTATATAATGAGGGCGCGCGGCCGGCACAACATGTGACACTGCTGCCGTAGGGGGCGCTCTTCCCTCACCTATTTTCTCCAGCACCGGGTTTACGCCTCGAAAGCAACGCCTCTTTTCTCTGCTTTCCACGACAGCTGCCGGCAGCTGCTGATTGGTGGGAGGCTGGGAGACGGTGAGGCGGAGTAACAGTGCATTATCATTTGCATCCATAGGGGTTCAGTTTGCAATACCCTGAAAACGGGGTCCATTTTGCTTCAGAG
Source organism: Taudactylus pleione (assembly GCA_031769625.1). Lineage (NCBI taxonomy): Eukaryota > Metazoa > Chordata > Amphibia > Anura > Myobatrachidae > Taudactylus > Taudactylus pleione. Next base: position 11,827,351 of record JAUIMM010000178.1, read on the forward strand.
TCCATGGCCAAATATATAATCGCACTTACAAATTGGCGAAATGTTACAATTAAAAAATCCCCCCCAAACCATAAAAGGGCATGGCTTAGTCAGTTATGTTTCACACACATCTTTTATTACCCGATTCCGTCGTTTTAACATATGATCTAGCCATTATCTAGCGAAGCATTTTCCGTACATATGGTCTGGGTTCAAATTGGCGATATGTTTGCCACGGACATACTAGTTAATTTATATTTAACTAAAACTGAAAAAGTTATGCATTTCCAAAGAGGCACTCTGTGTTATTATACTATACCACTTGGCCAGTCAGGTTCTGCAATATTGTGGAAAATACAGTATCTATGGTATAGTGTAAGTGAACCAAACCAAGCACAAGTGTATAAAACTATTTAAAATGTTTACAGTAGACATCAATCCACAGTACCTACTACAGTGGCTGTAAGTATAATAAGCTAACACATTAGTCACAGGCAAACTGTAATAGACACTGCAACGAGAAAAGAATGTTTAGATTGGAAAAGTTAACAAACGCTGGTAACAATCTTGCTGAATGTTTTGTACCTGATGTTGTCCCATTCATAAGAGACAATGTCATGATCATCTCTACTTTTGCTCCCATCTAAAGTAGTAGATTTCACTGGGAAAGTCAATTCTTTATCAGGCCCGGCCTCTGCTATCGGTGGACTGTTACTCTCTATGGACAAAATACAGAAATGTCTTTCATATTATATACAGTACTACATTCTGGACCTTATATTGGCAGCCATGTCTAAGTCTTTATGCTAATGCTGCAATTGATTTAATTAAAACTGAGATGCCCACATGCAGCGCCTTGTGACGGTGAAAATACGTCTTCATGCATCTTTAGACGGATCATCGGTGCGCCATTGGACGCAACATTTAAAACTTGTGCCAGCACTATGTCAGGTGTCTTTAGACAGAGCCACTGTCAGCGTCATGCCATAACTGTTTCCTCCCAGAAATGCACACTTAACTCCACACTGCCTTCATCCAAATTTGTTCTGCATCTCCGTAACCATCGTATGCACAGTATTTAAACATCGCCCAACTGTGTGCATATCGGCATTGTGTGCAACTCAGAATCAGACACTCTATATTTACATTTATATGTTGAATGCAACATTAGTAAAGGTATGGGATCTGCTATCCAGAATACTTGGGATTTTCTGGGTTAGTGGATTTGTCCATAACTTGGAGAACCTTGCCTAAAATACACAGCTTAACAATTACACCAGTCTAATTACTTACTGCATCTAGCAAGGGATGTAGTTAATATACCTACATGCGGCATCCCGGCTGAGGAAATTCGGGCGCCGGAATGACAGGCTAGAAGACCGGTGCCGGGATACCGACAGTAGGTGACATGCCGACGCCGGAAACCCGACAGCCGGGATGCTGAACATAAGTATAGCGGGCTTGTTAGGACTTAGCCACCGGGGGGGGAGGGTTAGGTGTAGCCGTCACAGGGGGAGTTAAGGTTAGGCTAGGGAAGGGGGAGGTTAGGGTTAGGTAACCCCTGGGTGGGTTAGGGTTAGGCACCACTGATGGGGGTTAGCTTTAGGCACTAAGTAGGGATGGTTAGGTTTAGGCACCAAGGGGAAAGGGTTAGGTTTAGGCACTAATGGGGAGGGTTAGGTTTAGGATGGGGTGGGGGGAGAGTTAGCGTTAGGATGTAGGAACAGAGGGTTAGGGGGAGAAGGGGGAAGGGTTACCATACTTACCGGCAGGGGCTGGCTGGCAACTTTTAGCCTGGTGGAGCAAGCACACGGCACTGACCCATGAGCAGCCTACCACTCTCGGTGCCCGGAGGCAGTGTTAACTGAATTTTTAAGTGGGGGTATGAAAAATGTCAGTGGAACCCCCAACTACAAAGATTTTGATAATGGGAATTAGCCTCTGCTTCCATCTCAACACCCTGCACCCTCACTGCCTAAATCCTTCTCCTACCCCCTGCACTCACTGCCTACGTCCCTCTCCTACCCTCTGCACTCTCACTGCCTACGTCCCTCTCCTACCCCCTGCACTCTCACTGCCTAGGTCCCTCTCCTACCCCCTGCACTCTCACTGCCTACGTCCCTCTCCTACCCCCTGCACTCTCACTACCTACGTCCCTCTCCTACCCCCTGCACTCTCACTGCCTACGTCCCTCTCCTACCCTCTGCACTCTCACTGCCTACGTCCCTCTCCTACCCCCTGCACTCTCACTGCCTATGTCCCTCTCCTACCCCCTGCACCTCTCATTGCCTATGTCCCTCTCCTACCCCCTGCACCTCTCATTGCCTATGTCCCTCTCCTACCCCCTGCACCTCTCATTGCCTACGTCCCTCTCCTACCCCTTGCACTCTCACTGCCTAAGTCCCTCTCCTACCCCCTGCACTCTCACTGCCTACATCCCTCTCCTACCCCCTGCACTCTCACTGCCTACGTCCCTCTCCTACCCCCTGCACTCTCACTGCCTATGTCCCTCTCCTACCCCCTGCACCTCTCACTGCCTATGTCCCTCTCCTACCCCCTGCACCTCTCATTGCCTACGTCCCTCTCCTACCCCCTGCACTCTCACTGCCTACGTCCCTCTCCTACCCCCTGCACTCTCACTGCCTACGTCCCTCTCCTACCCCCTGCACTCTCACTGCCTACGTCCCTCTCCTACCCTCTGCACTCTCACTGCCTATATCCCTCTCCTACCCCCTGCACTCACTGCCTACGTCCCTCTCCTATCCCCTGCACATCTCACTGCCTACATCCCTCTCCTACCCTCCTGCACCTCTCACTGCCTACGTCCCTCTCCTACCCCCTGCACTCTCACTGCCTACGTCCCTCTCCTACCCCCTGCACACTCACTGCCTACGTCCCTCTCCTACCCCCTGCACACTCACTGCCTACGTCCCTCTCCTAATCCTGCACTCTCACTGCCTACGTCTCTCTCCCCTACACCCTGCACTCTCACTGCCTACGTCCCTCTCCTACCCTCCTGCACCTCTCAATGCCTACTTCCCTCTCCTACCCCCTGCACTCTCACTGCCTACGTCCCTCTCCTACCCCCTGCACACTCACTGCCTACGTCCCTCTCCTACCCCCTGCACACTCACTGCCTACGTCCCTCTCCTACCCCCTGCACTCTCACTGCCTACGTCCCTCTCCTACCCCCTGCACACTCACTGCCTACTTCCCTCTCCTACCCCCTGCACCTCTCACTGCCTATGTCCCTCTCCTACCCCCTGCACCTCTCATTGCCTACGTCCCTCTCCTACCCCCTGCACTCTCACTGCCTACGTCCCTCTCCTACCCCCTGCACTCTCACTGCCTACGTCCCTCTCCTACCCCCTGCACTCTCACTGCCTACGTCCCTCTCCTACCCTCTGCACTCTCACTGCCTATATCCCTCTCCTACCCCCTGCACTCACTGCCTACGTCCCTCTCCTATCCCCTGCACATCTCACTGCCTACATCCCTCTCCTACCCTCCTGCACCTCTCACTGCCTACGTCCCTCTCCTACCCCCTGCACTCTCACTGCCTACGTCCCTCTCCTACCCCCTGCACACTCACTGCCTACGTCCCTCTCCTACCCCCTGCACACTCACTGCCTACGTCCCTCTCCTAATCCTGCACTCTCACTGCCTACGTCTCTCTCCCCTACACCCTGCACTCTCACTGCCTACGTCCCTCTCCTACCCTCCTGCACCTCTCACTGCCTACGTCCCTCTCCTACCCCCTGCACTCTCACTGCCTACGTCCCTCTCCTACCCCCTGCACACTCACTGCCTACGTCCCTCTCCTACCCCCTGCACACTCACTGCCTACGTCCCTCTCCTAATCCTGCACTCTCACTGCCTACGTCTCTCTCCCCTACACCCTGCACTCTCACTGCCTACGTCCCTCTCCTACCCTCCTGCACCTCTCAATGCCTACTTCCCTGTTTCACTCCCTGCACCTCACAGTGTTCACCTCGCCCCCAGTACCTCTCAGTCCATCAGCGCTGACAGAGACCGGCTCCATCTCTTCCTCCCCGTCCCCTGGCTGGCAGTGGGCACCGCAGGCGGCTCGGCACAAGCAGGGGCACTTTTTCTCCTCCTCCCCATCCCATGGCAGGCAGTGGGCTCTCCACGGCGGCTCGGCACAAAGCAAGTACACACACACATCTTTGATCTGTGCTGGGACAGAGTAGTGGGTCCCAGCGCCAGGTCATGAGGGCTGATGTGGCGGCAGTTTAAACTTTGCGCCGGCCGTGAACCAATCACAGCGACTGACAGCCAATCGAAAGCAGCCACGCAACTGCTTCCGATTGGCTGCCGGACCACAAGCCATTATTGGCTAGTGGCCTGTGACAAAATGAAAGGGCTATCACAGATTCCTCTCTTTGATTGGCCACCGATCCGAGATTGGTTCACGGCCGGCGACAACTATAAACTGCAGTGCTGCTGCATCCGCTCTGGAGTTGGGTCTTATGCGCAGTCAAGCCAGCGCTGACCAGAGATGTGTGCCTCCAGCTGGACACATCTCCAAATAATGCTGCCGGCCCAAATCATTCAATAGTGCACCGGACAAGGGGGCACATGGCCCCCTGATCCCCGTCCCAGCCCGTCCCTGCTAACCGGACCCTTGTCGGGATCCTGAGCATCGTGATGCCGCTGACACTATATTGACAGCAGGCATCCCGACTGCCGGGATTTCATACCCATTCCTCTAGCAATCATGTCTTGTTCAATAGTGGTCCTCAGAGAGACTATAGAAAATGCACACTGTGTATAACAATGTTACTGAATAGAAAGAATTATTAACTTGGTTGTTTTTCTGTTTTTAAAAAAAAAAAAACTTTTTGGATGAAGGATTTTTAAGTATTAACAGTAAATGACAGTATCTTTGTAGTGGTGGTAGTAGTTTATCTGTCTCTTCATTAACCTGCAGGCATGGGCCAGTCCACTTTCAGATCATATTAACTTTAACTTATTTTTATTTATTTATTGTCAAGAAAGTGAATAAGCTACTTACAGCATGTTAAAAGATGCTGCTTTGCAGTTGTAATGCCGATCAGATTAACATGTAACTAGCATGTTAACCTTCTTGACATGCATGCACCTGCATTCTGAGATCAATATCGTCAGGCCCATCTCTTCCATTGGGCTTGTTGGGCAGTTGCCCAAGGGCCCGAAGTTTGTAGGGGCCCACCAACCAGCCCCCCTGCAGCCGTGACCAGTTGGTAAATTTGTGATATTTTTATAAGACGGCCGCCGGTGCACTGTATTCCGATCTAACCTCCCCCACCCCATCCCCCCCCCGTGATGAGTACTCACCTCAGTCCCAGTTTCACTTCATCTAGTCAGACAGAGTCTCTCTGCATGTGTGGGAGGTCTGATGGGCATGCAAGAGAGTTTAATTTTATTGACCATTTAATTTTTTTTCCCGTGAATGGATGGATAGGGGCCCCAGTGCATTGCTTTGCCCAGGGCCCACACTGCTGTTAAGACAACCTTGAATATCGTCACTGTCGACATAGTGACTGTCGTACCTGCATACCCAATTCCTGTGAAGCTCAAGCTATGGAATCGTTTAAATGTCACTGTCCTTCACATATGCCCATGGTACACAGGATACATTGTAGCTAGCTACAAACATGTGCCATTCATTCTTATGGGTGGTGTTACATGAGCGCTTTTCACACCATATAAAATGCAGCACCCAATCATTCTTTTGTACAAGTAGAGCAAAGAGGAAGTTATATGAGCACTTTAATGGAGAGTCCAAAGACTCTCCATTTGAAAAGATTATATTTGATTATTCCATGTCAAGCAAAGCAGTCGATCCAATTAGCCTCGAGGGGAACGAGTTGCTGTTGGAACCAAACATTTTTTCAAATCATAAAAGTCATTTATGTAGGAATGTATGGTGAGAAGTGTCACCTACCAGGCAGTACAGTCACCATCACCTGAGCAGTGGATTGTTGCTTGGAGGAATCAGTAACTGTCAGTTGAAATGTATAATCTCCAACCTGCATTGTAGTAGCTTGAAGATATGGAGAGTGCACACCCTGTGTAACACAAGAGGTAAGTTATATGTACCCCATAAAACCATCCCTGGAGGTATACTGAAATACTGAAATACTTGTTGCTAGAATACAGCCCCTAGCAGCACACTGCAAGCCAATGCCCAAAGTCTATTGAATCCTACAATGTTTTGATATATAACATTATCCAGAAAAAAAATATTTTTGAATTTATAACTAATATATTTTTCCAGTGTAAATAATGACAAAATGTGAAGTTGATTTTGATGAACAATTTCTCAATTTCAGCAATAAAATTTGTTATACTTAATGTTGGTTCCAAGCGTATATTTGGTCTGCATTGCCTATGAATTCTGACTTTTGTATCTATATGAACAGGACAACCTGTATGTGCCCACACATGATGCTGCCTCCATATACCCACTATTGTCAGCAGACATATTATCCCCATTACCTGCATGGCCACCACTTTTCCTGCACTACTGGGGCTCAGGGACCACTCGTAGCTGACAATGTGATGGTCATCACTGCTCATATTTCCATTCAGAGTGATGTGATTTAGGGGAAGGGTTATGACTTGATTGAGTCCAGCACTGGCAATGGGTGGGTTGTCCACAGGATCGGTCACGGTCACACAGGCTTCAGTAGAATTTGTACTTCCATCAGAATCAGTTACAGTTAACCTGAATACATAAGAACCAAGTCTAAAACGAATGTAAGCAAGAAACTCTTATTACATCCCTTCACTCTACATTATGAACACATGCATGTTACTAAATATTTCTCATGCTACAAATGATTGCACTGTATTTCCTTACAGTGGTCCTACCAGGAAGGTAACCAGAGCTAATATCAGGATAGCAGAGCTGTTTTCCTTTCTCGTGTAGACATCAAAGTCTCCCCCTTGCCACTGTTGTTCTGTCTGGTCATCGTATCTGTCTTTCCATGTATCTGCTACTTGCCCTGTCAGTCACTATATTTCCTGCCTATCTGCCCAGTGTGACAATTTCTCGCTATCCTGGAAATCTGTATAGAGTATGTCCTCATACTGTCTGTCCAAGTCCTTGAAGTCAGCATATTCTGTCTGTTATTGTCATGTTCTTTCAGTCTGTGTCTGTGCTCCTCCTTCCTTACTGAGATGTTTTCTTACAAAACTAAATAAATACATTTCTATTCATGTTTTTTTTTAATTGAGGGAACAGTAAGAGGCCCATACATCAACAATCAATTGGGGCAATTCACCATTTTGCAGATGAATGTGTAAAAAAAATCTGCAATGTATGGGGTTCACAAAAAGTGATCTAAATCAGTAAATCAGGTTGTCCAATATCTTGGATTTCACCAACCAATTGGAGACGTAGATTACTAGTGTATGCAGGGACGGTTCTAGGGGCAGGCTAACAGAGCCGTCACCCTGAGCGCTGACCCCTGGAGGGCGCCGCTGCGTCCCTATATATAAAAAAAGAAGAATGTCTTTATTGCCGGGCAGCGCTGAGTCCTGACTCCTGAGCACTCGGCTCAAACGCTGCCTGGCTGTGCGCAGCGCTGTGGCATGACATCAAAGGTCGCGCAGCGTCTCACAGTGCAACTCCATGCCGCCTGGGTTGCTGCTAGATCCTATGTGGAGAAAGGACCTCTGTGACGTATCAACCACGTGACCGCTGCAGGAGGGCTGGACCGCTCCTGTGTTACCATCGACGTGGGCATAGAGGGGGAATAAATATTTGTGGCGAGTGTAGTGAGCCACCGTGCCTGAATCGTGGCGAGCGCAGCGAGCCCGCGAGGGGACACTTTTGGTCCCCCGTTAGCATCCCCGCCCCTCCCCCTTTGATGCTGGGTCACGTGGGTTTGACGTCACAGGTCCATTAGAGCTCTCTAGTCTAGACCTAACCATTCCACCTGTCCTCCTTCACCGGCACCCACCCGCAGGCTGCATATTAGACAGTGGAGCGCTGACACAGGCACACTAGTGCCTTTCTGTCATATCCCAGAGTGCAGAGTCTTAAGCAGAGGAGGACTGAGCGGCATGGCTGTGGGGGGTAGTGTGGCGTCAGGCAACCAGTGACAAACTGTTCGGGAGAAGGGAGGGAAGTAGCCCTGCTGCTGCTGCACCACCCCCAGGGAAGGAGCCATGCTGCTGCACATTGAGGGAAGGAGCCATGCTGCTGCACATTGAGGGAAGGAGCCATGCTGCTGCACATTGAGGGAAGGAGCCCTGCTGCTGCACATTGAGGGAAGGAGCCCTGCTGCTGCACATTGAGGGAAGGAGCCATGCTGCTGCACATTGAGGGAAGGAGCCATGCTGCTGCACATTGAGGGAAGGAGCCATGCTGCTGCACATTGAGGGAAGGAGCCCTGCTGCTGCACATTGAGGGAAGGAGCCCTGCTGCTGCACATTGAGGGAAGGAGCCCTGCTGCTGCACATTGAGGGAAGGAGCCCTGCTGCTGCACATTGAGGGAAGGAGCCCTGCTGCTGCACATTGAGGGAAGGAGCCCTGCTGCTGCACATTGAGGGAAGGAGCCCTGCTGCTGCACATTGAGGGAAGGAGTCCTGCTGCTGCACCCCCAGGGAAGGAGCCCTGCTGCTGCACGCCCAGAGAAGGAGCCCTGCTGCTGCACGCCCAGGGAAGGAGCCCTGTTGCTGCATGCCCAGGGAAGGAGCCGTGCTGCTGCAAGCCTGCACCCCCACACAGTGACTGACTGTCAGTCTGGCTAGAGCACCCCTTGCTGCATGGCTGCTGGTTTGGACGAGACTGGACTGGAGAGTGAGACGAGTCGTACATACAGTAGTGGCTTGGGTGAGTCTCCTCTCTGAGGATGATGTATATTTTATTTGCAAATTCATCATGGGCCTCCTGTGCTGTGGTATGGGGAAAGGGGGGGCTGGAAGCCCTGGGGCCAGGGCTGGCCATAAATGTTAATTTATTCCTGTTGCGGACTGTTGAGGCCCGGCCAGGGGCCATTAAAGATTAATTTTTTTCCTGTGGGCCTGTGCTGGGCTATGAATGTAATTTTTTTTTAGTACCTGTGGTACTGGGAGGCCCCGGCTGAGCCCTAACACCACAGAAATAAAATAACATTCCAGCACAGGCCTGTACGAAAAAAAAATATATTTTTATTGACCAACTCCCAACATCCCAGGATTGAAAAAACAGCCCGGGGTGGGTACCGTGGTATGTATTGTTGTGCAAATGTGTAACTGTATATGAATATATGTATACCTATGGATATTAGTGTATGTATATATGTAGCTATGTATATGTGTATCTGGTATCTGTACATGAGCGTGTCTCTGTATATATGTACCAACACTATGTATGTGTATCTTGTTTTTGTTTCTAGATATTTGTGTACCTAAGTGTGATGATTTGGGGGTGTTCCGCAAGGACACGCTCCCTCCCTGATTAGTCAAGCCCCCTTTCCAGAAGCCAGAAAGAAACACCAACTATAAAACTTTTTTTTTTTGATGGGGAGTGCAACTGGGTACTTGTGTCCACAGTGTCTAGAACCGGCCCTGAGTGCATGGTTACGATCAGCAGATTTGCTGACCATTACTAGTAAAAGATAGGGCCTTTCACAATTGGTAGATATAATATTTGCTGAAAATTATCTGCTAATCACTGAAACTATCTAATGTATGGGCGCATATTGGGGGATTGGGGAATCTTGAAATAAGGGGAAAAAAATGCAGAATCATTTTATTCTGATGTATGGGCCCCATTAGTCACATGGGAAATATGTTTTGGAGCCTGTCAGTACAGTACTGCACACATGTTAATAACTACCACTCTCATTATTTTAACATACTTTACTGTGCCTGGCCTAATACTTAGAGAGAAACTTAGCTCTGGTAGAATATTGAATATAACAAATAATGTCTACTACAAATAGTACCTCTAACATAGCCTCTATTGTATGCCATTATAATTTTAAGATACAACAAGCATAGTCAGTGTAAATCATACAGTGCTAGCCTCACCTAAATGTATAGTTTCCAGTTACCAGATCAGACAAATGCAAGATTGGTTGATCTCCTAATGTCTTCAGTTCTTGTAAAGGTCCTCTAATCTCTTCCCAATGATACGCTACTATTTTATCATCATCTGTGCTTTCTGTGTTAGAAACATAAGAGAACACACTAGTTTGAAGCATCTCTCACAAATTATATTTATAAAATAAAATTATATGCAGATTAATCCAATAAACCTCACATACATATTGCATATGCTTAACCAACAATGTGCTTTAATGTTAATGAGCAATGTGCAAAAAAAAAACATAAGTAGACAGATACATAACTTACCCTTTATCTTGATCATTACAAATAAGCAAAAGAATATAAACAATAAAGGAAATTAAGGAGGTGTATGCAATACATGCAGGTCTGTGATTACTGGGCAATATAATAAAACTGTATATAGCATCTATCAAATATAGAGAAATTATTATACAGTACTTACGAGTTGCATCAATAAAGACCGAAGTTGTAGGTAAGTATACTTCCTGTGTTTTTGGTGATACAACTGCAACTGGAAGCTGATTGATTCTGGCTGCTTCAGAAAATAACAATCTTATGTTAACTATTTGTACCATGCATTATACTTAATACTTAAGTGAAGGTGATCAATGTGAATTTCTACAGCAAACTGGGCTGAAATGCTAGATGCAAATATCCAAACATACTGTATTACAATCATTTTTCAATCATACTTTATGTGTTGTTTGATGGTCACCTGGCATGGTCTAATAATATATGCACATGACCAGGGGTATGAGATCCAGGTGGTTGGGATGCCGCCGGTCAGAATACTGAAAGCGGCATCCCAACAGTCAGAATTCCAACATCCTTAGGTAAGTATCCTAACCCTCACCTCCTACCCCTCCCCGCTGCCTAACCCTAACCTCCCTCCTTAGTGCCAAACCCTGACCTCCCCCTCCCTGGTGTCTAACGCTAACCTCCCTCCTTAGTGCCTAACCCTAATGTCTCCCTCCTTAGTGCCTAACCCTAATCTCCCCCTCCCTGGTGTCTAACCGTAACCTCCCTCCTTAGTGCTTAACCCTAACCTCCCCCTCCCTGGTGTCTAACCCTAACCTCCCTCCTTAGTGCCTAACCCTAACGTCTCCCTCCTTGGTGTCTAACCCTAACCTCCCTCCTTAGTGCCTAACCCTAACCTCTCCCTCCTTGGTGTCTAACCCTAACCTCCCTCCTTAGTGCCTGACCCTAACATCTCCCCCCTGGTGCCTAAACCTAACCCTCCTTCTAACCCCAGAAACTTACCTTCGTTATGCCGGCAGTCGGGATTCTAGTTACAGGACCCTAACGCTGTCGGGATTTCGGTGCCGGTATTTCGACCGTCGGCATCCCGCACGCTGGGATGTTGACTACATCACCACATGACCTTCATGCTGATAAAGCATGCACAAGGAGTTGTCACTCATTTTAATAGACACACACACAGGGCCTGATTCAGAGATGAAAACACTCAGACATGGGCTAGACGGACACTGAGCAGAGAGACCGATAAGGTGGAGAAGTTGTCTATAGTAACCAATCAGCTTCTAACTGTCATTTTACAGACTTCTCCACTTTCTCTCTCTCAGAAGTGTGATACATCTCCACTAGGGTGAGAGGATGCTAAAAATAAGATATGAGGAGCACAGACATATCAAGATATCTCAAAAAGGTACCTAACATTTTCAGTATTGGTGATGCAAAATCTTAACACAAAAAGTGGCCACAATGTGTTCTCAATGGTTAATCCTAAATAGGGGTTGGGTATGGGATCCCGATGGTCAGGATGCAGACGGTCAGAATAACGACAGATTTCTGTAAGTATTATAACCAGGGCCGTTTCTAGGGGCGGGCGACCCATGCACACGTACTGGGCGCTCTGCCTTCCACCCTCAGCTAGCCGTCCCTGACACAATGCTGTAGCGGCCACTGCACAATGCTCACCGCTCCCCCATCCCTGAATGTCCTGGCTCACCCTTCGCATGACGTGGCTGCGTTGTGACGTCACATTGAGCAGCCCGCAGAGGATCCCGGGTGCTATTCCTGCTGAGAGTGGGAAAAGACGCCACCGCCAACCGGGCACGGGGCTCCCACCTGCCCTCCCATCCATCTATCCACCCGCATGCCCGCCCACACGCTGCAGCTCTGCTCAGCCCCAGCGGCCAGCCGATGAGAGTCAGCAGGTAAGTGTAGTTTTATTTTATTCTGTGGGGGAGCAATGTTATTTGATCTGCGGGGGAGAAATTTGTTTTTCTGTGGAGGGCAATGTTCTTTTTTTCTGTGGGGGGGGGGCAATGTTCTTTTTTATGTGGGGGGGCAATGTTCTATTTTCTGTGAGGGAGCAATGTTCTTTTTTCTGTGGGGGAGCAATGTTCTTTTTTTCTGTGAGGGAGCAATATTCTTTTTTCTGTGGGGGAGCAATGTTCTTTTTTCTGTGGGGGAGCAATGTTCTTTTTTTATGTGGAGGGGGCAATGTTATTTCCTCTGTGGAGGGGCAATGTTATTTCCTCTGTGGGGGGGGGCAATGTTCTCTTTTATGTGGGGGAGCAATGTTATTTCCTCTGTGGGGAGCAATGTGCTTTTTTCTGTGAGGGAGCAATGTGTTTTTTTCTGTAGGGGAGCAATGTTATTTCCTCTGTGGGGAGAAATGTGTTTTTTTTTTCTGTGGGGGAGCAATGTTCTTTTTTATGTGGGGGGGCAATGTTCTTTTTTATGTGGGGAGCAATGTTATTTCCTCTGTGGCAATGTTCTCTTTTATGTGGGGGAGCAATGTTATTTCCTCTGTGGGGAGCAATGTGTTTTTTTTCTGTAGGGGAACAATGTTATTTCCTCTGTGGGGAGAAATGTTTTTTTTTTTCTATGGGAGAGCAATGTTATTTTCTCTGTGGGTGAGCAATGTGTTTTTTTCTCCTGTGGAGGGAGGGGCTAATGGTGTGTTAGAACAGGAAAACAGCAGTTGGTTTTACTGTCCCTAATCATAATTTATTCATAAGGTAGTCTTTTCATTTGAGGTCATGCCCCTTATTGTGAGACGACACCCCTTACAGTGAGGCCACGCCCCATAATGTTTTGTACTAGTTTTTTGGGGGGACGTATTTTGTCTATTCGCACTGGGAGCCCCAGCCCCTAGAAATAGCCCTGATTATTATAACCCTAATCCTCCCGTCCTGCAGCCTAACCCTAATCCTCCCGTCCTGCAGCCTAACACTAACCCACCTGTCCCGCAGCCTAACACTAACCCTCCCATGCTGCAGCCTAGCCCTAACCCTGCCCTCTCACAGCCTAACCCTCTCCATAGTGCCTAACCCAAAGCCCCACCCTAACCCTAATACCTCCGCAATCTGTTAGTATTCTGACAGCCGGGATGCTGACTACATCCTCTAAATCAGTGATGGGAACCTCCGGCCCGCGGGCCAAATACGGCCCGAAAGATCATTTCATCAGGCCCGACTGGCTGAGGCTCTCTCCCCTTCAGTAGCAGCAGTGACAGCGCAGCGGGCATCCCCCTCAGTGGCAGGCATAGGAACGCGTGGAGTGGTCCGAGTGCAGAACACCCTCCCCTCCTCCCTCTGCACCCAATGGCTTGTTAAGCAGCGTGAGTGGCGTTGATCGTGGTCCAATAAGCGCGGGAGCAGCAGAAGTGGCACCCCACCAAGCCTTTCGTGTGGAGGAAAGTGGGGGGGGGCGGCTTAGGTTTTGCCATGTTACGGAGCGCTCAGTCCCAGCGGATCTCTGAAGATGGTGGCAGCTTCAGCGGTGGGAGGAAGGTCATCTTATTACGGGACTAAGGGTGGCCGTGACCCAAAGAGAATAAAGACAGGCGGTAGCAATGACAATGCAGCGTCGGTAAGAGTGCAGCCCTGTGCCTGGGATGGGCTGGCGGGGGCCCTGTGTGGGCTGTATAACAGTGTAGAAGAGCCACCATTGTGTGTGTGACCGCCTGGGGCCTACCAGTCACTAACACTGCACACTGGTATGCACAATGCACAATATAGGCATGCAGTATAGGTTCCTTTGCCCTATATACAGACATTTCCCAGTAGATACTGCGAAGAGTGCTGCTAAAGGTAGCGCTTTTAGTGTAAGGGTCAGTATGGGGGGAACAGCAGGGCTGCTGGGTGATACATCTCTTACATTGCTTGTCTGCAACTCCAGAGATCCTATCCCAACTTTATTGGTGCATATTCCACACACTGTACTTTATAACTTTTAATAATATGGGATATATCTCCAATCCTTATCTGTTCTGTTTTAGACTAAAGTTGCCACCTTACATTATGAATGCATAGCACTGTGTGTGGGTTGTCTCACCTAAGTGGTCTCATTGTATGGCTGCTCTTAGCCTGGTTCCATTCACTATCGACCCCCCACCCTTCCATTGCAGTAAGGTAAATTTGGGGGATTGGGATTTAGGGGGGACCACCTGTCATCCTGTGTGTGTGTTTGTGTCTCTTAAGCTGGGTACACACTGTGTCAACACAGTGGATTCGCCGGCACAATGGCCGGTATGACCCCCAACTGATTTTATAAATATCCAAATGGCCATTGGCAGAAAAAAAGGTTTCCCACCCCTGCTCTAAATACATAGTGTGTTTGTAAATATATGAAAAAGTCATGTTAAATAGTATTAAATGCTGCAAAGTGATAACTCTGTGCATAGGAATATTACAATTACCTGGCTTAACAGTAACGTTAACAAATCCTTCTCCAACAGCATCTTCTCTTGAGACAGTCACTCTCAGTGTGTACAGGCCTGCTGTAAGCTGCAATAGTCATTCGCACATGATAATCATGTCTATCACAGTGCACTTTCAGCCTAGCAATATCCGAACACTTCACTAGTAATGACTAAAGTAATAAATGGCACACACTTTAATATAAATTGCAAGTTAAACTGAAGTTTATTGTTTACAAGTTTGATATTGTTCTAGATCTACCACTGACTTGGTGTTGCTAACAGGTAGAGACGAGTGCAAGTGTAAAGAGTGGAATGTCCCCTGTCATTATTTATTAACTGTTTTATAGAATTATAACATAATAGCAAAACATATTCCCTCATTTAAGGGGCGTTGTATCAAGCCTTGGAGAGAGATAAAGTGGAGAAGTTGCTCAAAGCAACCAATCAGCTTTTAACTATCATTTATCTAGCACAGTCTTTGAAGCTGATTGGTTGCTTTGGGCAACTGTTCCACTTTCTCTCTCTCCGAGGCTTGTTACATCTCCCCATTAAAGTGGTTTGCAAGGGCTATTAAGAGCAACACAACACAGAAATAGAAGATGTGTAGAAAAGAGAAGGGGAAAGCTCACTTACTTCTGACAGTATTGGTGACCTTGTATTCTTCATTTTCAATTCCCCCTGGAAATCTGATGGCTGCATTATCGTCTCCCACGCAAATGTATATGGCATGTCTGTAAGTGATAAGACGTTACAGCAGACAGACCCACTGTATATACATGTACTTTTATGGAGCAACTCCTATTCCAATTAACAATTGAAGATACTTAAAACATTACAGAACTGGTGAAATTTGCTAAGTGGAGTTTTGGGTGTGGAAGATTTGTTTGTGAGGGAATTTCTTTTTTGGAGTTTTTTCATAAAACAAGTGTGTGTGTGTGTGTGTGTGTGTGTGTGTGTGTGTGTGTGTGTGTAATATATATATATATATATATATATATTATACACACATACATATACACACACATATATATATATATATATATATATATATACAGTCAGGTGCATAAATATTGGGACATTTACAGAATTTTCATATTTTGGCCTCTATTCACCACCACAATGGCTTTGAAATGAACCAAACAAGATGTGCTTTCACTGCAGACTTTCAGATTTAATTTGAGGGTAATTACATCCAAATCAGGTGAACGGTGTAGGAATTACAACGGTTTATATATTTGCCTCCCACTTTTTAAGGGGCCAAAAGTAATGGGACTATCAACTCAAAAGCTATTTCATGGACAGGTGTGGGCTATTCCCTCGTTATTTCATTATCAATTAAGCAGGTAAAAGGTCTGGAGTTGATTCTAGGTGTGACATTTGCATTTGGAATCAGTTGCTGTCGACTCTCAATATGAGATACAAAGAGCTGTCACTATCAGTGAAGCAAGTCATCATTAGGCTGAAAAATCAAAACAAACCCATCAGAGAGATAGCAAAAACATTAGGTGTGGCCAAATCAACTGTTTGTTTATTAAAAAGAAAGAATGCACCGGAGAGCTCAGCAACATCAAAAGACCCGGAAGACCACGGAAAACAACTGTGGTGGATGACAGAAGAATTATTTCCCTGGTGAAGAAAAACCCCTTCACAACAGTTGGCCAAATCAAGAACACTCTCCAGGAGGTAGGTGTATATGTGTCAAAGTCAACAATCAAGAGAAGACTTCACAAGAGTGAATATAGAGGGTTCACCACAAGATGTAAACAATTGGTGAGCTGCAAAAACAGGAAGACCAGATTAGAGTTTGCCAAACAACATCTAAAAAAGCCATTACAGTTCTGGAACAACATCCTATGGACGGATGAGACAAAGATCAACTTGTACCAGAGTGATGGGACGAGAAGAGTATGGAGAAGGAAAGGAACTGCTCATGATCCAAAACATACCACCTCATCAGTGAAGTATGGTGATGCTAGTGTCATGGCGTGGGCATGTATGGCTGCCAATGGAAACTGGTTCCCTTGTATTTATTGATGATGTGACTGCTGACAAAAGCAGCAGAATGAATTCTGAAGTGTTTGGGGCAATATTATATGCTCATATTCAGTCAAATGCTTCAGAACTCATTGGACAGCGCTTCACAGTGCAGATGGACAATGACCCGAAGCATACTGCAAAAGCAACCAAAGAGTTTTTTAAGGCTAAAAAGTGGAATGTTAAGCAATGGCCAAGTCAATCCCCTGACCTGAATCCGATTGAGTATGCATTTCACTTGATGAAGACAAAACTGAAGGGAAAATGCCCCAAGAACAAGCAGGAACTGAAGACATTTGCAGTAGAGGCCTGGCAGAGCATCACCAGGGATGAAACCCAGCGTCTGCTGATGTCTATGCGTTCCAGACTTCAGGCTGTAATTGCCTGCAAAGGATTTGCAACAAATTATTAAAAAGTGAAAGTTAGATTTAGGATTATTTAGTTTGTCCCATTACTTTTGGCCCCTTAAAAAGTGGGAGGCACATATAGAAACCGTTGTAATTCCTACACTGCACCTGATTTGGATGTAATTACCCTCAAATTAAATCTGAAAGTCTGCAGTTAAAGCACATCTTGTTTGTTTCATTTCAAAGCCATTGTTGTGGTGAACAGAGGCCAAAATATGAAAATTCTGTTAATGTCCCAATATTTATGCACCTGACTGTATATATATATATATACATAAATATATATTTTATGCTTTCCCTGTAGTGTTTTTGTACTTCCCCTGCAGTGTTATAGTCTTATTGTATTTCACTATGTACTTGTTAGATGTTATCCTTGTGGTTGTGTCCTGTATTACATTCCATACTATTCAGTTAATTAACCCCGCCCAGCTTCAGGTTGTTTTTATTCTCTCTCAAATCAGGTTAGTTAGTTAGTTAGTTAGTTAGTTAGTTAGTTAGTTAGTTAGTGTTTTACCCCTCATTACTTGCCACATAAGGGGCTTCATTAGAGACCAGAATGGCTTGTTCAAGACTCTAGTTCCATATACTGGTTGATATCAACTTCATATGAATTCCTCTACACTAGGAAAGCCAATACAGGGATCCCGGAGGTTTTTGAATACCTGGTATTATAATCATTAACTCCCAAGTATTATGAGATTCAAAAGACACTGTGGATTGGGCCAGGGCAGTGGTATAACACTTATCTTCTTGGTTCCAGTTGTATTATCCGGTCCTCTCAGGTTCTCCCAGCTGCCCGTAGAATACATGGGAGTCCAATTATGAAGTTGCTCTCAGTTACTGATAAAGTGGGAGCGCACTGCACGGTGACATCATCACTGTGCGGCACACTCTAAACCAATCAGTGACTGAGAGCAGCTGCCTCACACACACCTCCAGCTCTTCTACTGCAGCTGAGCCTGTGATAGGACCGGACAACGTGTCCTCCAACAAGAGCTGCCCCTTCTCACCACCGCTGTGTGACTTAGGTAAGTGAAAGGGGAGGGGTGAAACGGGAGTGGGGTGCCTTGGGGGGGGGTTGAAGAGGAAGGAAGACAGGGACCGGGAGCGGAGGAGGTTTTGATGATATCTGTACAATTCAATCCTGGGATTCCCGGGACTGAGATTTTTTTCAATCCTAAATTTTATGATTACAAAAATGGGGCGGGACTGGCTTCCTCACTCTACACTTATAACATTTAATGAATTCTTTCATTGATCTTGAATGGCATCTGAGGTTGTGACATTGATTAATTTGGCAAATTGTGATACCTCTTGAATACCTCAGATTATTATAAGGAACCTGCAACTGTATTTTTGTTTTATTTTTGATGTCTGATCAACTGTACCCTGTGAAATCATGAAAAATAAGTAAATATAGAGGTATCCGTGGATCAGGCACTAGATAGTGATCTACAAATAATTTGTGAAACTGTGCAGATTTCTACTATAATTCTTTTGTGACTGTGTTCGCTGCTACACAATGGAAGTATTTGCACTTCTATAATTTAATCATGTTGCTAGTAATATTTTAGTTGCTTCTTATTAAGATAATATTGAGCTCTATCGTTGCTTTTACTCATGTATGTTGGTTTGTATATTTGCGTATTTTAGATGGATTAATAAAAGTGAAGTTTTAATATAACTAATGAGTGCCCCCCAAAAAAGAGAGTTCCTTTTCTCCATATCTCTTGCTCTGTCTAATATTATACTCTCAGGGGTGCACCCCCACATTGGTGATATTTGGTGATAATTGCATACCAGAAGACTCATTTTGAATAGTGGGTAATCTACAATCAATTTTATGTCATCATTGTGTTATTTAACATTTCTTACCAGTGCTTAGGTTTTCCCTCGTTCCCCTTTTTTCCCTTGTGATTAACATTTAATGAAGCTCAGTTTTCTGTGAAGATTGTATTCACTCTAACAGATTAATATATATCCTATATATTGTTAAAAAATAAACAGACACAACGCTTAATTAATTTCATCCCCACCTAAGGTTTTTCTGATGCCATCATTCATAATAAAAAAGTGACACATGACATTAATAATGACGCCAGGTAGAATGTTATCTACTACATCACTGTCAGAATTTTTTTTTGTCATGTAATTTTATGAATGGTGTAATCAGAAAATTCCTGGTGGTGGTTAATGCTTGAGTGTAGCATTAATAGCAAAAAAAATGTACAGTCAGGTCCATAAATATTGGGACATTGACAGAATTTTCATATTTTGTCCTCTATTCACCACCACAATGATTTTGAAATGAAACAAACAAGATGTGATTTAACTTCAGACTTTCAGATTTAATTTGAGGGTAATTACATCCAAATCAGGTGAACGGTGTAGGAATTACAACGGTTTCTATATGTGCCTCCCACTTTTTAAGGGGCCAAAAGTAATGGGACAAACTAAACAATCCTAAATCTAACTTTCACTTTTTAATACTTTGTTGCAAATCCTTTGCAGGCAATTACAGCCTGAAGTCTGGAACGCATAGACATCACCAGACGCTGGGTTTCATCCCTGGTGATGCTCTGCCAGGCCTCTACTGCAAATGTCTTCAGTTCCTGCTTGTTCTTGGGGCATTTTCCCTTCAGTTTTGTCTTCATAAAGTGAAATGCATGCTCAATCGGATTCAGGTCAGGGGATTGACTTGGCCATTGCATAACATTCCACTTTCTAGCCTTAAAAAACTCTTTGGTTGCTCTTGCAGTATGCTTCGGGTCATTCTCCATCTGCACTGTGAAGCGCCGTCTAATGAGTTCTGAAGCATGTGACTGAATATGAGCATATAATATTGCCCCAAACACTTCAGAATTCATTCTGCTGCTTTTGTCAGCAGTCACATCATCAATAAATACAAGGGAACCAGTTTCATTGGCAGCCATACATGCCCACGCCATGACACTACCACCACCATGCTTCACTGATGAGGTGGTATGTTTTGGATCATGAGCAGTTCCTTTCCTTCTCTTCTCTTCCCATCACTCTGGTACAAGTTGACTTTGTCTCATCTGTCCATAGGATGTTGTTCCAGAACTGTAATGGGTTTTTTAGATGTTGTTTGGCAAACTCTAATCTGGTCTTCTTGTTTTTGTGGCTCACCAATTGTTTACATCTTGTGGTGAACCTTCTATATTCACTCTTGTGAAGTCTTCTCTTGATTGTTGACTTTGACACATATACATCTACCTCCTGGAGAGTGTTCTTGATTTGGCCAACTGTTGTGAAGGGGTTTTTCTTCACCAGGGAAATAATTCTTTTGTCATCCACCACAGTTGTTTTCCGTGGTCTTCCGGGTCTTTTGGTGTTGTTGAGCTCTCCGGTGCGTTCTTTCTTTTTAAGAAAGTTCCAAACAGTTGATTTGGCCACACCTAATGTTTTTGCTATCTCTCTGATGGGTTTGTCTTGATTTTTCAGCCTAATGATGGCTTGCTTCACTGATAGTGACAGCTCTTTGGATCTCATATTGAGAGTTGACAGCAACTGATTCCAAACGCAAATGTCACACCTAATATCAACTCCAGACCTTTTACCTGCTTAATTGATAATGAAATAACAAGGGAATAGCCCACACCTGTCCATGAAATAGCTTTTGAGTTGATAGTCCCATTACTTTTGGCCCCTTAAAAAGTGGGAGGCACATATTGAAACTGTTGTAATTCCTACACCGTTCATCCGATTTGGATTAATTACCCTCAAATTAAATCTGAATGTCTGCAGTTAAAGCATAACTTGTTTGTTTAATTTCAAAACCATTGTGGTGGTGAATAGAGGCCAAAATCTGAAAATTCTGTCAATGTCCCAATATTTATGGACCTGACTGTATGTATTAGTACATTTTTTACATACAGTATATTTCCTGTATTTTATTTAGACCTAAAACAAAAATGGTTATTCTGAGATTGCGATTCTGAGCAAGGTGCATCTCAGCCATTGCCCTGTTATGGCAGAATGGGTGTTACTGGGTGGCAGTGGGGTGGTCACACAGAGAAGAATCAAGCAATTTAATTATCATTTTAGTATATACAGTAAATTACCCAAGTTACCTGCTTGTGCTTCAGGGTGAACAAAGACATTAAGCTGAACTTCATGGGTCGGCAAAGTCACTTCAATGCTGCCTGCAGTCGTCACTGTTACAGCTTGCACTACAATTTCAATGATACACCAATAAATGTGATTTCTATAGCAAGTACACACACATACACACGCACTTACACAAGCACACACACACACAATTACTTCCAACACCAAAGAGGAATATTTCCTTTACACGTAGACATTTGAAACAACAAATATAAGTTTCTGTATAATTAGTTGTCTATAAATTATTATATACTAGTATATTGTACATGGCATATGCCAGGTCACCTCGGTCCATCTACTGCTCTGCCCCGTCCCATTCCCGATGTATATACTTATTGCTTCCTGGTGCACGGTGGTCCTCCATCCAGGCCTATCCCATAGCTCACAGCTCACTGTAGTGGGAGCCATTGAAGGTGTGACCTGGCACCCACTGTGCATACATATTGGAGACGGGACAGATCTTAAAACAGATTATTATATAGATTGGATGATTTTTTACCAAGTTATATTGGGGTGCTATGAATTCACTAAATAAAACTGTTTTGGTGGCAAGTGTCCCATTTCATTTCCCCATCATCTTCTATCGCACCTACCTATTAATTATTATTAACTAAAAGAATGGCAACTTATATCGGCTTATGCATCTGTACAGGTACAGATATGTCCTCTTGCATCTTTGCATCAAATCGCACCATGCATTACATGAGTCGAAAAACCTGCAAATGGGTACGCGCACCTGCAACTCCATAAGATTGCATGGTGCAAATGCAGCACGCTACATGGCGTACCATTGCGCACACAGCCTGGCTAAGAGCATGGCCCGATGTGTGCGCACGTTTGCAACGTGGGCGGCAAAGATGCAAGAGGTCACATCTGCATGGCTGCAGGATTTTGAAAGGGGGGTTTCCAATTCCTTGGTTACCTAACTAATGAAAAAACATCTAGCCACAAATGTAAAAAAAAAATATATATATAACAGCTTACACAGGATTTAGGACCACTACAGTAAAATATACCACTGAGCCTATGACGGGGTACACACACACTGACACAGACACACACAGACAGGCACACACACACCTCTATCACTAAAAAACATGAATGCAGCAGGCAAATAAATACAGACAGCACGATTTAATAAAGACCCCCCTCCCCCCAGTAGTGCCCCTTATACAGTGCCCCCAGTAGTGGTCGCCCTATGCAGTGCCCCCTGATACCATGCCCCCAATAGTGCCTCTTATACAGTGCCCCCAGTAGTGCCCCTTATGCAGTGACCCCAGTAGTGTCCCATATACAGTGCCCCCTGTAGTGGTCCCCCTCTGCAGTGCCACCAGTAGTGCCCTTTATACAGTGTCCCCAGTAGTGGTCCCGCTATGCAGGGCCCCCACTAGTGCCCCTTATACAGTGCCTCCAGTAGTGCCTCTTATACAGTGCCCCCAATAGTGCTAGTGCCCCATATTTAGTGCCCCCTATGTAGTGCCCCCAGTAGTGGTCCCCCTATGCAGTGCCCCTATGTAGTGCCCCCAGTGGTGGTCCCCCCTATGTAGAGCTCCCAGTAGTGGTCCCCCTATGTAGTGCCCCTTATACAGTGCCCCCAGTAGTGGTCTCCCCTATGCAATGCCCCTTATACAGTGCCCGCAGTAGTAGCCCCCCTTATTCAGTGCCCCTTATACAGTGCCCCCAGTAGTGGTCTCCCCTATGCAATGCCCCTTATACAGTGCCCGCAGTAGTAGCCCCCCTTATTCAGTGCCCCCAGTAGTGGCCCTCCCTATGCAGTGCCCCTTACATGTATAGGACAAAGACAAAGAGTGAGCTCCAGGCCGGCTCCGGCAGTGGGCGCAGCAGCCAATGAGAGCCTGTCTGACTCTCATTGGCTGCTAAAACAAACACACCGCCGCATTGTAGTACGAGTGTACTAACCGTTGCCGGCATGCTTGTTACTGTGTAGTGCGGACTGCACTCACTGCGCTCGGCACTACATTTACTGATCGGCGGGAAGGGGGGGTTTCTGGGTACTCAGAAACCCTCATGCGTGCGCGTATGATTGGTATACTTGAAAGGCTGTGCAATGAGCTGACTAACATGAAATAACTGAATGTTTATACTTTCACTACATATGTCCACAAAGCTGTCCTTCTTTCCTCTGCAGAAATGTGCTGTTTGTTGTGTACATGCTCCCGCACTAAGCATATGCAACTACAGGAGATGCCGAGTGGTACACAAACCAAACATATTTCTATTTGCGCCTGAAGGGCTATAACAGGGCTGTAACAGGGTGTTCTCACTTTGGCTAAATTCAGATATGGAACTGAATTGCTGGCTATGCATTGTTGTGCATACGTGCAATTGCACCTGTGGTCAGGCAGCTCTTTTGCACCAAGGATATGGCTGGTGTAAGTGCCCACTCATAATGATGACAGCTATGAAACCAAGTGGACAGGGGAGGTCCATACAACTCTGCATATGGGAGAATATACATATAGTTCCGTGCAAGCAACTGCATGAGCATTTACGGCTTTTTTGGGTACAACTCTGGATCAGGCCCATAGTAACTAAAGGTGGGTACACACTAGACGATATGTCGCCCGGCGGATCGAGCTAATGTATCGTCCACATCAGCCAGTGTGTACCCACTATGAGCAACCATGTGCCCTCCCACGGGGTCGTTCATCGCATCGACAGATCGAGCTTACATGCTGCTCAATCTGTACATTTGATGAATGACCCCATGCATTTGGATGCGTCTGGTGACTGACATATTGTGTGGTCAGTCACCAGATCGTGCTGTGTGTACACACGATATTCATCTGTAAAATGTCCTCAAGTAAACAAAAAAGTAGATATCCAAGGGCCTATACACAAATGAAGAAAAACTATCACTATGTACAGTACTACCTCATATAAGCTGTATATAAAGGAATGCTAGAAGAAAGCAGTACATATGCTAAATTGCACCTGTATCATATGTGTCAGGTATTAATGAGGCATATGTAAGGTATACTTACAGTAACTTACCCTAATGTTTTGATTTTAAATGACGCAATCATTGTTAGTTGTGAATATAATAAATGAACCCCCCGGAATACAACATGCACAACTCTCCTTTTTGTGTACCAATAAAAATGAAAAAACATTCTTCCTAAAATGTGCTCACACAAGCAATTCAGTCAGCCAATCAGCAGCGCTTATCTAGTGCTGGCACCTGTCATGATCATGCCCTAAGCCTGGTACAATGAAATGGCTGGCAGGCGTATCGGCATCTCTGTAATGATCTGCATCTGTTTACAATTACACAAACATGCCATTACTATACTGGGCCTATGTTAGAATGGCCCATCTGTTCCCTGCCTCTCCTACCCAGTCGCGAGCAGTCATGTCAGATTCATAGAAATCTACATGGTCACAAATGCTTTGCCCAGTTTTCTGGGAATGTGCAGGGCTTAATTATTATTCTGCGTTATGAAAATTGGCTGGAGTCCAAGTTCATCTCTGCATCATCCCCTCTATGTCTAATTTTCACCTAGATCAGGGGTTCCCAACCATGGTCCTCAAGGCACACTAACAGTCCAGGTTTTAAGGATAGCCACACTTGAGCACAGGTGACTTAGCTACTTTGATTTAACCATCTGTACTTAAGCATGGATATCACTAAAACCAGGACTGTTGGTGTGCCTTGAGGACCGAGGTTGGGAATCACTGACCTAGATGATCTCTGATGGGGGAGTTAAGGCTTTCTCTCCCGGTCTTGTGCCACACTAGATGCTCTGATTTAGCACATTGCGACCCATTATAAAGTATTGACAACTCTTTTTATTTATACACTGTGACTACTGACTTTTGCGGTAAGACCATTAATAGGACGGATACCAGAATCTCCTGTGATGTGGGTTTAGTAGTTAGCTTTCTTACATACTCTTTGTGGAAATACTAATGATTTAAAATGAACCAAATTTTGTCACAATTGTGGTAGCGTGGAGTTGCCCAGCTGGTCATTTAGCCAGCTGCAGCCTTCAATGACTCTTTAATTTCCTACAGCTTCCCTGAA
This sequence comes from Taudactylus pleione, assembly GCA_031769625.1. Classification (NCBI taxonomy): domain Eukaryota; kingdom Metazoa; phylum Chordata; class Amphibia; order Anura; family Myobatrachidae; genus Taudactylus; species Taudactylus pleione. The sequence goes on from JAUIMM010000178.1 coordinate 11,852,684, forward strand.
AAACACCAAAATACTCAATTCTGTTTTTTAATGGGATTCTATTTTTTAATGGAAGCTAAAAATTTGAATTTTTAACGGAAGTTCCACAACTTCCCGTGAATAGACCTGGATGACACTAGTGACACTTTAACCTAATTTCAGAAGTTGGAAATGATAAGCTCATTTTGGTACATTTGACAAAGGCAAGTAAGATCCCATTTTTATGTAACCAAAAAAAGACTGGCATGTTGAAAATATAAGTAAACATTGTTTTATATAGTCCTGTGTCACGTAACTTACTGGGCACTTGGGCAGAGGAGGTGGGCAAAACTTGTGTAACAGTGGGATTCCATGGTTCAGTATTGGTTGTGCGTTCTGTGACCTCCTGATGTTCTGTCATCCACTGAAATGTTGTATTGGTTTCACTTTTCTCAGCTACCCCAGGTAATACTTGTTTATCCAGAGATGAGGAATTAGGCAAAAGAGTTGGAAGCTACAAGTGTGATAAGACAAAGTTAGGAGGAAAAATATGTTTTTATTAATACAGGTCTACTGTAATAGAATACAAAAATAGTATTAGAAAACCTATATATAATAACAGGATGGAGATTTTTTTTTTTTAAATGGAGACTTAAAATATCGTAATATATGAAAGTGAGGGGATATTGGAGCTGTCTTTATTACATGTTTTTATTTTGTGTGCCTGAACTTTTTATTTTTTTTGCACTAGTGGAAATGCAAACAGTTTTTTTAAGTATAACATGTGCAAAGAAAGTACAAAATATATACCACTGAAAATCCATTTGCAGTGAAGATGACCACCATAAACAGGGTACACCCCTGTAAATGTGCTCTTCACAACTTAATTCTTATATCCATATTATAGTCCTACAATATAAAATCTTGTTTTTGTATGAGGGTGAATAACTAGGTGCATTCATGTGACCAGCCTGCACTCAGCAAGACCAGATCAACCTAGCTCAGAGATTCCCAAATTTGGTCCTCAAGACACCCTAACCAGATTTTAAGGATATCCATGGTTGAGCAGATGGTTAAATCAAAAGACATAGGGGTCGATTTACTAAGCCTTGGATGGAGATAAAGTGCCAACCAATCAGCTCCTGACTGCCATGTCACAGGCTGTATTTGAAAAAGGCTTACTAAATAGACCCCTGAGGCATTCACTAAGTCACCTGTGCTCAAGTATGGTGATCCTGGACCATTAGGGTGTCTTGAGGACAGAATTTGGGAACCTCTGGCCTAGCTAATCCCACCAGAGGATGCAAGAAGTGTGCCTATAGGGCCTGATTCAGATATGGATACAAATGCCATCATGACCGTGATTCTGTATGCAGTGGTTGTGGGAAAATATGTAAATGTTGCCACCATCTGGATTTGAATTGAGACACCACCAGTGGCTTTGCAAATCCAAGCGACTGTGTACAAAGACACAGATCAGCCGATAATTGGCCTGCTGTGTAACCCTATGGTCGCATAGAATGCCCACCGGAACTGAGACACCTGACCCATTTTGACTGTGTACAGGATTGCAGTCGCAGGCAGAGACACACCCAGAAAATGGTCACGGCATGCCTGCGTTTGAGTTGCCACCAACAAATGGTCACTGCCTGTGAATCACTTTGCGAATAAATCCTCACTGCAAGCAACTTCAGTAATGAGACAGCTGCATAACTGTGTCCATCTCTAAATCAGGCACTTGAGGAGGTGGATTTTGGACTACAGTGAACTTGTCACTCTAATAACAAAGCTAAACAACATTAAATCAAGCCATTTATATGAAGGTGGTGTTTAAATCTTTTTTGCAGTTACAGTTGGAGTTTGGTTTTCCTAATACGGGTTTATATAGATAATTGCAACATTCAATACAAGTTCAATTTGGTAACTCCTCTCCAATAATATCTCCCTCTCTCCGGTTAAAACTATGATCAGGCGGTTGGGCTCTAGGGATCAAATCTCCTCTATATAGGCTAGTCTTAATACTAACTTGTTATCAGAGTTGTTAGATCCCCTCAAACTGAAATGGGAAATTAATCTGGATTCTATTTCTGATGAACAATTGTCGCAAATTCTAGGCTCTATGAAATTCACCATCCCATGTGTGCAGTACCAGCAGGTTTTCTTTTATATCTTGCATAGGGTGTACCGTACACCACTTTCCTTATAGTGGTATGGTGTGTGTCCCAACGTTAATTGCCCAAGATGTACGGTAGTATTTTCATTCTGGTCAAAAGTCTGGAACAATATTAGGACCACGGCCCCTTTACTTTCCCCATTAGACCCGAGGATATGTTTATTCGGATTGGATTTAGAGGAATTGCACTCATTGGTACTTTATAGGTATACTATGTGCCTTACTACCCTGGCGAAGGTTATAATAGCCACAGTTTGGTATGCAGCTAACCCTCCTGATGTTTTCAAATGGAGAGCACAGTATAATGATGTCGTTATACACAAACAATATCTATTTAGAAATTGCAATGCTGTCTCTCAATGCCATACAAAATAGGATGGTTAGGGCCAGTCCAGACTGGGTAAAAGGTCTGATACTTCCTTAGCATCCTAGTACCAAGTTTATAATTTTAGAAACTTTTTGTCATTTAGACTATAAAGGATATATTTACTAAATTGAGAGTTTTTAGAAGTGGAGATGTTGCCCATAACAACCAATCAGATTTCAGCTATTATCTTCTAGAAGGTGCTAGTTAAATGTAGTAGAATCTGATTGGTTGCTATGGGCAACATCTCCAATTCTAAAAACTCTCACTTTAGTAAATCTACTCCTAAGTGTTACATATACTGTATGTTCATAAATTCCACTGCACACATCTTAGTTATAATATACAATTGCTCCAGTTTTCCTTTTGTGTATACTGAAGACAAAGGTTAAGATTTATTCTTCTTTTCCTTGGATTGTAGTCAGGCTCTTATTTTTTTGTGTATTGATTTGTGTAATGCCTCATCATGATGAAATTGTTATGTTTTGTTTGTATTTCTTTGATTTGTGTTTACGTAAAACTCTAATAAAACAATTATATCAAGCCAAGAACCCTCTAATAACTTAAAACAAAAAATAAAATAAGACTGTATAAGCAAAAAAATTGTCAGAATATGAGCATACGTTCTTCTACCCACTATGTAATGGAAATTACATTCCGAAAATATGAAGATGAAAATACCTCTCCTTGAGTAGTTGTCAAAACGATCTCTGCTTGTGTTATAGTAGGAGTTGAATGAGCTCCAGAAGATGTCTTAGAAACATTGTTCACAACCACATTACTCATTGAGGACTCTTCTCTGGGATGTTCTGCTGCATCATCATTGCGTCTACCGACATCTACAGCAGTGGCATTCTTCTGTACTTCTGGCAAAAGCCACCCTATGTAGTCCAAGTCAGGTCTTACTTTGTCCTCTTCCTTACCACTTAGATGAAGAAAATCCATTTGCGGGCCAACATAGTCTTCTGCGTACTCTGTCAGATCCTCTAGGGTGGGGCTTTTAATTAGGGAAGATAATTCTTTAAGACTGACCATATCGTCCTTAGGGTCATCCTGATCTCCCAATAAATATTCTCGATTTGGGGCAAAGTTTTCATAGAGTGGTAAGGGTATAAATCTTGGAGAAGGCCTTAGGACAAATGTTAGGTAAGACTGCATGCTGTCTATCTTTTGGGGCTCACAGCTCTCTTTATGCTGACAGTTTACAATATAGCATTGCCTGCCCAACATCCAGGACATATCACAGCCGGAATGGTTACAACAAGCTGTAGTGCAGTCTGACATAGTTCTAGCGTTTGGCACTCTCATTAGGCGTGTCTTTTGTAAGTTAGGCGTTATAGCTGCATTAGTGAACGTGGCCCCCTCTTTGCACTGGTCACACAGATAACCTGGAGAGTACACAAACAAACAACATATTTTGGAACAGCGATATGTGACAAACAGAACTGTTGATTCAGCCGAGTGCTCTAAATTGTAGTTATTTTTAACTGAGTAAAGCAAGTATGTCATTTTAATCACATGAAATAAATAAATAATTTTATTTTTCATTTTGTCCAATTTTTTTATATTGTGCATAATGTGTTTGTGTGTATTGTATAAATTGCTAATTTGCAGTCCCGCTAATTTAGAACTTAGTGCGGTGCAAACCTTCTATAATAATAGGCATGAATTTTACAAGTATGATGGTCAGCATTTTAACTACATCCCGTTTTGAAGTAGTCTCTAATGCTGGAGACTGCTAGTTGCAACAAATATTAACAACCAAATAGTTTCTTCTAAATGTTACTTTTTACAATGTTACATTAAATCTGGGTACACACTATAAGATTCTGCCCAACGATACTAAAGACGAGACCGATTCAGACCGACCTAAACGATCAGGAAAAAGGCAGTTATACACCATACACACTACCCAACAATCGGTACTGTAAGATTTGCACATTCATGATTGCACGGGAAGAATTTACGGACAAATTTGGAACCCGTTGAGAAATAAAATAATTGATAAACTGCTCCACACATGGAGCAATTTATTATCTAATGTGTCCATATGAGAAAATATATGTGGGAATGACGAAGACATTGTAGATGGAACACATCTACAATATCAACAATATAATAACAGATTCTGATGCTTATTATATAATATTATCTCCACTCATGTGCATATACTGTATATAAAAAAAGCTGCTGTGTGGTACAAACCGGGGGTGATCCTAGCACGGATGGGCTCACAGCAGTCATATAGTAGAGACTGCTAGCAAGCAAAGTGCAACTGAATTCAGTAGTATATAACCAAACTGCAGTGCCCAATTCTGATACTTTTGTTGCAACTGAGAAATATACATCAATACTTTGGGCTTATGTATCAAGCTGTTTGATATAGAAAATTATGCAGAAACCGCAGTTTTTGCATAATTTTTTGCATTGTTCCTATGTACTAAAAGCGCAATGCAGGAGATTCCACAGAAATCTCTGGCAAAGAGCTAATTAGCGCTGCAGATCGCAGTCCCCATTATTATCACTGGGGACTACTTATCTGATCACTACTGTACTAAACTTCAAAAAGCAAAGCTTTTCGGCCACGGTAGTTTACACCATCTTTATATGGTGTAAACTACTATAAGCCTATGGGGGCTCCAGGGGCAGGAGAGAGATCTTTCGATCTCTCCCCCGCAGCCCCCAGCCAGTTCTGGAAGCTGACAGTGTCAGCTTCCCCTGGGGAAGTCTTTCACTTCTGTGAAAGACCTCCTAAATGCAGGAGGTTATAATTTGCAGGGACATCGGTTACCGAAAACGCTGTCCCTATGAGTACCCTGTAGTACATAGCCAGGATATTTTTATTAAAAATGAAAATATCCTCGGCGAGATAGGTACATAATAATCGTGACTGGTCTGCGATCATAAGTACATAGACCCTTTTGTATCAAGTTCAATGTGTGATTGGCAGCACAAATGTCTGCTTTACAGTCTATTGCCTAATATTTTGAGTATTAAACTGAATGATCAGTTTAATATTCCACTTACTATCTCCTGATAAATCGGAGTAAGACAGAGGGGAGTGAAATAACTAAAATAAGAAAATAAAAATTGATGAATAATGAGTCTATGAGGTATGAAAACATAAGGATCTTTTGATTGAGACATCAGAATAGCCATAATATGGGTAATTAAACTGTGTCTCTATACATAGCAACGATTATAAATAACAGTTTACTTGGAGATACACAAAATGGAGTATGACATCTAGGACTAAACTAAACCCCTGATTAAATATAGAGCATATGTTGGCTGTAAGTTCTCTTAAATTTCACAGCTACAATAACATATCCCAATATTTGGGTAATGTAGCAAGAATTGAATTGAACTTACAATCTACAACAGGGAGTTGGTGATCCACAGGGCATTATACTAAAGGTGTAATAAGCTCAGTTCATGTATGGTTTCTTTTTGAATTGACTACGTAGTCATTATAGTGATAATACTGCTAAAAACACTGCACATAGATGATCTGCATCGCACAGGGATGTGTGTGACATTGTACAGCCTTATATTAATATTTTTCTTCTTTACAGTTTTGTTTTATTTCACTGTTTTTAAAGAAATATATTTTCACTAAGTTAAGTGGTTATTAATAATGTTAAGAAAAGTTATATTTTACATGAGAAAACAAAAAAATTAAAATAAAAATTAGAAACAGGATTTTGTGCACCCCTTAGAATAGGGGTAGGCAATAAGTGCCCCCTGTCCAGCTGTTGTAGAACTACACATCCCAACATGTCCTGCCACAGTTTTGCCATTTGGCCATGCTAATATGGTTGCAATGCATGCTGGAGAGTCGCTTATTGCCCACTCCTGCCTTAGAAAGACTACTTTTTCTAGCATTTATTTTATTTAACAGGTGAGTTTGGTAGTAAGATCCCTATGTGGCATGATTCACCACCAGACTTTATCACTGACGTTATAAATCAGAGTTCTTCACAAAGAGATTATATCGTCTGTGGTCATTCCAGCTGCTGTAAACCCAATACATCATGGGTTACCCCAGTTATGCAGACATTCACCTACTTTGGACTGGCACAAGCCTTGGTTACAACCTCTCAGGTTCCAGACTCTGAAAGGATCCTGATAAACTCTTTGCTATTGCTATCAGGTCAAGAATCATTGGCTTAAAAGCCATTCAACAATTTCTAGGTTTTAGCAACTATTACCAAAATTTCATTAAAAACTATTCCTCCGTGGTAACTTCTATCACCGCTCTGACTAGGAAACATAAAGATACAAAATTATTGGCCTTAAGAGTTAGAAGACGCCCATTTCTTAAACAGCTCTTTGTTTCCAATACTGAGGTGACGTGTACTTAATTCACCTTTATACCTGTACATGGATGCCTCCACAGTAGGTGTTGTACTTTCCAATAGAAGTTCGCTTGGAAAATGGCATCCCTGTTCCTTCTTTCACGTACATTTCTGGATCCTGAGAAAAATGATGCCATAGGCGACAAGGAACTGTTGACAAATAAACTGGTTTTGCAGGAGTGGCATCATCTTTTGGAGGGGGTGATATATTCCGCAGCGCTTTACAGAGAATATTTGGCCATTCACATCAGTCCCTGCCCCAATGGAGCTTACAATCTAAATTTCCTACTACAGTGTCCAGTCTCTGTTTCCTTCCAGTTCTGACCCAGCTTTCCTGATGATTCTGCCTGCCCTCTGATCCTGATATAGTATTACTTTGTACTGGTCCTGGCTATGTACAACTGCTCCTCCATCTGCTCCCCACTACAAGGTTGACCCAGTCTCATTGTCCATACTCCTGACTGTCTGCTATCCAGGTTCCTCCACCCTCTCCTGGACTTTATTCTATATTACCAGTCTGTTACATAATGAACAGTGTACCAGGCGCAGCAAAGTCCAAATCCCCTTGTTGAAATCGTACTTGTTGAAAACCACCAGGTGCATTTGATTCCGCGCCTGTTATGGGAGGCACCAATCCTAGTTCAAAGTACCAGGTCCATGAAATCCTTGCTCAATTGTTACACTGCTTTACTGGCTCACTATCCCTATCCCCCTCATCACGTCAACTCCACCCAGATAACTGCCTCTCACACCCAGGCCAATATTTCTACACCTAATCTTCATATGTAAAGGTGCTCATCCATTAGCAGACATGAAAACGACTGCATGATTACGACATTATAATTGTGCAGTCGTTTGTAAGTCTGTGATGAGCCTACACTGAACGAGCAGTCTTTCAGTGCAGGCTCATCAATCATCTGGAAACATGCTGAACCTGACAATATCGTCAGATTGTCCAGCACATTTGCACGATGATAGATATCGGAAGTGACCAGTGGATACGCGCATCGATGGTCGTTTAAGACATTTTTACAAACGATTTGCAAGCGATTTGCAAATGATTGAACGATAACGATATCATTATCGTTCAATCGCTCACATAAATCGTCTAGTGGATGGGCACCTTAAGCTATCAAAGACAGGGCCCCCACTCCTCTTGTTCTTCCCTTAGAACTTATAATGCCACCTGTGCTCCTTATTTTATCTTTTAAATTTATGTGTCCAATAGTGATTGCCCTCATGTAGGGTACAGGTTCATCGGGTGCCGATTTGTGTCCTCAATGTGACTCACCACCAGTTGCCCTACTATTACATATATTATGTATGTCCCCGAAGACGGGGGACAGGTCCCCGAAACGTCGGCAATAAAGGACTTTTAAGCCTGCAGAGTGCCGCCTATTTGTTGTTCCCTATATATATATATATATCATTGTTCCCTCTAGCGGGAAGGGCAGGGTGCTTGGGGGGGTTGCCCAAAAAAAAAAAAGCATGGCAACCAGGGAGGGGCATGTCCTTGGAATAGATGCGTGCGGCGTCTATTCACCTGGCGGTGATCGGTCATTGCAACTTGTCCCACCCACGGGACACTGGGCAGGGCAAATTTATCCCTTTTAAAATCACTGTGGACACTGGTCAGGGTGCGGCACCCCGCTAAAACAAGCTAGCGGGAACACTATATGTATGCTCTATCCTCATCACTTGTCCCCACCTTCAGTAGGCAGGGTACACATCAGAACGATGTGTATCTCGACCGACGGCCTGACCGACGAGACGAGATGTCGAACTGTCGTACACACTGAACGATATAGCGCATGATTGTGCGCTATATTGTTCATGGCAGCATTCAGCTGTATGCAATCTCTGCGGTGCACATGGGGCACACTGCCAGAGTCTACTGCACCGCCGGAGAGGAGGAGGCCAGATCGGATGTGTACAATATGCTGCTCCAAACGGCAGGATTGGACAATATATCGTCTGATGTGTACTCACCCTTAATTTTATTGCTTTGTGCTGTTCCTAAGATCCTCAGTATACATTGTATTCTGCTTATGATATGTAAAATTACAATGTTACTATGTATATTATTTGAATGACACTGCTGACATTTTGGGTGCCTTAAAGTAAAAGATAATAACAAATTGATTTAAGCAAAAAAGAAGAACTTGTTCAAATGAAATGTTCAGAATTGTGATTAAATTACTCTTACCAGTAACTGAGCACAACCAGATGAACAAAGTGTATAAACACAAAGTCATGATGTCACGTGCCGCCATTATAGGAGGTCAGAAAACGCCCTCTTTTGTGAGTTATATATATTCATGTATGAGCCTGTAGAAGAACAAACAAACAAAATAACATTTAAAGACAACCACAGCCAACAAAATAACATTGCTCATTTTTAGTGTACACCATTAAGTTTCCATTTGTTTTCTAAAAGATGCAACTGATAGGGCTTTATTTTCGAAGCAGAAATCTTTATTTATATTGTTTACATAGTGTTGCAAAATAAATATATATTTTGATATTTTATAAAATTATATGGACAATAAAAATAGCAAATTTATCACCAATTTTACTGGGCTACTTGTAATGGTTATATGGACACCAAATATGTGCACTTTAGTTAATATCTGCCTCAATAGTAGAGTCAAAGAGCAAATAAAATATGCACAATAGCCTGAAAATATTTTTTCTCTGATGGCATATAGTGACTGCAGAGGGCTGTGGGTAAAGTGTGAGTGAGTGGACCAAAAGAGATGGATGGGCATTATTTTTGGAGCATGAAATAGCTTCATTTTGTGCCTCTTCTATCCAACACCTTGTAAGGAGAGTGAGCTGAACTGCAACCAAATCTCTATGCTGGCAGCCTGAATTCCCCAATGTCAAATTAATGGCATAGAGGAGGGGACGGCTCAAATATTCAGTGTGGACAGAATTCAGCTGACAGCTTGAAGCCCCTGGTGTTGGGGAAGGTGCACGTAGGGAGGTGGGGGGGGATTTGCTGGGGAGAGATCTTAAGCCACTACATTATAAAACATCAGAGGTTGCAGGGGCAAACGCAGGATAATTAAAGAGGGTTTTCCGAGTCCTCAATTCGGAACAAAGAAAAAGCAATTTTATATAATATATATATATATTATTTATTAACAGTTTCTTATATAGCGCAGTATATTCCATTGCACTTTACAATTTGAAACGACATTAACAACATTAATTAATTAAAACTGGATTGTAAGAGACAGACAAAGGTTGGTGGGCCCTGCTCGCAAGCTTACAATCTATAGGGAAATAGGTGTTGATACACAAGGATAGGTGCTACATATTGCAAATTGGTCCAGTCAGATTGCAGAGGTTATTGGTGCGCTGTATGATCCAGTCACACAGGAAAGTTGGCCTAGGGTTAGGAGGTTGTGAAATTGAAGAAAGAGAAAATGTGATATGTGTATACTATAAGGGAGTTAGATAGGGAAGCTATAAAGGTTATGTAGGAGATTCTGGAATCTGATAAGCTTGTCTGAAGAGTTGAGTTTTCAGAGAACGCTTGAATGTTTGGAGGCTAGCGGAAAGTCTTATTGTGCGTGGGAGGGCATTCCACAGGGTGGGTGCAGGACGAAAAAAGTCCTGTAACCGTGAAAGGGAACAAGTAATGAGTAAGGAGGAGAGGCGCAGATCTTGTGCAGAGCGGAGATGTTGGGTTGGAAGATATTTTGAGATAAGTGTAGAGATGTATGTTGGTGTATATTGGTTACATAGCGCTTGAATAGGAACATCAAGTCCGAAATGCATTGTTCGGCGGCCAAAACTATCTAAATTTGGGACTTTGGATCTACCATTCTTCAAAGGGCTAAAGCGCTTGTGGTGTGTTGTGGATCTCAGCCTGAATCCGGACGACGGCTCCATAACAACAGTTTACATACACCACGGGACCAATATGATATGAACTGAAAGATCCCACTATATATGTTTATCCTGCCCGTTACATTGATTCTGGACCATGTATATGGTCATTTAGTAATGTCCAAATTTATTTTTGTCTGTGCTTTTTTAATAAATGTGTTTACTTTTTGGATAATTCGGTCTCGTTTTCAGTAAATTGAGTACCTATTAATTTATATTGACGTATAATCTACTGTACATCTAACATCAAGGAGCACTGTGTTTTATCCAATTACCTACTTTTTACTATTGCATTTGAGTATAGGTGTTTTACTCACTATATTGAATTGAACCTGTTGCATATTTGGTGTGCACTGAGCCAGATAAGATTATTTCAATACTGTGTTGATCATTGGTGTGTGTGCAGGGGGGGTTTCTAGGTTTCTAGGTACTTAGAACCTGAGTGCGCCACCTATCTACGTTGTATGTAGATCCTCCGGGGGTTGAGAACACACCACCATCGAAGCAACAACGGACGCAAACCAACTTCTCGAGTAAGTCCTGGGCTGCTCAGATTCCGGATCAACGGTTTCCCTGAACCTAGCCACTGAGACTGTGGGTCTGCGAATAGGAACACAGCCAGAAGCGAAGACACACCCCTGGAACTCCCATAACATGACCACGGACCAGTCTCTTTTTGCAAACACTTTCAGTCACCTCCCCAATTCCACCCAGGAACGCCCATGGATTGCAGAGACCTGCTCAGGAACTTGCAATAACCGAGACATTGCGAAAGCAAACTCAAATAATAGTTTGAGCCTGCGCAGTGGGACATTCCATAGAGAAACAACCGGTAACATTGAGTAACATCAGACAGTTCATGAAGCCCAGACCATACTCAGGATTTGCTTACTTCAGCGCACACTATGAGGCCTCAGGCGGCATCTGGTATCGTAGTGGCTAATTTATGCATGCCCATGCAATGGAGTTGAAATGCACTGGCATTCCTGCGTTTGCCTGATCATCCCCCCCCCAGTCACCACCCACAAATGGTACTTTCTGTTAATCGCTCTGCCATGGGTCTGCATATCCTCTGCAATCTCTGTCCCGATCACAGTGGCCAGTTTTCCCACTGCGATGCATACCATGCGCATTACGCAGCAATCGGCCGATCGCGTGCGTATAAGCAACTGCGTTCCTTGCTGAATCAGGCCCTCAGTCACCAGTACAGCTGAGCAATGCTCAGTTTCCCGGTGATACTGGCTTGGAGCAGTAAAAAAGCAACTCATTCCATTGCCGGCAGTCGTGAACCCTTTGGCACGTGTGCATCCCGGTATTATAATTTATTTTAAATATTTTAAATATATTAATACTTACTTTTATAATATTTATTACTATCATTATTACAGGTGATCCAAGTAATTTATCTGGAGTCTACATGCAGCTACATTCATTTTAGTTCCTTGCAGAGACAGCGTTCATTGTACTGATAGGCAGCCTCAGACCACCACCACCACCACCACCAATGGCCCGCGGTCCCTGTGCCCTAGGCAGCTGGCGAGTGGTACTGTAGCTCCGGAACAAAGGAGGTGAACCTTTGCACTAGTTTACAGAAGAATATCAGCCTGAACCCCGTACAGATTTTGATTTAATTTTAAGAGAGAGAGGAAAGAGTTATCTCAAAGTGGAGCACATTTTTTAAAACATAACTTTTAATGCATATTATTATTTAAAATTTGTGTAACGTTAGCAAAATATTGTTTAAAACCAATAAACAATAAATAATTAATAATAATAAAAAATTTGAAAATAAAAAGAAGAAAAGAAACCTGTGGATTCCTTGTCAATGCTTTCCTTCCTATTTACTCTGAATATGTGTGTGTGCATGTTTATTTATATATTAGGTGTTCTTGTTAGTATTAGTAGAGCAAAGTCACAATTATTCTGCATGCAAGTAACCTTTCAATTGGATTCCTGTCAGGGGCGTTTCTAGAGAGGAGGGGACCTGTGTGCAGTCTCCAACACAGGCCCCCTCCTCTCCGCCTGGTGGCCGGCAGCACACTGAGCTGTGCGCGCCCAGCGCCGGAGTTATAGACTCTGGGCACTTTATTTTATTATCCTGTACTAGATTAATCTGGCTATATTACAGACAATCTTATAGTTTAAACTATTATATTATTTGCAAAATAGATAATTACATAGGTAGATTCAGCTAGAAAGGGGTAAATATATTGTCTGTTTACCAGATTGTACTGGATGAATTTCAGACAAAACTGAAAATAACATTATATTCTTAGTAATTACCAGATCTTATCCAGCTATTGAGCACAATTAGGTTCTAATATAAGCCACATAAATGTTCCATATATATTACTGTATATTAGTTCTTATTCCACCTTGCTATAGCCCTGATCATTTTCTCTTGTACTGTAAAAATCCTGTGACCAAACATTTCTTCACTCACCGACTGTGTAAAAGTTTATTATACACTGCTCAATCTTATTAAACAAATGCTTATGTAATTCTTTAAAATAATAATAAATGAACTATGTATTAAATTATATTCATCCTTCTTTTACACAGCAACTAAACTGGCCTACAAAATTTCAGACAGTCAGGTTGGGATTTCTCCCTGGCACAGCTATAGTTAAATGTCTGTAAGGTCATAGTGATGCGCCATAATAACTGATAACATCACAGGCATTACGTCAGTTTGCATTGTAACCTTTTTAAGTGCTCCTCTGTCTTTCAATGCTTCACAGTGCTTTGCGCTCAGTGCTGCTATATCTCAGTGCAGCTTCAACTTGTTCACTCATTGACTGTTCATAGAGAGAGCAGGATTCTAGTACGAATCAGATAAGGAACACGAGTTCCTACTTATTTTGTTTATGTGCCTCCCGATTTCTGGTGAACTCTACACTAGGCCTCTTCCAGCTGGACGGACAGATGCCTCCATGGAAGAGCCTTCCAAAAAACACTTTAAGGAATGGCTATATGAGTGCCATCATGTGCATCATCAGGAATAACATCATGTGCACCATGAGGCCAGCATCATGTGCGCCATCAGGAACAGCATTATGTGCAGCATCAGGAACAACATCATGCGCACCATCAGGAACAACATCATGTGCACCAAGAGGAACGGCATCATGTGCACCAAGAGGAACGGCATCATGTGCACCAAGAGGAACGGCATCATGTGCACCATCAGGAACGGCATCATGTGCACCATCAGGAACGGCATCATGTGCACCATCAGGAACGGCATCATGCGCACCATCAGGAACAACATCATGCGCACCATCAGGAACAACATCATGCGCACCATCAGGAACAACATCATGTGCACCATGAGGAACAGCATCATGTGCGCCATCAGGAACGGCATCATAAGCGCTATCAGGAAGGCCATCAGACTTCTGGGTTCCGTGTCTGGAATGGTGAAGTGGCTGCTGATTGCTGTGGCAGCCTGTGCAGTATTTGTATGTCTATGCTTGTACTGCTTGGACAAATGGCTGCACAGATATGGGGACAAAATACCCTTTGACCAACTGGGAGTATTAAAAAGCAATCCTAACCTTCACCTACAGCAATTCCATCTACCAGCTCCATCAACAAAGGGTCAAGACAAGTGCTTTTGCTTCTCCAAGCAAGATTCCACAAAGCATCAGGATCACCTCCTTCCACATTTCTTTATCTGCCTCCTGCTTCCATGTGTCCTATACGCCAGACCTTTCCCAGATGGCTGGGACAATCATACCCTATGATGGCTGAAGCATTAATAGATCATCATCAGGAATGACATTGGAAACGGCATCAGGCATCATTGTGCATGTGCTGTTTGCACAAATGTGGTGACAAAATACTATATGACAAATTACAAGCAAGGAATGTCGTGCCTTAAATTGAACTATAGGAATTCCACCAGCCAGATCCAGCCACAAAGGGACAAAGTCGTATACATTATATTATATAGCAATATAGTACAACTTGCTAAATTAAATTGGTAATGATGTGATTGATGTGGTTTTAGTAACTGATTAGCTCTGTCACATTACTCTGGTACACACTCAGTGTCATGTAGAAATGAGCAAACCGAGTTATGTTGGGGAACCTGCATGCAGCCATTGGCAGAAGCAATGGATATATAAGTTATGTCTGGCTGTCAATATGGATCTTGTGTGCAATATTTGTTGTTCTGTGCCCAAATTTTGTATGTAGTACTGTATGTGGATTACTAATAATAACATAGAGAAGAAACGGGTGGTACCAGCGGTTGTGCAGCACCGCAATAAAGGGGCTCACTGACTCATTATAGTACGCCGCCGCTGCACTGCGGGCCTTAGCAAAGAAGAGATGTGGTCTGGCCGCAGAGGGGTCCTCCTGGTTCTCACCTTTCCTCCCTCCATCTCTCCACGAGTTCCTGTGGATTTCTTCTTCCCTGCAGCTCTACCGTGGGCCCAGGTACGTAAATTGTAATACATGTAATATATTTGTCACCCACTGCCTGTCACACAATGCCTCTCCCCGTCACCCTCTGCCTTCCCCTATTACCCACTCCCCGTCACCCTCCGTCTCCCCCTTTATTTTGGAATTCATCCTCATTTGAAGCTGTGCCCACAGAACATTCCAATACAGTATGGATAATATTTTAAAACAGGCACATACATTTTATACTAATGGTACGCAGTTACCTTACTCATTTCATAAATTTTTACTGTTTATACTACACTAATAGCTCTTTATCAACGATTCTTATTACAGGCAGCATATTTAATTTAGTATCACAGAGCTACTACTGATTATGCCTTCGGTATTTAACATAACTTACCTCTCCAGCGAGGTCCAGCAGTTTCCCTCTCCTCGGCGGTGTTCTCCACTGTGCTGCTGGTAACCTACCACTGCCAGCGATGGGCAGCTGTGCAAAGCGCAGGCGCGATGGTCATCTGCGTGTAAGCTGTGCAGCCAGCAGGGACTCAGCAAGGCCTCTAAGGTTTCACTGAATCCGGAAAGGCTTTTACTGGAACCCCATCGCTATAGTATGGCGTTAGCGATGGTGACAAACGGCTGTGAGCTTATCTTACTACTGTTTGTTAGATACTGAATTGAGGACATAACATTAGCAAGTGCTAAAGGGGTTATGTCTCATTGTTAAATGGAACCTTATGAGCGGACGGCCCCTTTTCTTTATTTAGGATTTACAAAAGGGGTGTAAATATGGAACTGCCGATAGGGTGGGTAACGTGCAGCATTAACTTCAGCTGGCCAATGGGAAAGTGATGCCAGGCAGAATCTAGTACCTGCCAAAAAAAATAAAAGGACAGGGATTGGTGTACAGACAAAGGGGAAGAGAGAAAGGGGGATGTCTATTGAGGTGTAAGTCAGTAGAAGCTCAAAACATGACATCCACATACATTTTCACAATATTTTTACTTTAGTACCCACTAAATGATTGAAAATAGTGTAACTTCTAGTTTAGAAAGTGTAGGAAGTTTGGAAACTGCAGCAAGCTGAGGTAGGTCCCTTATAATTCTACAATTCTGGTGACTAGCCATCCACAGCCTAATACAGTAATTTCATCTAGGAAGTGTAGGAAGTTTGGAAACTGCAGCAAGCTGAGGTAGGTCCCTTATAATTCTACAATTCTGGTGACTAGCCATCCACAGCCTAATACAGTAATTTCATCCTTTTCAACTCGAGGCACACTACATGATTTTACAATTGCCAAGGCACACTATCCGGCGATGTGGTGTGCGTGACTAATGAAAATACATAAACATTGTTCCATACTTGCCAACTCTCTCTGATTGTCAGGGAGACTCCCTAAAATAGTAGCAACCTCCCTGTCTCCCTGATTGCACATTACCCCCATTATGAAGTGGTTATATAAAAAACCCCAGAGATATATACATTCAAATGGGATCATTAGTATCATTTCCCTGCATTGGTTATAAGGTACAATGATCCCTATGGTTGCATTTTCTGAAAAGTATCGGTGTGTTTTCATGAATAAGTAGATCTTACTAACTGCCTTGAGTCTCATTTACATTTATATATAAATCAATTTATGACACGCCTCTCAGATGTAGCAGTACACGCCCACTTTACTGCGGCACTCATAGGTGTTGCTTTCACAATCTCCCTGAAATGATTCTTCAAAAGTAGGCATGTATGCATTGGTTCCCACATAAAAAAATACACACCCATTGGCTTCCACAGGAATAAAACATGCTACATTGGCTTCCACAGGAATTAAACATACTACATTGGCCTCCAAAGGAATTAAACATACTACATTGGCCTCCAAAGGAATTAAACATACTACATTGGCCTTCTCAGGAATAAAACACACTACAGTACAAGTGCGCTGAGTTGACCAGCACAGTGGTTGAAAGATGATGGCCTAATATAAAAAAACAGTTCTGGCCCAAGGCATAGACCATATAGGTAAATATCTAGGTCACCAATGCTCCAGGGTGGCGTTGAGCATGCACGGCGGCTGCCCACATATCGCCTAGCACGCAGACCACATGGCCTCTCCCAGCAGTCGCCTATAAGGAGACAGAGTGCATGAATTTGTTGCATAATCATGTGAACTAGGGACTGTCATACGTGGCATAATCATGTGAACAAGGGACTGTCATACGTGTCATAATCATGTAAACTGGGGGCATCAATTTGTAGCATAATCTTGTCAGTATTAAGTATCGCACTCAAGAACACATTAGTTTGGATGTTGTGTCTATTTTGTTGTGTGCATTTTGCACAATACCCTTATTTATACAGTAGAACTTCTTGTTATTTTAGATTATATTTCTGTGGTTAGTTCCTTGATATTTATATCATAGATTTGTGGTTTGTACATTTAACACTAGTTTCTTTAAAAATATAAAATCTCAAAGACATACATCTGTATAGTATGTGAGTGTATGAACACTATTCTTTGTGGTGGGACTGGCTGTAATTTAATGGGTACCACTTATAATGTTCCCCAGGGCACCACATTGGTCAGGGCTGGATCTGATTTAAAAAAAAAAAAAAAAGTAATACTATATAATGTATTTCATATTCAATTAAAGTATTTAACTGCTGCTTGACTACAAACCTCAATCAAGGTAGGTTCTTTAAACAGCAGAGTGATAGAGTAAGATATATTCTAATATATAATATATTTGCATGCATTTTTACTCTGATTACATAGTAGTCGTCATGTAAAATGGCTGGCTCTTTTATTTTAATTTAAAATTAGATCATAAAACAATGGTGAGAGGAGACGCTACAAATGATTGGAAAAATGTGATTATGGTAGTAATTTGTGCAGAGTGATTCATCCATTAGTAGTAATACTTAGTCATGAAGCTGCTATCAGTATCTACATTGCAAAATAAAGATTATTTAATACAATGTACCTACTTCCTACAGCTGCCAAATTGACTGCCAAACAAACATACATGAATGTTACCAGCTTTGATGGTGCAATATGTAGTAACAGTTTCTAGCTGTAAAGGAGCTCCCATGTGGTAGGTGATAAAACATAAATTAGCATGATCATGCAGTTTCTGGCCCAAGCTAGCTGATTCAGAGCAGGAATTGGTTATGGCTAGTCAGGAAGGACTAGCAATTCCTGCAGAAAACATTGAGCCTCTTGTGTCTTACCTGCGTTGCTGATGATGGAGATGAGATGCTGGCTGCTGCTTGTGAGACGCCCGAGATGCTGGCTGCTGCTTGTGAGACGCCCCCAAATGCTGGCTGCTGCTTGTGAGACGCCCGAGATGCTGGCTGCTGCTTGTGAGAGGCACGTCTGTGTGTCTCTTGTTGCCTGATGTCTTCCTGTCTTTCTCATGTTCACAGATGGGCTGGAGGTGAGGGGAGTGGTGGAGCTGCTATTACTGCAGGGGGTGGAGGTGGGGCTGGTGCTAGTCTGTATCTCTGTGGATGAGACAAGAAGATCTGTGCTGCTTGTTTGTGTACACATGATAATAAATGAATAGTGCTTTAATAGAATTTAATGTTCATGTAAGAGATATATATTTTTATTGGTGTGAATATTATCTGGAAACATTTTGATGCTGTCATAATCATTCTGATTTTTTCAGGATGATTTGACCATACAGATAAGATGATTAGAAATGGTTTTACCTCGCTGTTGTGCTGTTCACCTAGAATCCTACCAGGAGCATACGTTTGAGGTACAAAATGGCTGCACATGTGGAGGAGCAGATGTTAGCACAGACAGAGGGGCATGGTTGGGTGGGGATGGGGGAAGATCCCACTGACATACGGAAGAGGCGCTTTTCATGTTGAGGTGTAGTGCAAAAATCTAATTTTCTGTGGGATGGAGAATGTTCCTAGCCATGCACAGCCATTCCCCCTGGCTGACAACTTCCCATGCACAAAGCACTGGGTTATAAAAATAAATAGTTGGTTAAAAATGGAGAAGGAAGAAATGAAAAGAAAGAAGAAACTGTCTTGGCCAGCTTGGAGCTGCAATTCACTATACCAAGTGTGGTGTAGTGGAAGCCCAGGCTACGTATTGCTAGTACTGGCTGAGGATATGGGGGTGGGGAGTCGCTGACCTTTTTTATTATCTCATTTTGTTTGCACAAGGCACATTAAACTCTACATGGAGGGCTGTCATTATTACAGATAGCAAATGCACCTTTCTGCCAAACAGTAAATATATAATCAGCCTTTAGTGGATGATGTATTTCTAATGCTGGGTATACACCGATCAATTATCGTCCCAATCAGCCAATAATGGTCAGGTTGATAGCTGAACAGTGTATTGGCGCGACTGAGCAGTAATTATCAGTCTGGATCAGATGGAAACTGATCAATTTCCTGATTCCGGTGAAAATGTGAAACCAACTTAGGGATGAAGGACGGCCGAATGCGGAGAACCGTCCGGTCCGCATGAAAAAACAAAAGGGGAGAGCTGGCAGAGCTTCCACATTAGCCACCATAATTCCACTGACTCTAGTGGCTGAAAGGGAGCCAGCTGGAGAGCAGCCAGCACTAGTGCAAGTTTTTAGAAGTGGACTTGTTGCCTATAGCAACCAATCAGATTCTAGTTATTATCTTCTAGAAGGTGCTAGATAAATGTTAAGTGGTATCTGATTGGTTGCTATGGGCAACAACTCCACAACTAAAAACTCGCACTATAGTAAATATATCCCTAGGTTAAAGTCCCATGGTGTACCAGGTAGAACATAAGGCGGCTGGACATCCAATACCCCCTGCATGATAGAGTCATCTGTGCAATGATGCGCTCCACTTCTGGCCCAAATAAGGATTGTCCCATGAAAGGTATTGTCTCCAAAATCATCTTAGATTTATTATCCGCCTGCCAAGAGCGCAACCAGAGCTACCTTCTGCCTGAGATACAGAAGGCTGATATACCGGAAAGGAGAGAAATAACATCCAAGGATGCAAGACTTCTATAAATGGAAGTCTGCTTAAGGTTGTCTACCAGGGCTAGGAGATCCAAAGGGTCTGCTCCCGCTTGAATAGCCTCTGTTAATTGGTCTGACCAAGTCTCTATAGCTTTGGTAGCCCAGGCCCTCCCCAACACTGGATGCAGGGTAGTAATTGTCAATGAGAATAAAGATTTAAGTAAGGGTTGACACCTATGATCCGTAGAATCCTTTAAGGCGACCGCAGTAGTTGTTGTAAGATCCGTGGCCTTGGCTAAACGGGCAATAGAGACATCCACTGCTGGAGGTACCTCCCACGCTGCTGTATCCTTCTCAGCAAAGGGATAAATAAACTTAAAACCTGCTGGGAGCTTAAATCGCTTATCTGGTTTAAGTCATGCTTTGCCCAAAACGTCAGAAAAATTAGTAAATGAAGGAAAAGTCAAAACCTGTTTCTTCTTTCTCTTAAGTAAGCCTGAAGGAGCTGCCGAGGCAAAAGACTCCTGATCCTCAATTTTCAGGATCTGGCAGATAGCCTGAATAAGCTCAGTGACTCCCAGACTGTCTTACAATCCGGAATGGTCTAGCCAGTTTTGATCAACCACTTCTGCAGAGGATCCCTCTGAATCCTCTACCCCAAAAATGCACAATCTGTGCAGGCTGGCGTTTACAGGCACTAGTCCCAGACGAACCCTGGACTGCTCCTAATGATGAACAGACCCTAGAAAGTCTATCCATCTGTAGAGTCAACCCCCATATCTACAGGCTTACTGAGTATATTAAGGAAGGGGACTGAGCCGATGGCGTCTGCTGCAGAGCCAAGGGAACTGAAGCACTTACCTCAGCCTGGCTACGGGCATCACATACTTATTTGGCTAAGTTTGCAATGAACTAAGCCATGGGTCTTCAACCTTGGCCCTCCAGCTGCTGTGGAACTACACATCCCAGCATGCCTTGCCACCGTTTTGATATAACAGCATGCTAAAACTGTGGCAGGGCATTCTGGGATCTGTAGTTCCATAGCAGCTGGAGGGCCAAGGTTGAAGACCACTGGACTAAGCCATTACCTTCACCCATGTTGGTAACACCTCCTCTGGTGGAGTTTCCCTGGCCGATTATTCACCAAGCGCCTAAGCCTTACGATCTGTACCCCCTGCTCCTTACTCCCTTTAAGAAGTTTGGCAGAACATTTAAAACATGTATAATGTTCCACATGCACAGACCCCTGGGAAGTCAATCTCCCTTTGCAGACATACTGTCACCACTAGTGGTGACACTCGCAGAGATAAAATCACAAGACCTGTGTCCTTAATCTGTACCCCCCCCTCAAACTATATCAAAGCAATACAATAATTTGATAGTTTGATACTACCACCTTAAGTAATAAAAAGAGCTGAACTATATATGTTTAATACTCACTAGCTTGTCTGAACATACAATATATATAAGTCAAGCCACCAAGAAAGAAAAAAACGCACACCAAAAAAAACAAGAATACCTACCTTCAGTTATTACTAACTAACTGATAAATGCACCAGCAGAAAACAACTACAATGATTTTCAGTTTGTACAATATTACACTCATCAGCCTCCGGACTCCTCAGATGTAACATGGAGCAGAGCAGCTGCCTTCCTTTTCAAGCAGCGCTGGGAAGCAGCTGGATGTGGCCTGACTCAGGACCTCCCACTGGCACCTAATACAGGGGGGGAAAAAACAAGGCTAGAAATAAATAAACAAGCTCTAACAATATCTTCAGGAGCTAAGGGAAGGTATATGAGGAAGGGGGAATTTCAGCTTAACCATTTAGTGCCTACTCCTGTGCCTCTCCTTCATCACCCAGCGTCAGTGCTCTCCAGATAGCATGAAAGAGGAAAGTGAATGTAAACCTACTACAGTGAAAACTTCACAACACTTTATAATATTTGAGGCCCTAATACTCCAAACCACACCATCAGGCTCCAGGAGCTGCCCTGGTGCAAAAAATGTGTTACCCATAATCAAATATTTATGGAGAATAAGGTGGCACTCTCCTTACCTATGATCGCACAGGTCCTTCCACTGCATGTCAACAGTAAATCTAAAGCTATTCTATGATACAACACAACCGTCCTGATTGCAGAGAGCTATACACTTATATGAGATTGTCAAATCAGCTTCATTACTGACCCTCTCTAATGTACAAGTCAGTGGCTGCACCACTACAATGTCTTAGCGTCAATCATAAACTGGATTTGGAAAAGACAGAGGGCCTGCTTCAGCAAGGAATGCAGTTCCTATTACGCACGCAATCGGTCGATTGCTGCATACTGCACATGCATAGCAGTGCGCGAACTAGCAATTGCGTTCAGAACTGCGATTGCAGAGGCTGCGCAGACCCAGAGCAGAGTGATTGACTGGAAGTGCTGTTTTTGGTGGTGACGGGGGGGGTGGTCGGGCGAACGTGGACATGCCAGTGCATTGCAACGCTGTTGCAGGGGCGTGCATAAATTATACACTGCGTGGCCATAAGCAGCCATAGCACTGATAGCTTGTGTGGCTGGTAGCAATTTCTGAGTAAGGTCAGGGCATATGGGTCCGATGTTACCGATTGTTTTGCTATGTTGACCTTGTATACAGATGTAAGGGGAAGTGGGCGTCCTTATGTCTTATGTCCTTATGTGAATGCAAACATTTAAATAGCACCGCTGATATTAGCAACTGCGGTGGGTGCATATAAGCAGAATTGCCATCCGTAGTGAATCAGGCTCAGAGTCTGATCATGGGTGCTAGGTTTGAGTTTCCCCGATGACATACAGGATTTACCCAAATGAACGACATCATAACCTATAAAAGAATGCAATTGGAAACTGCTAAATCCATGTGCCTGCTGCATCTTGCCCCGGGCACCAGAAGACGTAATATGAATTTTGATAGTGTAACACAGAGGTTCCCAAACTTTTGTGAATCACGGCGCCCTAGAGTATCAGCATTTTTTCCACGGCACCCCTAAGCCAAATGTTTGTTATTGAGAAATTCAGAAAAAAATTAAATGAAGTAAATTGTACTTATATCATATGTCACCCTTTGGTCACCCTTTGGTGCAGTTATGTGGTGGCTGACAGGGCTGCACTTCTTTTTGTCCACATTCTTTGATTGTCAGCCATTAGCACTGGTTTTGCCTATCCCACTGAATAAAATTAATTTTATTTGGTACTGGACCACCAACCCAAGGCACCCCTGCAAGTGCCCTGAGGCACCCCAGGGTGCCACGGCACCTAGTTTGGGATCCACTGGTGTAACATATAAGCTGCATACACACACACACACACAACGATTTTGTTTATATTATGAACGATTTTCTGTCAGATTTTTTAAAGTTGAATGAAGGTTTTTTTGAACTACACACTATTTTTGTAACTTCCCTTAATGAAAATCGTTCAGTTTGTCAGTCAGAATGAACTACAAACGGGAAAGCGCATGAACGATAATTGGTCATCATTATAACGCAGAAACTGAAAGATTTTTTCGACGATTGAACGAGAACGACGTTGTTATAGTAAAATCGTTACGTGTGTATGCACCTATAGCTTTAAGATGAGTGCCTAAAGAGACATTAGTGACTGACCCCTTAGGGCGAGTGCCATTATTCACATAACAAATAAACCCATGGCAGACATAGCTAACAGAATAAATATTGTCAGTAACCTTTCCATTCTATGACTTTCGCTCCCTATGCATTTAAATGCCAACTAAAATGGCGACAAGGGTGTAACAATAGTTTATCATTGGAAAGAGCATAAACTCAGAGTGGCTGGGAACATGAACACATCCCAGCATTTTTTCTCGTTAAAGTATTTTGAAACATAATATCCATAAAGTTATTTTGAGCATCAGCATGAGCAATATTTTACAGGACTACCAATAAGTAAATAAGATACACATTCGACCTCTTAACGCTTCTTGATTCCTAGGGGTAAATTTACTAAAGTGAGAGTTTTTAGAAGTGGAGATGTTGCCCATAGCAACCAGTCAGATTCTAGTTAATATCTTCTACAAGGTGCTAGTTAAATGTTAAGTAGAATCTGATTGGTTGCTATGGGCAACATCTGCCCTTCTAAAAACCCTCACTATAGTAAATTTACCCCCCAGAATCACAGCATCTAGGTGGAAATGAGAAATGGAGCATTATTGAGTCCAACTGCAATATGCACGGACAGAGCCGTAACTACACTTTTTGATGCCCTCTGCCAAAATGATCATCGGCGTCCCCCCCAGAGCCGGCCCTAGGCATAGGCATTCTAAGCAAATGCCTAGGGCAACTGGAATGCCTAAGGGCATTCCACAGCACTCCACCCCACCACTATCGGTAACAGTTTGAGTGATTGGGACACAGACTTGGAGGGGAGGGTGCTGGAGACACAGACATTAGGGTACAGGAGCTGGGGACACAGACATGGAGGTGAGGGTGCTGTGGACACAGACATTGAGGTGATGGTGCTGGGGACACAGACATTAGGGTGCATTATGTCTGCATCCCCAGTTCCTGCACCGTATTGTATGTGTCCCCAGCACCCTCACCTCCATATCTGTGTCCAGTCCCTGCACCGTATTGTATGTGTCCCCAGCACCCTCACCTCCATATCTGTGTCCAGACCCTGCACCCTAATGTATGTGTCCCCAGTACCCTCACCTCCATATTTGTGTCCACAGTCCCTGCACCCTAATGTTTGTGTCCCCAGCACCCTCACCTCTATATCTTTATGCGCAGTCCCTGCGCTCTGTCTGTGTCCCCAGCACCATCACCTCCATGTGTCTCCAGCTTCTGCACCCTAATGTCTGTGTCCACAGCACCCTCAGCTCCATGTCTGTGTCCCCAGCACCCTCGTCTCCATGCTTTGTCTCCAGCACCCTCACCTCCAAGTCTTTGTCCCCAGTCACTCACACCGTTACCAGGCACAGCCGCACAGGGAGGAGGCGTCAGCACGGAGAGAAAAGTAAGGAGGTGAGGCTTCTCTCCCCACACACACTGGTGCAGCTAGGAGCCGGGACCGTTACAGTCTGTTGGAGCTCTGGTGTGAGAAGGGCTGACTGGGCGCACCGCTGTGTAACATACATCGCATCTCTTGCCCTGGAAAATACAGATTGTGGGGGCAGCTGGTTCCTCCACGGGCACTGTGTGCGACTGAACCTGCCTAGTTACAGGCCTGAGCAAAAGTCAAATCCCCAACTACTGGCAGCAGTTGAGACAATGATATGTAACATTCCTAGAACAGGAATCTTGCAGTGGCCTTTAAACAATATGCTGTGTAGACCCGGGATGTAGTCACTATCTTGGTGGTTGGGATGCAGGCGTCGGGATGTTGCTGTCGGTATTTTGACCGCCGGCATGTGTATATGTGTGGTTAGGAAAACATGGTACGGTCCAGTTCACCTTGGATCTAGAGAAGGCTTTATTTTCTACACCAGTGATTCCCAACATCGGTCCTCAAGGCACACTAACAGTCCTGGTTTTAGTGATATCCAGGCTTGAGCACAGATGGTTAAATCAAAATAACTGAAGTACTAATTAAGTCACCTGTGCTCCAGTATGGCTATCCTTAAAACCTGGACTGTTAATGTGCCTTGAGGACCGTGGTTTTGAACCCCTGTTCTACACCATGATATAGAGCAGGCTCCTGTGTCCAGGCTGTATTAAATGATATGGTTGATTTGGTTGTTGTCATAGCACAGTGGTTATCAAACTCGGTCCTCAAGACTCCACAGTTCACGTTTTCCAGGTCACCCAGCAGCTACACAGGTGAATTCATTACTCACTGACATTTAAAAGATCCAGAGGTGGTGCTAATTATTTAACTTGTGATTCTGTGAGAAGCCCTGGAAAACATGCACTGTTTGGGGTCCTGAGGACTGAGTTTGAGAACCTGTGTCATAGGGTATCACAGATTTCTGAGTGAAAATAATTGGCACATTCAAGTATTGTTTACAATAGTCCAGAATAAGATAATCAGTAAATTGTAATTCAAGTAAAGAAAGGAACTGGTGGAGACAATGGTAATCACCCAGGTCAGAACATTAATATTACATGATGGCAGACAGGTCTTTCTGTTAATAGATGCCATTAGGGCTATAAATCATACGTCACGCCATTAACCTTATATATGCATATATTTCTGCATATCTCATGTTATATAATTAAACGCACGTAACAGTGAGTAGTATTTATTCTATAGTTAGCATAATTTAAAGTATAATCACATTTGTGCAAAGATGCATGCCATACACTTGGCACGTGTTTCCAAAGCACATGGGCATAAATATGGCACATATGCTGCCAATACGGAGGCTGGGGCATCACCAGATGTGTTTGGCTCTGCATATGGTCCTCATCATCCAGGTTTCTCATGTCTTTTGTCCAACTGTGCTTGGACATTAGCCATCAGACATGAATTCAAGCCTGGTACTAGACCTCTGGCATTTCAATACGATTCAGGGCAATAGGGAGCCTGCAAATCATGAAGGCTTGGGAGTGCTGAGATGGCAGGCCTGTGCTGCAAGTCTAAGTAGAGACTTGTATGTTCTCATATGAAATCACCAAAGTTTGGTATTTTCTGGCTTTAGGGAGGACTATAAATGTGGCCTCAGTAAATCTGCTTGGAGTATTACCAATAAGATTGTATTGTGAGTTTAGTATCAGGATTATGTTCTCTTATGGCTGTTTAGTATTGTGCACTGAAGACTTCTGGTCTTTGACTGATGTTTTAATAGTATTTGTAATCGACTCCCTTCCCCCAAGGATAAACATGATTTGCTTGCATATAGTTTGCTTTATTAATTTCAATTCGGTCGTAATTTGTATTGCCGGTAGGTTGGAGTGTGGCACTAAGCTCTGATAAGTAAATTCCCTAATGTGTGTTCAAGAGAAAGCTTGATTTAGGTACCGCGTAAACCTCCAATTTGCAGTGTAATAATTGGTTAAATCCAGCTTTATGATTATGGTAACTGGGGTATGACCACAAATAATGATATTCCTAACCACTTAACTATTTTTTTTTCTAAAAACCGCTCCAAAATTGTCTTTTTTTTTTTTTTTTTTTTAGTGAATTAGGTGAGGAACATCTATTTTAACTTATTTAAAATGGTTTCATAGAAAAAAAAGATTTTTTTTTTAAAGTTTAAAAAAAAAAAAAAAACGTTTTTTTTCAAATATCGGAACATAAGAACCATCGGAACATCGCGACCAGCGCGACGTTCAATTTGAAACCGGATCCAGGCACCAGGTACATAAGGGTGGGAAGTTGACTTACTTTTCCCCAGAAGCTGCTCAGTTCTGCAAGCGCTGGGTAGGGGGTCCTGCTTTGCTGACCGATCAGCAGTGATCGGCAGCACAGCAGACAGAGGGGGAGAGGGTGCTGACAAGCAGAGGGACTGGAAGGTCCCTCTGAGAGCAGCAGCTGCGAGAAGATTCTCTTCCTGCAGCCGCCCTCATGTTTATCTGTCTGGACTAAATTTTACGTCCACTACAGATAAAGAATTGCCTGGTGTGGACAGAAGCTTACGTCCATGCCAGGCAAATGGTTAATAAAAGATTTTCCCACCTTTGAGGTGAGATGCTAAGAAAAGGAGAGTTATGGTAAAACTTTCATTAACTCTCTTTATCCAAGTCCACAGGGAGACATTGGGGTGTAGATGGGACCTGGAGGACCGAACACCAACAGCAAAGCTTTTCAATCCCAGGATGCTCCGGTACTTCCCCTACACAGTAAGATATCTTAGCCTTTGCACTTAACCAAAAAATAAGGAAAGTTATGGTAAAACTTACCTTGGTTAACTCTCTTTCTTCAAAGTCCACAGGGAGACAGTGGGGTGTAGGTGGGGCCTGGAGGACCGAACACCAACAGCAAAGCTTTTCAATCTCAGGATGCTCCGGTTCTTCCCCCTATACCCCACCCACAGCCTGAGGGCACTTCAGTTTTGTTAACAAGCCCAAGGCAGGAGCAGGACAGGAGAGAAGGAAGACTGGCACACTGTGGAATCACACTATCACGCAAAGAAGGAAACAAGTGACCAAGAGGAGAAGCCCATAGAAGCCAGGTGTGTCAGGGCGGTTGCCCTGTGGATCCTATGGACTTCGAAGAAAGAGAGTTAACGAAGGTAAGTTTTACCATAACTCTCCTTTTTCTTCTTCAGGGTCCATAGGGCTCCACTTGGAGACATTGGGGATGTCTCAAAGCAGTTGTTCAAGGGCGGGACGCTCCTGAGCTGATAGGAGAACCCTATGCCCGAAGGAAGCATCCTGAGAGGCAAATGTATCAAAAGCATAAAACCTAAGAAAGGTGTGGACAGAAGACCAGGTGGCCACCTTGCATAGCTGTTCAGCTGTTGCGCAATGCTGGGCTGCCTACGAGGGACCCACAGAGCGAGTAAAATGAGCAGAGACTGTAGTCGGCACAGGAAGGCCAGTCTGTATGTAAGCCTGTGAGATAGTTATGCAAATACATCTGGCCAGAGTTTGTTTGTTTGTTAGCTGGCCATCCCTTCTTGTGGAATCCATATAGGACAAAGAGGGAGCCTGATTTCCTGATGGAAGTAGTACAGTCCACGTAGATATTCATAGCACAGACCACATCCAAAGAGGCCTCACCTGCCGAAAGGTCTGGTGAATTTTTGCAGCTTTTTGCAGCTGGGGTTAAAAACACCAAGTGTTAAATGCACAAAGTGTGATTACATAACAGTTAATCAAACATTTATCCTGCATGAATATGGACTAATCATTTGTTTATTTAATTTCATCCCTCAGGTATGTGACTGTCTCATCTTGCTTATTGCACCGATATTCTGCATAGAACCTCATGCTTGCAATCGTGTGTGGATTCAAATGTATGTGACTGTCTCATCTTGCTTATTGCACCGATATTCTGCATAGAACCTCATGCTTGCAATCGTGTGTGGATTCAAATGTATGTGACTGTCTCATCTTGCTTATTGCACCGATATTCTGCATAGAACCTCATGCTTGCAATCGTGTGTGGATTCAAATGTATGTGACTGTCTCATCTTGCTTATTGCACCGATATTCTGCATAGAACCTCATGCTTGCAATCGTGTGTGGATTCAAATGTATGTGACTGTCTCATCTTGCTTATTGCACCGATATTCTGCATAGAACCTCATGCTTGCAATCGTGTGTGGATTCAAATGTATGTGACTGTCTCATCTTGCTTATTGCACCGATATTCTGCATAGAACCTTATGCTTGCAATCGTGTGTGGATTCAAATGTATGTGACTGTCTCATCTTGCTTATTGCACCGATATTCTGCATAGAACCTCATGCTTGCAATCGTGTGTGGATTCAAATGTATGTGACGGTCTCATCTTGCTTATTGCACCGATATTCTGCATAGAACCTCATGCTTGCAATCGTGTTTGGATTCAAATGTATGTGACGGTCTCATCTTGCTTATTGCACCGATATTCTGCATAGAACCTCATGCTTGCAATCGTGTGTGGATTCAAATGTATGTGACTGTCTCATCTTGCTTATTGCACCGATATTCTGAATAGAACCTCATGCTTGCAATCGTGTGTGGATTCAAATGTATGTGACTGTCTCATCTTGCTTATTGCACCGATATTCTGCATAGAACCTCATGCTTGCAATCGTGTGTGGATTCAAATGTATGTGACTGTATCTCTTGCATAGATTTTTTTTTTTCTCTTACTGTATAGTCTGTATTGGTCAGTGAAGCATAGTTTATGGTATATATCTGGCCTGGTTTTTGCTCCAACTCAGAGCAAGTTATCTCCTTTGATCAGCAAGCCAATTGAGTCAGTTGTAGCCTATCTTAATCAAGGGTTACCACTCCTTATATTCTGTCTAGGGGCAGCTGGGGCTGTTTGAAGCTGGGGTTAAAAACACCAAGTGTTAAATGCACAAAGTGTGATTACATAACAGTTAATCAAACAGTTGAACAAACATTGACCAACATCTAAGGTAATTTCAGATTAAGATACCATTACTTTAAAATTTGTCTAAAAAAAACAAACCTAAAACTCACCATGTACTACACATTTCTTTTTTTCAACTCCCTCCTTTGTATTTTCTCTAAGGATATAACATCCCTAACTCTCCCTGCATCTCCCCTCTCTGGGCACACTGCCGCCCTATTGAGTCACTCACCTCCTCTAAAAACTAATGAGATTTTTTTTCATCAAAAATTGACTATTACAGCCTCATTGTGTCACTATAAAAAATGTATACACACCTACAACTATATCTACTTCTCCATTCTTCTGCTTTTATTATCTGGTGACATATCACCAAATCCAGGCCCCACACACGGACAGCGGATATACTATGGAATAAATATCCTGCAAACCTCACATGTCTCCCATCACCCTCCAAATCAATAAATGTGCCTTATAGAATTCACACTTGATCACAACTTATTATTTTACATCTCAACATCTCTTTACAATAACTACTTTTACCAATTTCTACA
The DNA here is from genome assembly GCA_031769625.1 of Taudactylus pleione. NCBI lineage: Eukaryota > Metazoa > Chordata > Amphibia > Anura > Myobatrachidae > Taudactylus > Taudactylus pleione. Next base: position 11,883,307 of record JAUIMM010000178.1, read on the forward strand.
TTTACCTGAGACTGCTGGTTTATACGTTAACCAAACTCTCTAAATAGCCCTTCATGAAGTGGCTTCAGCTACCCGTCAGACTTCACGTAAACTGATATAACAGCCATGGCTTTCCACAGACACCTACAAAAACTGCCTCTTAAAGTACAATGTCAGTGGCATAATTCTTAATTCAAATGACTTCCACACATACTGTAAAATAGGAATCCACCCATCTGTCAGCCTAACCCTCTGTCCCATGCTCACTGTCTACCCCATCCGTGTCACCCCTGTCTGTTTGCCCATCCCCTCTAGAATGTAAGCTCTCACGAGCAGGGCCCTCTTTCCTCTTGTGCTTATCCTTTCTTTACTTATATTATCTGCTCTATACTCAAAAGCACCTAACCCGTGACTTTTGCCATCCTGCTTCTGTTGCAGCAGTGTTTATATACCATGTACTTGTATTGCATTGTCTTAAACTGTATGACACTGTTTTCTTGTTCTGCTCAACTGTCTATGTACTATGTTTGTGCACTATGTTTATGTACTATGTAAGGCGCTGCGGAACCCTTGTGGCGCCATATAAATAAAGGATAATAATAATAATTAAAGACCGGAACCACAATTTCTTCATTCAGGTGGAAGCAAGAAACCACCTTGGGAAGGAAGCCTGGGCGGGTTCGAAGAACAGCCTTGTTCTGATTAAATATTAAAAAGGGGGGAGCGACAGGAAAGCGCCCCTAAATCTGATACCCTACGGGCATACACTATAGCCAGAAGAAACAGAGTCTTCGCAGTGAGCCATTTGACATCCACTGATTCCAGGCATTCGAATGGAGGTTCCTGAAGTGCTTTGAGCACCACTGACAAATCCCATGGAGCCACAGGAGGGACAAAGGGATGTTGTATACATAGAACACCTTGCATGAAGGTGTGAATATCCGGTATAGGAGCAATTCTGCGCTGAAATCAGATAGACAAAGCAGAGACCTGCACTTTTAGAGATGCTAGACGGAGGCCTAGGTCTAGTCCAGCCTGAAGAAAGGCAAGAATACGAGAAACTTTAAACACTTGAGGGTCATAGTTTCTTGGAGCACACCATTGGAAATATGTATGCCATATACTGTGGTTAATCCTGGCTGAGGCCGGTTTACGTGCTCTGAGCATGGGGTAGCCCTTTCCACCAAGAGAGGATCAGGTGTTGTAGTGGCCTGGATTGAAACTGGGCGAATTCCACCATGTCGAAGGTGGACATCATTGATCCCAAGGCCTGTATTGCAGAGTGAATTGACACTCTGCGATCGTGGAGCAGTCTGCATAACCTGTGCTGTAGTGCTGAAATCTTGTCCGATGTTAGGAAGAGTCTCTGAACTTGAGAATCCAGGAGGGCTCCCAAATGTACCATCCTTTGGGAGGGTGTCAGGGAAGACTTTTTCTAGATGTTCAGCCAACCGTGCATTTGTAGAAAGGCAATGGTTACCTGCAGATGGCGGTGAAGAGTCTCTGGGGAACTGGCCAACAACAAGAGATCGTCCAGGTATGGGAGCAGTCTGATTCCTTGACGACGAATAGAGGCCGCCATAACTGCCATGATCTTGGTAAAAACCCGAGGGGCCATTGAAAGGCCAAATGGCAGAGCCTGAAATTGTTAATGTTGCTGCAGTGTAGCAAACCGGAGATGTTGTTGATGAGAAGGCGCCATAAGTACATGTAGGAAAGTGTCCTGAATGTCTAGTGATACCATAAAATCTCCAGGCTCCATAGCGAAGATAATAGAACGGAGGGTTTCCAAATGAAACCTGGGCACCCTGATACTAGCTCCTGTAAGTGAGTATATAGATTTATGACAAGCTTCTATACATCTATCTGTTGTCTCCTTCAAGGAGATTGCAGTATGAATGGGTAAGGTGGCATTTTTAACCAGACGTGTTACATGAGAATCCACTGCTGGAGGAACTTCCCATTTAGTACAATCAGTAGCTGGAAGTGGGTAAAAGGAACTGAACCATTTTACCGCGCATATTCAAAAGCTTCACTCATGTGCATGCGATTAGATAGCTGGTCAGAGTGAGGGAACTCTGGTAAAACCACTTTTTATTGCTTAAGAAAATGCATGTTTTTTTTTTTTCTTAGGAGCGGGTTCATCCTATATTTGTAGAATAGTTTTAACAGCTCTCACAAGAGCAGGTATATTTAGTTTAGAGGGTGGCTCCTCTTCTCCTGAGATAGAGTCAGAGAGATCTGCGTCTTCTGCCTCCCCAGATATCATCTCAGAATCAAATAACTGTGTGGATTGGGAAGATATCATAGTATGTTTAGTAGGCTTAGTAGGTAAAGGTTTATCTTTTTGCAGCATCTGCTTTAAAACCTAGAGGTATTTGCCAAACTATGTACTGAGGTAGAAAGTACGTCTATCCATGGGGAGGCAAAGGATTTGCAGGGAGTACCTGCTGTGGCCATCCAATAGGGGGAGCTACCACAGGGACTGCTACTTGGTCCGCAAGTTTTGCCAGCATTTGTGAAAAGGCAGCCCAGGGTGGGTCCTGAGGGAGAGACACTGGAGCTGAGGGGCCTGGGGCTGTGTAACAATTAATGCAGAAACCATCCTGAATGAGGTCCTCTGTGGCTAAGCCTGCAGAGCAGGACTTACATGACACCAGAGTAGGAGGAGCAGCATCAAGATGCTTGTTATTCTTTCCTTTGCCAGCCATAGCCACAAGAATAATAGAATACACAGTATGATACAGTGCAATGAACACCTTGCAGTATGTGCTGTATGGCATAATGTAGTGTGCAACCGCGGTATATAGTATGTGATAGTCCTCACAGTTATATAGCAGATGTGAGGAACAAGGAACCCCCAATACCTTAGTATGTCAGTGTATAGTAGAAAAATAAGGGAAAGTTATAATTGACAGTATAGAAAGTAGAGATTAGCGCTAGTCACATACAAACGCAGAAAAAATCATTACATGTCTGCAATGGGCACTAAAATCGACTACATACACCACAGTGGCTGGTAGGCTATAGCGCTGTATAACCTGGCCCGTGGGGTATACATGGAGACCCAGCGTTTTCCGGAGATCTGCTTGCTTAAAATGGCTGCCGCACATCTCTGAGGGGGAGGAGGGGGAGGGAGGTGCAGCTCAGGGGACCAAGAACGCAGTGGAAAGGCGCCCTGAGCTGGGGGAGGGGCTGCAGGGAGAGCGCCTTATCCCCTAGCTGACATTAACCACAGGGTCTCCTGGCCTTTAAAATATACCTCTGCGCCAGTAACATTGTGCCCCTGTGGTCTAGTGTAGTAGGCAAAGTCAGTGTCCACATCAGTGCCTCCGGTCTGTTTCCTGAGACTGGAGGCAAGACTGCACTAAAATGCGGCTCCCTGCAAACGGGATTCCACCTTACCTGTCCCCTGTATTCCTGGCTGAAGTCTGGGTAGCCTGCTAGCTTGTCCCCCTCTGATCCCCGCCAGGAGTACTTAGCGCAGGCTTGGTGTCACGGCGCCGCGGAGGGGTGATGGGGCAGCAGCACAGACATCCGGAGGACAGTCTGGTGCTGCTCGCCTATTTGTAAAAAAAAAAATATATAAAGTAAATAAAAGCATAAAAGTAAAGCTTGGGCTGCTTAATATAGCCCACTGTTATAATGGTGGTCCAGCTCCTGCTGGACACCAACAAAACTGAAGTGCCCTCAGGCTGTGGATTGGGTATAGGGGAAGAACCGAAGCATCCTGGGATTGAAAATCTTTGCAGTTGGTGTCCGGTCCTCCAGGTCCCACCTACACCCCAATGTCTCCCTGTGGAGCACTATGGACCCTGAAGAAGAAACTAAGATATAGACCTATATACAGTATAATAGCCTGTGAATTGCAGGAACCAACACAACTACAGCAATTTAGCCCATACATTTAATGGTGCAATAAGTTAACATTCAACAGGCTATTACACATGGGTCATAGGCAATACAAGAGGTGTGTAGCATGGTGAGGGCAAAAAAAGGTGCAATCCCTCTTTAAAATGTGTACCCATTCCACAGATCTGTTATATTTAAGTATGAGTTAAGGAATGTAATAATGCTAGGTGTTGTGTTGCAGGATAGTGAGAAAAGTTCTGCTGCTGCAAAAGCCTGGTAAAGAGCAAATGTGTTAGTTCTGGGCCTTTGATGCTCTCTGTAATGCCCAATATTCTTAAATTGTTTCACATGATGCGATTCTCTATTTCATTGACTTTATTGGCCAAAAAGCTGATTCATTTTGATCATGTCTGTCTGACAGAATCGGTCATCTTTTGTTTGAGATTCTTTGTTGTCATTGTGCTTACTGGGTAGCTAGGTAAGTGTATCAATAGGGATGTAATCGGCATCACGGTGTGCGGGATGCCGACTGTCGGGATCCCGGCACAAGTATCCCAACCGCCAGCATCCAGAAGGTAAGTATCGGGGTGTTAGGGTTAGGTAGCGGGGTTAGGCAGTAGGGGGATGGTACCGGGTAGGGAGTGTTAGGATTAGGGTGCGGGGAGGGGGAGGTTAGGTTTAGGCACTAGGGGGTGAGGTTAGGTACCGGGGAGGGTGGGTTAGGGGTCAGGAAAATACTTACCGTGACTTCCTATGGGTGTCGGGATGCCACTGTCGGTATTCTGACCAGCGGCATCCTGACAGCCGGGATTTCATACCCAACCCATATCAATACATTCCTTCATTCAAGCAAGTATGTTTTGTTTTGTTTTTTGTTCGAGCAGCTGTCCCAAGACTGTGGAGACGACATACAGGACAATGAAGAGGTTGAGTAATAGGACTCACTAGATTGATAATACAGGGCAGTCTGGAACAACGTGGAGCCTAGATTTTGTTGATTATGATTTGAACAGGTACTTACCATCTTGCAAGATTTCAGTGATAAAAAGATGTAACATGTCGCTGGCACGTGGCTGTTTGGAGGACTGCCAAGAGAGCAAAATTTGGACACTAGCTTACCTGATATTGTTAGTTAATATTTAACAAGATATGCCACTAATCACAATCTGGGTATTGAATGTAAAAGGACCAGTATATAAAGTTCGTATTTCAGAGGGGAGAAGACTTGATAGTTAAAACTCAGCCAACCATAGAGACTGCTGTGCCTCAGGGTCAGTGACAGAGTTGGAGCAGAACACTGCACAGATAAGTCAGAATGTAGCATCATGCTCCCAGTCACTGACTTGCAGTAACAAGCATGATGTTGGATCACTCGACCACATATCCTCCACTGTCCATCTGCTTTGCAAGGTAAGAAGCGACAGAGGAGAAAATGATATTCACCCTTCCCTGTCATATTTAAGATACCAAACCTTTCCAGGTACTAAGCCCTCATCTTTACTATGAGCAACTCCTCCACTGGCCTAAAACCACCCTTATCTACCTAACTCCCCTATGAGGAATATGTAGACAAAAAAAATATTTTCTGCCATGATTTCCCAGCCCTCAAGATTCTGCATAATACACAGGATAATGATCATACTTGCACGCGGTGCAGACTATGCTTACTCCAGATACTGTGGGAAAAGAGGAAGCAGGATAGTTGGGTGTGGAAATTGCTGGGGAGGCCGTATAATCGGAATCCAGAATTACAGTAGATGGTGAGGTGGGGAAAATGATTGACAGTAGGGGAGACATTAATTACAAAGGAAGGGGATGAGGGAGAAATAAGTGTCCAGGAAGAGGGCTGTAGTAGAGAATACATTGGCATGGGAGGATTTACAGGGGAAGATGTGTGGGGAGAAATGAATGGGATGGATGGGTGTTGCATATATCTATATATCTCAACTGTCCTGGCTTTTGGGGAAATGTTCCATGCAAAGCAGCATGAAGCAAGAGCCACTAGTCACAGTGTTCGTGTATTTCTGGAATAAAGTTGGAGGCTGGCCATGTGCCCCCAGTCTCCCATCCATAAGCCTTCCATATCTTTTGTCAGCAGGTTGAAATGTCACAGGCTTTGGCTAGTGCCTAGTACAATAGCACTGACCCTCGAGACCCATCTGGGGAAACCGCAGCTGGTAGACAAAATAAAAAGTTAAGCAAAATTTTATGGTGACATGACATATACATGGAAATAGTCACTAAATTAAAGTAAGACACCTTTGGATATGAAGGGTATGGTAGGCGAGGAAGATTTCAAAAGGTCGAGGTCGTGGCCTGACCATGCATGGAGTAGGCAGCTGGTTGCACTAGCTCCTGCCTAACCTCCATTTAATATCCTGTTTCCCTGGTGGTATCGGGCTGAAACTTGCACCATAGGTGCCTTAACCCTCACTGCCCCTCCGGAGGTAGTTTGGTCACCCTGCGTGCCCGCTGACCTTACTTACCGGCACCGGTGCTGAAGACAGCTTCCTAGTCTGACTGCAGTCCCGGACACGTCTTCCTTCACGCTGCTTCTCCCGCACTCCTGTGCTACCTGGGCCGTGGCAACCCCCACTGCCTGGTGAATGGAGCCCAGAGGTGCAAGTGTCTGGTCTGGTTCCCAACGCCGTCGATCCCTGCGGCTGCTATTTTGGGTAAGGTGGCTTTCTACTGGATCCACAGCCCCTATTGTGCCTGCTTCTCTCTTGGTGTCAGAGGTGTATGACTGCCTGCTTAACTCACCGCCTCTACCTCCCATTAAGCTGCTCCAGAGAATGGTTGAGCCTGGGTGTGTTGAGGGGCAGTTTTCCTGCGTGATTACCCACGCTGTAGTCCCATCACCTCCATATTGCCTGGACCCCACCCACACCTCCATTACACAGTCTCTTCACTGCTGGTTTTCTCCTTTCAACTCACCTGCTATTCTGTACACAGCAAGAATGGAGACCTCCCTACAACAGATACTTCAACCTATTAATAAGCCTCTGCCCAGAGGTTTATCAGCAAATTTGGAGACTTACAGGTGGCTATTCTCTCTCCTTGCTGTATCCATTGGAAGCCTTGGGAGGACATTGAGGTGTTTGAATCTTCATTTCCTGATCTGCAGTCCTAACTTCTTTTGTGCAAAATAATGTCATGGATTTATCCTTCCCTATGGCTGCGATTCTCCCTGAATTTGATATCTACTTCGATCAAGGGTGGTTGTTCTCAACTGTGGTTCCTTTAAAGCTCCGTTTTCAATCCTATCGGGTGTGCCGTGGCTCGAGGATCTGCCGTTGTTCTACTCTATGTGCTTCTCTATTTGTTCTCGGGTGTGTTGGAACGGGACTGCTTCATGTTACATTCTCGCGGGAGGCCGAGGCATGGCCAGACTGATATCCTGTAGTCCATCATCTTGCTTTACCGTTTGATTCCAGTCTCTGCCCCTTTTATTTTTTCATATTATTATACCTTTGGGTATTTTACTGATTGATTTATTGCCCTTTTTAAAAACACAATTTGTGTATGTGTGTGTGTATAATATACACAAGTATTTTAAGGGTATGACCTGCCCTATTTTGTTCAATGCCTTTTCTTTAGTTGCCCAGTCATTTACATTATGTCTATATTTAGCTCTTTAGCTATATACTTTGATATAACTCCCTATTTTATGTGATCACTCTACCATATTTGGTTGTCACTTCTTTATTATCTAAATATCTGCATACAACTCACTATTTTACATGTGAATCCTGCTCTATCTAGATACTTTATTTTTGTGTATTTTATGATGGTTGATTTTGAGCTCTTTTCATATAAATGTACTGTATGTATACGAGTGGTTATTTTAAGGGTAAAACTTGCCTTATTTAGTTCGAGGCCTCTTATTTAGTTGGACAGTCATTTACATTATGTCTGTATTTAGCTCTATATCTAAATATATTTACGTACCTCATTATTTTATGGGATCACTACCATATTTGACTAAGGTCACTTTTTTTGTTTAGTTGCCCCAGTCATTTATATTATGTCTGTTTCCAGCCTACTCTAATTATTTGAACACAACTTACTATTTTACAACAGACACCTGCTGCCTGCTTTATGTAAATTATGGCCATTTATTTGCCCCAGTGGTTGTTAGAGCTAGCTTAGCGGGTTTTTTTTTTTTTTTTGGGGGGGGGGGGGAGAGCGGGGGCATTATGAGATCCAAGTATACCTAGGTTGGGGTTAGGTAATACAGGGGTGGAGGGTTATGGGGGAGGTTTGCTTTGGGTGTATTTGTTTAGTTTTGATATTTTGGCAGATGTGGTTAGCATTTTATTTTTAGAATTTTTTTCTGTCTTGATATGTGGTTAGTTTTGGATTCTACACTGGTGGGGTAATTTTGTACCATGTTATCTTATGTGACCTCCGGCTCCGACTCCTGACCTTCGGGTACTTGGCATGTTCCATTATTTGGGGTTGTATATGTATATATCTATCCTGCTTTGGTTATTCTGTCTTTAAATTGTACTCTGCCTTATGCATGCCACATTTCATTCCATGTCTGCCGCATTTATTATTATTTCTTTGTTAGGTGTGTATTTCAAAACCGTCATTAAAATTACTCAATTTAAAAAAAAAATTCAAGAAGTCCCATGATAAAGTTTAATTAAAACAAACTTAAGACACATTAAAATAATCACTTCACTAGTTTTACAAAATGACATCAAAATCACACAATAGGCCCCAGTGATCACTAGGGAATCGTCCACAGTCCAGTTTTTCAGTACCAATTAAGTCCAGAGACTGGGGAACCACTTGGCTCCCACCAACAGCTGCACGGTACAGTATACGGTCAAAACGCAACCTGCTGGTGTATTGGATTTGTAGATTGTTGTTTATTTTTGTGTCCCACGTATAGCGGCAATGTTCAGGTTTCCCAAGAAAATCCCAAATGTCCAAAATGTTACTTGGTAGGCCTCCCATCTTTTCAACCTGTAGATATAACACTTATTAGTCGTCAGAAGTTATTTCAGATTATAGGAAAAGGTAGAAGTGAAAGTTTTTTTTACTAGTGGTAGGGAGCTTGAAATTGAATGTCACCAGAACGGGATGGGTACAGGACATAGGCAGTCAAAATCCCGACAGGGTTAGGATACAGACACCTGTTGGTAGGTGCCCTAACCCTCCTCGGTGCCTGAACCTGTCCTCCCCGCACCCTAACTCTCCCCATAGTGCCTAACCCTAAACCTCTCCCCCAACCCCGCTACGTACCTTCGGGATGCCAGCAGTCATGAAGCCGGCGCCAGGATTTTGACAGGTGTCAGGATCCCGGCACCGGTATCCCCTGTGCCAGGATACTGAATGTATCCCCACCAGAACATACCACGCTTGTATAATACAAGATTACAGTATCACTGATTGCACAACTCAGAGGGACAATGCAGACATGTTCAAGATCTTTCAATGCATAAATCAAACCCTCCACTGGGCAGTTTCAAAGAGCACATGTTTACAGACCTCCTTGTCCCTGAGGTTTGTATCTCCTCCAAATATCACAGTGGTTGCTGGAGGAATTTCCTGCATCTTCTTCAGCACTATGTGCAGCTGGTTCACCCGTTCTTTTGAATGATCTTTGGTGCTCTCTAAATGAGAAGTCATGAGGCAGATATTGTTCCCACATATATTTACCTATTAGGCAGAAACACAAGTCTTTTAAAGAGAATTTATTAAAAGTATAAGCCATAAAGGCCCAAAAACCACCCCTTAGCACCTGAAGGTTATACAAGATATGCAGTAACCTATCAAAGGTATGAAATCAAAGTTCTGAAAATAAAGTGAAGGACAGATTTGCCCTCCCTCATATTACCATCATTTATTTTTTTTTATTTTTTTTACTTACATTCGCTACCAGCAAATTCCTCATCATGGATGTACTTGGAAATTGAACAATTTCTTGGCTTATTAGTTTTACTTTGGATTTTTTTAGCATTATGGCAGTAAAATAACCATCGTCATTTCCTAGAAAGAACAAAACCAATATTACGTAAAGAAAGATGGTTTCTAAAAACTGCATTTACAAATTATGCCGTACATCTTCAGTGTCGCCAAGGCCAAATTTTAATGCCCATTGACGGACAAATTAAAAAATATTTGCCATCAAATCTTTTTCATAAGCAAGATTGTATCACTAGTATAAATCATGTAAAGAGTACAGGTCATAAAGGAGTGCTTGGTTTAATAATAAATTTTATTTCTATAGCACTGTCTTCCAATGGGACTCAAAATGCTTCACATTTGCATTTAAAAACACAAAATAAGCTTCACAGAAGAAGAAAAAAAAAAAAAAGCTAAGGATTTTTATGGAACTAAAGAGACATTAATGAAATGATTAAGTAAACAAGTATTGAGTCTGTTTTGAAGGATTGTAGAGTGGAGGCCTCTCAAATAGTGTGGGGAAGAGAGTTCCATAAAGTCGGAGTCACAATGCTAAAAGGTCAACCTCCAAATGAATTAAGGGAGAATTCAGGTACTGCTAATGGTCCTTCATCTGCAGATTGCAGTCAGCGAGTGGGGCAGTAAGGAATCAGAAGCTGCTCAGGTACCTTATATACTGGTTATGTAGGGCTTTGAAAGTCAGTAAGCCAATAATAAATAGATTCGCCATCTATCAAGCAGCCAGTGAAGGGAGTAGAGAATAGCTGTTATGTGGCAGGAACGGGGCTGGTTGGTTAATCGTCTGGCAGCTGCATTTTGTACCAGCTGCAAGCATTGCAATTCTCTTACTGGGAGATCCAGGAAGAGGGCATTGCAATAGTCTCAGCGTGATGACATAAATGCACGTATGACTGTAGGCAGATCTGAGGGAATTAAGTAGTGGATTCTGTATATGTTCCTCAGATGAAAGAATAAGGATTTGAGTATGGCACCAAGATTTTACACATGCTCAGTGTTTTGTATTTCTGAACCAACAACTTAAAGTCCAGTTGGTTGGCTAAGCTGCAGTCTTGTCCCTTGATGGTGAGCTCCTATCATAAGGACATGTTTTATCAGGATTCAGTTGCAGTGAACTGGAACTCCCTCCACTCAACTAGAAACCCAATTAGGGTTGGTATTGGGTTCTCTGTACCCCCTAGCAAAGGACAGGTACAGTTGTGGGTTATCTGTACAGCAGTGGTAGACAAGGCCATTACATCTGACCTACCCAGTGGTAGCATGTATACTGCAAAAAGCATGGGAGATAGTATAGAATCTTGTGGGACACCACATGGAAGTGGCAGTGGTGACTAGGAGTATACTCCAGAAGAAACTCTGACCTGCCGGTGAGAAATTATTTGAACCAACTAAGGATAGAAACCCGTGGTCCACAGTATTCTCAGAGAACTTTTATTAGGTGGCATAAAAGTCTTAAATGAAACAACCTTTGGAGTGTAATATACCCTCTGCTCCACAATCACAGTGATCCCTCATCTGTGCCATTAATGTGGGTCCTGTATATAATGGAATCTAGAGCGAATATTTATATCTTCTGAGAGTTGAGTGCCAAAAAGGTGGCCATAAGGCCACAAATAATGATGTCGATTATGGTCTAAATAGTTCTCTATTTCCAATAACTGCTGCTATGGAGCATACAGATTAAATAACTAATTAAAGAAACCTGTACATACAAGATTACTTTGGAGAATCCCGAGCCCTAGCATCTTTGTCAAGCAAAAGGATGGATCATAGGCAACCCAGAAAAACACCCACATTTGTAGATGACTGAGAAGCTCGACCAACCACTTATTAGGATCCTCTAAGAAAAAGAAACAGGTCATCCTCATATAAAGCTATTTTACCCACATGATCCGGTCTAGGCCAACAATATGCAGATCATCCTATGTTCTACCTGGGCAACACAGTGACATCACTAGTGTAGTTACAGTTAAGCTGTGTGCACACAGGTCAAATCTTCGGGAGATCCAACTCCAACCGACCGGTCTGCCCGACATTGGACAAGAGTGTACCCTCTGTCAACCGATCCTGGTCACCTGTCGGATCTTCTGGTTTATAATCATGCTTAAAAGCTGGGAGACCTGACCGCCAACCTCGTGACTGATTTTGTAGTGTGTAGTCTGTGGAGACAGGAGCTAGCAACCGATCTCCGGTCCCGGCTGGCCAAAACACCATCAACGTGGCGGCAGTGCAGCATCCGGTGGAATCCCGCACTGCTGCGAGACGCGGAAGGCACAGCGGTGGGAGGCAGCAGCGGTAAGTGGCTAGCATTACCTATGTAGAGTTCGGCAGCGGGCGATAGCGTGGCTTCCTATTTCAAAAATGGCGTTGCAGCACCATATTTGATATTCCATATGGCCAAGGAGAGCCAATCACAGTGAGCCGCGTCACTGCCTTGCCCCCTTTATGCCATCTTACATAAGCCAGTGCGAAGCAGCGCGTGTAAGTCACACAGCGGAGGAGGAACGGTGAAGAGCTCCTGAAGACAGAAGATGCTGGAGAAGTCCTGGATGGGCGGCGGCCATGTAAAATACCTTAAAAAACGCCGTCCTCCAGGTGAAGACGCCGCAGAAGTCCTGGGGGAGGTGTCGGCCATATAAAAGAGGTTAAAGGCCGCCGCCCCCCAAGTGTTTTGTTTTTTCACTATACAGGGGGTACTATAGGTACCAGCGGGCCCTTAATGCTCCGCCTGCTCATACTTGTGGCTCTCCAATTACCAGCATGCAGGGGAGGCTTGCTGGGACCTGTAGTTCCACCTGTAAAAGACAATATTAAAAACTTAACACTCTGCGTGCTTCCACATTAAAGACAATAAATTCATCAGTACTTTGTACTGTAAAGGACATTATTGCCCATGTTCTGCGGATTTCCCTCTACAAGCATGGGTAGATTGTTACTAGCCAGTCAGATCTGGTAAATTCTAGGTGAATAGATAATTCTAGAGACAAAAGTCATTTGTAGCCTTTCTAATGGCACCCAACCTCATAAAATGCTTATGTAATATATAAATAAAATAACATACCTGTAATGATTGTGTAACTGACAGCTCTCTTTTTCAAATATTCATAATATGGTTGAATGACCTCTTGTAAAAATATTATATCCGGGCTGTACCTGTGATATTACAGACAAACACCCACCACTTTAACTGAGATACTTAAAACTTTATGGCAGACCATATAAGGCTTGTGCATGCAAGAGTTGATGCCAAATAGCTTTTTATTTATGTTTTTCTATCATAAGCGTTCACGAGATACATTATTCCAAAATCTTGAACATTTACTACAGGATTTATTTACTCCTGGCTTATAAAGGTCTATTATCTCCTAAGTACATGAGAAATCATCAAATCTGATATAGTGGAAAAAACGCTCTACTCTTCCATCAGCAGAAAATGTAAGCTGCCTTGATGCATTCTAATGGGCAAATTTACTAAAGGTCGAGTTCTTTTCTTTGGTCGTTTTTCCATCAGTTTTGCAATTCATCCATCTACTAAAAGGCAAAAAAAAATAATATTGATGAAAGACGACCAAATGACTGACTTTAGAACATTGGCTTACTACTGATGTTTCTTTAGTTAAGAGAATAGACCCCGGATTTACTAAGCGTTGAGTTTAGTAACCCTCCGCAAAGCCATCCAAACAATAGTTTGAGAGAACTGCACAGATCACTATAATCGGTGCAGACTTCGTTGTATAATGGAGCGTACACACGGTCAGATTTGTCAGATTTGTCAGATGAACGACTGAACGACTAAACGATTTGAACGATTTGACCAAAGTTTTGAACGATTTGAACGACTGAACGATTTTTGACTGCATTAAAATGAATGCAATCGTCCAAGTCTGACTGCAAACCCATCAGATGTCAGATATCGTTATCTGACAAACGGGAACGCGCATCGTTGATCGTCCATCGTTCAGGCATGTCAGATATGAACGATTTTCCTTCAGATATGAACGACTGAACAATTTTTAAATCGTTATCGTCCATATCTGAAGAAAAAATCTGATCGTGTGTATGCACCATTAATCTTTACAACTGGTTAAAATAAAGAAATGTGTGCCCCCATCAAATTCATTAACCAGCTCCTGGCCTCTGAACCTAGGCTAGTATTTGAAAATAGGGGTATAAAACGGTGTGGGCCCCCCCAATTATCCAATAACCAGCACCAGGCTGAATCATTCGCGGCAGCTGACACTATAGCAGGAGGACACACAGCATGTGGTCACCCTGCCATAACGGCAACCAGCCCCAAACTGAACAGTCCATTGCTGAAATCCCTATGTAAGTGGTGACAGCCCCCCACCCCCAAAGTACAATACAGATGCATAGTAAACAATGTTTATTTAGACTGCAATCAACCTTCGATTCCCGTCTGTTCTATTCCGATGGCAAACCCGATGTTTAGTAAACTTAACCCAGAGTATCTGGTATTTTGCGTCCACATTATAAGGCTGTTTTTATTGTAACACTAATCACCAGTGTCATACATAATGGTCATGATTCATTTAAGGTACAATATGATTAAAATTTGCTATGTGCCCCAGATGGTTATACAGAGACAATAAGTTACTTCTCCACAGACTATTAGATAAACATACTGAAAAACACCTCTTATAAATGCAATGACTGAACACTTACAATGCCAAATAAGAACAAACACCCCGAGCCCTTTCGGGAAGATTGGATTGATCAAGCCCATCAATATTCCAGGTTAGGAAGGTAAAATGGCTCTCATCTTCTTGGTTTAATGTTATGAGACTACTAGCGACAGGTGATTGTCCAATAATTGCCTCATCAGTCAGGTCAATGCTAGATTAAGAAACAAGATCATCATATTTTATATAGCATCACTGCATCATAGCTTTATTTAACATGTAGACAAACAAACATATGACTGAAGACATTTGATAGACTGATATAAACTAGACCCCTGCACACTAGCATACAGACTCAAGGTAAAAGCTTAGAAATTATACAGTATATTTATCTCTGCACTGTGCAATTCTTAACTGGTATATCACTAGGCATACCCTTGTTTAAAAACCCACCAATCTGCAGTCTGAACAGATCATTATCATTACCTAGTACTAATGGATTTACTAGACCTTCATGGGCTGCCACACAGTATTATGCAACCCAGTGACTTCCATACAACAAAGCATCCCAGTGGCTGCCATACACTAGACAGAGCACCACACTAACCGCCATTCAACGCACAGTGCTTCCCAGTGACCACCATAATGGAGCATTTTTGTAAAGGCCACACAATATTATATACACCATTAATTAACTCCTCAAATATAACTGTGGACTACCGCTTTTCCTATCTGAACAGGGACCCCACTGGAGCCTTGACTCTTTTTACCATCTACAGTAACTAATATTTACTTTATACAAACCACTGTAAGCTTATTACAGCTTAGGACTTTACCTAAACTATAGGGTACTGTACACCATTATCTTAGATTAAATGAATGCTTTTAGTTAGTTGGCTTCTTTTAGTTTTCCAAGTCATCTTATTCTCTGTGTGGACTACTTTACCTTACCAGGTGTTTGAGGAAGTGACAGACATTGCTTGTTCTTCAGATGGGTTTGTCGCATTAGTTAAAGGTTGCTCCTGTGAAAGACTCTCCACTATAGGTTCAAAGTACGAATTGACAGCCCTCTGTAACCAGGAAAATATACAACAGAGATAAAACAATGTAAAAAAAAAAAAAAAAAACAGATCAACAGATCATTATAAAAATAGGGAAATAATCACTATTCCCGTGAGCATAGCATGAACAATTTGTATATTCAGGATACAGAAGCACCACAAATTAATGATTACGTTTAGTCACAAATTAAGTCAATAACATGGTTATCACATTAACCTGAACAAACGCCCACGGTGTTCAAAGAATCTGGGCCTGATTCAGAGTTGTGAGCAAGTAGGAAGCATTGGGCCCGATTTGGATGGGGTTGCAGTTGCGTTCTCACGGATCGCTATTGCGAAAATATGCTAATGACTCACCCTTAGAGTATAAATATGCTTAGAGACTCCCACTGAAAGTATCTCACATCCACCACTCACGCACAAAACCGGAAACATAGAACGCGGATCATTCAGACACCAGCCTTCTGAGTAAAGCTGGCCATCCACTATACAATTTTCTGTCAGATATCTATCCAATCTGGTTGGAATGAAAACCTGGTAATGTATGGGAACAAATGACAGTCGTCCATTTGCTCACAAACACTGGAAAATATCCAAAAATGGTTGTTCAGACAAAAAGGTTAAACCACACAAATGTAACCAATTTGAACAATTTTTTTTGTCCTTTTTTCAGCGTTTAAAATCATATGATCGACTCATTTGCTACCATACATTACCAGGTTTTCATGCCAACCAGCCAGATTGGACAGATATCTGACAGACAATTGTACAGTGAATGCCCAGCTTTAGTCTTAGCTGACGCAGCGTGACTCCAGAAACACAGAGGACTCTCCTGCTGTGAGCAGGAACACAGTGGCTAATTTATGGACGCCCAGAAAACAGTATTGAAATGATCCTGACATGCCTGTGTTTCTCTAGCCACTCCCGGTTACCTCCACCAAACGCTGACTACCTGTCACTCCTTTACAAATTAATCCTCTGTGCAAGTGTAATGGCAATACAGTCACTGCGCGTGTGCAGTGGCTAATAATCGCTCAGTCTGCATAAACATCACCATACAAACCTGAACAATTGCCAGGTAGTAAACAAATTATTTGGCTGCATGTTTGCAGCCCACAGTCCCAATCCATCCACTTGTGAAAGTAGCCATCATCACTAATAGGGGTCAATCGAAATAGGTGTGAGTTGGGTCCTGCAAACCCTTATCAGGCGGAAACGCAATGCGTATTCCATTTACAAGCAATTCCAAACTCGCTTTGTTTTTTCAGAGGAAATTGGTGTTTTTTTGCGCAGCCCCTGCACAGGTGAAAAGGTAGGGAAAATCTTTATTTTAAGGTAACAATTTCTGGACACAGTGCAGAACCTCTGGCACACCTCTCCTAATGAATAATCATGCACTTGGAAGGGTTTAAATAACATAATTTGGCCAATAAAGACAAAGCTCAATAATTGGTAAAACTATGTGGGACAGGTACGCGTGGAGGTATGCAATCGGGAAGTCGACTGCCTAAATACCGGCAGCCAGCTTCCCGACTGTCATATCCCGGCAAGGGTGAAATGCCGGGCGTCTTGATGTAGAAGCCCGGCATTTCCCCGACGCTGGGAGACCGGCGCCCGGCATCCCGATCGTAGTGATGCCGGGCGCCGGTGACAGCCGCGCGCGGGGGGGGGGGTTAGGTTTAGGGCTCCCGGGGGGGACTTAGGGCTAGGCATCCCCCCGGGAGGGTTAGGCTAGGGGGAGGGAGGGTTAGGCACCCCGGGGGGGGGGGGGGGAGATTTAGGGTTAGGCACCCCCCCCTGGGGACTTAGGTTTAGGCGGCGGGGAAGGGGGTGGTTAGGGTTAGGCACCCCTAAGGAGGGTTAGGGGGGTTAGGTTAGACAATACTTACCTATCCACGATCGGGATATCCAGTGCTATCGGGCTTCCGCTGCTGGGATCTCTGCTGATGTTGGGCTGCCGGGGATCGAACCGCCGGCCATGCGGCCGGCAGTATTTCATACCAATTCCCGCGTGGAGGCGTGCGGGATCTGGGACAGGTCCGCGTGGAGGCGTGCGGGATCTGGGACAGGTCCGCGTGGAGGCGTGCGGGATCTGGGACAGGTCCGCGTGGAGGCGTGCGGGATCTGGGACAGGTCCGCGTGGAGGCGTGCGGGATCTGGGACAGGTCCGCGTGGAGGTGTATTGACAAGAGAGGAGTTTTAGAACTTGCAGATGGGAGCTAGAAGTGTTTGTTTTAAAACCATTTTTGTAAAAAGTTAAAATACTGAAAAATTACTAAACAGACCTTTGTAGGTACCCCAAAATGCTGGAAAAACTTTAATTTGCTAAAAAAGGCAAATTTTCCACCATTAATAAAAAACGCAAAAAATAATACACCTTATAACCTTATAAAAACCTCCAGTAAGTTCCTCATTGCCACTAAAAGTCCTGCTGTCTTATTTGTCACTTTTTGGGGTCCAGGATGGTTTCCCCACTTTTTATGCGCTTCTCCGGCCGCAGCATATCAATCACGCTGCAGCTAAGGGAGGACTGAGTGTGACCGAGCCTACAGGACCCGCTCTGCACATGCGCAGATCCAGAAACATCAGGACCTAAATCCCTCCCAACTGTTTTGATCCTTTGAGGATATATTAGCATGGGCAGACTTTGGGCGCACTGTCAGTAGTGGGGAACCTGTGGCTCTATAGCTGTACCACATTCCCCTCCAGCAGGAGAGAAAACAAAAGCAAAAAAGGTTATGAGAGTGAGGGACACGGGACACACCCGAGTCATTGCATTGCCCGCTGCTCTGGTGACTGGCACAGCATTAATGGGCACATGATGCACTATAACAATATCTGTACAGTACACAGAACTATAATACTCCCTTTGCTGGGTAACGTGTCCCTCTCTGCTAGTCCCCGCACAGTGCCCCCTCTGCCATGCCACAGACAGGCGCTTACTTCCAGCTCCCAGTCGTTCTCCGCAAGGTAACACTGCGCCACGGCCAGGTCACAGCCGGCGATGCTGGCAAACTCCGCACATCTCTGTGTCCTCTCGCTGATCAGCGCCCCATCCCCTGACTCCAGCGCCGATGTGGCCCCATCCCCTGACTCCAGCGCCGATGTGGCCCCGTCCTCCTCCATCCCATGCCCGGGCGGCTCAATCAAAGTGAAGGGAGAAGACTACTACTGACACACAAGCTGAACCATTAGCCACGCCCACCTGCAGCAGCGTCACCGACCGCCGAAGAGACGTCCAATCACCGACCGCTTCCTCACACAGCTCTCCGCTGACTCGCTAGAAAGATGCAAAGATGACGTAAATGAATCGCGGGATTTATTTACAAGGCCTCGGTCAATCAGCAGCAGAAGATGAGCGCGAACTGTGTCATGTGACGCGCTGCAGCCGGGATGGCGGAAGTAGACGTTACTCGGTCAGTTGCGAGTGACAGAGGAGAGATATCTCTATCTCCAACCTAGAGAAGAGCCGCGCTCACCTCGCTCTGACCAGATGTCCTGACTGCGCGCGTACTGATACTTCCACCACACGAGGGTGGTGTATACGGGGTTACATGGGTAACGGACCCATGTGACTTATCAGGCCAGGGAGCGGGGCCGGTGATTGGCTAGGGCGGAGCTTGGTATGACAGGAGCCGGCCTGAAGGTGACCGCCCGCCCTCCCTCCCTCCCGCCCTCCCGGTGTGTGCAGGAGCAGCGCTGTTGTATATAGCCCGGCATCGTCTGTCATTGCAGGGTAATAACTGCTGCACACAGCCATGGGCTCCCTCTCCGCCCTGAGGATGATGATGAAATCGTTGGGAGAAGCTCGTGGATTTGATCGAGTTTTGAACAAGGTATAATGATGTATGGTACATCGCGCTGGAAGGGGAGCAGTAGCCTATACGGATCCTGTTACTGGCACCCCAGTGAGCAAATTGTGTGTATATAACGTGTAGAATATAATATTTCAGAGGTTTTGGCCAACTGCGGCATCCAGCTGCTGTGGGACTACACATCACAGCATGCCGGCATTGCTAGTCCCAGAAATGCTGGAGAACTTGTTACCTCTGCTGTATGTACTAGAGCAGCGGTGTCCAAACCCTACTTGGAGTGTCGTATTAAAAAACAACTTTGAACGGAGAGCCACAAATCTTAAAGCTCATACACACTTAAGCCGCGTATCCATTAGGCGATTTTAATGAGTGATTGAACGTTTGACATCATAATCATTCAATCGCTCATTGATCGTGCACTATAATGTTGAAAACTAACAGTGATGCACGCTCCCGCTGGTCGTTTCCAACATCAACCATCACCTGAACAAGGCGGTCATTCTGCTGATAACGACAGATTGCCCATGTTCAGGGATGAGGGAGGGTGCTTACACTGAATGACATATCGTTCAGTGTAGGCACTACAGGGGATCTGGAATGACTGTATGATTACGATGTCTTAATTGTACTGTCTTTCCATAGTCAGGTAATGGATGCACACCTTTAATGATATGCTCCATGAGCGACGTTGTTAAGTGTTTCCCCTGCATTGCCGGGCTCAATGTCGTTAACGATATTGAGCATACAGATACTGGGCGGAATTCAATTGTTTTCATCCCCTATCGCGCCCGACGGAGCTATTCTATTCTTGCTCCTGTTGGGCGCGATCAGCTGCCAAGCGCTACATTTCAGCTCGCAGCCCCTGGGGGATGAGAGCTGAAATGTGCGAAAAGTGACATGTTTGGGCGCCCAAACATCACTTTTCGCGATCGCGCCCAGCACTTTGGTCGGGGTTAGCTGATTTACCCGGCTAAACCCGACCACTTTGGGTGCGATCAGCGTGAAAAGCTGGCACAATTGAATAGCGGCCCGCGATCTGTCACTTTAGACGGGAGATGCGGGCCACGAAAACAATTGAATTCCGCCCACTGAATGATATCGTTAATCGTTCAGTGACTGCACCCTCTCTCATCCCCGTACTTGCAGAGCATGACGATATCGTTAGGTTGCCCTGCAAGTACGGGCGATGAAAGACATTAACTATCTGCAGAAGCGTTCATTGTTAACGATACCTTGCATACACACTGAGCGCGATGGATGATGCCGATATAAATATCATTCATATTGTCCAACTTATCGTCTAGTGTGTAGCCTCCAACCAATTAAGCAAGGGTTCTTTGGTGAGTAAATCTTATGTCAGAAATATTAAAATTAATAAAAATAT
The DNA here is from genome assembly GCA_031769625.1 of Taudactylus pleione. Classification (NCBI taxonomy): domain Eukaryota; kingdom Metazoa; phylum Chordata; class Amphibia; order Anura; family Myobatrachidae; genus Taudactylus; species Taudactylus pleione. Next base: position 11,903,975 of record JAUIMM010000178.1, read on the forward strand.
CTTGAAATAAACTAATGATTTTAGATTTTATTAGTGTCATTACTTTGGCTGCAGTTGAGAGTCCCTGGTTTGCTATGGAGATCTATCAAGCAGTATAAAGAATGGAGAAGTTAGTTGCCCGTAGCAGCCAATTAGTTTCTACCTAGCAATTTATAGCAGGGCTCGACAAATTTTTATAAAATCTAGGAGCCATCTTAAAAGTTTAGGAGCCAGACAATCGTCCATTACCAAAATATATGAAAGCTTGTATAGACCACCACACATGCCCTTTCAGTGCCCCTCAACCTAGTAGTAAGCCCCCTGTAGTAGTGCCCCCAGTAGTAAGCCCCTTGAAATAGTGCCCCCAGTAGTAAGCCCCCTGTAATAGTGCCCCCAGTAGTAAGCCCCTTGATATAGTGCCCCCAGTAGTAAGGCCCTTGAAATAGAGCCCGCAGTAGAAAGCCCCCTGTATTAGTGCCCCCAGTAGTAAGGCCCTTGAAATAGAGCCCGCAGTAGACAGCCCACTGTATTAGTGCCCCCAGTAGTAAGCCCCTTGAAATAGTGCCCCCTGTAGTAAGCTCCCTGTATTAGTGCCCCCTGTAGTAAGCTCCCTGTATTAGTGCCCCCTGTAGTAAGCCCCCTCTAAAAACAGAATACTTACCTCAGGCCAGGATCCTGCGTCCACTGTCGTTTGCCGCTCTTCAGAACTATGGGAGAGACGTTATGGACGTCTCTCCCATAATGCCCGTGGGGGGAGCCGTACGTCGGAGCTCAGAAGTGAGCTCCGGCTGCCGTTGCGGGGAGTCGGGCGTCCGACGGTAAAATTTCAGCGCGCGCCCGGCAGGAGCTTCCCTGTGGGGGGGGCTTGGAAATCCCGGTCGCCAGGACTAAAATCTTAGTCGCCATGGCAACCTGGTTCCCGGGATTTGTAGAGCCCTGATTTATAGAATGTACTTAATGAATGCTACCTCCAAGCTGATTGGTTGCTATGGGCAACTTTTCCACGCGTCCACTTCTCCACTCTTTACATTGCTTGATACATAGACCCCTTATATATTCTCAAATGCTGTCTCTGGTCTCTATGCTTCCCCCCAGCTCCCATGATTTCTCCTCATATGCAATTCCCAATGCCTATCCTACAGATTATGGGCCTGATTCAGAGCCGGACGCTCTGACCAGAGCGCTCGCTCTGAAGCAGGGCCCTCCTACCTAACATTGGAGCGGCCTCTTGGACGCTCACATAGCTGTGGGTTACCACCCACAGCTTATGCGAGCATCCATGATGATGGTCAAGACCAACGCGACCATCGGGCTTGCGACGAGACCCTGTGGTAGGATCTCGGTGACTGCAAGCCCTGGAGTGATTTTGGCTCTATCAGAGCCAAAATCACTGCCACTGACATCACTAGTGATGTCAGTGGGGCCGGACCCAGACGGTAGGCGTTCCCATGGGAACGCCTCCATCTGGCAGCCATGCCCCCGGCACGCCCACCAAAGGGGGCGTGCTGTCACTCACCATCGACAGCACGCCCCCTTTGGTGCGAGACCCATAACGACGGCTACCCCGTCGTTATTTGGGTCCCGGCGCATTGCGCACGACGGAGCTCCCTCCGTCATGCGCACTAGGGCACCATCGACCTGCTTGCGAGCGGGTCAGAATCATGCCCTATGTCCATAATTTAACCAAACGCCTTCCTTGGTCCCTATCCTCAGATATTACCATGGTCTCTAATCTTCTTCGATCGGTTGTTGCTTCCAGTCTTTGGCTTGTGCAGCCTTGGCTGTGCCTGCATCTGGGTGGGAGTTCAGGGTTGGGCCACGGTCTAGGGGCAAGTTGCCTAGATAGGTTGCTGCTTCAGCACTGTCTGGATCTGTTTGTCTCTTGATCATGGCTTTTTTCTCTTAAGATTTATCACTGCATGGAGGTGTAGAGTAGCAACGTTAGATCGAAGATTTCAAACTGCAGTCCTGTTGATGGGCTGGATTAGAGCTGGTGGAGGGCTGTTTTTGGATGCCCCTGTTCTAGAGTAATAGTGCTAAAGATGGACATTGGCCATCGATGTCTGTTTGTTTCCAATGATCAATGTTTTGACACCGATGGCAAAATTCTGATGGTGATTTGGCAATGTTTTATTTTTTTTTTCCTATTGCTCCACCATCTTTCTCTGATTGGACCCTACTACGGTCATAATTGCCAGCCACCAATCAGTGGATTTTCATTGATGGTTTCCTGCTATCAATGGAAAGTACCAATGGTGCCATTGAAGGAGGCCATACCAGCAATGGTAAACCATTCAATATCCATCCCAAATAATACTTCAAACTGCGTTGATTATTAATTCATAGCACTGTTAAACTTCATTACTGTTCTAATGGTTTTATACCAGCCTCTCATTCAGCTGAGTCTGTCATTGTGTAGCACATCTTAAATTATAGTACTAGTATTTAGTGTAGCTTGTTCCACAGAACAATTCATCACCTTATACCCATCTTATTCTATGCTAAATGTGGGAAAGTACATAATCCACATGCATACTAGGCTATTACTCTTCTTGATCTGAAGTGTCACACAGACAAAGTTTCATTATTATTTGATGCGATTGGCCATTAACGACAAATTTTTATTAAGGAAAAAAGTAAAACCCTTGGAAATGTCAAATTTTTCATTGATCGTAGCATATGCATACTTATCGAGGTCCTCTAACAGTTTTATAGTGTTCAAAATAGAGAGATCTTGTTTATGTCTACGAGGGAAGACTCCAGTGAGTCAGAGGACTCCCTGCTGTGCCTTCTCTATTGCAGTGTTAAGGTGCGTACACACTACACGATATGCTCCCTGAACGATATCGTGTAGTGTGTCCCCGGCAGGCTGTGCTCAATGTCGTTCATGACATTGAGCACAGCTGCTGAACGATATCATTAACGATATAATTCAGCGCCGGGCTCTCTCCCCCATTCCCCAACATGCAGCAACCTGACGAGGTCGTCAGATAGTGCTGCATGTTCAGGCGATGGACAATGTCGGAAACGACCAGCGGGAGTGCGCATCGCTGGTCGTTTCCGACATAAAAGTGCACGATTACTGAGCGATTGCACGATGTCGTAATCGTGCAGTCACTCAGTAATATCGCCCAGTGTGTACCCACCATAAGACTATATGTAAGGGTGAGTAAGGCACTACGTGGAAGGTGAGGTTAGGTTTAGGCACTAATTGGAAGGGTTAGGTTCAGGCACCGGGAAGGGTTAGGGTACCTACCTACAGTGTCTGTATTCTAACCCTGTCGGGATTTTGACCACCAAGATCCCGAGCACTGACATCCCGTACCCATTCTGCTGATACTGTGCAGTTTTCAGGAGTTGTTGATCAAATATGAGTGGTTTGATTCTCTGGATCTGATAGACTTCAACTCACAGCTGTTGAGCCAGTGTTACCTAAATGCCACATATGATGCTTGCTGAAGGGCATTCGAGATCAGCTCCCAGTTTACCTTGAATAACAATTCTGGCTTTCTTCACTTGGGAATATCACTGGTAACCTCACAAATTGAAAGGTCTGTAATGGGGCATGTGGACAGAAGCAATAACCAATTTGGGTTTGATTTATTTTTCTTATTATCCCTTATTTATATGGCACCATCAAGTGTCTGCAGCACCAAACAGAGAAACAATTACATTGAAAATACCACCACTTAAATACACAAAAAAAACCCAGAAAATAAAAGTATAGACTTAACAATGAAATGAGACAATTTTGTGAGTGACAGTAAAACTCGCTCAATGACCCAGTGCCCAGGGGTGGGCAGAATGAAAGGACATTAACAACCATGAGTGGGAGAACACTGAGGACATGGGTAGTCTCTGCCTCATTTTCTGTAAAGAGTGTATGATCATTTCTGCGTTTCACCAATAAAATTGTTAGAAAACATCCACAAATGCATTCCTTCGATTATATGATCTGTCGGTCAAGATCGAAAATCTCTGCCTCAATTTCCTGATAAAGATCACTGTGTGCATTCTCCATAATCTGCCCATATTTCCTATGCTTTTGCCTGATTGCCACATTATCCTTATGGGCGTACATATGAAAATTCATTCTGAAATACACCAGGTATTTAATTTAATTTGTATAGTGTGTAGCACAGATAGCGAAACTATGATTTTGATAAAAAATCGTCCCAATTATCGGTTTGATCAAAAAATCTCATAGTGTGTAACTGTAACTTGAAAGAACAAAGTGGGGAGGGAAGAGTCGAGGGTGAAGAGAGCTGTTGACTTTAAGGAACAGGTGTGATTTAAGGGGTTGGGTATGGGTTGCCGGCAGTCGTGATCCCGGCGGTCCGAATCCCGACAGGGTTGACATACCTACCCTTGTTGGTTGGTATGCTAACCCTCCTTTTTGGTGCCTAACCCTAACCTCCCTCCCCCCCTGGTGCCTGCACCCTATCCTACCCCTCCCCCTAGTGCGTAAACCTAACCCCCGATACTTGCCTTCGGGATGCTGGCGCTCTGGAGCCAGGATCCAGACGCTGTCGGGTTTCCGTTGACAGTATATCGACTGCCGGCATCAAGTACGCCGGGATGTAGACTACATCCCAATTTTAAGGGAGTGTTTGAACCAGTGTAAGTTGGTAGACAGTCTGACAGGGCAGGGGAGTGAGATCCAGAGGAGGGGAGTAGTGTGCGCGAAATCTTGAGTGCAGGAGGGGAGAAGGAAATCAACACAGAGGCAAGATAAGAGCTGAGAGAGTGAAGGGACTGCATTTAGGTGAGGTCAGAGATGTATGAAGGAGGAGAGGTAATGAAGTGTTTTGAAACAGCAATTAGAATTGTAGTATATCTTACTGTCTCTATGTAAAAGTGATATATATATATATATGTGTGTGTGTATGTATGTTTAGTGATGATTAGGGTGACTGTGGGTGGTTCATTTCAGCGCAATGTTGAATATCTCTGAGAAGGAGTTCCCGGAGCTATTCAATTGACCACGCTGTAATGTCCGCACTAGAGGATTTCTTCTTGCACCCTCCTGAGGTGTGATCAGAAATCCAACTAGACTAGGGTAGTGAAGCTGTTTTCTAGCTTAGTGTGCTAACAGCATCGCAACCGACACTTAAGTCGCAGTAATTGTCATTCTTCAACTTCACACCGCTTAAGGCGTGGTAACTGGCATCTTCCAAACTAAGTGCAGGGTGTGGTGGGGACAATTGATTAGCTCTAGGAACTGATTCCTGGCACTATTCAAATCGTGCTGAATTGAATCGCCCAATATGTTTTCTTAGTAGGTAGATGCTTGTGTAAGTGGTGAGAGGTTTTGTTTGACCAGCCTCAGCTGTAGCTGTTACTGAAATAAAAATCATTGCTATAGTACATATGCTTCCAAGCCCTTTGAAGGACCCTCTGATTGATAGTGAGGAGTCAGAATTTAGAACTCTCTTATTGATGTTCGCAATTAGGGCCTGATTCAGACCCGTTCGCGAGCGCACATTGCTCGCAAGAGGGTCAATGGTCGGGCAGTGCGCACGCACACAAGTCCCGGAGCGAGTGAGAACTTCACTCGCTCGGGGCTCGCAGCAATACGGGGCAGCTGTCGATGTTGATCGACAGCTCGGCCCGTTTTGTAGGCGGGTCGGGGGGGGTGGCTGCACAAACTGAGGCGTTCCCGAAGGAACGCCTGCCGTTTGTGGGCGGCCCTACTGACATCACATGTAATGTCAGTAGTGAACTTCCTGCTCTATTAGAGCAGGAAGTTCACTGGGGCTTGCGGTGGACGAGACTCTACCACAAGGGTCTCGTTGCAAGCCCGATGGTCGCGACCATCGCCAGGCCACCCGCACAAGCTGTGGGTGGTTACCCACAGCTCTGCGAGCGGCCTGGAGGTGGATTTTTTTTTTTTTTAAATCCGCCCTGATTCAGAGCGTGCTCTCGCAAATAGCGAGCGCCTCTGAATCAGGACCTTAGAACGATTTTGAGCAGTACAGAATAAACAGTCTCTGGGTATGTGGTTTCATAGAACTGAAAACAGACTGAAACATCAGCGTTACCGAAGTTCCTCTCACTCCTGGCATGCCAACCACCATCTCCAAAATATAGATTGGGATAAACTCCACTAAGACTTCAATGCACTTTGCCATGCTACTAATCCGGACATAAAAACAGTGATGGAGTTGTGGATTTTAGATTACCATATAAATGCGATCCGCCCTGGCTTTGAACCAGAGCAATATCATCTCGCCACAGCCATCTGCATCTCCTAACAACCTATGCCATGTCACCACTGCCCCCTGCATCTCACAGCAGCTTCCTGCTTCTTACTCCTGCTCCCTGCATTTCACCACAGCCCCTTGCATCTAAGCACAGGCCTCTGCTTTCCACTCCTGCTTCTTCCCATAGTCACCTGTATCTCACCACAAAACCCTGCTTCTCAATCCTGCGTTTGACCAGTGTCACCACAAACCCACTGCTGCTGCCTCTCAGCTGGCTGGGGTCCGGTCACTGGGATGTGCTGGGAAGGGCAGGATCATCATGGATCAGAATTTATATTGTAGCTACCATAAGCATTGTCAGCAGCATGTCCCCGGGACTGGGGCACTTGTGCATATTTCCACAGTCTCCATGCACACCTCTCCCCAACTGCAGAACATGGTGATGAGCAATGTCCTCTTTGCACAATGTACTCTATATTTCCTGGGCTTCCTCGTCATGGTGCCCCTGTCCGAGAACAGCACCGACTTCCAATGTCTGCCACCATCGGATGGAAATCATTTGATGGTTTTCCGATGGTTGTTTGTTTTTATTAAATTCCTGATAGCTATGCTTCCCCTGGCTACTGTGTCTGCATCAGGGCATCTTTATGGCTTCGTTGGAGGCTGTCTTTCACACTATGTCTGCCTCAGACATGACCCTGCTCAGTCCCTGACTCCCTCCCCTCTCTAGGCTGCTGCTAAGCAACAGGGCACATTGCTATTTCTTGCTCAATTTCAGATGCTATTTTTCCTGTTTCAGCACCACGGTCAGCTCCTATACAGCAGCTTGATGCAAGATCATTTTCTGTGACTTGTTTCACTAAAATTGTGACTTCTCTGCTCTCTTTAGTCACAAATGAATGGTTCATACACCTAAACCTTCCTCTGCCAATGCTGTATAGAATAGTGAAAACCCCATCAAAATCCATCCACTTTTTCAAGAGATTAGCTAGAATGAACAGGCAGACTGAAATCTGAGTCACAGGAAGTTTTTTGTAAATTTATGGTCCCGAGGTGTTGGGGCCACATCTCATGGAAATAAAATGACAATGTAAATGTTATGATTTTTTTTCAGTTACAACTTGTATCTGCAAGTCCTGGCAAGATTATTTGTGAACTGAAAGTTGATGAAGATCACGCAAACCATGGAGGTACATTACACGGAGGCCTCACTGCTACCTTGGTTGATATGGTGTCCACAGTTGCTCTAATGAATACAGAGAGAGGCGCTCCAGGAGTTAGCGTGGACATGAATATTACGTAAGTATATTTTTCATGTTCTAATCCTACATTTATGTGGGGACAAGCAATGGTCAGTTGGTTTTGGAGATACGCTCTGTAAACAGCCACTCTTCTATCATGCTATGCATTGGAGTATCTATAATGGGTGCAGGGAGTGCGGTGCACATGGGCCCACACCGCATACCCTGCACCCATATTATATTATACTTGCCTTTCCAGAGTCCCTTGTCGGCTGGCTCTGCAGACAAAAATCCCTGGGATAATTGAGCGGCGACTATTGCACATGCACTATAGAGAAGTCTCTGGGAACATAATGCAGGCGCCATGTTTCCAGAGACCTGCGCATGCGCAGTAAACTCGGGCGTAAAGCCGGAATCTACTGTGCCTTCGGAGAGGACAGACCCCGTCCTTTCTTAAACCACCCCTGATGCTATGGCATATAATTGTACAATATAACATTTAAATAGCTGTGGTGCTATACAGTTACCCATATTTATGTGGAAAAAAAACATACAATATGCTAAAATATTGATTGGTGTTTGTAGGTCATTGGAACACTAAGGTTCATCATGTGGACCCACCTTAAATATCATAGCTACCTATTATTGATTGCCAATCAACAGCATGTTATGTGTTAGCTCCAGGTAGGCTTCTGTTGTATATTTTATCAGCAAATATCAGTATGCCCACTTTTTTACTCTGGATCTTTTCTGTGTCATTGTTTAGCCAACTTTTTTTGCTTTTTAAATTACTGCAGCTTGCAACTACTACATGTCTGCACCATGGTGACATTAAATATTGCACCACTACAACAAAATAATTAACAAAAACTATGTTACATTTAAAATTCAACCGGTCAAACCATTAAACTACTGAAAAGAGTGGGGGTGTGGATAGTGTTGCCCAATAGCTTGGGGAAGAAGGGGGAATGTATACAGAACGCACTAGACTACATTATCCACTTCCTCACGTTTTTTAGTAGTTTGCTAGTTTTGACTGTAATATAATTATTCACAATAAATATGCAATTGATAGAAAGCACACAACTACAGGTATTGTTGATTATTACATTGTTATTACACACCTGATAGATACACAGCTCTTACCAATATCTCACACTAAATCACACTACACCGTTCACAGTGGAGATGTCTTTTGATTTCTGGGCCTGATTCAGAGCCGGACGCCCTGACAAGAGCGCTCGCTCTGAATCAGGGCCCTCCTACCTAAAATTGGAGCGGCCTCCTGGCCGTTCGCATAGCTGTGGGTGACCACCCACAGCTTATGCGAGCGGCCAAAAAGATGGTCGCGATGGTCAAGACCATCGTGACCATCAGGGTTGCGACGAGACCCTGCGGTAGGGTCTCGCTGCCGCAAGCCCAGGAGTGCTTTTGGCTCTATGGGAACGCCTCCGTCTGGGCAGCAACGCTCCCGTCACGCCCACCAAAGGGGGCGTGCTGTCACTCACCATCGACAGCACGCCCCCTTTGGTGCGAAACCCATAGCGACGGCTTGGCCGTCGCTATGCGGGTCTCGCACATGCGCACGACGGAGCTCCCTCCGTCATGCGCACTAGGGCACCATCGACCCGCTTGCGAGCGCTCGCGAGTGGGTCTGAATCAGGCCCTCTGAGCGCTAGAGTTATTGGTTTCACATGCATACACCTATTTCTGTGCTAGGGGCGGTTTAAAAGAGAAGGGGGTTCATGCTGTCTCCGCGTGGGCCTCCCCCTCTCTCGCCGGTATATATTCTCGAGTAGACTGGCATTGTGCAGGAGTCTGCTGCACATATGCATATCTCCGGGAATGTGTCAGTATAATTTTCCCAGTGATTTCTGCAGAGCTGACAGAGGTAAGTATTGTGAACAGGCACAGGGTGTGCAGTGTTGGCTCCCATAGCCCCAAGGGAGTTTGTGAGCTAAATCATCTAGAGATCTTAGTGAGTCATTACTTACACTTTAGAATTGGATGTTTACGCCGTGTGTGTGTGTGTGTGTGTGTGTATATATAAATTTTTTTCATAAAACACGTAAGGTAATGCTTCGAAAACAAGCAATATGCAGTATAATCACGGTTCGGTTTACAATAGATTGATTTTTTTTTCTCTGCCCACTATCTGTAAAAACAACCTATATTTATTCAAACACTGCAGAAAGCGGCAATAGGCAAAAATGGAAAGGGGATGACCACTGGATAAAAGATTCAGTGCTCAAATTCCAATACAATGGAACATGACGGCACATTGTTTTGAATTGACTTCCCTCCCTAGAATATTTACTCATATTAGTCAAATATCCTACTCCAAAACACTGCCATACAGTAAATGATGGTCATTAGATCACTAACTATAGTCAAGACAGTGTACTGAAGTGGCACAGTACACTCAGTAAAGATAGTGTATTCATCAGAGTACTCATAACAGTTCTGCAGTGAATGTAGTACTTGTGAGCATGAGGGAGATGTATCAAACTTTGATGAAGAAGTTCCCGTAGCAACCAATGTGCTTCTAGCTATCATTTTATAGATTGTACTACATAAATGATAGATAAAAGCTGATTGGTTACTTTGGGCAACTTCTCCATCTGTCCTCTTTAGGTTGATACATCTCCCTGTAAGTACTGTTAAGGAGATGCGTTATCCCTCCTGCTCAGGAAAGAAAATCTCAGTGCTCTCAAACATCATGCGTCAGATACTCCTGCTGGCTGGCTGCCGCAGCGGTCTCATCAGCTTACTGATACACAACTTTCTGTGTTACAATGCTGTGTATTAATACCAAACTGTCAATTCCCCTATAACAAAAATTGCCACATTTTTTTTTTTTTTTTTGTATGGCCCAGTGTTCTCCTCCTTAAGACCCCCATACATCAGTGACAGATTGTCACGATTACCTGATACCCCGACCCTGGCGTCTGGGGATCTGTGAAATCCAACATGTTGAATTTCCCTGATTTGCCGATCCTGGCCACAAAACGATTTATAACATGCAGACTTTCCCTGATTTCCCCAACGGCGTTGAGGGATCTGGGAATTACAGTGCAGATGTATGGGCCCTTTACTCCTGCCTTTTTTTTTTCTCTCTGTAACCTTTCCCCCTAATTAATTTCCTTTTTATATACATGTTGTTGCCATTTAATCTGTATTTTTTCTGCTTTTAAAGGTACATGAATGCTGCTAAAATAGGTGAATCAATACTCATTACTGCTCAAGTTTTGAAGCAAGGAAGAACTTTGGCCTTTGCAACAGTAGATTTGGTCAATAAGGAGACAGGGAAACTTGTAGCACAAGGAAGACACACAAAACATCTTGGAAATTAATGTTTCATAGAGTTGTAATTTTCTGTTCAACAGGAGGATGTTTTCACTATTAAATACTTACTGAAATTGTGCTTACTTTGAACTCTTACTTACTACAATATTTTACGGTTTTGTTTTTTGACTCCCTAGTCTGAAATATGTATTGTTCAAACTGCATCGCTTATTAAAACACGCAAACAAGTATTCTACCAATTTTCATTATATTTTCTCCATAGGGAACATTTATATATCGGTGGATGCTGAAGAAAGTATAGTGTTGTGTGTTACCATGTGTACGCTATCTCAGTACACTTTTCCTGGATAATCTCGTCAATCACCCACTCACTTTTCACACTTACTTAGAAGACACACTACTTTAAATAACCTAAAATCCTGAGTTTCTCTGTACAGAAATTACTGCATCAAGGTGGTATAAGACCCATAATCACAATGCGGATATATGCTTATGAAATAGAATCTTTACTTATACAATAGTGTTATCTTTGCTAAGATCATCTTACACTCCGAATATATACTAGAATAATATAGATGATGCAACCTTATTTGTGTAGGTATATTAAGTTATATTTCTGACTGATTCCTAGCTCCATTTTATGTATACAATTCCCTTGTACAGACCTTGGATCTTCACAATATTATGCAGAAATCTAATTACTGCAAATTGACTCATATTTTTCTCTTGTAATAATTTTAGTACAGTACTCCTGCTCCCATAATATGCAACAAATTTGTGCACAGTACAACTCCATTACTTAATAATAACAAACTAATAGGCACACCACAAATACTGCTGTTCCCATAACTGCACACAGTATAAGAAATGTTATATAGATACCTCAATATCTCGATCACTGTATTCCCGCATAGCACACTTCTCAATTTATACGTCACATGACCTCAATATCAATGTGCCAATCATCACTGTCCCCATCTGTTAATACCAGTCATTCTCATCATAGTAATATACAATACCTGTGTATCCTGTGGTTGACATGGATATATAAATGAAGAGGGTGTGTTCCCAGACAAAGGGCTATATTTACTAAGTGGCAACTTTTCAAAGCCGCTGCAAGACTTTAAAGTATAATAATATTAAATGCAAAACACTCCTAGTTTGGCTATTACTAGAATTACTGCTGCTTAGTAAATATACTCCAAAGTGAGGTGGATTTGGAAAAGAGAGTCTTTGATCCTGATTATTCTTTTTTGCCACTTGCCCTTACATCTTCTTGAACGTAGACTTGGTTCTGTTCGCCTCTGCCTGGACATTTGGATATGGCTTCTTATTGCATGTATAGGGTTTGACATTTTTGCTCGGTGTGCACAGCTCACTGTTTTACCTACTCAGACCCGGACTAGTATAATTCAGTTACTGACCTACTGGCTTCTAGTTTACCTGCACCTTACTAGAATAAGGCTCTACTACTGCATGTTCAGTGTTTGATATCACAGAGTAGACCAGTCTTAGAGTGGGATAATAAGAGAACAGATGCTGCATCACCATCTGTGGGATCAAATGAAACGAAGTGGGCAGAGGGCGTAGAAAAGGAATTGAGCAGGTGTTGCCCTGGGAAGATTAGACCATTTCATATTGCATCTTGTCTTAGAAGATAATCATAACCAGCAATGGTCTTGAGAGGGTAGGTGGGGTGTATGGTGAAGAAGACATTAAATGGATTGAAGAGGCTGTCATTATTATGACAGAAGAGGTTAGGAAATGAAAACGTGTTCACTCCCAACTGAGGAGTACTTGTGAAGTCACAAATACCCCTTTCACACTGCCATAAAATAACCCGGGTTACTGCACATGAATGCGCAGCAACCCGGGTTACTGCACAGTGTGAAAGGTCCCAACCTGGGTAACTAGCAGGGTTGAACTTGAGTTTAACCCGGCTTGTGATGCGGGGTGAACGGGTGACCAGGGTCCTGTTCACGGCATAGGGAGAGCCAGCGCTTCGAGATGATCTCCAAGCGATGGCGGTGATGTCATCGACCTGCCAATATTGCCGGGTCAGGCCGCCAGTCTGAAAGGGGTCTCAGACCCGCACCCGGGATGGACTCGTGTACAAATCCCAGGTACAACCCGCTATTTGTGATCTGAAAGGGGTATAAGTGCAAGTAATTTAGAGTTTATGCTGATGGCTTAAAAAAAAAAAAAAAAAGAACAGAAGGGGATTTGTGCCGACATACAAAGAAATAGATGGGGACCTAGTGTCTTTCCGTTTAATGTTTGTTAAAAAGAGAGAATCCCTGTCTTCTCACAATCAGCCATGTTAATGTGTGTTTGTGTCCCTTTTCTTATTTAACATTGTTTCGAGCACATAGGAGACAAAGAAAATGAAACAAAATAATGCACACATTATGTGACAAAATATACAGTATAATAATGAAAGTTGGATTCTGCTCACCTGGAGCCTTTAGACAAAACAGCATTTAAAGGGCTTGATTCTGAGTTGGGAGCAAAGGAAGAAAAAAAATCAAGAAACTTTGCACCTTGGCAAAGGGAGAGAGTGCATATTGCTCAAAGTAAACATAGTAATCTCTGTGTCTTTGGTGGGATGAAATGTGCAGGAAAATATTTATATTCTAAAGGGGGGTATCCACTTAGCGATTTTTAATTCCATATGTGTTCTTTCATAGTTTTGATTTCTTCAGTATTAATCTACTGTGTTGAAAATAATTTAAATAAACAAAAACCATTGAATGAGAAGATGTGTCCAAACTTTTGACTGGTACTGTACATTCATTCCCTATAATTTATGTAGTTTCACTGTGACTAATCCAGAGTATCCTAAAGAGATATACGTGGTAACATTGTTGCTAATGTCCACCTTGTTGGTAATTAAATAGCTCAGAGACTCAGACACATTCGCTTGTCTCTTAGTGAAGTAAGATTGCACACTGTCACCCCACTATTTCACATAATGGTTGCATTACATTAACATGGGGGTTAGGATCAGAGCACACACAGCAGGCATGCCGACACGCGTTTCGCTGTCTTAGGCTTTTTCAAGGCAAGCCGATTGCCTCTACTTTGGAAATATCTATATATATCTATATATATATATATAAATAAAAGAAGATTTATGCTAAGGTATTGGATTAGGGATCTCAAATAATAATACACCCATGAAAGAACACTCAAATTAGATGATATGATTTAATAAAAACTACAGAAATATGTAACACCAAAGTACAATATGATTAATATATTAAATGAAGATATGGAGATGTACATTTATATATTGCTGACCTATCATTTAAGAAATATCCCCCTTAAAGAGTAATGTAGAGGACCAATATAGGTACCCACCGTCAGCAAGTGTAACAGTGAAAAATAATTATAAATCTGTAAATGGCAATATACAAATATAATATACCAATGAACAACTGTTAATAATAATATCTAATGACATATTTACCATGGGGAAGGAGTCCTGGAACTTGTGGAGGAGCAGTGAGTTCTATCCAGAACAGATATTAACCTGATATAGTAAATACCAAATATGATATCAGCAGTATCTATAGTTATTTTATAACTATTAATCTCCTTTCCATTAATAATAACATTTCTAATCTAGTCACTGTATATTTCAAGATTAATATGAATAAGATACAATAAACCTTCACAATTTGTCTGACGTGCACCACACCTTTTTTAATTCACCTCACTATTTTTTTGAGATTTTTTTCACTATCACATTAAATATGTATCACAAAGAAATTAAAATAATTTTTCCCTTTCACTTAGTATTTTTTCACTTATATTAGTACACACTGTACACTCACAATCGTAATTAGATTTTTAGTTACTATTATAATTCCTTTAAATATTCACATATAACACACATTATCACATTTCATATTATCCAACCTTTAAGATATACTAAGAAATCTCTGATTGTATAATCAAGAAAATTCATAATGAATTATAATAATTATAATCTGCCACTGGTAACTCACACTATAATATTAACCTCCAACTATACAGTATATTATAGGGAAGAACAATTAAATCTTACATCCCGTAATATTTATGTAATTACATTATATCGTGCTTTTAGCATAGAATAATATTTATAAAGAATTATATGATCAAATTAAACTCATTTATTATGATGTGTAGATAACAGTTAAAAAGTTTATGACAATAATAGTGCAAATATATATCTCTATATCAATAAAATCTTAAATATGTTCCTTATTTATTTATTTATTACCAGTTATTTATATAGCGCACACATATTCTGCAGCGCTTTACAGAGAGAATATTTGGCCATTCACATCTGTCCCTGCCCCAGTGGAGCTTACAATCTATATTCCCTAACACATGCTCACACACATACACACTTATGGTCAATTTTGAGGGGAGCCAATTAACCTACCAGTATATTTTTGGAGTGTGGGAGGAAACCGGAGTACCCAGAGGAAACCCACGCAAGCACAGGGAGAATATACAAACTCCACACAGTTAGGGCCATGGTGGGATTGAACCCATGACCTCATTGCTGTGAGGCAGTAACGCTAACCATTACACCATCTGTGCTGCCTATCTGATCCATATCAATTATATACTAGGATTGGTTCAATGATTTAAATAGGATCGATGTAAATTTCACTCACTGCTACTTAGTATGCCAGATACAAGCAGTATGAATAAGACTGCAATCCGATTGGTTAAAACGAACACACCCTCTATCTGAGTCCATGAGATCATACAACTCATTGGAGGATACACGGTGCTCTAATCAGTAGAGAGAAAGGACCTTTATTGGTCCCGACGATCATGTGACTGAAAGACGGAACCTGATTGGCCCTTCAGAATGAATATAGTCCGGGGAAGTAGAGGCAATCGGCTTGCTTTGAAAAAGCCTAAGACAACGAAACGCGCATCGGCACACCTGCTGTGTGCGCTCTGGAGCTCATTCAGTCCCGATCGCAAGAAGCATTCACTCACACCCTGCGTATGCAAATCCAGCGCACTTAGTGTATGCAGACACCCATCAGCCATTCTTAAGACGCCCACTTGTGCATGTTATCTTCTGGAAGTGCATGAAAACATTGGTACATAGAGCACCATCGAGATGCGATCGCAGCGCTTGAGGTTGACTATACCCTGCCACAAGCACTGCGATCACTTGAGATTGTAATCCCACCAAGTGACGTGTACTATGATGCTGCCTATTAATTATGCAAGCGTCTGTAACGACACTTAGGCACACCTGTGTTCGCACCTCCACTCCCCTGTTTCTAGTGGTCTGCCCCTGTCACCACCCACAAATGGCTTCTCCTGTCACTCACTCTGCTGGACAGTCTATGCGCAGCAAGCGAACACATCCTGATCTCTCGCACTGGTTTGCGTATGCACATTGTGATGCAGATTGTAAATATCGGCCAGCTACGAGCGTTCGCATCATAGAGAGCTACTCTGATCCTAACCCCCATGTTAATGTAATGCAACTATTATGTGAAATAGCGGGGTGACAGTGTGCAGTATTACTTCACTTAAGAGACAAGCGAATGTGTCTGATTCTCTGAGCTATTTAATTACCAACATGGTGGACATTAGCAACAATGTTACAACATATATATCTCTTTATGATGCTCAGCTGGATTAGTCACAGCAAAACTACATGTTATAGGGAATGAAAATATGTGACACAAACCCAGAGGATTGAATGATTAATATCACTTAAAATCCGGAATATATTAAGATCTTAAAATATATTAAGAAGTCTTTATCAGATAACCTGCCTTAATAAATAAAGGAATAAAATATATGCATATGCAAAAATTTCAAAGGTTGAAATAAAGCCAATTCCCCTTCTCACATGCTGTCTATAGCACAGAGCTCAATTATATATATATATATATATATATATATTAAATCAATCTAAAAGAAATAGACACACAGCAGGGTTTCTTTCTTTTAATCTTTATTGACGCAATTTCAAACTTATTCATATTTATTCTCTTTCAATTGTTTTTACCATTATTTTGCTGAAGTGTGCTCCAAAAGGGGCATTTTAATGCATATCGAATAAAGAAGAATCTTTTTAACACAAACAAAACCTCTCTCTTGTTGTATATTTAGTTGATGTAATCTCCAAGCACCCACAATGCACACATCATGGCTACTTTGCAGGATGCAGAAGTAAGGGAGCTGCTAGCAATAAGGGGACAGGAGGAGACACGCACACAAATGACATAAGCACTGTCCAGGATACAAACAGTCTATAGAAATTTTGCACAAATTCTGACTGTCAGGGGGGTGAAGCCTTCACTGCAGCAGGTGGTCAACAAGCTAAAGGCACTACACAAACAATTCAGCAAGCTGCATGACCACAACCAGAAGAGAAGTGACGTTGGAAGTTATGAATCATGACTTATGTAATAGTGTCTTTGTCAAATCGGCGCTGGCATTCCCATATCCTCCTCCAGCTGTGACAGTAGTCACCTGAAAACATCCAAAGTACTCCGGCCCACAACCAATGTAGCCTGCCCTCTCCACACATTGTGCTTGATGACCTGGCTGAGATCAACAAAATGGAATTCTCCGTAAATAAATACCAGTTTGAATTTAGACAAGGTTTTTCGTTTTTTATTTAGTCTTAAGGCGGGTGTCCACTTGCCGAATAAAATGAGCGGTTGAATGATATCGTTATCGTTCAATCGCTCATTAATCGTGCACAAATCTGGCATGAAAATGTTGGAAACGACCAGCAATGCACACTCCTGCTGGTCATTTCTGACATCAATCATTGCCTGAACAATGTGCCGATAACGACAGATTGACCATGTTCAGGGATGAGGGAGGGTGCCTACACTGAATGATTGATAGTTCAGTGTAGGCACTGCAGGGGAAGAGGAACGACTGTACGATTACAATGCTGTAATCGTACTGTCGTTCCACTATCTGCTAGTGGATACGCACCATTAGTCGCTTATTTAAAATTGTTGCTGGTTTAATTAAAGTCACATTTTAGTCTCTTTTTTATTTGCTTTGTTTTAGTCCAGACTTTGTCAGTGGACCTCAGTTTTCATTTACTATAAGTCTAATTTTAGTCAATATTTTAGTTATAACTTTTGCAAACAGTTTAATGATACTGTAATGGATTTTACTGAAGAACTTTTCTCTAAAATTCCCTGGAGAACTTGAAGTCAGCATACCTTTAACTATGTGTTTAGCAGGGGCGTTTTAAGAGAGGAGGGGGCCATGTGCAGTCTCTGTCCGTGGCCCCTCCTCTCTCCGGCGGCCAGTAGCGCACTGAGCGCAGCGCCGCAGCAGTAGACTTTGGGCACTAGTCTGCACCCAGAGTCTACTGCAGATGCACAGGTCAATTTCTCTACTGCGCATGTGCAAAACATCGGGCGAATGGCAATGGCGGCCATCTCCAGGCGATTTATACAGCGCTGATAGCGCCAGCGTGGGAGAGGTAAGTATTAAAAATATGGGTGGAGCAAACAGACACAATGTTATTATTTTAGTATAGATCACAGGTTCTCAAACTCGGTCCTCAGGACCCCAAACAGTGCATGTTTTCCAGGTCTCTTCACAGAATCACAAGTGAAATAATTAGCACCGCCTGTGGATCTTTTAAAGTGTGTCAGTGAGTAATGACTACACCTGTGCACCTACTGGGTGATATGGAAAACATGACCTGTGTGGGCTCCTTAGGACGGAGTTTGAGAACCACTGGATAGATGTTGCCTTTGTTTAAAGTTCATGTTCCTGCACATTCCACTCAAGCAGAAACTGCTCTATGTAAAATACAACAATCTGCAACTACATCAGGCATCAGCTTTATGTCAATATAATTTCTCGTTAGTAAACAACTCCAACGTCCTTTCAGTCGTCTAAAGGCGTTTTGTACAACCATCCTGGCAGAACTAAGGATCTGGGTGAAGCGAAAAAGTACAGCTGAAAGCTGAAGTTGCTGGGTTTAGCCCTTCATTAACCATCACCTCAATGGGTAAGCAGCATCGTCAGTACGAGAAGCAGGGGTAAATTGGGCCGCCGGGAAAGCAGGAAAGTTCCCGCTGGGCCGGTCCCATGGACCCCTCTGCTATTCTGGCCGACACTGCTGGACGCTCGCAAGCGGGTTGCGCATGGGACGGGACGGGAGCTCCGTCGTGCGCATGCGCGAGACCCGGATAGCGACGGGCTCTCCGTCGCTCCGGGTCTCGCACCAAAGGGGGCGTGCTGTCAATGTTGATTGACAGCACGCCCCCTTTGGTGGGCGTGGCTGCCCGATGGAGGCGTTCCCATGGGAACGCCTACCATCTGAAGCCGGCCCCACTGACATCACTAGTGATGTCAGTGGGAGTGATTTTGGCTCTGATAGAGCCAAAATCACTCCAGGGCTTGCGGCAGCGAGACCCTACCGCAGGGTCTTCGTCGCAAGCCCGATGGTCGCGATGGCCTTGACCATCGCGACCATCATCATGGACGCTCACATAAGCTGTGGGTGGTCACCCACAGCTATGCGAGCGTCCAGGAGGACGCTCCATTTTCATGGAGGAGGGCCCTGATTCAGAGCGAGCGCTCTGGTCAGAGCGTTCGGCTCTGAATCAGGCCCAGAGTTGCAGCGCGAATTTAGGCCTTGATTCAGAGCCGGACGCTCTGACCAGAGCGCTCGCTCTGAATCAGGGCCCACCTCCATAAATATGGAGCGTCCTCCTGGACGCTCGTATAGCTGTGGGTCACCACCCACAGCCTATACGAGCGTGCAGGATGATGGTCGCGATGGTCTTGACCATCGCCAGTGCGAGCAGAAGCCTGCGGTTGAGTTTCTCAACCGCAAGGCCAGGAGTGATTTTGGCTCTATCAGAGCCAAAATCACTCCCACTGACATCACTAGTGATGTCAGTGGGGCCGGCTTCTGACGGTAGGCGTTCCCTTGGGAACGCCTCCGTCTGGCAGGCATGCCCACCAAAGGGGAGTCCTTCGCTCGTCGCGTCTCGCGCATGCGCACGACGGAGCTCCCTCCGTCGTGCGCATGCGCAGTGCACACCATCGACCCACTTGCGAGCGGACAGCCGCCGGCGAGTGGGTCTGAATCAGGCCCTTAGACCATACTTGCCTACTTTCAGAGAGAGCCGTCAGGCTTCCACGGCAGGGGGGGGGGGGGCGTGTTGCACCTGATAGGGGCCATGGGGCCTGATTCAGAGCCGCTCGTAAGCGGCCGCTCGTTCGTTCCGAGCGATGTTTGCACAACTGAGCATGCGCGAACCAGTCAGTGCGGCCGAAAATCGTTTGTTCGCTAAATAGCGAATGCCTGCTATTTTGAGTGACAGGAGGAGGCGTATGTGGGTGGTAACAGGGGAAGGTGCTTGAAAACGGGGAGTGGAGATCCGAACGCAGGCGTGCTTAAAGGTCAAAACGGGCGTTTTATGGGTGTGCATAATTAATACAGCAACGTCATTGACCACGTCACTGGGTTATTTTATAGACAGAACTGCTCGCAAGATTGCGGTAGGAAAAACCAACCACAAGAATAGCGAGCAGTTCATACGCTGGTCGATGTACTCGATTAATCTAATAAATAGCGGACATGACGTAGGATGCGAGCGGCCAGGGGGCGTAGTTTTCAAAAAAACGACCGCATGTTTTGTACGCTCGTTCAGACCTAGAGGCGTGAACAGACCGCAAAGAGCGAACGGTTCATTTGAATAGCCACCCCTTTTTTCTGAATGAGCGAGCGCAAATAGCGTCCGGCTCTGAATGAGGTCCATGGTGCGGTGATGATGCTCCATTGGGCAGAGCATGGGTGTGACAGCGCTAGTCATTGTGGCCCAGCATACTCTTTACAATGCCAAAATTAACAACATTGTGAAGCAGGGGACTGGGCCATGCGATGATATGATTCAGCGCTGTATAACCGGGGCGCCGAATCACATCACCGGGGCGCTGCGGGGGGTTTCTAATGTAACTGTGTGGAGGGCGGATAGGTCAGCGGCCGCCAGGAGGCTTGCCTGCCTTTCCGGGGGGCCGGGAGCGGTACACGATTTTTGGGAGACTCCCAGCCGAATCGAGAGGGTAGGCAAGTATGATTTAGACATATGCACCAACAAGTGTATTAGAAATGTATTGGGTGTTCCTGGGCGGTTACAGGGGGTTGGCTATAGAGATGATGAATTGCTCACATTGGAGGCCATACACAGATGGATGAACATCACCTAGCATAGGGCTGGGGAAAGTTTAAATGGTGCGACTGATGGTGGCATCTAAAGATGCACAAAGCATGATTGCAGGGTCTGTAGACACTGTCAGTGGGCATCTCAGTTCTTGCATATATGAAAGTACAGCTGTACACCAGGGAAGGGCATTGTAGCGTCATTAGCATAAAGTCGCAGACGCAACTGCAGCAAAAGATGCAAGGAAGGCTGCAACTGTATCCAACTCAGAATCAGGTCCTATGAGGAGGAATCCCGCCTCCCCCCCTCAACAGACCCAACCTCTTTAACAGAGCCTGCCTCCAATAGGGCTGCTACTATAAATTTCCCAGGCTAGTTTTCCATCCCAATTCACCCCTGATCATAGCAATAAAAATAGAAGAGCACAACTTAAAGTCCTGTCACATTAAGTGAATGGGGAAAAGTTGTACTAAGAAGACAAAACTCTACCCGTATAATGCATCCACAATGCACGTTTATTCTTCAGTACACTGACTGGCACACATCTATCAGCACTGCTCCCTACACAGCAGATGTGCTACGGTGTCTCACTCTTACACGCCAGCTCCCTTGCTCTTGCAATGCAGCACAATGCTGTGTACACTGTGCAGCAGATGGTATGCAAATTGCAGTACCTGCATATGAGCATGTCCTGAGAGTATAGGATTCCAGAGCCTGATCTGCAGCAGCTGCCTGCAACCTACCCCTAATGCAAACCAAGATTCTGGAGAGTGAGACCCGGCTATAGGCACCCAGAAGTGCCCGCTAGCCAGCACAGATGTAAGCTTCCGGGTTGCGTTCCACAGTGGAGCGCAAATCCCGGAAGCATGGCCGCCTGTCCGGACGGGCAAGCAGTGTGAATGGGAACGGCCCAGGGGGAACTTTCCCACTTTCCCGGTGGCTCAATCTGCCCCTGCTATGATCAGTAGTTTTTAATAGTCTTAATAGAAAAAAAAAATACAAAGCACAGCAATATGAATGTTAGTTTTGCCACTACAAAATGTGGCAGCAATGCTGGTCAAGGGTATAGCATATAATTCTCTGAGTCAGCATCAATGGACAGTCCCTCTTAAGAGGAACAAAATGGGTAAAAAAAAAGGTATTGAGATGTTACACCAGAGATGTTTCCACCGGGATGGGTACGGGATGTCGGTGCTCGGGATCCCAGCGGTCAGAATCCCGACACCGTCATCCCGGCAGGGTTAGGATACCGACACCTGTCGGTAGGTATTCTAACCCTCCCCCTCTCCATACCCTTACCCACCCTCCCGGGTGCCTGAACCTAACCCCCCCTAGTGCCTAACCCCTAACACCAATCCTCCCCCTAACCCCGCTACTTGCCTTCGGGATTCTGGCGGTCGGGATGCCAGCGCTGGGATTCTGACAGGTGTTGGGATTCCGGTGTCAGCATTTTTCCAGCCGGTATCCCCTCGGTCGGGAAATTGACCGCATACCGTTTCCAACATGTTCCAGTAAACAGTGTCATAAGTTTGAATTAATTTGTTAATAATAAAAGTAGACAAGATTGTTGTCCATGCAACACATTGGGGGCCATTTGTGAAAGCGGAGTGTCTAAAAACTGGAGTAAAAGTGGAGTTATGTCCAATTCCAGAATCTCAAAGAACATCACATCTTACCTTACTTAAACGCACCTCAATTTAATAGAACAGAGGCCCTGATTCAGAGCCGGACGCTCTGACAGAGCGCTCGCTCTGAATCAGGGCTGTCCCTCTGAATTTTAGAGCAGCCTCCTGGCCGATCGCATAGCTGTGGGTGACCACCCACAGCTATAGCGAGCGGCCAAAAAGTTGGTTGCGATGGTCAAGACCATCGCGACCATCGGGCTTGCGACGAGACCCTTGTGGTAGGATCTCGTTGCAGCAAGCCCTGGAGTGCTTTAGGCTCTATCAGAGCCAAAAGCACTCCCACTGACATCACTAGTGATGTCAGTGGGGCCGGCCCCAGATGG
This sequence comes from Taudactylus pleione, assembly GCA_031769625.1. Lineage (NCBI taxonomy): Eukaryota > Metazoa > Chordata > Amphibia > Anura > Myobatrachidae > Taudactylus > Taudactylus pleione. The sequence goes on from JAUIMM010000178.1 coordinate 11,926,896, forward strand.
TAGGCGTTCCCATGGGAACGCCTCCGTCTGGCCAGCCACGCCCCCGGCACGCCCACCAAAGGGGGCGTGCTGTCACTCACCATTGACAGCACGCCCCCTTTGTACCGAGACCCATAGCGACGGCTTGTTTCTTTATTTATATGGAACTCCTCAGTGAACAAAGCAGATGCGAAAGAAGTGGAATTATTTTTTACTGATTGTCATCTATCATCTTATACTAGCAATTTGGCATGTTAATTGCTACTAGTCACTGATGTTTATCAATTACTATTTTATTTAGCACAGAGACAGTTTTGTATATTTATTTGAGCCATATACACATTTTCATAACATCTTATCCTGACATTCTATGCAAATATGGTTGCATTTTACACTTTTATAGCTCCTTACGCTTTGAGGTGGGGGGGCATGTAATCATTGGCCTAGGACAGTAGGGGCCTGTTCAGACAAATGCAGCTTATGCAAGCAACAACAAAGATGTACACCAGGAAAAGGACTTTGTAGGAAGGTAGCGACTGTCTCTGACCAGGGGCGTATTAAGAGAGGAGGGGGCCCGTGTGCATTCATTGTCCAGGGCCCCCTCATCTCACCCCGGCAGTAGACTGACCACTGAAGTAGACTCTGGGGATTAGTCTGTTCCCTGAGTGTACTGCGCATGCGCAGGCCACCGGGAAAATGGTGTGGCCACCATTTTCCCGGCGATTTCTCCACTGCGTATGCGCAAAACACCAGGAAAATGGCCACAGCATTTTTCAGGCGTTTTGTGCAGGGCTTCTACACCCGACGGACTTCGGAGCGGTATAGATACGCCCCTGCCTCTGACTCAGAACCAGGTCCTATGAGGTTGGATCCCGCCCCCTTAACAAACCCCACCCCCTAAACAGACTCCATAGAGCTGCTTCCAGAAATTTCCCAGGCTGGTTTTCCACCCCAATCCGCCCCAGCTCTGGGGTATGATTTGGCAATGTCCTGTAACACAGGTGGCTCACAGAAGGATAGAACGCAGTGTGGAAAGTCTTAAATACAAGTAACCCAGGAGCAATAAGGCAGAGTTCCGTAACATGAAAGCACTAAAAGTGCTAATGGAAATTGCTTCATACTTATCTGAGGAGAATGGGTAGAAACTGTGCAGACCTGCCTGTGAGTCTGCGTGGAGCTGTAATGGACTGCTGATTTCAAGCCGTGTAGGAATACAGATTCTGAGCAGCCCGGGAGCTGAAATGGAAGCCAGGAACAGGATAGATACTGTACAAGTAGTAGCAATTTACAGATTACTATACTTGCATCATAAACAGGTCTTTAAGTAAAAAATTGACTAGACTGATGATCTGTCCCTGAATACTCAGAGAAGGTGGGCAATAAACAGGAGTAACAGGTGCAGCTCTTTAACAAATTTCCTGCAGCTGCAGAGACAAACCATAGGATGCTAGGAGCACCAGCGGAAGTGCAGCACACTAGTGGAAGAGTAATACTACAGGAATCGTGTCAACTTCTTTATTTGAAGTTGGAATACCTCTGTGTCTCATTGAAGAATAGTCTTCCGACTGAGGAGACCTGCCACAAATTCTATGCCCGAAACATGGAGAGCCGAAATGGAACATACATTCTTCTCTGCACTAGTCATTATCTTTGTCATCTTGCTCATAATAGCTTTACTTTTGCTACCATGAGAGCTGTCCCCTCTAGTCCCCAATGTATATGTTTCCATATCCTCCAGTCCCCAGTGTGTATGTCCCATCCAGTCACCAATATATATGTATCTATGTCCCCCCCCAATGTGTATGTTTCCATGTCCTGGCCCCAATGTGTCTCTTATCATCCTTATGTGTGTCTGGCCTTTCCTTTTCCTCTTTTGCCTGTGTCATCCATTACTACTCCTATATATATATTACACACACACACACACACACATACTTACTTCTACCATTTACCCGCAACCACCCACCCTGTGTCTTCACAAACCGCTGTTCCTCTTGACCTGCACCTTCTCTCACCTCCCTCTTTCTTCATTCACTTATGCCCACTTTACCCCTTACCATCCTCCTCTGCCTCTTCTGCTGCTAAAGGTGATGGAGATGGCATTCTGCTGGCATCCAGTAAGAAGCGACATGGAGACACCTGGAGAGGATGTAAGGTACCACAATCTTCTTGCAGTGATTCTTACTTAGTGTTAAAATTTGTGAACAGTTAAAATTCAATCCTGTCGAGAGGTGGGGAGGTACCAACATCTATCTTGCCTCCAGTTAACTGGGTTGAAGTTACACCACTGGGGAGGACACTGACCACTGGGAGAAAACAAGCCTTCCCTGTGCATTGGCCCTCTGTGAAGCAATCCTGCAGGTCCACTGCGCTCAACCTATGTTACGTCATGTAGGGGTGAAGCGGCATGGCAGAATACCGTGCCCTAGAGCTCCAAGTGAGCGAAGATTGCATTGCAGAGAAGAGGACAGAAAGACCAGCCAAAGAAGAAGGTAAGAAATAAAAAAGCTGATTACAATCATAAAAAGAAATAGGAGATTGGTTCTTGTAGGGATATCGTAGCAGCGTGGGAATGGGGGTACCTACCTATTTTGTCAGTCCCAGGACCCACAATTTATGATGGCAGCACTGGCGTCAGGGTTGTTACACCTCCATGAGAGGGTATGACATAGCTGCTGTCACTGCCGCTACCTGGAGGAAGTTCTCTCTTCAGACCACAGCACACATAGTGACGGGATTCCACAGGACTTGCGAGGATTCCGGACGCCCACTAGAGAACCACCAAGTGCAGAGCCAGGATATCCCAGCATAGGAGTGGAGCCAACTGGATTGACGATCTAAAGTGCACACACCAGGACGGACGCTGCAGCCTACTAGTAAGTGCATAGGGGTTTATGTATCACACAAGTGAAAAAGCTTGTAGAAGTGGACCAGTGGAAAAGTTGCCCATAGAAACTAATCAGCTCCTACCTATTATTTTATAGACTGTAATGGATAATTGCTACTTCAAAGCTGATTGGGCAACTTCTCCACTGGTCCACTTCTCCACACTCTTCACTGCTTGATACACAAACCCCATAGTGCAGGATGCCGTCCTGGGTGCCATTCTTGTGGTTTAAGAATGCCACTACTGTCATATTGTTAGAAAACACCATCATGTGGCTTTCTCTCAGGGAATACAGTCATATAACCGATGTTCACTGTGGTTAAACTGTCGGCATCTAACAAGTCTACATGGACAGAATGTCGACACATGAAATGTCGACAGTGAAAATATCAATATTAGGGTTAGGGCTTAGGCTTACCTTAAAAAAAAAAATTTCAACACTATGTAATTTCATTGATGTTGATATGCTGAATGTTTGCGGTTGACATAATATACCAAACCATGCCTCGGAAGAGACAAAGTAAAGCTGCATACACACGGTACGATCTGTTCCACCAACGACATGAAAGATATCTTTGAAAGATCTCTATTAGTGAGTCATCCTGCCACATCTCTGAACATGCAAAGTTGACAATATCATCCAGATTGGCCTGCATGTACGGACGATCATAGATATCGTTATCGTTCATGCGGGAATGCGCATCGTTGGTCGTTCACTGAATAAAAATGACCGATATATCGTTGAACGATATGGTTAATATCGTAACGATATATCTGTCCGTGTGTACGCACCTTAACTTATTGCCTTCCGGGCCACTATAATCTCCAGATGACTTGAAGACAATTTCTTTTCTTGTAGGGTCTACATATCTTGTGCAATTTGTGCCAATAAATGGGATCTCCAGCCTACCGTCTCGCATCTATGAGTACCAGATATTGCAATTGAGAAAGAGAAATTTGCCACCAGCTGAGATATATTATTGTGAATAGTTTTAACTTGAGTTGATGATGCAAGGCTGGGGCGTTCAAACATTTTTCTTGAAGTGTCATATTAAGAAAATTACTTTCATTGGAGGGCCACAATTTTTTTTCTCGCAGTTTGCCTCCCAGCAATTATTCAAGTGTTCTTCGTTGATAAAATCTTATATGCCAGCCCGAGTTCACCCATATGTGTCAGCCCAGAGCCCCCCCTATATTACTTATCTCTCATGGTCTGTGTCCAAGTCCTACCCTTAGAGCCTGTCCATCCATTTCCACCGAGACCACCCACGCCACTGTAGTCTGTACACCATCTCATGCAGCTCTAGAAGGGACCGGGCCGCACCGCTGCGAAAAACAAGAGATATGGTAAGAACTTACCTTTGTTATCTCTGTTTCTACGAAGTCCATAGGGTCCACAGGGTTGACCTTGGGGTATAGGTTGGGAACCAAATCCGGGCACCACGCAGTTAAAGCTTTTAGCTCCCAGGATGCACTTGGGTCCACTCTCCCTATAACCCCACCCCCAAGCCAGAGGCACCTCAGTTTGTAAGTAGCCAAAGGCCGGAGGAGGAGAGAAAAAGAGAGAGAACTGGAACACTCGATAACCATACTCACAGAAATGGGAGACGGAAAACCGGTGACCAGCCACACAGCCCATTCGAAGCCAGGTGCGTCAGGGCGGGCGCCCTGTGGACCCTATGGACTTCGTAGAAACAGAGATAACAAAGGTAAGTTCTTACCATATCTCTTGTTTTCTACTTCAGGGTCCATAGGGGGTCCACAGGGTTGACCTTGGGGATGTCCCAAAGCAGTTCAACCAAGGGAGGGGATGCTCCTGTGCTGAGAGGAGAATCCGCCGCCAAAAAGGAAGCATCCGGAGAGGCAAAGGAAACCAATGCCTAGAACCTTAAAAAGGTGTGGACAGAAGACCACGTGGCCATCTAGCAAGGCAAAACAGCCAAGGCGCCACAGCGAGCCACCCACGAGGGTTACATGGCCCGAGAAAAAACAACAAGCATCAATAACAGAAAGGCCTACCCATGGGTAGGCCCCTGAAGAAGACATACGAGGCCGTCCAGCCAACATTTGGCCATAGGCCGGCCATCCTTTCCTGTTAAAACCAGAAATTTCAGACCACCAACAAGGAGTCCGATTAACGGATCACATAAATCCACAGAGGCCGGACTACAGTCAATGAGGCCACACCAGCCGAGAGGACTGGGGACTGAATGGCCTCACCATAAGTTCCAGAATAATATGGAACCTAAAAATCACTAAGAAGAAACACAGGGTGAGAGCAACTCACACCCTGACAAGATGCCCTCCAGAAGAGGGAGCCACATGAGAACGCTCCCAATTCCGACACTCACCTGGGTGATATAAACTCCCTGAGAGAAAGAGAGAAAGCCAAAGCAATAGACCATGTAATGGCTATCACAACCAGCGGTTCCATTAACTTTCCCCGGAGTTAACGAAGAACCACTACTAACTCCCAAGGAGTCCCTAGGGAGGACAAATGGAGGCATAATCCAGAAAACACTCCAAAGGATGAACTGGATATCAGAGCGGAGCAATTCCATATCTTAATCATACTGACAGTGTAGAGATCCGCACTGTCAGGAAGGCCAGGCCGAGGGTGAAACCCAAGCCAGCCAGAAGGAATGCCAGAATATCTGGAAATCCTGGACCCCAGAGGATCATATCGACAGGTATAATACCATAAGAATTATGGCTGCCACAGTTTGTGGTAGGTCCCAGCAAAAGCTGATCCATGTGCTCTAATCATTCCAACGATGACAAAGCCAGGGAAGCCGTAAGACCACTGTAGGGACGCAGTCAAAGACAAACTACCCAGGTCCAAGGCAAACCCCAGGACCCTGAGACAACAGGTCTGGGCAGTGAAGCATCAGGAATGGAGTATCGATGGAGAGACTCCGAAAAACCAAGTACCCCTGACATCTGGGGCAATCAGGAGCCACCAGCAGGAAAGCATCTCCGTCTCGATTGAAACACTTCCCTCGAGGAAGAATGGAGACCGGAGAACACAGTTACGCAAATTGGAAGAACCACTTCACCGACAAAGAGTCACTGAAGGTTGCTTCAGAATCCCCAGAGTTGGACTGTAACACCATAGTGAGATAGAGTCAGAAGGCCATGAGGGTCACCTCAGGAGGACCCCCCCCCCCCTGCTCACCAGGAGATGAAACCTCTCTTGGGGAAGAGACTAGTCCCCTGGATGCACGTCGTGACGGCTGAGGACTCCCGCTTCCCAATGGAGAGCACCTGAAATGAACACTGTCGAGATGGTCGGGAGGAGACCCTTAGACAATGTCCGAATGTATGACATACCTGACATTGCCACCCAACGAACAGTATTGCTAAAAAGAAAGCCACTGTTCTGACCCTGTCGGACTGAACTTTTTCAGGTTCACCGGGAAACAAGGGCTATGCCAGAGTGAAGGCCCAAGACAGGCTAAAGTTCCAACAAGTTAATTGACAGGGTGGAATCGACAGACATCCAACTGCACTGAAATGGATGCGAACCAGACACTGTCCTTAGCAAAGAATACTCTGGACGAGATGGCCATAGTCACCCGAAAAGGGACCGACTTGCCTCCGGGGAGAGCATCATCGTTTGAACAGTGATCAGACAGAAAAAAACTTGTTCCATCTGGAGATAAGCCAATTATGGAAAGGCCTGGAATGGAACTAAGCCCATTCCACCCTTCCAAAGGCAGACACTGAATAGTGGACCATGCATCCCAGAGTGTAAAGACATATGTCGACTGCGCAGACATCCATGTACTCCTAATGGAAGAGTGGAGATGCCGTCTTACGCCAGAAGAATTCTCAGATTCTGAGAATCCAGCAGGGCTCCTAGGTGAAGAATACCCAGAAAGGGATGCAGGGAGGACTTTTTCCCCATTGATTAAACGTCTGCACCCTGAAGAAGCCACAGTCAACCTGACCCGGCTGTAAAGTACCCCGGTGATCCTGCTAAGAGCAGGAGGCCATCCAGGTACAGGAGCATTGGGATATACTGAACAGAAGAACTGTCAGAAAATCCAAAACGCTGGTAAACCCCTGTGGGGCTGAGAGCAGTCTCAACAGGCAGAGCCCGAAAAATCGTAAGTGCTGTGATACAGCAAACCTCAGTCCATGCTGAGGTAAGGTCTCTGTAAGTACCCGTAGGCACGCGTCCTGTATCTCCAGTGATACCATAAAGTCCCCAGGTTCCAAACATAGTATGATGGAGCATAGGGATTGCCTCCTGAGCCCAGGTAGCTTTAGGAACTGGTTCAGGGAAATGAGACAGAGAATAGGCCAAAGAGGACCATTCAGCCACCGCACCAGAAAGAAAGCAGAACAACCAGTCCCTCGCTGAGAAAGTGGGGATGGCCCAATTAGCTCCGCTTACCGCAACAACTGTATAGCTTTCTGGATTTGTAAGGCCCTGTTCCGAATAAGGGCCTGAGTACCATCACATGGAAATAGGCCGCCTGAGCAAAGAGAGTGCGTACCCTCCTACCCACGTAGCCGCGGCAACTAGACACTAGTACCGGGCAAACTGAGAAAATCGCCATCTCCCAGTGGTAGGCCTGTCTCGTCAGGCTGACGATATATCCGTAGGTTCAGAAGCAGGATCGGCTGGCAGTCCAGGCCTGCTCGGAACTGGATATGTCGGCCCTTGTAAAGGCCGACAGTCTATGAAGAAACAGACCTTTAGGCTGACCCAGAGGACAAAAAGACTTAATAGTCTGAGGCCCTATAGTGAGCATAGCTGAAGGCGGGAAATTTGTACTGCCACTGTCAAGGTCAGGACCCAACAAGATATACCCTATAGATGGTATCTGCACCTCTGCATTCCCAGAGCGCAGCCATAGGGTATTACGGAGGATACCGTCGCAGCCGGAACTCTGAAAGTTAGGAGCTGGTATCCAATATAGGCATGTCCACCTATGACAACTGCATATATTACGAGAGCGACCAAATACATTTGAACCCCAGACGTGTTGGAGGGGAAAAAACATTACAAATGCATCAGCTCAGTATGTAATAGTATTAACCAACCATGCTATAGCCATGGTAGGATGGGTAACAACCCCTGAAAGCGAGTATACTGATTTCAGGCAGAGTTACCACCTACGGATCAGAAGAATCCGACCACGCAGGAATGGGAGGCGTAGTAACGTCTGTAATCAGACGAGTAACATGCCCATCCACCCCAGGAGGGGCTCATGATGACCCTCAGGGAATTTGGGACAGGAGACCAAACACTGTTGTAATACCTCATATCTGGCAACAGCCAGAGTCCCGCCATGCGATCCACCCGCTAGTCAGCAACAGGGAACCAGAAGGCACGCCATACTGAGGGTGTATGATACAGGTGCAGGTCAACATTCACTCTAACCAGAATGGACCTGCTACCAGCCCAAAGCAGGGATAATAATACTTGAGATAGGCTTCCCCCCGTGTAAGAGGGAAAGAGCCCAAAACAGTATCCAGTTCACGGTAGAGCCAAGTGGGAAGTAACCACAGGGCGTCAACCACGCCAATTTGCGTTTCATAGAAAAACGACATCCACCCAGTGTGGCCAGTGGTAATCCCTGCAAGGGGCATGACAGACTATTGTGGCACCAGGGGGAATTCATATACTCGAAAAACCCCTGTAGGGAGCGGTAGTCTGTGTCACTGGGGAAGAGTGCAAGAAACTGCGAGATACCCTGAGATGAAAAAGGGGTAGTATGGTGAAGTAACCCCAAGTGAGGTACAACAATGGGGCCCGCCCGGCGATCCGCAATTAAGAGGATCCCGAGAAAACAAACCGCCCAAGGGGGTCGTGAAAGGGGCCGGCACCCGATGACGCCACATACAGAACCCTTTAAGAGTTAAATCCTCCGCACTAACACCTGCAGCACATGGCTTGCAGGATAGTAAAAATGGGTGCAGCATAACGCTCTTGATCAAGCAGCGCTATACTGGTCCTGACTGATACTAAAAATTAGCTGCAGGGACCCATTTTCAGCGTATGCAACACACAGTTCCACTCAAAATATGGCAACGTGCAGCACGCAACAGTATGTGACAAACCTCACAAATATTAACAAGTATATAAATGTGAGGTCTCAGAACCACCCCAAGTACAGCTGTATTAGGGCAGATAAGGAAAGGGATAGATATACACTGACAGGTGAGAGAATACAGACAGTCAGCACTAGCATAAGTCACATACAATGCAGATATATACATAAACATGTCATATAATATACTGCACTATTATACTGCATGCAACTTACCCAGATTCAGTGTCTGGGAAGGCTACAGCGCTGTGTACACTGACCTGATGGTGAGGTACGCAGGGGGACTGGACCAACTGCCATCTCCAGAGATCTCTGCTGCACCACAGAGAAAATGGCCGCTGGAGACCTCAGAGGAAGCGTGGCCCGCGGAGGAAGCAGCTCAGCGACGCCAGACTATGGATACTGAAAGGCGCGCTGAGCTGAGGGGAGGAGCCGCTGTAACAGGGAAAGCTTCCTCCCCTGGCCGGCTATTAACCCCCGGGACGCCGGCTCCCTGCACCGAACACTAAGTCCCTGGTGGTCTAGTGGACACACGGGGTATGGGGGGCCCGCCGCCACTGCCGGCGCCTCCGGTCTGTCCCCAGAGACCGGAGGCACAGGACTGCATTTCAAATGCGCGGATCACCGCAAGCGGTGATCCGCGACCTTACCTGCTCCCCGTGGATCCGGCAGCAGTCCTGGGCGCCCGCAGAGTCCGGCTAGTACAGACTCTGGGGTCCCGCTGAGATCCCCAGATCTGTACTGGCGTCTCAGCGCCAGCGGGGTGACGGAGCGGCAGCTTAGACGTCCTATGGACAGTCTGACGCTGCCGCTCTGAAGAATCCAAAGGAAAAATAAAAAACTCTGTCCTTTAGAAAAAATAAAGCTTAGGGGCTGCTAATCAGCTCCCCACTGCACTAAACGGTGACCCGACTCCGGCCGGGCACAACTTAAACTGAGGTGCCTCTGGCTTGGGGGTGGGGTTATAGGGAGAGTGGACCCAAGTGCATCCTGGGAGCTAAAAGCTTTAACTGCGTGGTGCCCGGATTTGGTTCCCAACCTATACCCCAAGGTCAACCCTGTGGACCCCCTATGGACCCTGAAGTAGAAAGCTATACTAACTCCGGAGTCTGGGCACAGATGTCCGAAGCTCCAGGGTTGGGCGGGGTGTAGAACTCTATAAGGGGGAGAGTTTCTCTCTCGCTCCGGGGCTTGCGCACGCGCAGTGCAGCCGCTGCGTGAGCGCATGACTAACCATCGAGTCGGTTACAAGCGCATCGGTGCTTGCGACCGACTCTGAATGAGGTCCTAAGTCCTGAAGTGTCTGTTTGTACACCCAGAAGCTTTATTTGCTGGTCCGGAGTTAAATTTTTAACCCATCCATGGCCTTGAACAAATAGGATGACCCTAATTCACTCTTTCCTGTATGATTTCTCTTGATTTTCCTGCAATCGGCAAATTATCGAGATATGACTATATTTCTGTCTTCTGCTTTCTTATCTCTGCACTATGAGTGACCAGAACATTTGTAAAAGTTCTCAGTGACACGGACAGGCCCGAACAGGAGACAAGAAAACCTATAATGGTTGCTTAGGATGCAAAACCTGAAATAAACTTGAAACTGTCTGGCAATGGGAACATAGAAATACAGTAGGTGTCTACAGACCTAAGTAAAAACCTGTCCCTCTCTGCACAGGAGTACAGTTGTGACAGCTTCAATACAGAACAATTTTGCCAAACTATCCTTAGAGCTTTGCACTCTACTGAAACAACTAATTTTTTTTTTTTTGTAGTTTGATTATTTTCCAGGTACTTGTTTGAACTCTAACTTATACTGGCATCCATTACCCATTTGTACTTAACATTGGACGAAAAATGGAAACGGCACATTATTAGTCTTACCCCTACAAGAAGGGGAAACAGGGACTTAAGTCATTGTGCTGATTAGATGTCAGACCTATTGTTGCATTTACGCAAGGATTGCCCTGATGTACCAGTATAATACTGTCTGTCATACTGACAGGTTGGGTACGGGATGCCGGTGGTAAGAATACAGACAGCGGCATCCCAACAGTCAGAATACCGATGCCCAATGGTAAATAGCCTAACCCTCCCCCTAACACTTACCATCGTGATGCCGGTGGCTGGGTTTCTGGCACCAGACACCATCTGCTGTCAAGATTCTGGCGCCAGTATTCTGAGCGCTGGCATCCCGACCGACAGGATGTCACAACTACATCCCATACTAACAGCCTGGTCTATAGCTATACTATATTGTGTACAACTCTATAACCGAAGATCCCTAGAATATTACTGTTAGTGAGCTCTGTCCTCTGGCTGCCGCCGGGGGGGGGGTTATCAGAAGGAGCAGGGAACCCACTGGTAACATAATCTCAGCAGGCACCCGGCAAGTGGGGGAAGTGATCGCTAGGCCGGAGGTCTGGGTGCCCCTAGGAAGCTGCCTAAGCTTGCCTGGTGAAGGTTACGAGTGACACGTTCTGAAAATTTTTATTTTCGGAGCTTGATTAACCTCAGGTCTCCATACTATTGTACAGTGTATCCAGAAAGTATTCACAACGCTTGACTTTTTTTTCCACATTTTGTTATGTTACAGCCTTATTCCAAAATTGAATAAATTCATTTTTGTCCTCAAAATTCTACACACAATACCCCATAATGACAACATGTAAAAAGTTTGTGATTTTTGAAAATTTATTAAAAAAAAAAAAAAAAACAACACTAAAAAAGGTGCATACACACGTAACTATTTTGTTATCAACGAACGATTTTATGAACGCTTTTCTGTCAGATTTTTTTAAAGTGTAATGAACGATTTTTTGAACTACAAACAATTTTTGTAACTTCCCTTAATGAAAATCGTTCAGTTGGTCAGTGAGAATGAACTACAAACGGGAACGCGCATGAACGACAATCGTTCGCTATAACTCAAAAACTGAACAATTTTTTCAACGATAACGACATCGTTATAGTTAAATCATTCAAAAAAATTATTATGTGTGTATGCACCATAAGAAATCACATGTACATAAGTATTCACGGTCTTTGCCATGAAGCTCAAAATTGAGCTCCGGTGCATCATGTTTCCACTGTTCATCCTTGAGATGAACCTACAGCTTAATTGGAGTCCACCTGTGGTAAGTTCAGTTGATTGTACATGATTTTGAAAGGTATACACCTGTCTATATAAGGTCCCACACTTGACAGTACAGGTCAGAGCACAAACCAAGCATGAAGTCCAAGGAATGGTCTATAGACCTCCAAGACAGGATTGTCTCGAGGCACAAATGTGGGGAAGGGTACAGAAAAATATCTGCTGCTTTGAAGATCCCAATGAGCACAGTGGCCTCCATCATGCGTAAATGGAAGAAAGTTTGGATCCACCAGGACTCTTCCTAGTGTTGGCTGGCCATCTAAACTGAGCGATCAGGGGAGAAGGGCCGTAGTCAGGGAGGTGACCAAAAACCCGATGGGCACTCTGTCAGAGCTACAGCATTCCTCTGTGGAGAGAGGAGAACCTTCCAGAATGACAACCATTTCTGCAGCAATCCACCAATCAGGTCTGTATATTAGAGTGGCCAGATGGAAGTCACTCATTGGTGTGTATATATATATATATATATATATATATATATATATATATATATAAAAAAAAAAAAAAAAAGTACAAGGCAGCCCACCTGGAGCTTGCCAAAATGCACCTGAAGGACTCTCTGGTCTGATGAGACAAAGATTGAACTCTTTAACGTGAATGCCACACGCTATGTTTGGAGCAAACCAGCAGGAAAAACCCTTGGACCTTAGGAGGGATGTCTCAAGAGACACATCGTCAAAGACTACCCAGATCCGGGTAAAGACAAGGACCTTGAGACAACAGGTCCGGACGTAGAGGCAATAGCAACGGAGTGTCGATGGAGAGACTGAGTACCAGTGGCGTCTGGGCCACGCTGGTGCAGGGCAGTGCCTCCTTGTTTGAACTTCCGAATTACTCAAGGAAGGAGGGAAATTGGAGGAAACCGGTACACAAACCAGAAGGTCCACTTGACCGACAGAGTCTACCAAGAGAGCCATGGCGTCTCTTGTCCTGGACCCGTACAGAGGCAGTTTGTGATTTTGTCGAGAGGCCATGAAGTTCACTTCCGGAAGGCCCCACTTGTCCACTAGGAATTTAAAACACTTCTTGATGAAGAGACCATTCCCCGGGATGCACGTCGTGACGGCTGAGGAATTCAGCTTCCCATTTGAGAACTTCTGGAATGAACACTGCCGATATGGCTGGTAGATTGCCTTCCGCCCACGTCAGGATGCGTGACACCTCTGACATTACCACGGACTTAAGAAGGAACTCTTGATGGTTTACGTAAGCCAAGGTCGTGGCGTTGTCCGACTGAAATCTTGCTTGTTGTAGGGTCCTGAAGACTGCCCGAAGTTCCAATATGTTGATTGGTAGAGCAGACTCTTTTGCTGTCCACCTCCCCTGAAAGGAGTGTGGACGAGTCACTGCACCCCAACCCCAGAGACTGGCGTCCATTGTTAGAAGGACCCAGTCTGGAATCCAAAAGGGGCGGCCCTTGGTGAGTTGGGCCAATTGTAGCCAAGACAGATGCACCTCTGGAGAGAGTACCATCGTGTGTGTTCTTATCCGATGGGGTTATCCGTCCCACCTGGAGAGGATCAATTTCTGTAGAGGCCGGGAATTAAACGGGGCATATTCCACCATGTCGAACATAGACACCATGAAACCCAGTAACTGCATGGCCGAGTGTATGGACACTCGGTGACTGTGGAGGCATCTGCGCACCCGCGTCTGCAAAGTGGAAATTTTGTCTGTGGTCAGAAATATCCTCTGCTGTTGCGAATACAACAGAGATCCCAGATGGAGCATCCTTTGAGACGGAATCAGGGAGGACTTCTTCCAATTGATTAGCCACCCGTGCATCTGTATTACAGATATTGTCAACTGTAGGTTGTGGTGGTGGTGATGAAGTACCTCTTGAGACCCTGCCAACAGCAACAGGTCATCCAGGTAAGGCAACATACGGACTCCCTGCAGCCGCAGATGGGCTGCCATAATCTTTGTAAACACCTGAGGTTCATTAGAGAGACCAAATGGCAGAGCCTAAAACTGGAAACGCTGTTGTGTTGCGACACAGCAAACCTGAAAAACCGCTGGAGAGCCAAAGCAATCGGAATATGCAGGTACGCATCCTGAAAATCCAGAGACACCATAAAATCCCCAAGTTCCACAGCCAGTATGATGGAACGTAGAGTTTCCATCGTGAACAGAGGTACGCTGAGGAATGTGTTTAGGGACTTGAGATTGAGGATAGGTCGGTGGGATCTGTTCGGCTTTTGAACCAGAAAAAGGCTGAATTAACCTGTTCCCCTCTGGGATAATGGGACTGGTACAATGAGCCATGCCTGAAGCATGGATTGTACTGCCTCTTGAACAGCCAAGGCCTTGTTTGACTGGAGGCCTGTGCAGAATAACTGATGGGGAGGTCATCTGCGGAAGGCGAGGGCGTACCCAGAGAGACCACTTCTCTCACGCAGGTGTCTGTGGTAGGCCGACACCAGCACTGTGCGAATTGAAGAAGTTGGCCTCCTATCCTGGGATCCCCCAGGGGGGAGGCCCACCCAGTCAGGCTGAGGGCTTATCGTCAGGCTTGGCAGCTGGATGTCTCATACTCCAGGCTTGTTTCTTAGGCTTGGTAATTTTCTTGGTGGTGGACTGCCTAGGAAAGGACTGGGTTCTTACCTTACCTAGGGCTCGACAGGTCAGAGACCCTGAGGGAGCAGGAACAGATGGCAGACAAGCAGACTTAACAGCTGCCAGCGTATCCACAATTTTGTCCAAATCCGGGCCAAACAGGACCTTACCATTATAGAGTAAACAATCCAAGCCCTTTTTGGAGTCCACATCTGCCCTCCAAGAACGAAGCCACAGGGAGCAGCAAGCCACAATGGCTGCCGTGGCATTCAATAAGCTGACATCCAAGTCAGCCTCTTTAATATAGGTAGCCAAATATTGTAGGTTGCCCACAAGATTCAACTGCTCCCTGGTAGCATCCGAAGACAAGGACCAAGGTGTTTGCCCAACAATTCATAGCCCGAGCCACCCAGCAGATAGCCATGGCTGGTCTGCACCGGAAAAGGAATAAATAGACTTCAGGCAAACCTCCACCTATCTGTAGTATCCTTCAGGGATGACATGGAAGGCATAGGGAGTCACGCTTTTAACCAAACGCGTGACATTAGAATCCACCGCCGGTGAAGTATCCCATTTAGAAAAATAGTCAGCAAATTGATAAGCATGGGCCAGGCGCTTCTGCGGCTGGTACCGCTTTCCAGGTGTTTTCCATGCCACCGCCAATTGGTCTACCAGCTGTTCGGACAAAGGAAATATGGCAGCAGTCTCCTTCACAGGCTTGAAAAAGGACACATCTGGACTTAGGTGCTGGAGGTTCATCCTCCTCTATGACCAATGCTGCACGGACAGCTTGCATCAGACCCGGAAAATATATTTTCGACTTGGACTTCACGTGTGGAGGATTGAGTCAGAGCCATCCGGGAGCACCCCATCATCAGATGAGATCTCATCAACATATAGGGTAGATTGAGACGGCAAGTCTTTTAGCTAGTCGTCCTTGGGGTGCCTGCTCCTGCCGCTCCTCAGCCACATTCTGCAACGCAGTGGGAATCCTATTAACCCACTGGGGAGATAGTGCCTGCTTCAGCCAGCTGCACCCATGCAGGTGCTGGGAGGGCATAAGCTGTTGCTGTGTGAACCCTAGAGGGGGAAACAGCTAAACATCCTGCAATGGCCGCCCAAGGGAGCTCCTGCGGAGTGGCCGAGACCTGGAGGGGTATAACACCTCAAACGTAATCCCTCAAGTACCATGTCTCCCACCCCTAAGTCTGCTGTACATTTTTCTTTCTTTTTACACAACAGCCAGGCTGGAGCCAAATTCGGCATATCATTCACTCCCAGACATGGTGAAGAGGATACAAAATACAGTATGTGACCCACCACACAGAATATAACAGACTGAGGTTGCTCTCTGACAACACCTGTATTAGGGCTCAAAGAAGAAAAAAAAAAAAAAAAAAAGGATACAGGGAAAGTAAAATGGCTGACAGAAGAAAATTAAACTCAAGACAACGCTAGCATGCAGTCACATACAATGCAGAAATAACAAATGGCACTTTAATCAACTACACAGACTTAGCGCCTGGTAGGATATAGTGCTATATACACTGAGAAGAGATATGTAGGGGTACCCAGGCTCCGCACTCCTCAGAGAACTGTGACCTTGTCAGGAAAATGGCCACCAGATATCCAGGAGGCGGCATTCCTGTGGGAGGAGAGCTGCACTAGCTGAGCCAGACGACAGTAGAAGGCGCATTGTTGCAGTGGGGAGGCAGCCTGCCCTGACCACAGGCGGTGATCCACACTTACCTTCCCCGTACATCCGGCTGCAGTCCTGGGAGCACCCGGGGTCTGACTAGCCAGACCCCGGCTCCCACCTCGATCCCCGGTTCGGTACCGGCGTCAGCGGGGTGATGGAGCGGCAGCGCGAACATCCCCTGGACTTTCCGCTTACAGGAGAGATCTTCATAAAATAAAAAATCTTCAGTGGCTGTTTGAACAGCCCCCCTGCAGTCAGTAACCCAACTCCGGCCGGGTATAGGAGAGGGACCCAGTGCATCCTGGGAAGAAAAATGAACTACATGGTGCCCGGATGACTTCCTTTATCACCTTATACCCCAAGGTCACCCTGTGGAGTCTGCAGTAGAAATCAGATATATCTCCTGTATTATCTTTGTAAAGAATAGCACCCGTTCTTAGTATCTACAAAAGTAGTTGAAAATATTAATTTTCACCTACTTTTGAAGAAATTAATGAACACTTTAGTGTTATCTTTGTTTTCCCTAAATCTGAGAAAAAGCAGTTGTACTCACTTTGCTTTGTGCTGGCTGTTTGACCAGTTTTTAGTCACTTATCATTAGAATGGTATTTTGCAGTTTGTTCGTGGCATATTCTTATATGACCAGTGAAAATTAAGGGGCATTAGATCCCTCCCCACCCCCTCAATCGCTGGACGTCACACAAACATCTAATTAAACCTTAAAGAAAAATTATAAAGTGAAGATGGCAGTTAACCAACTGTGGCCAAAATGATAAGATTATAAAGAATGGACCAGAACCAATCAGTAACCTGGATTAAAATTAACACCAGGATTTAGTACACAGTTATCAATAGCAGTCGAGGTGAATGCCAGTGGGTTTGGTACACTTGGAAGCCTGGGTCAACTGGCAGCAGATTCAGTATACTTTGGCAGTAGAGAACACTAGGAAATACTAGACAGTTTGTTCAAGCAGAAGTGAGACTTGGAAGTCCTGAACGATACACAATATGTATCGTTCGGTAGATTGCACAGTGTATATGCACTATATTGTCGTCCAGGGGTTTAAATGAAAATCTGGACGCCCAACGCATCGCTTGCAAGTCGTCCCCAGTGTGTACGCACCTTTAGGGGTTTATTTACTAGACAGATTTTTAGACACCGCCTAATTTTACAACAGCAAAAGTGTAAAGCAGGCAACTTTTGTGCTTGATAGTATTTAAGAGTGCTGATAATCTGTTTATAAACCCCTAACTGCAACAGCATGACTATCTCCAGGCAATCCAGTTAGCTCTCCTGGCACTTGAGCAGTGTGAACCAGCCCTCCTGCACCTTAACTGGAATAAAAAGTTTGTCTAACAAGTATTTGTAGGCAAGGGGTTTAATAAAAGCTGGCTATTAAAGCATAACCAATCTGATTATACATTATAGGAGATTGGGACACTTACTAAGGGGTTATGGGGTATATTTAATAATCTTTGTACACTTAAATTATATTGTCAAAATGCAAACATACTATTCAGAGTAAAGGCAGACTTTGAGAAGCCCGGGGTTCAATAAACATTGCCCTTTTGTATTGATGTGTCTCCTTTGTAGCTTTATACCAGGTTTTTTTTTTTTTTATTAACAAAAATAATTCTCATAGCAGAAATAAAAACTTCATTTATTTCAGCATTGCAGAAATTAGACTACAACTGAACAATCAGATTTAATCTCATTTAATTTTAAATTTCCAATGTAATCCAATTTCAAACAAAAGCTAGATACAAATTTAAACCAGGTAAGCACTAGTATTAGCCAACAGGATCAGGCATATACAAGTCTAATCAAAAAGGTATTGTAACCTTTTAAGCAAAGCGTTCTCTCAAAATACAGTAGTCAACCTTAATTTCATTGCACAAAATAAAAATTCCTCTGATCCAACTTTGCACACGTCAACTTTCATTTACAGTTTGCAACTGCTTTATAACTTAGTTTCTAGAACCCACCATGAGTTCATAGAAGTATTACTTTATTTCAGAACAAAGTAATAACTGCACAAATCACCAGCAGGTTTCTGTCTCAATTCCTCTATCTAAAAAGATATGGTTTCCACAGTGCCCAAGTACTTGTCTTATAATATTTAATATAGCTACTGCAGTCTGCTAGGCTATATTAATGTCAATGCATCCACAGTGGGAAATGCAGATCAGTATGCAGCAACTGGGAGAAGAGATCAAATTTTTAAGTGCCTGTACACTTCGTCTCACCCCTGCAAAAATGAACTAAGATATGAAAGCAAATGCTGAATAAACAGGATTTCTTTTCCTATATCTGTCCAAAGCCAGCCTTCATTTTACTGCAACAAATCCTTGCTTCTATGAAGCGATTCAGATAGTGCTTTCATAGTTTGGTAAAGCAGTGAAGCTTCTATACCTGTTACATTCATGTTTCAGCCTCAAAATTGTAGACTAACTCTCTAAACTTTGTTAGGGGACATGACCAGTGCAAATGGGAAGACCACCAAAACAAATTATACCTTGTGCTTACTGATACATTTGATTCAGTGTGCCACAGTCCCATCATTTCACATTTTACGAGACTAAAGCAAAGATGTTGCAGAACATCATTTCTTTTTCACAAGGTCCATGCAGAAAAAAAAAAACAAAATAAAAGGAAAAAAAAAAAAAAAAAAAGTCCAGATGCATCATAATGGAAAAGAAAAAAGAAAGCAAAAAGAAATAAAATGAAAAAAAAAAAAAAAATATCCAGCATGAAGGTTCACAACATACAAGTGTTCTGAGCATGAGTCCATATTCTTCTGGAATCTGGAGAAGAAAAATAAGTTTGCCACTAATATCTGATCTTCCCCGTCTGACTGGTCACAACCTTATTCGGGCATGTAAGGGCGGAGGTGATCCTCAATGGTGCCAACCGCCCAATGAGTGAGCTGTTCCTGTGGCAGGTAGAGGCAGATGCTGCATAACTTGAGGATTGTGGCTTTGCTTTTAGGAGTCTGCAAACAGATTAAAATTAACCCCAATGTAATGTTTTAACTATATTCAACAAAATGAGTAAAGTAAAACAAGCAACCATATACAATTACTTACACAATGCACTTTCCGCACCACTGTGCATTAAAAAAAAGGTGCATGAAAGCACACACAGAAGTTGAAGGTGGCACTGTTTGGGTACACTTACACTACAATAACTTAAATAAGGAGATATCACTCAATCCTTTTAACCATGTTAAAAAAAAAAAAAAAAAAATCACATTATGTTCGAGACACTTATTGAGTATGCTATTCAAATGTATTCTCTAGCTAGGTCTTTTCCTCATTTACAGAACGTTTATACACATTGCATACAACACAAACCGCACAGCAACACATTTCTGCTTCATTCATATAAACTAATTATGTGAAATGCTGTTAGTGATAACATGAACCAAATAAACAGTTTTCTGTAATTAGGGTAGGAAGGACAAAATTAAGTAGAATTTAGGAACCAGTGGTTTTACCTGCAGGCTCTTTTAAATGGGCCAGGAATGTGTAATAACAGACATACCCTAGAGTTTGTCCAGTCAAGCCATCGGGTCAGTATTTACCCTAAGACATGGCTGGGCTTGTTGCAGTAATGTTAAGTACTTACAATTATACTGTGGTGAGTAGTGCTGTGTAAACCAGGAGGTAAACACTGATTGAATGGACTTCTAAATAGTAATCAAAGATCAGCACTTCAAATTACATGCCAAAAGGTGCAGTCATTTTTGGGGAATTAGATACAGTACAACACAAGTTTGTAACTTCTGCTAGAAAACTATGAAATTTAAAAAACAACAAAAGTGCTGCAATACAGGTCTGGTAATTGTCCAAGAGATGAAGAGGGTTACTTACATTAAAGACAAGATCCTGTTACTAATGCTGGGAATACACTATACAATTATCTGTCAGATATCTGTCTGGTTGGAATGAAAATCTGGTAGTGTATGGGATCAAATGATAATTGACCATTTGCTCATGAACACTGGAAAAGTCAAAAATATTTGTGCAAATTAGTTAAATCAAACATATTTAACCAATTTGAACAATTGTTTGCCCATTTTCATGTGTTTGGGACCAAATGGTTGAATCTCATTTGCTCCTATACACTACCAGGTTTTCATTCCAACCAGCCAGATTGGACAGATAATTGTATAGTGTATGCCCAGCAAAAGAATTAGACCACTGGTTTTTGAGTCCAATCCTCGAGTACTCCCTACAGTTTAAGTTTTGAATTTTTTTTGTTGTTGTTCCCCCAAGTCATGTTTTGACAAGTTAATCCAATTTGCTAGATCAGTAATCATTTCACCTGTTTCCACAGATAGAAATTCAGTAAACATGACCTGCTGGGAATTGTGGAATGGAACTTAAAAAAAATAAAATAATAAAAAAAAAAAAAACCACCTCTTATACAGAACTGTTGTTAGGAACAAAATACACAACAACAATAGCACAAGTTAGACAATTTATATGGGAATTAAGTTATCTAGGAACAATTGTTTCCATGGCAAAAAGTAAAGCTGTTATGGCTTATTCTAATAATGGAATCTAAAATGTAATATTTTGAAGTGATCTAAAGAAAAATCAGTAAAGAATTTAAAAACACCCTTTTCACTACATCTATAAATACCAAAATGTTTTTCTTAGAAGAGGTTAAATTACCTGCAAGTGCTGTCTATCAATGAAGAGGAACACCGACTGGCTAGGATTGTTCAGAACAATTCCAGTCTTGTCATTACGGCTAAGTACATGCAGAAGATGTTTTTCATAATCACTGTGATGAAATTCAAACTTGGCCTAAATGAAAGAAAAAGCTTAGCAATGTATAGAACTTATACAAATGGTGGTGTTGCATAATAAAGCATGAACGGAGACAAATTACATTTAAAGTGCACCCTGAAAGTAGATTAGTACTAGGCAGTGGTTGTAAACATCCATCAGGTGCTCATATAACCTACACACTTTTCAGGACTAAATTATTACGTCCAGTACTATAAAACCATTTGGGGAGATATATTGAGAACCATAATGCCTTGATTGTAAGAGACCATCTTATATCAAGGACTATATAAACACCAATGTAAAAATTGGACCTATGATATGACTAGTACATTACATTAGAATTGTAGACACCCCAATGGTTAGTATATTTCTGGCTTAAGCCCAAGTACAATTATGCAGGCTCCACATGATTGCCTTTGTGGCAAATCCAACTTGTGGCTTTAAAATTTTCTGTTTTCCAGCTGTGTACAGCTGTACCTTGACTTGCAGTTTTCATCTCAATATCAGGGAACCTAACGCTAAATACACACTGGCAGATATATTGGCCGGTTAATTACACAGCATGATGCCCCAATATATCTGCAGGTATATTAGGCATCGGCTGTGCAGCACAGCCGACGCGATATGTTTGAACGACGTCGTTCAGAGACATCTCATGTTGGCTGGGCTGCATACCAGATGCCCAATATACCTGCAGATATATTGGGGCAGATCAGTCGACTGCCCGTACACTTACAGCAAAGGCCGCGGTGTATGTACCTCCATCATCTGCAGATATATCCGTTAGGCGTGTACCCAGCATGAAGCTGGGCATACACGTCCAGATAAAATGCCTGTCAGACCGACACCACAGATGTCCGTGGCATACACTGAGAGATCTCAGTGTATTAGCCCCGACGTCTGCGCTCCGTCCCCAGGGGAGGAGACATTTCCCTGTTCCTTCCATGGGAAAGAACACAAGGAATGTCTGTCGGCCGTGGCTGGGCATATACTGCACGATGCAGCAGACATTTTAACTCAAATATCGCATCAGACGGGCATACTGGACAGTCCGTCATACCCGACCCAGCGATATTTAACCCTCCTGTATGGCCAGCATTAGTCTCATTGGCGGAAGCGACAATCAAGTACTTACTGATGTTATTCATGTACTAAACTAATGGGAACAGACAGCATCGCCACACTGGCCTGCTTTCCAGCAAGCAATTGGTCAGGAACTAGGACATCAATGCCTTTAGTTTGGACATCAGGTAAGTGGATGTAATTCATGTTTAAAGTGAAGAAATGTATGAGTGTTAAAATAAAATTTTCACAAGGAAAATATATTGTATGATAAAAGGTATGTGATCTTATTGTGAAGTCACATGTTCAGAAAGTTTTTATTGAGAAACAATTCTAATATTTACCCTACAGTTACTATGAAACTATGTTAAGAGGGGGATGCCATTAGCAATTAGTGGAAAAACTTATTTTAACATTGGCCTTGAGTAACAATGTTCTCCAAAGTTACACGGGAAATCACAAGTATGAAATCTTCAATAGTGGATCAAACACCTTTGAATATAGAAAATTGATTTACTGTCTTCCAGGCAAGCTTCCAACACTAGTTACGGCTACCAGTGTTTAAACTTCACATGCTTCATGCCTACATAGGTCAAACATTGAAACATGACAAAGGGAAGATAACTGGCATTGGACAGTGAACCACAAGGGTAAGCTTGGCTTAGAAGCCTGTTGCAATCCTTTCCTAGATGAGAAATGGCTTGGTTAAAGACATTATAGGTTAACATAAATGGAACAGTTATGTTTAAATGAAAGCCTTTTAATTGGGAAGAATCAACATATGACACTTACCATAACAGGCCTATAGGGCTCCTCTGATCCCTTCCACCTTGAAAACAGAAGACAAACAATCTTCTCTATATCATTCCGAGGCCAAAGAATAAAGTCCATCTCTTGTGTGCACCCAATTACATCCTATAAAACAATATAGATACAAAGTATTTGCCATTTCTGCAAATAATGATAAAGTACAGTAGAGAAGAAACCATTGTTGAAACTAAGCTAGCAATGGTGACCAAATATTACAAAGCAATACCACTGACTATACAGACCAAATTGAAAGACTATAAAATTGATAAATCCATTAAAAATTCTAGCAGCTTTTCAGAAGTTCACCACATACCACAGTGCTAAGTGGAACAAATCCTTTCATACTAGACCTGTGCACATTGAACACAAGGTTTATTAAAATGCAATTTAAAAATATCTTACCCTGCGCATGGACTGATAGCGAGGTGCGTGAAGCTGTACTACATCCTTCTGCAGAAGCTCAAGGGAACTTTCCAAAGAATAGCTGGAATCCCGCACACCTTTCAGAATATTTTCCTCATAATTATTAGTCATAACCGGTATAACATCAGCCACCTCAAAGAGAGCCGACTTCTTTTTCTGCAAGAGGATTAAAAAAAAGATAAATTGAATGCTAGTTTGAGTTTTGTAATTCACTTGTATGAACAGTGCTCTATTCCCATAAATATTTCCTGTACCAAAAATCTAAAATCACTCAGGACCTGTGCAGTTCAATAGATCCTTACACCAGATGTCAAACGCACCACAATTCTCCCTTGTAGCCATTGGATAGATATCCATGGAGCTTAGTGAACATGTGGAACCCATCCATTTCACTCAACTATGCCAGCTGTCAAGGGAAAAATGACAGCTACAGATGCTGACATTGGTACTTACTGAATCATGTAGGTCCCTGTAATTAGACTAAAAAGTTGAGGTGTATAGAAGAAAACACTTACTGATAAACTAAGTGGATTATTCCTCCTAAAATATTGTGTGATGAATGTCTGTGATTCATGTTATATTCCCTAAATAGGATCTTCAGTTTTCCTTTTAAACTTGGCATCTCTACAACAATAAAGGGAGATGTATCAAGCCTTCTAAAGAATGGAGAAGTGGACAAGTTGCCGATAGCAACCAATAGGCTTATATAGTGTTCACTCTAGCACCGGCGGCAGGCAGGGCGCCGGAGCTAGAGAGGGCAACCTCATGCACGCGCCGTAGACGCGCACCCGAAAAGGGGGCGTGGTCATGAAAAGGGGGCGTGTCTAAGACACGTCCCCTTTTCGTCATACTTGGGGGCGTGCCCTGCGCTTACGGACATGCCAGACAGCCCCCAAGCGCTGCAGAAAGGGAGAATAGATGCCGGGCACAATAGTCCGGCGTCTATTCTCCGGCGGTGACCGGGACGTCACCGCATGTTTCTCCACCCGCGGGACACTGCGTCCCGCGGGTGAGAACGGCACCCGCAGGCTGTGAGGGCAGGGTGCTTTTTGCCCTCCAGGAGGGCAGGGCGCCGCACCCCGCTAAAACAGCCTAGCGGGAACACTACTTATAGCTAGCAATAAGCCTGTAAAATGACAGAAGCTGATAGGTTGGTACTTTCTCCAAAAATTGATAAATACATCTCCCCCTAAATGTCTTACATAATAATCCAGCATTATTGCAACAAAATAAAAACAGTAACTAGTGATACATTCTATAACGGGGAGGGAAAATTAGCCAAATTAAACACTTACATGTGTGCTTAATTTTACAATAACTGTGTGGACTTCCTTGTCAAGACATCTTAAATTAGCCTAATTCTGGGCACACCCGAGTGACTCAGCTGATGACCGATTTGGTAAGCTTACCAATTGTTGAATGCTGGATATGTCTGGCCAGACATCACAACTGGACAGGCATCTAAATTTGCCAGCCAAGTTATGTGTCGGCAATACTTACGGGTGGTGGGTTGCTCATACACACAACCAGACATACCAATATATTGGCATCGGCTGTGCTGTCGGGCTGACCTGATGTGTGATTGACGTCGTTCAGACATATTGCGTGTATACACTTGCCAGTGCACTAGCGCTATATCATTCGTTATCTGAACAATATATCAGCAATTGTGTACACACCTTAAATTTTATCTTCTAAAAAGTTATTCAAAGTTGAAAACTAGGGTGGTCTAGAAACTCAGGTTACAAAATTGTAATAGTTGATACAGTGAATATGTAATTTCATATTTTATTACCTTATCTTTAAACACAAAGGCGATGTACATCTTGAAGTCAAACTGGTCAGCTAGCGACTCTCTCTTCTTCCTTAGCTGAGAGCGTAGCCTGTTCAAAGCCTGCTTCTTACGAGAGTTTGGGTCCCCCATTTTTGCAATAGTCGGCCAATGCCTATGGAACTTGTATACTTGTCACTAATTGCGGGTAATTTTTATGTGCAGGTAGGACACCAGTTCAACAGAAAGAAGTCATGTTACCTCCTTTAAATTACTTAATTAGGTCAATGCAACCTAAATCACTACTTAGGCAACGCGTGACAGGGCCATAGTACTACCAGGGTCAAGAAATGTAAAGGCTGTACAACCATGACAAAGTGGTATTTTCTGATGAAACTAAAAGAGGCATCATACACACATTTATGAACAGATAACCAAAAACATGTTAAAAGACTAGGGGCACGGTGGTGAAAAAATAAAGATGTTTCTTGCTTTCAGCCTGTACCATAAAATCAAAAGCCATCCTGCATAGGCATGTTATTGTAGCCTCCCTGCTCAGATGGAGGGGAGAGGCCCCAGGCCTGTACTATACATACTGAAGAGATGCTGTCGCTGCTATACCCCAGGAGAGCCCTATCCTTCCTCTACACTGCGGATATTCGCTATTATTTCTCCGTATGACAGCAACAAGGGGTGGGCTGCTCACAGCACAGGTTGAGTCGCCCCAAGGTAGCGGCCTTTGGGGCAGAGAGGAAGCCCATGTGCGAGTCCAGCGGACACCCCCCGGGGAGGGACACCATGATGCCGGGGCAGGGGTATGACAGGAGAGGGGAGTGGGCGCCTGTCCTCACTGATCCGGTCACCGCTCTCCTCTGCTCAGACTCCCTAACTGCAGGCTCAGCGATAAGGGACTGAGGCGGTCATGTCGCGATAAGAGGCGACAAGAAGAAACAAACAGGGTGTATGGCTGGGGGTGATCAGTCTGGTGTGCTAGCCGCGCCGGCTACCGCTCGTGTTCATTATGGGGGTGTCTGCTGCTGGGCTCAGCGGTCTCTGTGGGGGGGAGGCTGGCGGCGGTGAGGGCGAGAGCTCCGGCTGGATCCATGTCAAGAGAACACCAGGGACCCCAGCGGAGCCCTCTGCTTGTGAGCGGCTGTGCTCAGCGGGCTGCGCACCCTACTCCACCCCGACCCACCCATAGTCCGGACCGGAGGTCGCGCTGTGAGAGGGGAAGGAGGCGGCGAGAGAGGGAGGAGCGGGGCCTCGGTACCACGCAGTGCTCTCAGCCTGTGGGAAGGAAGCACTAGAACTGGCGGAGACCCCTAGCCCGTCTCGGTGGAGCTATGCGGGGAGGGCGGCGCAGACGCACAGCCGGAAAAACGGGTCCAGCGTCCGCTCAGCCCGGGCCCGGGAACAGCAGCAGCAGCAACTAGCAGCGCCCACAGAGAGGAATAAGATGGCCGCCGCTGCGTCACCTCCTGGCTTCTCCCGCCCAGAACCTTCCGGACCAAACCATTAACGAGCAGGGGGCGGTAAATGTGTAATAATGTAGTCCCAGGTCTCTGTGCCCTCATGCCGCATCACTGTGCCTCATATCATAGATGTGTGTAACGTCTGGTATAACATCGCCACGCCACACTCTGCAGCGGCGGCTCAGGCTCTGGCTACTCTCCCCCTCAACCCGCCAGTGGAAGGGCCCACTCCTAACTCCCTGTCGGATGAAGAACGCTGGATCTGGCACAGAGCCAACACGGTGACGTCGATTCACATGATGTCTCGTGCAGAATCCCCTTAGCTGTATGTCTCATCACTTAACTTTATTGAGATGAAAGGAGAATAGCAGACAAACAGCATCGGCCAAATGTCACCAAGGAAGTCATCACTTTAATGCAGTGGCAGACCCTCCAACATGACCCGTTCCATTAGGTACAAAATGCTCTGCTCCTGTACTTCCTTATTAATTGATGATTGCAACCACCTGTGTAGAAACACTTGTCTCATCAGTCACCTACCTCACCACAGGTGACTGCAATCATTAATTATGTGGGAAGTCCAGGAACAGAGCATTTTGTACCTAATGGATCGGGTCATGTTGGAGGGTAGGCAGTGGTTGAAGTGGGAATTTTAAAGTTGGGTAGGAATGGCCATAGATAAAAATCGATGGTTTACAACCGATGGCATATGGTTATTGCCAGCGATGGCAAAGTGGACCCGATGCTTTTTTTTCCCTGCTCCTGACTCAGAGCTTAGCCCCGCCCCCTGGCTGCCCGCTAAGCTCCGCCAGCCAATTTTATTGGCCCGCAGTCCATCATGCATCTGGCAGTAGTGGCCATCGAGTGGTGCAAACCATCATTGGTTTACTATAGATGGTTATTGTACCATCAATGGTAATCACTGCTGGCACAATCAATGGAAAACCACCAATGGCCATCCCTAAGTGAGGGTATGGAAAATGTTAGGTTGTACTTTGGTGCGCTGGAAAAAGAGGTGCTATCAAGGGGCCATGTCCTTTTTTATTAATGTAGTGTAATGTCCCAATTGTTAGACAAGGGACTAGGGCCCTCATTCAGAGCCGTTCGTTAGCAGCAGTACGCTCGATGCGTTCAGATGTTGTGAAACCGTGCATGTGCCGGTGTAACACTGCGCAGTTGCGTACGGCAGATTGCAAGCTTTTTTTGACTCGTTCGTCAAATTGCGAAAAGGAAGTGACATGTGAAATGTGATTAACAGAACAGGCCGTTTTTGGGCGTTGACGGGGGTGGAGATGGGAAAACGCAGGCGTGGTGAGGCGTTTTTGGGGCATACATAAATTAGCTCATGCGAACGTCAAATGTGTTCGTACCAAGTCATACGTCACTGGCTGATCCTCTTTCCGTTCAAACTGCTTGCACAGCTTGGGGTGTGGATTACTCGACCACAATGTCGATGGGCTTGTTCTCCGGTCCGGGCCTCCTTGATGTTTCATCGATCTATCACGGCTTGTCAGAAAAACAATCAACTTTGAATTGAAAACCAGCTTGTAATGTGTTTTGAAAAGAGTTTTTTTGGTTAGCAGAAAACCGTACGCAGGTGAAAATCTCAGCTGCTAATTTCAGGATTACACAATCAATTAGCGTACATTTTTAGGAATGTTCTTTACAATTTTTTTTTGGTTTTGTGATATTGTAACAATATTGTCATCATGTTTGTGTGTATTTTAACATTTTGCTTTGGCCTGGAGAATTTGCATCCTTTTTTTAATTTCAAAGTGTTCCTTAAAGAAACCTTTTTTTTTTAACCCTTTGTTGTTGTTTTTATTTCGTTTTTGGCTTGTGGGCCAGGATTAACTCTAAACCATTTTTCAAATAATGTCACAATACAATTGAGAATATTTGTAAATTTTTTTATTTCATCAACACATTTTTTAATATTTCATGTGCATTTGGCAATTCAAGTTTTTGGTCATTGTTAGCCAATAATAACTGAAAGAATTATCCCAAAAATATTGCCAGTTTTGGCAAAATTAAAAAAACACATTAAAAACAAGAAAGGAGAGGGAAGTTTTGGCCCTAAAGGAATAGGGGGCAAGCACAGAAGGAGTGTGGGAAAAGTAGCCAGTGCTGTCATCGCTTTTTTCCCCGTTTGGCTGGGGTAGGGTGGGCACCAGACTGGGTCCGGGATGTCCTCTGGCTGGCCTGTCCAGAGGCAGATGTTGTGGCCTCTGGACTAGGCACATTTGGAGGAATGGCTGTTGTGCCAGAGGTGGAGGATCCTGATGTTCCGGCAGGAAGGGAGGTCGGCTCCACCATGTGCTGGCGAATGAGCTGCTCCAGGGCATTGGCTATTCTGATGTTGGCCCTGGTATTTTCAGCCAGGGCCTGACCAATGGTCACGTTGGCCAAAGCATTTTGCTCCAGGGCCTCAGCCACCCGTAGCAGACTGGCGTCCATCCTCTGCAGAATCTCCGTATGGTAATCCGATTTAAAATTGAGTTCTGTGAGGAGTGCCACTGCCTGCGAGGGGGATTGCCCTGGAATGGCTTCTGCAGGGTCCTCAGCCGGATGTACTGGTTCCTCCCCTGCAGAGCCAGCAGAAATTCTGCGGCCAAGGCTCCCCTCTGGAGCAGACTCATCCGCCTGTGTCTCTGTAAGAGAAAAGAGTCACATTAGAATCTACATATTGTCTCAAAAACATTTCAGAGTTGGTTACATCACAACATTTACCTGGGACAACATGAGGAGCCGCAAAGTCTGGCATGTCCGTATCCATGTTGGACACGCCAAACACCTCCACAGCCTGCACACACCCCTGTGCCAGCTCTTCCAAATCAGTCAGCTCCAATGACACAGGGGTGGGACCCCACCTGTCCCCCTTGCATGCCTAGCCCTGTCAGCCAGTTTTTGCTTCAGCCGATATTTGAAGTCTTGCCATCTGTGGGTGAAAAAGTTGGCATTATTCCTGCATTATTTGGCCCTGTATCCACTTTTTCTTTAAATCTTTTTTTTACTTACCAGCGTTTGACATCCCAGGCTAGACGGACAAAATCACCCACCCTATTGACAGCACTGGCTATCTCCTCCCACATTCTCCACTTCTGGCTTACACCCATATTCCTGTCTGCCTGTGGCAGGATGTCCACACACTTCTGAATCAAAACCTCCATCTCCTTTCTTGTGAATTGTGGCTGCCTTTTCTTTTTGGCAGCTTTGGCCGGAATACTGGGCCCAGCAGCCTCTTCCATGTCATCCTCAACACCTATTTACATTAAATTAATTTAAATTTAGATGTCAAACTTTCACTATATTCTGGTTCTAAATAATCCTTGAATAGAAAAGAGAGAAATACTTACCGGCCGCCTCTTGGCCATTGTTTGGCTGGTCTGTAGCCATTTTGCTTGTAAAAACTTGAACTACACCAGACCGTTTGTGTTTTTATATTTATACATGCGTCCTTATTATTCGACCGCATCATTGATTGTGTGTTCCTATGATCCGTCCTTAATTTGAGCGGGAAACTAAACACTATTTATGGCTTTTTGCGACTCGAGTCGAGGTGGCGAGTGTTGTTTGTTGGAGGTTTCGTGTGTAGGAATGTATTGTTGGAGGGATTAGTGTTTGGAGGCGTTTTTTTGGAGTTGTTTCGAGGCGCTTTATTTTGCAAATTTTCCGTTCGCATTTTTTTGTGTGGTTATTTTATTGGTGGTTTATTTTTGGAGTAAGTTTTTTCCCGTCATCCTTGTTTAAATTATGGATCTACAAAATAGATGTTTTTTTCCTTAAAATATTATGTATTTTTTTTTGGAGTTTTTTTTTTGGCTGGGCCCCAACAAAGTTTTTGGACTGTGACTTATTTATCGTGTATTGGTAAGTTTTGATTATAACTGGATCTTAAAATGTTCATGTATTGTTCTTCGCATATTTTGGACTCAGTAAGGTTTTTTGGGGTTTTTGGAGATCTTAAAAATGCGAACTATTTAGCGCACTATTGTTTCCTTCTTCCCCCTTGTAAAAATGCGAACTATTTAGCGCACTATTGTTTCCTTCTTCCCCCTTGTAAAAATGCGAACTATTTAGCGTTCCAATTTTTTGGGGGTATTTTTGTTTGCAAATTTTGTTAGTCCTCTCAATGTAGGTTTACAATTTTTCGAAATGTGTGCTCCCCTCCTATATTTTTGCCCATTTTCTAAATTCTGAAGATTACAAAATGACCACCCAAACTTCAAAATAAATTTTTTAATGTTGAAATGTAGGTTGTTGCAATCATGACAATACCCCGGCATGTAAGCATCTTTGGATTTTAACGGAAAGATAAGTATTTTTTTTTAAATTTAATTTCAACATACATTAACTACATTACTTACCATTTCAGGTTGATGTTGGTCGTATTATTTTGGCCATGCTGCCGGAAGCCGACCAACCTCAATCTCGTCCCAGGCATAGGCATCGTAGGCGTGCAAGGCCCCAGATATATAGAACACGTGTCACCCTTTTTGGAATGCCCGATGATGAGGTTTTAAGACGATACCGTCTTCCTCCACAAATCATCATAGACACCATTTCATTAATAGAGAGTGATCTTGAGCGGCAAATTGACAGTCCTACAGCAATACCACCACTTACGCAATTAATGTCGGTGTTACATTTCTGTGCCTCAGGATCCTTTCAAACCACGGTGGGAAAAGTTGCCGGAATCTCCCAATCCTTCTTTTCAAGGATCCTGAGGGCAGTGATGGAGGCCCTTTTCAAGCACCTCCATCATTTTATTAAAATGCCTTTGGATATGGCTTCCCTTAGTGTGGCGAAGGCCAATTTTTACCAAATAGCTGGCTTCCCACACATCATAGGGGTTGTGGATGGTACTCACATACCACTTCAGCCTCCAGCATGGCTGGAGACAATTTTTAGGAACCAAAAACACTATCACTCACTGAATGTAATGGTGGTATGTGATGCCTCCCTCCAGATCCTGTCCCTGAATGCAAAATTACCCGGGAGTGCACATGACTCATTCGTCATCCGGCAATCAGGGATTTGGCATAAATTAAACAACCTACAAGATGGTGATGCGTGGCTTCTGGGTAAATGGAGACCTTTATTAGATACCAATGCAAAGCTTGATACACAGTGATCCTGATTTTGTAACTTCTTTGTCACAGGAGACAGTGGCTACCCTTGCACGCCCTGGCTGCTCACTCCTTATTTGGTTCCCACACCAGGCCCACAAAGTGATTTAATTCCGCACTTACAGCCACCAGGCAAGTGGTGGAGCGCTGTATCAGCCTTTTAAAAGGCCGATTCAGATGCCTCCACCGCTCTGGTGGCGAGCTCATGTATTTGCCGGATATGGTTTCGAAAATTGCGGTCCTGTGTGGGATATTTCACAACATCGCCATAAGGAGTGGTGTCCCAATGCAGCCAGAGGATGCCTTGCCTGAGGATGGCTCCCCCGAGGTTGGTCGGAGGTCAGTATGTGGGGGGGCCATACGCGATGATGTGGTGTCCAGATTTTTTAGGTAATTATTGTCCCAAATGAAGTTATTTGACACAATGTAGACATGTAATAATTTAATTATAAATTTTAACAATTTTTTTGTATCTTTTTGTGTTTTATTCCATAATATTTTTCGGAAAAACGATGACTACTACCTGATCCTAAAAATTGACTTCATGTGGACACATTGGATATAACTTCGGGAACAAATTTTTCGTCGCCTCATTTGTGGAATCATGTTGGCATGCTACTTCGTAAAACAGTTCTTGATTGTTGTTTTAATTTTATTTTTTGGGTGTAGGCTGTATTTTTGAGAGTGTTTTCACTGTGTGTATTGATTGTGAAACATCACTTTGTGTTTCTTATTTGTGAATAATAAATTTTTTGATAAGTTTAAACATTTCATTTCTAAATTACAAGCAAGTGTAACCTGGTTAAAAAAATGAAAACTTGCTTAATGGCTAATCTTGTAATGAATAAAATTGTTCAGTATTTTACCATGCTTTGTGGCTAAAAACAAACACCAAAAGGTATTATGGTGAATCAGTATGTTTTCTAATCTAGGCCTAAGCAGGTTTCATTTAATATTTACCTTACCCACCAAATAATTTTAACAACAAATGCTGGTAAGTCTACAAACCTATTGGTATTGTTAGGTGTTTAATGTGCCAGCTTACATAATTCAGCTTTCTACAATCTAAGTTACATTACTTTAAAAAACTTGCTGCAATAGTCGACTTATGTAAGGTTAAACAATCTAATATTTACAGAGAAGGAATGAGACTTTAAACCAAAAATTTTTTTTTTAATTTTTAAAACATGAACAATTCTTTGTAAAATAAAAAAATTAGTGGCACAGGACACACGACATCTGATCGAGGACCACCAGCATGCCTATAACATGGCCCCTCAGCCTCTGCACACAAGCTGCTAACTCGGTCAGCCGCCTCTGGTCCTCTGTGGGTTAAAAAATTGTGGTGCTTAATAAAATGAAACCTTAATTTTTGTTTCCAAACTACTTCAAAAGCAAATTCGACTTTACAAAAAGTGACAATTTTAATAAAAATTACAGATCAAAGCCAAAAAACTTTGCCAATGTAAATTTAAAAAAATGACTCATAAAAAAAATAATAATGGAGAAGTACGCTCAAAAACTACATTTGTTGGTACCGTAAACAAGAGATACAAGTATGAGTGTTTGGTCATGTGTGATATGTGTAAGGGGAAAACATCATAGACATTTTTAAACAAAGATATATATAACAAACATTAGAAATACCTACAAATTGAAAAATGCACAGGCAAAGGATAACATCCCCCAAAAACCAAAAAAATAATAAAAAAACATAGTTTAAAAGGGAAATATACCGTTCACAATGACGCCTGGACCTGTAGCCCCACCATCGTCCTCGGAGTTAGGCCAATGCAGGTCGGATGTAGGAGGGGTTATTTCGGAAGGTGGTGAGGGGGTGGAAAAGAGATAGGGGGGTTGAGGGGAGGGGGAATTTTGAGGGATAGGAATTATCGTAGAGGGAGGAGCGTCCCGGTCTGGCCAGGCTGGGGTGGAGGGTGAATTAGGGGAAGGTTGGGGAGAGGAGGTTTGGCTGGGAGTTGGGGATAGGGGACGAGGCCGACATCGTCGCTGGCGATGACGGCGTAGTCTGCGCTCTGCCCCTAAATGATGGATAACAATTTAACTTTTGTTTAATTTTTTTCCTTTTGAAAATCCTAAAAAAAAAAACGAAACGGAAAACATGCACACGCAGATATGTACTAAATAAAGAAACAGAGCAAGAATGAAAACATGCACACGCAGATATGTACTAAATAAAGAAACAGAGCAAGAATGAAAACATGCACACGCAGATATGTACTAAATAAAGAAACAGGGCAAGAATGAAAACATGCACAGGCAGATATGTACTAAATAAAGAAACAGGGCAAGAATGAAAACATACACACGCAGATAGGGCCGCAAAAAAATTCAGGAAACCCCCCAAAAATATACTTTCAGCTATATGCTGTCTAAAACATGCCAGCAAGCGTGGCGTGCGGCGTTGCAGATCGGACCACCTGCGCTCGAGCTGGCCGATCTGTCGGCGTGAGCCGAAGGAGCGCAGGTGGCGGCGAACCTCCGCATAGGCGGAACGCTTCTCTCTATTGCTGATGGGGGGAGGCTGGCTGGTTATCCGCCGGTCCATAACCTCCGTAAGCACCAGAAGCTCCCGCCTGGTGAACGCAGAGGCTCTCATGATGGCAATGGTGTATTTTTTAAATATCAGTTTTAATAAAGACCAGATAATAATTTTGATTGGCTAATGTAGTTGGTAAATTAACAGGAACCATTCTATTGGTTAGTGTATGAGTCATTTGTTCTACAGGCTAAAAAATCTAATGTGAGTTATGATAGGCTTAATGCAGTGACATACGTTAGCTAATTTAAATAAAGAAATGAAACAAGTAAAATATGCGTAAGACAAAACACGGAAAACAATAGGATAATTGGATAAAACATGTATTTTGGATAAAGTAAACCATTGTTTAAACCGTACGTATTCTGCGGGGGAAAAAAAACTCGGACAAGAGTAAAGTTTATTGAAACTGAAAAAAAAAAGATTTGCAAACATGTGAAGAGCAAATAAGCTAATTGATATATTGATTGGCAGATACGATTGAAGTAGGTATGCAGAATGAACGAGCAGGTAATCGAAATCTGAAAGGCCCACTTCCGGTTTGTACTTGTGCGAGCGTTCCCTGCAAGCAAAATTGGAGATGTATGGTCGCAATTTGGCTCGCTCGTTAGCTAGAGGAGGGGTTGGGAGACTATGGGGTGGAAGATTAGCTGCGTACGAAATTATGAGCGAGCGCTTGAATTTACATTTTTCTGCACGTTCGCCGCACGTGCGAACGGCCACTTGCGTCCGGGTCTGAATCAGGGCCTAGGTTCGGATTTGATCAGAGGGGCAAGCAAAGTGTTTCCCTTTTTTTTAAACAGACACAATGATGAAGGTACAATGGGGAGGGTACAACTCAATTTTATTGTAACCAAGTTAAATCACATACATTTAGAATATAAATTCAGATGTCACTATTTCAACCATATCAGGGATTTGCAACATAACTTTCAAACAATACCAGTTAGTTACAATAACAGTCAATAAATCATAAACAGGTTAAGCCCCTTTCAAGCAAACGTGTGCAACCCCAGCTGGCAAGAAACAAACAAACCAATCGCACCTGATGCTACTGCAATCTAAAGCTAGGTACAGTCCGATGCGACAAGCTGATAGAGGCACAACATAGTGATGAGGAATTATATAGCAGTCTCTGTGTAGAAACAGTTCTGAAAAATATATATGGGCAGTTGCAATAATAACACGGCCTAGGGTCTCTGAAGCAAATAGCGTATTGAAGCACAACAACGAAAAATCATGCAGCAGTCTCTTTACGTTGGCACAGTGCAGGTAAGTACATACAGGTGCAATAATAAGGCGGCATAGGGTCTCTGTAGCAAATAGCGTAGTGAAGCACAACACAGAAAAAATCATGCAGCAGTCTCTTTACGTTGGCACAGTGCAGGTAAGTACGTACAGGTGCAATAATAAGGCGGCATAGGGTCTCTAGCAAATAGCGTAGTGAAGCACAACACAGAAAAATCATGCAGCAGTCTCTTTACGTTGGCACAGTGCAGGTAAGTACGTACAGGTGCAATAATAAGGCGGCATAGGGTCTCTAGCAAATAGCGTAGTGAAGCACAACACAGAAAAATCATGCAGCAGTCTCTTTACGTTGGCACAGTGCAGGTAAGTACGTACAGGTGCAATAATAAGGCGGCATAGGGTCTCTGTAGCAAATAGCGTAGTGAAGCACAACACAGAAAAATCATGCAGCAGTCTCTTTACGTTGGCATAGTGCAGGTAAGTACGTACAGGTGCAATAATAAGGCGGCATAGGGTCTCTAGCAAATAGCATAGTGAAGCACAACACAGAAAAATCATGCAGCAGTCTCTTTACGTTGGCACAGTGCAGGTAAGTACGTACAGGTGCAATGATAAGGCGGCATAGGGTCTCTAGCAAATAGCATAGTGAAGCACAACACAGAAAAATCGTGCAGAAGTCTCTTTGTAAACCTACTAACAGTACCCTAAATAGCTTTCCGCCAGCTGAGGTTGTCACATGAATTACCCCGTAACAAACAATAAGTCTTCATACAACATTCAAGAAACAAACTAGTTTGCAAATATCTAATTGTTTTTGCCTAAGGGCAAGGGGACACAGTGTATGCCACGGCGGGCTGCAAACTACCATTTCAATGAGTTATAGATTATGTGAACCAGTAAGTGATCAGCATAACACAAAACCAAACATCAGCTAAGCATGTGAGCAGAGAGTACATTTGCAAGACATCAGCATTTAACATGGCACACATTTCTATCACATTAATTTAAACTAGCAGGCAGGAAGTCCACACAAGAACAACATTGCTAAGAGTTGGGCCTGAACTGCATTTATGAATGTCTAAGGGAAACAATTGCATATAAATCTAAACCAAGCATAGCACTGGCATCAAGTTGTAGAGATTCAAAGGGTAACCCCTAGCAAGTTTAACTACAGATAGTAAGGGGACTCTCTGGACATCCGTCCTTTACCCACTTATTTAATGTACAAAACCCTTGATAAATTGACTAGAGCTACAATGGGGCAATACAAATTAAATCTTACCCCTAAGAGCATGTTTTTACTAACTAAGTGCACCACTGGCCCCAGGGGGAACTTTTACTACCCCTCCCCAAACTACCTATGAAGGGGGTAAAAGAGTGGGACCTAGCAAAGGGGCCTAACTACCTAACCCCATAGGTTCTCACCCCTAGCAGTGGCGCTTGTGCCTCCTCCGATCTCCAGTACAGCCCGGGATGCAAAGCACCGCACCGGGCTGTGCTCAGCAGGAGACTTCTCCATTTAATCTGGTTCCAAGTATGTACCTGGGTTCTGAGGTAATAATCCACAGCAGCAGGGGCTCCATATGCACAGATAAGGAAATGAGGGCGATCTCCGGGTAGTGGTCGGTGCTCCCTTCCAGGCAGTAATTACGGCAGTCTTCCTCTAATAGCTGGATGCCGCTCCTCACGCAGGGGACTCCACTCCGGTTTCCAGTGACATTACTTCTCCCTTCATCGGCGGCGCTGATCCTCTCCTTGGTCCTCTTCAGCGGCAGGAAGCTCCACGTCTCGGGATCACTGAGCATGCAGGAGTCAAATGGGGTCTTCTCCTGTCTGGGGCTGTCTTCCGCGATGCCCGCGCTGGCCAGCGGTCCTCGCGGCTCCACCCATGGAGTCTTCCTGGCAGCAGGGGTCCCCTCTAGCGACTGCGACAGCATCCGGTTCCAGGCAGCAGCAACCTTTTCAGTCTGGCCAAGGTCACCAGCTCCTCAGCGGGGGGGGTCCTCCGGTCCGCGGGCACTCTTCAGACAGCCCATGTTGAGTGGGGGCCATCATGTTGGGAACTATGCCTTTCCCAACAGTCCTCGGCGGCGGCAGGCAGCATCAGCAGGGCCCAGCAGACAGGGCTCCTCCTCTGATCTCCGGCAGCTCCAGCAGCACTCCCGGACTCAGCAACAGTCCCACGCAGATCAGGTAAGAGGGTTTGTGTGTGCGGTAAGCATTCAGTGACAGTGGAGACACAATTACATAGGCGGTAGTGTTTCAGGAGTAAGGACAGAGTCCAGCAGTTGTCCAGTAACTGTCCCACCGCTGCACAAGGCTGTGCTCTCCACAACACTCCTCCGTCCAGAATTAACGGCTTCTTCACATTCCCTCCGAGAGAGCTTCTCTGGCAGGCACTTATGAGGTTGAGTGGAAGGATCCTGGCAGGCAAAGCAGATGCCGTACGGGACAGGCACTAGCAGGGGAACTTGCGCTGGCTTTACGCAGCCGGGTACACTTCACTGGGGCAGCTCCCTGTGCCCTCAGCCGCACTCTCCTGCATGTATACTTTTAATACAGGCTACATGGCTGCTCCTATTGCCCAGTTACTTCCCATCAGGACATTCTCTCCCCCTCCAGGGGATTGCTATTTTATAAACTCTCCCTTTCTCTCCTCCCTGTCGGTCTGGCATGAATCATTGGCCCAGGGGACCCAGTGGCAGCCCACCCACAGGTCCCTCTGCCCTACAACCTGGGGGACCAATCAATGGGGGGCATTTTTCCCGCACAAAAGGGGTTACTGGACAGAGGACAATTTCTTCCCTTAGGCTGCACATGCCCAGAAGGGACTACCAGAGGCAGGGTCACACAAAGTTCATTATACCTGCCTATTACAAGGAATGGGGCTGCATATGACATAGTTTCCCTAAGCTGTGGGGACAGTCCTATCTATGTAATAAAAAAATAAAAATTTGGGGGACCCCTATTTGGGAACAAACTTGGGGGTACCACATGCTTCCCCCCTAAAATTATACGTGTACTCACGTATGCTGAATTAGTAAGGCCTGACAGCCTTTCCTAAATATTAGCAACATTGTATCTATAGTAACAACACATTGTAGCAAATAATATTGAAACATATACAATGTACCTTCAATTTCCTAAGTACAAAATCCCTAATCAGACCCTAAACTGGGTATAGTTCTGTTGAAGGGCTGGTCATTGTGTCTGGGGGAAACATGCTTGCCTGAAGTCTCTGATCCTGTTCGTAGACGCTACTTTTATGTAATGTCCCGATTGTTAGACAAGGGACCAGGTTCGGATTTGATCAGAGGGGCAAGCAATGTGTTTCCCTTTTTTTTAAACAGACACAATGATGAAGGTACAATGAGGAGGGTGCAACTCAATTTTATTGTAACCAAGTTAAATCACATACATTTAGAATATAAATTCAGATGTCACTATTTCAACCATATCAGGGATTTGCAACATAACTTTCAAACAATACCAGTTAGTTACAATAACAGTCAATAAATCATAAACAGGTTAAGCCCCTTTCAAGCAAACGTGTGCAACCCCAGCTGGCAAGAAACAAACAAACCAATCGCACCTGATGCTACTGCAATCTAAAGCTAGGTACAGTCCGATGCGACAAGCTGATAGAGGCACAACATAGTGATGAGGAATTATATAGCAGTCTCTGTGTAGAAACAGTTCTGAAAAATATATACGGGCAGTTGCAATAATAACACGGCCTAGGGTCTCTGAAGCAAATAGCGTATTGAAGCACAACAACGAAAAATCATGCAGCAGTCTCTTTACGTTGGCACAGTGCAGGTAAGTACATACAGGTGCAATGATAAGGCGGCATAGGGTCTCTAGCAAATAGCATAGTGAAGCACAACACAGAAAAATCATGCAGCAGTCTCTTTACGTTGGCACAGTGCAGGTAAGTACATACAGGTGCAATGATAAGGCGGCATAGGGTCTCTAGCAAATAGCATAGTGAAGCACAACACAGAAAAATCATGCAGCAGTCTCTTTACGTTGGCACAGTGCAGGTAAGTACATACAGGTGCAATGATAAGGCGGCATAGGGTCTCTAGCAAATAGCATAGTGAAGCACAACACAGAAAAATCATGCAGCAGTCTCTTTACGTTGGCACAGTGCAGGTAAGTACATACAGGTGCAATGATAAGGCGGCATAGGGTCTCTAGCAAATAGCATAGTGAAGCACAACACAGAAAAATCGTGCAGCAGTCTCTTTACGTTGGCACAGTGCAGGTAAGTACATACAGGTGCAATGATAAGGTGGCATAGGGTCTCCAGCAAATAGCATAGTGAAGCACAACACAGAAAAATCATGCAGCAGTCTCTTTACGTTGGCACAGTGCAGGTAAGTACATACAGGTGCAATGATAAGGCGGCATAGGGTCTCTAGCAAATAGCATAGTGAAGCACAACACAGAAAAATCATGCAGCAGTCTCTTTACGTTGGCACAGTGCAGGTAAGTACATACAGGTGCAATGATAAGGCGGCATAGGGTCTCTAGCAAATAGCATAGTGAAGCACAACACAGAAAAATCATGCAGCAGTCTCTTTACGTTGGCACAGTGCAGGTAAGTACATACAGGTGCAATGATAAGGCGGCATAGGGTCTCTAGCAAATAGCATAGTGAAGCACAACACAGAAAAATCGTGCAGCAGTCTCTTTACGTTGGCACAGTGCAGGTAAGTACATACAGGTGCAATAATAAGGCGGCATAGGGTCTCTGTAGCAAATAGCGTAGTGAAGCACAACACAGAAAAATCATGCAGCAGTCTCTTTACGTTGGCACAGTGCAGGTAAGTACATACAGGTGCAATAATAAGGCGGTTTAGAGTCTCTGTAGCAAATAGCGTAGTGAAGCACAACACAGAAAAATCATGCAGCAGTCTCTTTACGTTGGCACAGTGCAGGTAAGTACCTACAGGTGTAATAAAGCGGTTTAGAGTCTCTGTAGCAAATAGCATAGTGAAGCACAACACAGAAAAATCGTGCAGCAGTCTCTTTGTAAACCTACTAACAGTACCCTAAATAGCTTTCCGCCAGCTGAGGTTGTCACATGAATTACCCCGTAACAAACAATAAGTCTTCATACAACATTCAAGAAACAAACTAGTTTGCAAATATCTAATTGTTTTTGCCTAAGGGCAAGGGGACACAGTGTATGCCACGGCGGGCTGCAAACTACCATTTCAATGAGTTATAGATTATGTGAACCAGTAAGTGATCAGCATAACACAAATCCAAACATCAGCTAAGCATGTGAGCAGAGAGTACATTTGCAAGACATCAGCATTTAACATGGCACACATTTCTATCACATTAATTTAAACTAGCAGGCAGGAAGTCCACACAAGAAAAACATTGCTAAGAGTTGGGCCTGAACTGCATTTATGAATGTCTAAGGAAAACAATTGCATATAAATCTAAACCAAGCATAGCATGGCATCAAGTTGTAGAGATTCAAAGGGTAACCCCTAGCAAGTTTAACTACAGATAGTAAGGGGACTCTCTGGACATCCGTCCTTTACCCACTTATTTAATGTACAAAACCCTTGATAAATTGACTAGAGCTACAATGGGGCAATACAAATTAAATCTTACCCCTAAGAGCATGTTTTTACTAACTAAGTGCACCACTGGCCCCAGGGGGAACTTTTACTACCCCTCCCCAAACTACCTATGAAGGGGGTAAAAGAGTGGGACCTAGCAAAGGGGCCTAACTACCTAACCCCATAGGTTCTCACCCCTAGCAGTGGCGCTTGTGCCTCCTCCGAACTCCAGTACAGCCCGGGATGCAAAGCACCGCACCGGGCTGTGCTCAGCAGGAGACTTCTCCATTTAATCTGGTTCCAAGTATGTACCTGGGTTCTGAGGTAATAATCCACAGCAGCAGGGGCTCCATATGCACAGATAAGGAAATGAGGGCGATCTCCGGGTAGTGGTCGGTGCTCCCTTCCAGGCAGTAATTACGGCAGTCTTCCTCTAATAGCTGGATGCCGCTCCTCACGCAGGGGACTCCACTCCGGTTTCCAGTGACATTACTTCTCCCTTCATCGGCGGCGCTGATCCTCTCCTTGGTCCTCTTCAGCGGCAGGAAGCTCCACGTCTCGGGATCACTGAGCATGCAGGAGTCAAATGGGGTCTTCTCCTGTCTGGGGCTGTCTTCCGCGATGCCCGCACTGGCCAGCAGTCCTCACGGCTCCACCCACGGAGTCTTCCTGGCAGCAGGGGTCCCCTCTAGCGGCGGCGACAGCATCCGGTTCCAGGCAGCAGCAATCTTTTCAGTCTGGCCAAGGTCACCAGCTCCGGACCGGTGGGTCCTCCGGTCCACGGGCACTCTTCAGACAGCCCATGTTGAGTGGGGGCCATCCTGTTGGGACCTTCCCCTTTCCCAACAGTCCTCGGCGGCGGCAGGCAGCATCAGCAGGGCCCAGCAGACAGGGCTCCTCCTCTGATCTCCGGCAGCTCCAGCAGCACTCCTGGACTCAGCAACAGTCCCACGCAGATCAGGTAAGAGGGTTTGTGTGTGCGGTATGCATTCAGTGACAGTGGAGACACAATTACATAGGAGGTAGTGTTTCAGGAGTAAGGACAGAGTCCAGCAGTTGTCCAGTAACTGTCCCACCGCTGCACAAGGCTGTGCTCTCCACAACACTCCTCCGTCCAGAATTAACGGCTTCTTCACATTCCCTCCGAGAGAGCTTCTCTGGCAGGCACTTTTGAGGTGTAGTGGAAGGATCCTGGCAGGCAAAGCAGATGCCGCACGGGTCAGGCACTAGCAGGGGAACTTGCGCCGGCTTTACGCAGCCGGGTACACTTCACTGGGGCAGCTCCCTGTGCCCTCAGCCGCACTCTCCTGCATGTATACTTTTAATACAGGCTACATGGCAGCTCCTACTGCCCAGTTACTTCCCATCAGGACATTCTCTCCCCCTCCAGGGGATTGCTATTTTATAAACTCTCCCTTTCTCTCCTCCCTGTCGGTCTGGCATGAATCATTGGCCCAGGGGACCCAGTGGCAGCCCACCCACAGGTCCCTCTGCCCTACCACCTGGGGGACCAAACAATGGGGGGCATTTTTCCCGCACAAAAGGGGTTACTGGACAGAGGACAATTTCTTCCCTTAGGCTGCACATGCCCAGAAGGGACTACCAGAGGCAGGATCACACAAAGTTCATTATACCTGCCTATTATAAGGAATGGGGCTGCATATGACATAGTGTCCCTAAGCTGTGGGGACAGTCCTATCTATTTAATTAAAAAAATAAAAAATTTGGGGGACCCCTATTTGGGAACAAACTTGGGGGTACCACAGTAGTGTACCACACCGTAGTACCCCTTATATACATCAGTGGCGGGCTGGACCAGTTGGCAGGGTGCCATGTGCCCCCCGGGCCGCAGCGTCATGCGGGCCGCGGGCCGGTGCAGTCTGTGTCACTGTGACACAGACTGCACCGCATGTGTAGCGCTGACCGGACGGAATTCGGTCTGCGCTACACTGACAAACAC
Source organism: Taudactylus pleione (assembly GCA_031769625.1). Taxonomy (NCBI): domain Eukaryota; kingdom Metazoa; phylum Chordata; class Amphibia; order Anura; family Myobatrachidae; genus Taudactylus; species Taudactylus pleione. The sequence continues at coordinate 11,970,047 of JAUIMM010000178.1, forward strand.
ACAGCCGCTGGCTCCGGCAGCTGTGTGTTTGTTGTAAGCGGCAGCCAATGAGAGTCTGTCTGGCTCTCATTAGCTGCTGCTGCTGCGCCCACTGCGGGAGCCGCTCCATCTTCCGGCTCCCACAGTGGGCAATGGGAGAGACATGATGTCATATGACGTCTCTCCCATAATGCAGAGCGGCCCGGGAGGACAGACGGAGGAGCAGATGGTGGCGGCAGGAACGGGGATTCCGGTAAGTGTTTTTATTTATTTTGTTTTTTATATTATGTGTGTCTACTGGGGGGGGGTCTGGCACTACTGGGGGCAGTACAAAGGGGTGGACTACTACTACTACTGGGGGCATTACAAGGGGGGTGGGGGACTACTACTGGGGACACTACAAGGGGGGGACTACTACTACTGGGGACACTACAGGGGGGAGGGGACTACTACTACTGGGGACTACTACTACTGGGGGCACTATATGGGGACTACTACTACTACTGGGGTTACCAGAAGGGGGATGGGGGACTATTACTACTGGGGACTACTACTACTGGGGACACTACAAGGGGGGTGGGGGACTACTACTACTGGGGGCACTACAAGGGGGAGGGGACTACTACTACTGGGGACTACTACTACTGGGGGCACTATAAGGGGACTACTACTACTACTACTGGAGGCACTACAAGGGGGGTGGTGGACTACTACTGGGGACTATTACTACTGGGGACACTACAAGGGGGGATGACTACTACTACTGGGGGCACAACAGGGGGGGGCTACTACAGGGGGGGACTACTACTACTGGGGTCACTACAAGGGGGGGACTACTACTAATGGGGGCACTACAAAGGGGGGGACTACTACTACTGGGGGCACTGCAAAGGGGGGGACTACTACTACTGGGGGCACTACAAAGGGGGGGGACTACTACTACTGGGGGCACTACAAGGGGGGGACTACTACTGGGGGCACTACTGGAGGCCTGCATAAGGGTGTTCTCTCCTGTGACACATGGGGGCACTGCATATGGGCACTACGACAGGGGGCTGCCCTAATCTTTATTTTTACCTTACATTAATCCCATATGGACCCACCTCCTCCCTGGAACACTTGAGGGGGGGGCGCCGTAGCACGCATATTCTTCAGACACCCTGGCTACACGCTACTCCTCTGCCAGGGCCGCCTGCGTGCATTTGCCCCCCAGGCTAAAAGTTGCCAGCCAGCCCCTGATATACATTATGGCTAGGGCTGCCCATCAGTGGGGTATACATCAATGGTTACCATCGATCGGACTATCATGATTACCATCGATGGAACAAAAACCATCTATAGTGAACCTTCGATGGTTTGCACCACTTGATGGCCACCGCTGCTGGGGGCATGGCGCGCTGCATGACCAATCAAAATCATTGGCGGGGCTTAGCTCAGTTCCGTTCAGAAAAAAAAAACATCGGCTCCCACTCATCCATCGATGGTGGAGAACCATTGGCTCTCTGCCATCGTTGGCAAAACCATCAACCATTGATGATTGTTAACTATTGATGGTCGATAGCCATCCCTAATTATGCCACACAATAGTAGTGCTCTTATAATACATTATGGCATGCAGTAGTAGTGCCCCTTTCACATTATACTGCACACAGTAATATCCCTTACACATTATGCCACACAGTAATGACCTTTTCAAATGATGCCACACAGTAATGCCCTTTGCAAGTGATGCCACACAGTAATGCCCTCTACAAATTTTTCCACGCAGTATTAGTGCCCTTACATATTATGCCACACAGTAATGCCCTTATAACATTATGCCCCACAGTAAAGCACCCCCTGCATCCTCTTACCTCTCCCTGTGTCCCTTCAGCAGCCTCTCACCTCCCCCCTCATGGGCAACCAGCAGCATCCATTGGGCCTGATTCAGCAAGGAATGCAGTTGCTAATACGCACGCAATCGGCCGATTGTTGCGTACTGCGCATGCGTACACTGTGGCCGCTCCTCATTGGCTGCCAGTCCACGAGCGCCAATTGGCTTGTGAACAGTGACAGATTCTAAATGATGGAGGCGCTGTGCCACTGTCTCTCCATGGATGCCTGCCACAACACCAACTGTATTCAGCTGGCAGTCTGGTATCAAATCCCCCTCAGCGGTCAGATATTCCGACGGGTGGTGGGGGGCACAGCAGAGCTCAGTGCTTGAAGGAAGTGCTACGGTAGTATATCATTGAATACCTCCACACCCTTGCGAGCACTGCTTTAACGTATAGTCACAGATGTTGAAAGGGTCTATTTAGCAACAATTGCAATATAGGCTCGAATATTTTCGGACTATGGTCCGTATTCAATTAGAAGCGAAAAGCCGGGATCCGCGAAAAAGTATCGCCGATTGCGACTTTTCGCCAGGCGGTAACTTATCTCCATATTCAATTCCATCAGCTTTTCGCGTACGCGAAAACGCAATGCAATGTATTAGGCAAAAAAGATTCGCCTATAAATAGGTGGAGAAAAAAAGTGCAAAATAGCTATTTAGGGTTGCAAAGGTGGGTAAACCACTCAGTACCCTTGGGACAGCCCCCCAAAGAATAACTGCGTAAAAAACAAAACCTAAAAAAAAGTAAGGAACACCCCAAAAAAACACTTTGAAAAAGGGGGCAAAAAAGTGCAAATTGGGGGTACAAACTTAAAAAGTAGCAAAATAGACTGCAAGTATCGGTGAGGTATTTTTCTCATTGCAGGTGTTTGCTGAAGGTGCGTTTTTTTACGTTTCTAATAACCACTTTAGCACCTTTTAAAGATACTTACACCCATTTTCAAGTACCCCATATTTGACAGGACTACTTACTAGCTCCATAAAATACTGCTTTATGCCATTCGTCACCACTTGTGCAAAGATGCTAAATATTGGCAATTGTGCGAACATAAGTACCCCAAATTGTTTCATTAGGGCTAATCGGGCACTACTACATTTATCCCCAAAGTTTCTGCATCTTTTTGGGAGTTGGGGGGTTCAGCCTGATTTCCCCGATTCTGACACCACTTTTCGCCTGTTCTGACATCGCGTATCTCTGTTCTCGCGTCTTTTGGAATTGAATCGGGCAAATTGCGGGTACGACCACGATAAGTTTCCGTGGCTAAAATACACGATGTAGGCAGTCCAGCAGGCGAAAAAGTATTGCGGTTGCGAAACTAATTGAATACAGGCTTATATCGTATCAGTTATTACCAATTTTACCTTTTTTTGGCTATGCAGGAAAAATCGTTTCAGGGACAGTGATAGCATTAACGTGCAAAGTCCCCGCAGGCAGTCTTTTTGTTTGTCCGAAAACACTGTCCTGCTTTGTCCAGTATTGAGCATGCCCCATCTGTGCACAGCATATATTTATATGGTGGACTAGCTGTTGCCTGTAGCTTCATCCACAATGAGTTTGCTTTTTCCAACATTTTCTTTTATTTGTGTTCTAGTTATATTGCTTTGCATAGGGGCCCTGTCACAGGGGGTTTGGTATGGTATACCCACGTGTAGAATTCTGGCTTTGAATATACTGACAGCGGCGTCCCGATGGCTACAATCCTGACAGGGGAACGGTAAGTAGTGTTTCCCTGTCCTGTTTACCCCCTTACCCTCTTTTCCTGCATCCTAACAATACGCGCTAACCCTCCCGGTATGTGCTTAAACCTAACCCTCCCCCTTTAGTGCCTAACCCTCCCCCCTTAGTGCCTAACACTAACCTTCCCCCCAGTAGTGCCTAATGCTAAGCCCCCCTGTCTGGACCCTAACCCCCCTCCTGCAGCCTAAGCCTAAGTTCTCCTGGGGCACCTAAATCTATCCCCCCCGCGGCTTACAGCTACCTGGACCCACTGTACTAACGATCGGCATTCCGGCGTCGGCATCTCCAGCCATGTCGAGATTCTGTCGCCGGTCTTCCCACTCTGATCGGGATTCTGGCACCGGGATTCCGGAAGTCGGCATCCCGGCTGTCGGTTAATTGACCATCGCAGGAGTGGCCCACGTGACCAGCAGCACTATACAGCTCCTTCACCCACCACTTACACCAATGTCACTGTGTGCCGTGTGCACAAACTGATTTGTAGCCTACACTATTCAAATGAAAGTGGGCCCAAAGCACCTCTCCCGGTGTGATAAATAGCGGCTCCCCCCCCCCCCTGTGCACGCCCCACAGGAAGGTGGTGTGGCCTCGCGGGAAGCCCGTGTCTCCATCACTCTGGGGACATGCCCAGCATGCATGGAGATGCTGAGCTGCCCCGGAGACTCTGCCTGCACTGCGGGCTCCTTCCTAGTAGGGATGGCCATCGACCATTGATAGTTAGCAATCATCGATGGTTAACTGTTGATGGTTTTGCCAACAATGGCAGAGAGCCAATGGTTGTCTGCCAATGGTGGACGAGTGGGAGCCGATAGTAATTTTTTTTTCTTGACGGGACGGAGCTTAGCTATGCCCCAGGGGCTCTAAGCTCCGCCCCACTTTTGATTGCCCTCTGTCCCACCCCCCAGTCAACACCCCCAAACGGTCACTTCATGTAAATCACTCTGCGATGGGTCTGCGTGGTCACTGTGATTGCAGTGGAGCCTACGCGCACTGCGATGCATGCACAGTATGCAACAATCATCCGTCTGCGTGCGTAATCGCAATAGTGATCCTCGCTGAATCAGGCCCTATATTTGGTATATGTCGCTTGAATTGTTTTATAATAGATGTGGTGTTTTTATTTAGTCATTTACGTGTTTTAATTGCATCATTCTGCCATACAAATAGCTTTGTGTTTCACATTATAAGTGCAGCACCACTCTATTGCTTAAATTCTAATGTTATTTAGTTTTATGTTCCATATCAATGGATCATACCACCCAACTGTTCCTTTGTAAACCCTGGGCACACCACCAGGACATATGGCCATCATTGTTTCCAATTTCACATTTACAGATTTACCTGTTTTACCTTTCTTCAGCATGGATCGAAATTGCAACCACGTACGCAGATCAGCTGATTGTTGCGTACTGCGCACACGTATGCACTGTGCATGTGCGCTGATCGCACTGCGATTACGGACGCACTGTGGAATCCATCACAGAGTGAGTGACAGGCTGTGAACATTTGGGGGTGGTGACGGGGGAGAGGTTGCAGAAACACAGGCATGCATGTCCGTTGGAATGCCCGTTGCATGGGCGTGCATAAATTAGCTACTGCGATTCCCTACACAGATTGAGTACTCACTGCGTGTGACGAGACTTGCAAATTCTGAGACAGGTCAGACCTGCTATAATTGTGCGTAAGGGGCCGATGTGCTCCGATGTTATTGATGTATACGCAGGACTGTGAGGTATTACAGATGTGAGAAGGCAGTAGTGAGCGTCTCTATGCTGGCTGAGTGGTGGCAGACATTAGCATATTTTCTTCATGGTCCATAGGGCTCCACAGGGAGACAATGGGGTGTAGGTGGGACCTCGGAAGACCGGACACCAACAGCAAAGCTTTTCTATCCCCCTATACTCCGCCCACAGCCTGAGGGCAACTCAGGGCCTGATTGAGACCCGCTCGCAAACTGGTCGATGGTGCCCACGACGGAGGGAGTTCCGTCGTGCGCATGCGTGAGACCCCGAATAGCGACGGCCAAGCCGTTGCTATGGGTCTCGCACCAAAGGGGGTGTGCTGTTGATGGTGAGTGACAGCACGCCTCCTTTGGTGGGCATGCCGGGGGCGTTACTGCCCAGACTGAGGCGTTCCGATGGGAACGCCTACCATCTGGGGCCGGCCCCACTGACGTCACTAGTGATGTCAATGGAAGTGCTTTTGGCTCTGATAGAGCCAAAAGCACTAATGGGCTTGCGGCAGCGAGACCCTACCGCAGGGTCTCGTCGCAAGCCCGATGGTCGCGATGGTCTTGACCATCACGACCATCTTTTTGGCCGCTCGCATAAGCTGTGGGTGGTCACCCACAGCTATGCGAGTGGCCAGGAGGCCGCTCCAATATTAGGTAGGAGGGCTCTGATTCAGAGCGAGCGCTCTTGTCAGAGCGTCCGGCTCTGAATCAGGCCCTCAGTTCGTTGGTGTCCGGCAGGAGCTGGGTCGCCATTTTTAACAGTGGGGCTGCTTCAAGCAGCCCAAGCTAATATTTATGATTTATTTTTTATTTCTAGTGTTTTAAACTGAGCAGCAGCAAAAGACTGTTCCTTGGACGTCTGCGCTGCTGCTCCATCACCATACAATGCTAGTTACTCCAGACAGGGCTCTTGTGGGGACTAGCTAGCAAGCTCCCCAGACTGCAGCTCGGAATCCAGGGGAAAGGAAGGTGGAACCCCACTTGCGGGGGCCCGTGTCTTTACGCAGTCTAGCCTTTGTTCTCAGGAGACGGGCCGGAGGCGCTGATGTGGACACTGGTGCACCCACGACTCCACCTGACCACCAGGGCATTAATATACTGGTGCAGAGGCATATTTAGAGGCCAGGGGACCCGGTGGTTAATGTCAGAATGGGGAGAAGGTGCTCTCCCTGCAGCCCCTCCCCAGCTCAAGGCGCCATTCCACTGCGGTCTAGCCATTCCCTGAGATGTTCCTCCCTCACCCTCCACCCCTCAAAGATGCGCGGCAGCCATTTTCTGCTTCACAGGTCTCCGGTAACGCTGTGTCCAGTCTCCCTGTATACTTCTCCCACGGGCCAGGTTATACAGCGCTATATCCTACCAGCCACTGCAGTTTGTGTAGTTGATTGTAGTGCCAATTGCAGATATATAGTGGGGGTTTTTCTGCGTTTGTATGTGACTTGTGCTAGTGCTAATCTCTATTTTCTATAGTGTCAGCTTATACCTTTCTCTTTATTCTAATTTACCTTGACATACTAAGGTTTAGGGGGTTCATTGTACCTCACATCTCCTATATATTTGTGAGGGCTGTCAAATACTATATAGTGCAGGTGTTGCATACTACACTGTGCCATATTACACATACTGCAGGGTGTTCACTGCACTATATCATACTGTGTATTTTATTATTCTTGTGGCTATGTCTGGTAGAGGAAAAAATACCAAGAAGGCTGATGCTGCTGCTCATACTCTGGTGTCTTGTAAGTCCTGCTCCACGGGCTTAGCCCCAGAGGACCTCATTCAGGATGGTCTTTGTACAAATTGTTGCACAGACTCAGGCCCCTCAGCCCTAGTGTCTCCTCCTCAGGACCCACCCTGGGCAGCCTTTTCTCAGGTACTGACAATGATTGTGGACCACTTTGCAGTCTGCCTGGTAGAACCCCACCCCCTGTGGGATGGCCACAGCAGGTATTCCCTGCAAATCAAAGGGGGTGAACCGCGCTATTTATCTAAGATGACCTATATAATACATGTAAATCATAAATCGCAATAAAAATGTAAATTCATAAAACATTTGTCATATACCAAGGGTCATACATAGATTTAATATATGCTGGTCCGGAAGAAAATTCACAACGGGCTCCAAGTGCTGTATACACGATGATCCCCATCCCCTATGTATGACCATTGGTATATGACAACTGTTTTATGAATTTACATTTTTTATTGAGATTTATGATTTACATGTATTATATAGTACATCTTAGATAAATAGCGCAGTTCACCCCATTTGTCTGTTCTATATTTTCGAGAGTTGACACCTCTTTTTTGAACCAGCTGCTTCCTTGACAGCGCCAACTGAGATTTCCCGTTACCCTTTCCCTATATAAATTTCTTTCTACTCCCTGCAAATCCTTTGCCTCCCCCATGGGTAGACGTACTCTCTACCTCAGTACAGGGTTTGGCTAATACCGTTACAGTTTTTCAGCAAATGCTGCAAAAGGAAAAGCCTTTTCCTAGTAAACCTACTAAATGTGTTGTGTTATCTTCCCAGTCCACCCAGTTATCTGATTCTGATATTTCATCTGGGGAGACAGAAGATGCAGATCTCTCTCACTCTGATACCGTCTCAGTAGAAGAGGAGCCACTCTCTAAATTAAATATACCTGCTATTGTGAGAGCTGTCAAATATATTTTACAAATAGAAGAGGAAGAACCCCCTCCTAAGAAAAAACAACCACTTTTTAAACGACAAAGGGTAGTTTTTCCAGTGTTCCCTCACTCTGATTAGCTACCTGATCACATGAGTGAAGCATGGAATATGCCTGGTAAAAGGTTTCAAATTCCAAAACATTTAAGTTCCTTTGACCCTCTTCCAGCTACTGATTGCACTAAATGGGAAGTTCCCCCAGCAGTTCTCATAACGCCTGGTTAAGAATGCCACTTTACCCATCCATACTGCAACCTCCTTGATGGAGACTACAGATAGACGTATAGAAGCTTTTTTTTTTTTCTGGTGTGTCCTCCTGGACGCTCGCCCACAGCTTATGCGAGTGTCCATGATGATGGTCGCCATGGTCAAGACCATCGCGACCATCGGGCTTGCGATGAGACCCTGCGGTAGGGTCTCGCTGCCGCAAGCCCTGGAGTGATTTTGGCTCTATCAGAGCCCAATGGGAACGCCTCCGTCTGGGCAGCCACGCCCCGGCACGCCCACCAAAGGGGGCGTGCTGTCACTCACCATCGACAGCACGCCCCCTTTGGTGCGAGACCCCGAGCGACGGCTTCCCCCGTCGCTCGCCGGGTCTCCCGCATGCGCACGACGGTGCAGCCTCCGTCGTGCGCATGCACATTTGGGTACCATCGACCCGCTTGCGAGTGTCCTGCGCCCGCGAGCGGGTCTGAATGAGACCCTCTGTCTCCTGTTTGCGGCATAACATCACCAAATCACCCATACATGTCTCCAGAGCTGCAATAAAGGATGAGCCTCCTCTGAACAGCTGCGCGCTTAGGAGGCAGTGAGTGTCAGTCAGGGGAGCCAGCAGGGGAGCCGCATCAGAACAACGTGAGAGCCTCATGTGGCTCAAGATCCACAGTTTGGCCACCGCTGCACTATTGTATTTAGATGCATTGTATTATTATTGTGTAATTTGGAAGTTATTTCCTATTTACATGTATCCAGGGTAACCACAGGGAACTTGGGTAATAGCCTCGGCCATCCCTGGGTGACGTCACTTCTGGTTTCGCGTTACTCGCATGCCCGTAAGTAGAATGCCGATACAGGGACTCCGCGTGGGGCGGAGGCATGAGAGACCTGCACGGTGATTATTTATATGTTTGCACTGTATAATGTTTTTTTTGTGTGTCCTGAGGAAGGCGAATCAGACTCCTAAACACCGGCTTCATTCACTGAAATACAGCTTGTGAGCGCTGCTTGTCTTCCAAGCTATATGTATATATTATATATATGTACTGTATATCTATCTATGCCCTTATATTAAGGCTGAATCTAAAAGAAAAACGGAATTCTCTCATGAAGAACTTTGGAGGGGGAAGCATAGTTATTAAGGGGCTACACCTCAAAAGCTATTGGAGGTACCGAGCTGAAATTTGGCACGGGCGGGTAGAACTGTGGGTCGGTGCTGCATGCCAATTTTCAGGATTTGGGAGTAATCTAAAGTTCCAACTGTCAGTTTTTTCTGACACTCTCAATTAGGACCACTTTTTTGCAGTTCTCAATGGGGGATTTTTGGGAAGGCATAACTCAGGGTAGGGGGAGAATTTAGACTTGGGGTTTGTTTTATTAGGTAGCTATTGTTCCAGGGTAGGTGCTTTTGGGGTTTAGGTATTTGAGAAAGTTACAGGTTTTAAACTATTACCTCACAAATCCGCCATTTTAGAGATAGGAAGTTTCAACTTGTTGTGCAGCCTCAGTAGGAGCCTCCAGCAGGTGTACTCACTGTGGCTTCACTTGGGTGTACCAAGATGGCTGGCAAGTGTACCGGCGGCTGGCTCAGGGGAAGAAAGCGGGCGTTAGCTGTGGCCAGGACCCGGGGGTGGGTAGCAGGCATTAGCTGCAGCTGGGACCTGGGGACGGTGGCGGGCATTAGCGTCGGCACTGCGGGCGGCGGTGGTGCAGGCAGCAGGACCTGGGGGAGGTAGCAGCAGACAGATGCAGGCTCGGTTCTGAAAGATCCGTAATACCTTCATCTGTGTATAAATAAACAAACACAGACGCAAGGACGGGATCAGTCAGACCCGTCTGTGCTTCTGTGTTTAAAAAAAAACCCTGTGTAAAAATAAATAAATTGCGTGCCCCCCCCAAAAAAAACAACCAGCACCGGGCTTTGGAAACCCAGTACTGGTTGTGCTAAATACAGGGGACAAACAATGTAGGGGTCCCCCGTATTAAGCACAACCAGCACCAGGCTTTTCAAAACCAGTCCTGGTTGCCAAAATATGGGGGACAAATGATGTAGGGGTCCCCCGTATTCAGCGCAACCAGCACTGGGCTCTCAGCCGGTCCTGGTTCGGTATGTCCAGGGGAAAAAATGCATAGGATCCCCCTGTATTTACCAGAACCAGCACTGGACCCTCTCTAGCGGGGATGGTAATGCCACAGCCATGGGAGCCCTTTCACCGGGCCCCCCAGCTGAAGCATCACCCATGACCGCTAGTCAGCCCAGGCCAGGGATCCCTGGGGAGCTGGGGACCCCCACAAGCCCAGGCTGATAGCCCGAGGCTATCCCCGTCACCCCTGGCCGATGTGTGTCGAGTTGATTATGTAAAGCGTGGTGCAAGTAAAGAGTTAAAATATTGTCTTTTGCTGTGGAACTACAGTTCCCAGCAAGCCTCCCCCACATGCTGGTACTTGGAGAACCACAAGTACCAGCATGCAGGACATTACTGCCCCGCTGGTACCTGCAGTTCCACAGCAAAAGCAATATTAAAAAATCAAAGAACGCATACACCATAGAAAGTAAAACATTTTTCAAATATACATGTACACACACATGCACACACACTATCTCACATACTCACCTATGTATTCCTGTAGCCCATCGGTCCTCTTCTCCATGTAGTTAATCCATCTGTTAATACCAGTCATTCTCATCATAGTAATATACAATACCTGTGTATCCTGTGGTTGACATGGATATATAAATGAAGAGGGTGTATTCCCAGACAAAGGGCTATATTTACTAAGTGGCAACTTTTCAAAGCCGCTGCAAGACTTTAAAGTATAATAATATTAAATGCAAAACACTCCTGGTTTGGCTATTACTAGAATTACTGCTGCTTAGTAAATATACACCAAAGTGAGGTGGATTTGGAAAAGAGAGTCTTTGATCCTGATTATTCTTTTTTGCCACTTGCCCTTACATCTGCTTGAACCTAGACTTGGTTCTGTTCGCCTCTGCCTGGACATTTGGATATGGCTTCTTATTGCATGTATAGGGTTTGACATTTTTGCTCGGTGTGCACAGCTCACTGTTTTACCTACTCAGACCCGGACTAGTATAATTCAGTTACTGACCTACTGGCTTCTAGTTTACCTGCACCTTACTAGAATAAGGCTCTACTACTGCATGTTCAGTGTTTGATATCACAGAGTAGACCAGTCTTAGAGTGGGATAATAAGAGAACAGATGCTGCATCACCATCTGTGGGATCAAATGAAACGAAGTGGGCAGAGGGCATAGAAAAGGAATTGAGCAGGTGTTGCCCTGGGAAGATTAGACCATTTCATATTGCATCTTGTCTTAGAAGATAATCATAACCAGCAATGGTCTTGAGAGGGTAGGTGGGGTGTATGGTGAAGAAGACATTAAATGGATTGAAGAGGCTGTCATTATTATGACAGAAGAGGTTAGGAAATTAAAACATGTGTTCACTCCCAACTGAGGAGTACTTGTGAAGTCACAAATACCCCTTTCACACTGCCATAAAATAACCCGGGTTATTGCACATAAATGCGCAGCAACCCGGGTTACTGCACAGTGTGAAAGGTCCCAACCTGGGTAACTAGCAGGGTTGAACATGAGTTTAACCCGGCTTGTGATGCGGGGTGAACTGGTGACCTGGGTCCTGTTCACTGCATAGGGAGAGCCAGCGCTTGGAGATGATCTACCCTAATGACAGCTCCGCCGCGGGATTTCAGTACAGAAATCCCAGTGCGGAGCGCTCATTGGCTGAGAGAGGCGAGCCTTCTGCCTCTCAGCCAATGAATGGTTCTCACCATTGACTTCAATGGTGAGAACCGTGTGTGCCCATTTTAAAAAATGGCGCCCCAATCACAGCTCACGATGTCATCGCTCCCTCAGCTGGTTTATGTAAGCCAGTGCGAGCACATGGCAAGACAGTCTGTCGGCCCGGTGGCAGCAGAGAAGACCTGCCAAAAAAAGAAGACGTTGGGGAAGTCCCAGATGGGTGGCGGCCATGAAAAAGAGCTTAAAGGCCACCGCCCTCCAGGTGAAGACGCCGTGGAAGTCCTGGGGGAAGCGGCAGCCATGAAAAAGAGTTTAAAGGCTACCGCCCCCCAGGTGACGGTACAGAAAAATAAAATTTTAAAACAATCAGTGTCTGTTTTTTTCTAATATATATATTTCTTTTCCAGGGGCTCTGATTAGCCTGGTGTGGTTGTGCTTAATACAGGAGACCCCTATGTCATTTGTCCCCTGTATTTAGCACAACCAGCACTGGGGCTTCAGAATTGTGTGCTCATTGGAATACACACTTGCAGTTTATGCAACTGAGGTCTGAACAGTTATATAAAAGAAAAATCTAGTTGATGAGTAAACAGCGACTAGTCCTTGCACTAATCTCACAAGTACAAATATACTTTTTAGCTGCTAGTCTAATTGGCCAGTACCACCTGGTTTAAAAGACAACCACACGAAAACTAGAGAGGAGGACTGCACTATAGTTGTCTAGTATTATACACTTGCATATCGTTTGTTTGAATAAAAGACTCCAAGGCTTCTCAAAAAGCTATTAATTAAACAGATTTATTCACAACACATGATATACATAATTAAAAACACACAAAAAAAAATCAAAAACAGAAACCACATATTCAATATGTATAAAAAGGCACTTGTAGCTTGTTCTCTTAAATCGCTTGTGACTTGTTTGTTTTAGTCACCATAGGCATCTCTGTAAACATAGATATTATCCAAGTGGCGAAAGGAGATATTTTGCTTGCACTAAGAGACTATGGGCCTGATTCAGACCCACTCGCGAGCGGCTGTCCGCTCGCAAGTGGGTCGATGGTCTGCACTGAGCATGCGCACGACGGAGGGAGCTCCGTCGTGCGCATGCGCCAGACACGACGAGCGAAGGACTTTCCTTCGCTCGTTGTGTCCGATCAAAGGGGGCGTGCTGTCAATGTTGATTGACAGCACGCCCCCTTTGGTGGGCGTGCCGGGGGCGTGCCTCCCTGACGGGGGCGTTCCCACGGGAACGCCTCCCGTCAGAAGCCGGCCCACTGACATCACTAGTGATGTCAGTGGGAGTGATTTTGGCTCTGATAGAGCCAAAATCACTCCGGAGCTTGCGGTTGAAAACCTCAACCGCAGGCTCCGGCTCGCAATTTTGATGGTCGCGATGGTCACGACCATCGCGGCCATCAAAATGCACGCTCGTATAGCCTGTGGGTGGTGACCCACAGCTATACGAGCGTCCAGGAGGACGCTCCATGAAAATGGAGCCCGGCCCTCATGCAGAGCGTGCGCTCTGCTCAGAGCGTACGGCTCTGAATGAGGGCCTATGGGCTCTATTTACTACAATCCGCATATTGAATGCGGATTGTAGTGTGATATTACCGAGTGAATTCGCATTGCGAATTCAGGCAATATCACAGGTATTTACTATAAATCCCTTGCAGGGACAGAGCTTGCGATAAAGCTCTGTCCCTGCGGATCCCGTCCGCACTCTAGTCGCGGTATTTTCGGAAAAAATACCTCGACTAAGAGCCCGCGCATGCGCCGACCGACCACCGCTACTACCCCCCCACCGACGCTAAGCCCTGCCCCCCGGCACAAAGCCCCGCCCCCCACGATCGCGGACCCCCCGCGACCCCCCCTCCCCCCCGCGACCCCCCCTCCCTTCATTACACTTACCTGCATCCTCCTGGCCTCCGGTGATCTTCTCCGGGCTTCCCGATCAGGTGATCTCCCATACTGCACTGGGACCCGATCACCTGATGACCGGGCCCCAGTGCACTGTGGGAGACCAGCTGACCAGAGAGGAGCCATCACCGGAGGCCCGATCACCGGTCCCTGGATTCAGGTAAGGAAAAAAATAAATGTTTAATTTTTTTTTCTTTTTTTTACAGTAATCAGCTTGCGGTCTACTTAGACCACATAGCTGATTACTGGTACCGGCTCCCGCCTCTGCTCTCCCTGTTAGAGCAGAGTGGGAGCCCGGTAACCGGGGGAGACCCTGGATAACGCCACCTCCAGGTGGCGTTATTATCACAGGGCTTCCCCCGGTATTTTTTTACAATTTATTTTTAGTAACTTGCACACAGATCACATTTCCCATTACAATTATGGGAAATGCGATCTGCTTTACTAAAAATAAGTGATACTGGGGGTTGGAGTAGAATTTTACTAATTCTACTCCAATTGCCCTGTAATAACTACAGGTGAAACTAAAATAATGTGAAAAGGGTGTGAAAACACCCTTTTTCACTTTATTTTAGTAAAAATAATGTTAATAAATAGAGCCCTATGGGGCCAAATGTAATAGGGTGTCTGTTTTGGTAAATTGCGAGTTTTGTGCTAAACTCGCAAATTTTCACAACTCTCCAACGTAATAGGGTGTCAGTTCAATAGAACTCGCAATTTTTCAGAGTTACTAAAAATCTCCATTCTCAAAGTCGCATCCAGATGTTTTCCCATTGAAAACAATCAACTCTCCCAATGTAATAGGGTATCTGTTTTAGGGGTCTATGTACTAAGAAGTGATATGTGACAGAGTGAAAAGTGATGTCTGTGATAAGTGCCAGCCAATCAGCTCCCAACTGTAATTTTTCAAACACAGTCTGTGAGATGACAGTTGGAAGCTGACTGGCTGTCACCTTATCACAGACTTATCACTTTTCACTCTGTCACTTATCACTGCTTAGTACATAGACCCCTTGGACTCATAAAAAAAAAAAATAACCAGAAGTCCCCAAATAATAGACCTGCTTCAGGATAGTGAGGATATACTGAGCAGGTCAGATTAACACAGAAACATGCACATATCCATGAGCAGAGCCTGACTGACGATCGGGCACTTCTGGCAAATGCCAGAAGGGCTGATGGCTGCGTGGGCCGGTCTGTCCGTCTACATGGAAACAGTACTATTGAAATTGTCTCTCCCAAAATGGCCGCCGCCTCATCGTAGCACATTGACATTTGAGAGGTCTTCATTTGCCATGGTCTGCTGCCAGACGCTAGAGGACCAGCTGTACTTCTAGTAACAGGGAGCAGCTAGTTCAGCAAAATCCCGGGCAAGACCTGCATGCTGCCTCCCCTGCCTTTCAGGTAAGTGTTTTGGTTTTTTTGTTTGTTTTTTCATTACGTGTGTGACTACTGGGGGCTGGCACTACTGTGGGGGGATTACTACTACTATAAGGGGGGGGGACAACTACTAGGGACACTGCATCAGGGGTGGTACTACTGTGGGGGGATTACTAATAGGGGAACTACTATTACAAGGGAGGGGACAACTACTAGGGGTACTATTGTGGGGGGATTACTACTAGGGGGACTACTACTACAAGGGGGGGCTACTAATAGGGGCACTGCATCGGGGGACCACTACTGGAGGTACTGCAAATGGGGGGACTACTAATAGGGGCACTGCAAGGGGAAGGCTACTACTAGGGGCACCACAAGGGCTACAAGGGGGGACTACTACTAGGGGCACTACAAGGGGAGGGGACTACTACTAGGGGCACTGCATAGGGGGGAGACTACCACTGGGATCACTGCACCACTACTGGGAGATCTATATAAAGGGCCTGTGTCATAAGTAAAGGGTCGGCTGGCTTGTCCATTAAAGGGTGCTGTAACCCTCAAAGTGCACTCCAAACAAAATAAAAAATATTTTCTGTGTTTGTGAATTGTGTGCACTGTGGCTGCACGTGCATCAACAAAGGAGCAGCGCCAAGCGTGCGCCTGTGTCATAAGTAAAGGGCCGGCTGGCTTGTTCGTTAAAGGGTGCTGTAACCCTCAAAGTGCACTCCAAACAAAATAAAAAATTATTTTCTGTGTTTGTGAATTGTGTGCACTGTATGTGCATCCTCAAAACAGCAGCGCCGAGCGTGCGTCTGTCTGTTAAAGGGTGGTGTAACCCCCAAAGTGCGCTCCACAAAAAATAAACAATTCTTTTTTCTCTCTTTGTGAATTGTGTGCACTGTACGTGCATCAACAAAGGAGCAGCGCCAAGCATGCGCCTGTGTCCCATAAGTCTGTTAAAGGGTGGTGTAACCCCAAAGTGCGCTCCACAAAAAATAAACAATTCTTTTTTTTCTGTGTTTGTGTGCGAATTGTATGCGCAGTAGCTGCACGTGAATCAACACAGCAGCAGCGCCAAGCGTGCGCCTGTGTCATAAGTCAAGGACCGGTTTGGACATCTGGTCTGGACTGAAGGACGTGCCAACAATTTCTGACATGTCTACTGTCACTGCATATGATACTGTCACCACTGACAGAATGGTGGATGATTACATCGGTGACAGCATCCAAGTAGGCATGTCAGACAGTTCGTACCTGTACTGGCAGGAAAAAGAGGCAATTTGGAGACCCCTGTACAAACTGGCTCTATTTTACCTGAGTTGCCCCCCCCTCCAGTGTGTGCTCCGAAAGAGTGTTTAGTGCAGCCGGGAACCTTGTCAGCGAAAGGCGAAGAGGGTTGCTTCCACAAACTGTGGAGAAGATGATGTTCATAAAAATGAATTATCAACTCTTCCAGGGAAAACCAGCCTCCAGAACGTACAGAGGGACCTGTGGTGGTGGATTCCAGCGGGGACGAATTAATACTCTGTGAGGATGAGGATGTACACAACACTGAAGAGGGTGAGGAATCGGAGGATGAGGACGACATCTTGCCTCCGTAGAGCCAGTTTGTGCAGGGACAGATTAATTGCCAGCTTGTTTTGTGGGGGTCTAAACAAACCAATCATTTCAGCCACATTCGTGTGGCAGACCCTGGCGCTGAAATGATTGGTTTGTTAAAGTGTGCATGTCCTGTTTATACAACATAAGGGTGGGTGGGAGGGCCCAAGGACAATTCCATCTTGCACCTCTTTTTTTTTCTTTGCATTATGTACTGTTTGGGGCCTAGTTTTCAAACTGCCATCCTGTCTACCACTGCAGTGTCACTCCTAGATGGGCCACGTGTTTGTGCCGCCCACTCATGCCGCTTAGCATAGTCATCCAGCTACCTCGGTGCAACCTTTTGGACATAAAAACACTATTGTGAGGTGTGAGGTGTTCAGAATAGACTGGAAATGAGTGGAAATTAAGGTTATTGAGGTTAATAATAGCTTAGGAGCAGAAAAACCCACAAATTCTGTGATTTTTAGCTGTTTTTAAAAAAAAATACAGATCCAAAACACAAAACACGGAAGGGTGGTTTTGGCAAAACCAATCCAGATCCAAAACACTAAGAAAGATCCAGATCCAAAACACAGATGCATGTATAACGTATCTTTCAGATCCAAGCCTGCATCTGTTTGCTGCTACCTCCCCCTGGTCCTGCAGCCTGCACCACTACCGCCTGCACCGCCGCCGCTAATGCCCGCTACCATACCCAGGTCCCGGCCACAGCTAACGCCTGCTAACCCTCCCTCCCCCGGGTCCCTGCCACAGCTAATGGCAGCTTCCTTCCCTCAAGCCCACTGCCGATACCACACGCAATGGCCAGCCATCTTGGTGCACCCAAGTGAAGCCACAGAGAGTACACCTGCTGGAGACTCCTACTAATGCTGCGCAACAAGTTGAAACTTCCTATCTCTATGATGGCGGACTTGTGAGGTAATAGTTTAAAAACTGTAACTTTCTTAATTACCTAAATCCCAAAAGCACCTACCCTGGAACAATAGCTACCTAATAAAACAAACCCCAAGTCTAAATTCTCCACCTAACCTGAGTTATGCCTTCCCAAAATTCCCCATAGAGAACAGCAGAAAAGTGGTCCTAATTGAGAGTGTCAGAAAAAAAAAACTGACAGTTGGAACTTTAGATTACTCCCAAATCCTGAAAATTGGCATGCAGCACCCTGCAACAGTTCTACCCGCCCGTGCTAAATTTCAGTTTGGTACCCATTGGCCCTTAAACACCATGCCCCCCCTCAGGAGTTCTCTATGGGAGAATTCAGTTTTTTTTATGGGACCCCTATGTCGTTTATCCCCTGTATTTCGGAAACCAGGACTGGCTCTAATTAGCCTGGTGTGGTTGTGCTTAATACAGGGGACCCCTACGTCATTTGTCCCCTGTATTTAGCACAACCAGCACTGGGGCTCCAGTAATTTTTTTTTTTTAATATTACTCATTTTTTAACAGATGTATGGATGATCTCACTGATACATCCATGCATCTGTGTTTTAGTAATTTGATTTTCTTAGGTGAATGCCCAGCACCAATGAGTCCCTCTGTCGCCCGCTGTTGCTTCTGTGCACGGCCCTGTTGCTGCCACTGCCCCACACACCTGCACCCTGCCCCCACAGCCGTCTTTCCGACTGCACCCCCAAAACACCTCCTGTGTGCTGTCCGCTCCTCCACCCGTACTAGTGTACCTATTTGTTGTCCTTCTGCCCTGCAGGTGGCGCGGTTTACTCGTCAAAACCCTGATGGTTAATAAATTATAAAAAAGCAATAAAATTCCATAGACAAAAAACCTTACGGTTTCAAATGTCCCATTAAAGCTTCTTAGACATGATCTGAAATTTGACAAAATCTACTGAATTTGTGCCACTCAAACTTAAAAAACAATGAAATTCCGATCATTAAGGCTGACGCCTTAATGGACGTGTTCCTGCGCAATACAGATATGGTATGCCATCACAACCTGTGGTTAACTGCAGATTCTGCACTCTCACAGAGTGAGATTGCTGTCACTCACAAAATGGTGGAGCTGCTAATTCACAGAATTGTGTGCTCATTGGAATACACACTTGCAGTTTATGCAACTGAGGTCTGAACAGTTATATAAAAGAAAAATCTAGTTGATGAGTAAACAGCGACTAGTCCTTGCGCTTATCTCACAAGTAAAAATATACTTTTTAGCTGCTAGTCTAACTGGCCAGTACCACCTGGTTTAAGAGACAACCACACGAAAACTAGAGAGGAGGACTGCGCTATAGTTGTCTAGTATTATACACTTGCATATCGTTTGTTTGAATAAAAGACTCCAAGGCTTCTCAAAAAACTATTAATTAAACAGATTATTCACAACACATGATATACATAATTAAAAACACAAAAAAAAATCAAAAACAGAAACCACATATTCAATATGTATAAAAAAGGCACTTGTAGCTTGTTCTCTTAAATCGCTTGTAACTTGTTTGTTTTAGTCACCATAGGCATCTCTGTAAACATAGATATTATCCAAGTGGTGAAAGGAGATATTTTGCTTGCACTAAGAGACTATGGGGCCAAATGTAATAGGGTGTCTGTTTTGGTAAATTGCGAGTTTTGTGCTAAACTCCAACGTAATAGGGTGTCAGTTCAATAGAGCTTGCAATTTTTCAGAGTTACTAAAAATCCCCATTCTCAAAGTCGCATCCAGATGTTTTCCCATTGAAAACAATCAACTGTCCCAATGTAATAGGGTGTCTGTTTTAGGGGTCTATGTACTAAGAAGTGATATGTGACAGAGTGAAAAGTGATGTCTGTGATAAGTGCCAGCCAATCAGCTCCCAACTGTCATTTTTCAAACACAGTCTGTGAGATGACAGTTGGAAGCTGACTGACTGTCACCTTATCACAGACGTATCACTTTTCACTCTGTCACTTATCACTGCTTAGTACATAGACCCCTTGGACTCATAAAAAAAAAAATAACCAAAAGTTCCCAAATAATAGACCTGCTTCAGGATAGTGAGGATATACTGAGCAGGTCAGATTAACACAGAAACATGCACATATCCATGAGATACGTGCATGTCATCACAGAGTGAGATTGCTGTCACTCATAAAATGGTGGAGCTGCTAATTCACAGAATTGTGTGCTCATTGGAATACACACATGCAGTCTATGCAACTGAGGTCTGAGCAGAAGATAGAGCTGCACAGATGGGATAAGAGTGGAATGGATGGGGAAAAGACAGAGCAGTGTGGATGGGGACATATAGGCGTGGAGAGGGGTGGGAGATTAAGCAGCACTGATGGGAATGAGCCGAAGTTATGCAGATGGGAGATAACAGTGGTGCGGATGGGGGGACAAAGTGATGCAGATGCATGGAAAACAGTGGTGCGGATGGGTGGGAGACAGAGTGGTACGGTTTGAAAGAACAGAATGACGTGGATGGGGGTACATAGTGGCATGGATGCGGGAAGACAGAGCAGCGCAGATAGGTAAAGACAGATTGGTACGGATAACAGAATACAGACTAACAATGGGAGAACACACATCAGTAGAGATTTGGAAAGACAGATTGGTTCGGATAAGGGGGAAGACAGATTGCCACGGTTGAGGGGGGCAGAGTGGTGCAGATGGAGGAAGAAAGAGTGGTACAGATGAGGGGAAGACAAAGTGGTATGACTTCGGGGAAGGCAGTGGTGCAGATGGAAGGAAACAGAGTAGCACGGATGCGGAAAGACAGGGCGGCGCGGATGGGGAAAAACAGATTGGTATGGATGAGGGAACACAGACTGGCACAGTTAGGAGACCACACAGCTGTAGGGATTGGGGAAGTTATAGCAGCATGGAGGCACAGATACTGTACATGCATAGACAGAGTATGATAGTTTTAGAAATTAGGGAGCTGAATGTGTATTCTGAATAAGATGGATGTATGGAGTGAGAAGGATGTTGGAACCCAGTGGGATTGTTGTGGTGAGCGAATGGGAAGATTGTGGGCACTGAGTGGGATGTGTGTGCCACATAACTGCTCAGAAACCTTGAGCAGTTATGTAATAATAAAATTTTACTTTCACAGTGTTGTGTTTATATACGTATTGCTTTGGTTGTGGAGCTACAAGTGCCAGCAGGCCCGTAATGCCCCTCATGCTGGTATTTCTGGTTCTCCAAATACCAGCATGTGGGGAGTTTTGCTGGTACGTGTAGTTCCACAACTAACGACAATATTTAACCATTTATTTTACACTACACACTAACACTATCAACCCGGCACCCACCGTCCTGGGGTCCCGGGGACAGCCCTGGGCTGTCAGTCTAGGCCTATGGTGCCCTGGAGAGGGGGGCCCCTTTATTGGGGGTAATGCTTTGGCCAGGGAAACCGGTGAAAAGTTTTTCCTGGCTGTGGCCTTATCCCCCCGCTAGAAAAAGTACGGTACTGGATTTGGAATTTTCAGGAGGCCCCTACTCGTTTTGTCCCCTGATTTTCCAAAACCAGGACCGGCTCAACAAAGCCCTTTGCTGGTTCTTAATATACAGGGGACCCCTACGCATTTTGTCCCCTGTATTTTTAGAACCAGGACAGGCTTTAGAAAGCCCGGGGCTGGTAAGGCTTTGTGGGGGAAGGGGTTGC
This sequence comes from Taudactylus pleione, assembly GCA_031769625.1. Taxonomy (NCBI): domain Eukaryota; kingdom Metazoa; phylum Chordata; class Amphibia; order Anura; family Myobatrachidae; genus Taudactylus; species Taudactylus pleione. The sequence continues at coordinate 11,991,561 of JAUIMM010000178.1, forward strand.
ACGTCATTTGTTTTTTTTTAATACAGACAGAAGCAATCACGGATCTCACTGATCTGTGATGGCTTCTCTAAAACTCTCACCTTTTAATGCTAGTCGCATTAAAAGGTGTCAGTTTACATAGGGAAAAACTCACCTAAACTCGCATATGTAGTAGCCTCGAGCTGAAAAGTTCGCAGGCTATTACATTTGCGAGTTGCAGTACAAACTTGCACTTTTTAAAAGTGCGAGTTTGTACTGTTACTAAAACTGACAAGTTATTACATGTGGCCCTATATCTCCTTTCACCACTTCATCACCACCGTTTTTCGTTTTTTTGTGTATTTTTAATTATGTTTAATTAATAATTTTTTGAGAAGCCCTGGAGTCTTTTATTCAAACAAATGATATGCACGTGTATAATAATAGACAACTATAGCGCAGTCCTCCTCTCTAGTTTTTGTGTGTTTGTCTTTTAAACCAGGTGGTACTAGCCAATTAGACTAGCAGCTAAAAAGTATATTTTTACTTGTGAGATTAGCACAAGGACTAGTCGCTGTTTACTCATCAACTAGATTTTTTTTTATATAACTGCTCAGACCTCAGTTGCATAAACTGCATGTATTGATAGTGTAATGTGGTGTAAAAAATAGAAGTATAATTTTGTCTTTTGCTGTAGAACTACAGATCCCAGCAAGCCTCCCCTGCATGCTGGTACTTGGAGAACCACAAGTACCAGCAAGCAGGGCATTAATGGTCTGCTGGTACCTATAGTACCCCTGTAACAGAAATATAAAAAAAAACAACAGACCATTTGTTTTATTATTGTATTGTGCGGAAGGCTCGTCTCTCTCAGCAAATGAGCGCTCAGCGGTGGGGTTTCCATGGTGAAATCCCGCCGCTAAGCTCTCATTCTGGTAGCACTGTCCTTGTAGGACAGTACTAATGTCTGTGGGTCCGCGCTATTCATTTTTTTATTTTGGGGATTACCTACTTTGGACCGAAGAGGACCGATCCATGCATAGGAGAAGGGGAGTATGTCTTTTTTAATTTATCAGGTACCCTATGGATGATCTACTGGAGAAAGTGACCAATGACTACAGGGATAGATAGGTGAGTATGTGTACATGTATGTTTAATAAACTTTTACATTGCACAGTGTGTATGTCCTGTGTTCATTTTAATATTTATTTTGCTGTGGAACAACAGGTACCAGCGGGCCCGTAATGCCCTGCATGCTGGTACTTGTGGTTCTCCAAGTACCAGCATGTGGGGGAGGCTTGCTGGGACCTGTAGTTCTAAAGCAAAATACAATATTATACTTCTGTTTTTTACACCACATTACACTATTAACCCGGCACCCATAGCCCCAGGGGTGTCGGGGATAGCCCCGGGCTATCAGCCTAGGCCCGGGGTGCCCTGGAGAGGGGGACCCCTTTATTGGGGGGGTCCCCAGCTCCCCAGGGATCCCCAACCTGGGCTGACTAGCGGTCAGAGTTGATGCTTAATACTGGCAGCCGGCTTCCTGACTGTCATATCCCGGTGAGGGTGAAATGCCGGGTGTCTAGATGTAGACTCCTGTCATTTCCCCGATGCCGGGCACCGCGAGCGGACAGCCGCGCGGGGGGGGGGTTAGGTTTAGGGCACCTGTGGGGACTTAGGGTTAGACACCCCCCGGGAGGGTTAGAGTCAGGCTAGGGGGAGGGAGGGTTAGGGTTAGGCACCCCCGAGGGGATGGTTAGGGTTAGGTACCACCCAGGGGACTTAGGTGTAGGCAGCGGGGAAGGGGGGGTTAGGGTTAGGCATTTAGAGGGGGGATTAAGGTTAGGCACTTGGGGGGGAGGTTAGGTTTAGGCACCCCTAAGGAGGGTTTGGGGGTTAGGTTAGCTAATACTTACTTTAGTGACGATCGGGATTTCCAGCGTTGTTGGGCTTCCGCTGCCGGGAACTCTGCTTTTGTCGGCCAGGCGCTGCCGGGAATCGAACCCGATTCCGGTGAAAGGGCTCCCCTGGCTATGGCATCAGCCCCCCGCTAGAAAAAGTCCGGTGCCGGTTCTGGAAAATACAGGGGAACCCTGCTCATTTCTTTTCCTCTATTTCCAGAACCAGGACTAGCTTAGAGCCCAGTGCTGGTGGTGCTGAATACGGGGACACCTATTTCGTTTGTCCCTCGTATTTTTGGTAACCAGGACTGGTTCTGATCAGCCTGGTGCTGGTTGTACTTAATACGGGGGACCCTTACATTGTTTGTTCTCCCCATCCAGCCTAGGCTGCTAACAGCCGCACTGCCACCACCACCGCCTGTTTTCTCCCCTGGGTCTCAGCCGCAGCTAACGCCCGCTACCTCCCCCCGGGCCCCGGCCAAAGCAAACACCGGCTTCCTTCCCCCCGGTCACCCGGCCGCCGCTACCGCCCGCAGAGGACAGCCATTTTGGTGCACCCAAGTGAAGCCACAGTGAGTACACCTGCTGAAGGCTCCTACTGAGTCTGCGCAAGGAATTGAAACTTCCTATCTCTGTAATGGCGGATTCATGAGGTAATAGATTAAAAACTGTAACTATCAATTACCTGAACCCCAGAAGGCCCTACCCTGGAACAATAGCTACCTAATAAAACAAACCCCAAGTATATATTCGATCCCTACCCTGAGTTATGCCTTCCCAAAAATCTCCCATAGGGAACAGCAGAAAAGTGGTCCTAACTGACAGTGTCAGAAAAAAATGACAGTTGGAAATTTAGATTACTCCCAAATCCTCATTTTTAATGGTTTTGCCCTGAAATTTGGTATGCAGCACCGAGCAATAGTTCTACCTGTCCATGCCAAATTTCAGCTCAGTATCTCCAATAGCTTTTGAGGTGTAGCCCCTTAAACACCATGCCTCCCCCTACAGCATTCTCTATGGAGAAATCTGTTTTTTTATATAGCCTTAATATAAGGGCATGACTGTGCCCTTATAATATATATATAAAATAACCAAGAGAATATGGATAAAGTGGTATGGTGGGGAATCGAATGAGGAACAATTAATAAAGTTCAGAACAACTATTTCATACCCATTGAGGTGCAGCAACCCTACTTTAAAGCAACTCTAGGTGGACCTACACTGTAGGACAGTGTCGCCGAACCCCAATAAGACTCATTAGCACCAACCAACTAAAAGGAAAGATTAAATATTTGACTAATTAAAATTTGCCATAAACCATTTCTATTAATTCCACCCTCTGCTTATACCCATTTTCTACATCAGGGTCCACAGGGTATCCACAGGATACCTTGGGGTATAGGTGATGACGTCAGGCATCGGGCACCATAGAGTCAAGTTTTCAGCCTCCCAGGATGCACTAGGGTCCCCCTCCTATACCCCGCCCCCGAGCCAAGGCATCTCAGTTTCGTTGGTGCCCGGCTCGGAGTTGGAGCACCTGTTTAGAGGGGGGCTAAGGATTAGCCCCTGAAGTTTTCTTCAAGGCAGCTGTGGCTGCCCATCTGGAAGTACAGCATGGACAGTCACTACTGACGTCCATGCTGTCTTCCCTACACTCCCGCCGGTACTGATCCGGGGAAGCTGGTAAGCATCTGGGGTCACAGCTAGCGCTGACCACAGATGTTTTGGACCATGGCCGGATTCAAGGGGTGCAGCAGGTAAGCAGCGGGGTCCCGCGGTGGGTCACCACTGAAACATGGTCCTCAGTCCCAAGGCAGGGGGCTCCCTGGGGACTGGCTGCAGCGTGGAGCCAGGTAACAAACCTGCGCTTCCACTACCCCCCTGGGACAGCGGACCGCAGCTGAGCGGTAGCGCTGCGGCGTCCCAGGGGTTAATTGCATGCCAGGGGAGCGCGCCTTCCCTGTATACAGCCGGCGCCTCCCCCGCTGCACACAGCCCTCTCTGCACTGCCGATTGGCCCTGTGGCAGCGCTCCTCCCCCAGGCCGGCCTCCTCTCTGCTCCTCGGTGGCCATCTTTCTGGAAGCATGGTGAACGCTGCTGGAAGCTGCTGATCGGTGGCATCGTGGTCTGGGTCCCCCGGCATACCTCTCCTCCGTTGGAACAGGTCTGTGTATGCAGCGCTGTGTCCTACCAGGCCCTGTGTCTGCGTAGTTGAGGATCAGCGCTGATAGTGCAGAGATTGATTTCTTTGCAGTGTATGTGACTGCTGCTAGCGTCTGCTGCCTGTACTTTCACTGTCAGCTTTTTCACTGTCCCTGCTCTTCTTCTGCTAAAGCCCTTGCAGTGCGGTGATTGCAGGGCAGTTCTCCCACTATACTAACGAGTATCAGTGAGAGGGGTCACATACTTGCCATCATGTCTGAGAGTGATTTTCCTCTCCAGCTTCTGTGTGCAAGGTACCTATAGCGGAGGGGGAGGGTAGCGCGGAGGGTGTGTTTTTTATTGGCGTGACCAATTACTGTCACGGCTCTGGTACAGGAACCGCCCTGGGCTTGTTTCGCCAAAGCGCTTACAACCCTAGTGGGCCAGTTAGCTCCGCAACCTGCGTTCTCTCAGATGGGATTGTCCCAGCAGTCAGTGGTGTCGTCACCCATGCAGGGGTTCCCGAGACAACTGATGGTACCCCACAGTCTCCCTATTTCCCCTCCACCAGATTGGGTTAATTCGCTGACAAGCTCTGTACAGCATTTGTCGGACGTGTTACAAGGGGAGTCTGTGTTGCGGCCTCACAAGCGGCCGGTGGCGTCTCTGTCTGCTCCTTATGAGGATGACGACGGGATGTCCGATGATGGGGAGATTCTGGTTCTTTCTGACCAAGAACCTCCCCGTACTAAGGAGTCGGACGCTAAGTCTAAGGTTTATATTCCTGGCCTTATTCGTGCAGTCCGCACAGCTTTAGTTATTGAGGATGATGATCCTCCGGTGTCAAAGTCCAAATATGCCTTTTTCAAGGATATTAAGGGTGACGCCACAGTGTTTCCTCTTTCGGGTCAGTTAGTAGACCATTTAGAGGAGGCGTGGAAACATCCTGGCAAACAGTATCAGCCTCAAAGACGTTTAGCGGTGGCTTATCCGTTTGCGGACAATTATTTCTCTAAGTGGGAATCCCCTCAGGTGGATTCTCATGTGACACACCTAGTCCAAAGTGCCACATTGCCCATGCCCTCCATGTCATCCTTGAAGGATGCTACGGATCGTAAGGTGGAGATCTGCCTGAAGTACATTTATTCCCTTGCGGGGGGGGGGGCATCCAGACCGGCTATGGCCGTATGTTGGGTGGCCAGAGCTATGGAGCGCTGGGCCGATAGTTTGGAGGCGTCTTTGGATTCCAACTGTTCGGCTGAACAGTCCGAGTTGATAGGCAATCTCTGGGATTCGGCCACTTACATCAATGAAGCAGCCTTGGATATTAGTACCCTCGCTTCTCGCATTTCCTCGGCAGCTGTGGCTGCTCGTCGCACCTTATGGTTGCGATCCTGGAAGGCGGACGCTGATTCCAAAAAGGGATTGGAAGCTTTTCCATTTAATGGAGAAGTCCTCTTTGGTCCGGATCTGGACAAAATTGTGGCCACGCTGGCGGCAGCCAAGTCTGCATGTCTCCCGTCTCTGCGGTCCCTTCCAGTTCGGGTACGTCGTCCTTTCGGCCTTATAGGGCCCAGGGTAGGCCTAAGGCACAGTCCTTTCCCAGACAGGCTGGGCCCAAGAAATCGGCCATGCCCAGGAAACAGGCCTTGAGTACCAGACGTCCGGCCCCTAAGTCTGATGACAAGCCTGTGGCCTGACGGTCAGGGCCTCCCTTTGGGGGATCCCAAAGTGGGAGGCCGCCTGCTGCAGTTCGCCCAGTATTGGTCGGCAACTACGACAGACACTTGGGTTCACAAGGTGGTTTCTCACGGGTACGCCCTCTCCTTTCGGCACAGGCCACCATCCCGATTCTTCACCACGGGTCTTCCCTTAGACCAGACCAAGGCCATGGAACTGCGGAAGGTTTTGCACACTATGCTCCAGGCTGGAGTTATAGTGCCTGTTCCATTCTCCCAGAGGGGCCAGGGTTTCTATTCCAATCTATTTTTGGTGCAGAAACCCAATGGGTCGTACCGTCCGATTCTCAACCTCAAGGCCCTCAACAAGTCCTTGCGGGTGCCCCGGATTCGGATGGAGACCCTACGGTCCATTATTCTGGCGCTGGAACCTGGGGATTACATGGTGTCGTTGGACATACAGGACGCTTACCTGCATGTCCCTATTCTTTTGCGTCACCAACAGTTCCTCAGGTTTGCAATCCGCAATGATCACTTTCAGTTCCGGGTGTTACCTTTTGGCCTGGCGACAGCACCATGTGTATTCACCAAGGTTATGGCGGTCATGGCGGCATCCCTGTGGCTGCAGGGAGTCTGCTTGTTGCCGTACCTAGACAACCTTTTGTTGGTAGCAGGGTCTCCAGAGCTCCTTCTACGCCACTTGGATCTGAAGATTGCAGTACTGCAACGCCAAGGCTGGTTGATAAACTGGCAAAAGTCCACCCTGATCCCGTCTCAGAGGATTCTGCACCTCGGAGCCTTAATGGACTCCAGTCAGCAGAGGATCTTTGTGACGGGGAAAAGATCTCTGCCTTGCAGTTGAGGGTGCACAGTTGTCTGCAGAGTCGCCGTGTCTCTCTACACTCGGCGATGAGGTTACTGGGCTCCATGGTGTCAGTATTCGACATGGTGGAACATGCCCAGTTTCACTCCAGACCTCTACAGCAATTGATCCTGTCCAAATGGAATGGACTGCCTCAGAGTCTAAAATCCCAGACGATGCTGCTCACTCCGGAGGTTCGCCTGTCCCTTGCCTGGTGGTTGCAGACGACCCATCTCAACAAGGGTCGTTCATTTTTGGTGGAGAACTGGGTCCTATTGACAATGGACGCCAGCCTGCGGGGCTGGGGAGCGGTCACGGGTCCACACTTGTTCCAGGGCAGATGGAATCAGGTGGAAACTGAGCCTCCAATAAACATCTTGGAACTCTGCGCCATTTTACAATGCTCTCCAGCAGGCACAGCGGGTTCTCCAAGGTCACCCCGTGCAGGTCCAGTCGGACAACGCCACCACTGCGGCCTACATAAATCGACAAGGAGGAACCCGAAGTCGGGCAGCACTCGTAGAGGTGTCCCACATTCTAGTCTGGGCGGAGCGCAATCTCCCGGCCATATCAGCAGTATTCATCCCGGGAGTTCTCAACTGGGAGGCGGACTTTCTCAGTCGCCAGGACGTTCATCCGGGGGAGTGGTCCCTGCACCAGGACGTCTTTCAACTTCTGGTGGACAGGTCGGGTCTTCCAGAGATCGACCTCATGGCGTCACGGCACAACAACAAGTTGCCGGTGTACGGGTCTCGCACAAGAGATGAAAAGGCGTCTCTGGTGGATGCTCTGTCCGTCCAGTGGACATTCTGGTTTGCTTATCTCTTTCCTCCGTTTTCCCTTCTTCCACGGGTAATCCGGAAGTTCAAAAAGGAAGGAGGAACGCTCCTGTTGATAACTCCCGCGTTGCCCAGGCGGCACTGGTTCTCAGACCTTCAGGGTCTGTCCGTGGACAGTCCTCTGTGGTTGCCGCTACGACCGGATCTACTGTCTCAGGGTCCTTGTCTTCACCCAGACCTGAATCGGCTGTCTTTGACGGCGTGGCTGTTGAGACGGCCATGTTAAGGTCCAGGGGGTTTTCCAGCTCTGTAGTACGAACTATGCTAAGAGCTCGGAAGCCTTCTTCTGCAAGAATATACCATCGTGTGTGGCATACGTTCTTCCAGTGGTGTCGGCCAAGAGGTTATGCACCTCGGGAGTTCCGTCTGTCTAGAGTGTTGGCCTTCCTACAGGCGGGACTAGACCATGGGCTTCGCCTTGCTTCTTTGAAGGTGCAGGTGTCTGCCCTGTCTGTCTGGTTCCATCGTAGGATTGCTACAATTTCTGATGTGCGCACCTTTATGCAAGGTGTTCTCAGAATTCAGCCGCCATTTGCTCCACCGGTGGCGCCTTGAGATTTAGCTGTGGTCCTGAGGGCTCTCCAGGGACTGCCATTTGAACCACAGGGCTCAGTGGACCTTAAATGGCTGACAGCTAAAACAATTTAGCTTCTGGCCATCGCTTCGGCCAGACGTTTTTCTGACTTAGGGGTTCTATCCTGTAGACTCCCTTTCCTGATTTTTCATGGGAACAGAGCAGTGCTGCGCACTCGTCTTGAATCTCTTCCCAAAGTTGTTTCTCGTTTTCATATCAACGTGGAAATCATTGTGCCGGCTTTTAACTCACCTGTTCAGTGGGTGAGGCCACTTTGGATGTTGTGCGGGCCTTAAGGATTTATGTTGACCGCACTTCTTCGTTTAGGAAGTCGGACGCCTTGTTTGTCCTCTATGGCTTCCGTAAAAAGGTTTGGCCTGCTTCAAAGCAGACTTTGGCAGGTTGGATTCGTATGGCCATTTCAGAAGCTTATCTTCATGAAGGCCTTCCGGTTCCTTCCTCTGTGAGGGCTCATTCCACTAGGTCTGTGGGTCTTTCATGGGCAGCTCGACGTGGTGCCTCGGCAGTCCAGAGCTGCAAGGCTGCCACGTGGTCCTCTGTCCATACCTATGTGAAGTATTATGCGTTTGACACCTTTGCCTCTCAGGATGCTTCCTTCGGGTGGCGGATTCTCCTTTCAGCACAGGAGCGTCCCACCCTTGAAGGATACTGCTTTGGGACATCCCCAAGGTATCCTGTGGATACCCTATGGACCCTGATGTAGAAAATATGAGATATGATAAGAACTTACCTTTGTTATCTCTATTTCTACGAAGTCCATAGGGTTCCACAGGACTTCCGCCCTGTCGCACCTGTGCTGCAGATGGGCTTTACTCTGGTCACCGGTTTTTCCATCTCCCTCTGGTGAGAATGTGATTCTTGTGTGTGTCCAGATCTTTGTTCTCTCTCTTCCTTCTCCTCCTCCAGCCTATGGCTTGGTACATAACTGAGATGCCTTGGCTCGGGGCGGGGTATAGGAGGGGGACCCTAGTGCATCCTGGGAGGCTGAAAACTTAACTCTATGGTGCCCGATGCCTGATGTCATCACCTATACCCCAAGGTATCCTGTGGAACCCTTTGGACTTCGTAGAAATAGGGATAACAAAGGTAAGTTCTTACCATATCTCATATTTTTTATATTATATATATTTGGAAGTAGCAGCAACAACAAAGCATATTTGTTTTGAAAAATATCCCATAATATCCCCGGGTCCAGGGGGCCCACACCGCACACCCTGCACTCATATTACTTAAACCTTACCTCTCTGAGGTCCCGCGCCGAGTGACAGCGCTGTACAAAAAGCCAGAAAAATGGCCGCCGTGGCCATTTTTATGGCATTTCGCACATACACAGTAGACTGCGGGCACACTCTAGTGCCCAGAGTCTACTAATGCTCCAGTGGCCAGCCAGCCATGTTAGTCGGCTGCCGGCCACCGGGAAGAGAACAGGGAGCCCCAGACGGGTAATGCACATTGGCCCCCTCCTCTCTAAAGATGCCCCTGCCTACCACACCAAACAGTTGGTGCAGGTTCATGCAGCTGCTGCGCTGCTAGTCAATGTCAGACTCTCTGGACTGGCTCATGGGGGGGACTGCCAGCCAGGGAGGATCAGGTATCTGTGGAGGGAGTGGTGCTTCTGCAGGCCTGCAAACGGACAGTGCAGTGCAGCCTGTGCTGTCAGCCTGTCACTGTGACTCATTGTGCCTGGAGGCCGGCAGTTACTCTCTGAAAGTTTCTAAAACCTGCTCAGCTTGATTGCTCCTCAAAGGTTTCCTGGGCAGCAGGGGCAGTGGAGGGCCGGTGCCCGGTGCAGCATTATGTCTTCACGGGCCGCAATGTCATACGCAGTGCCGGAGCGTACTGGACTAAATCAGTGATGGAGGTAAGTGGGGGGCCACTTAAACGTACCAATTATTAGGTGCGGACCATTATTAGGTTCCACGGACTCGTTTTAGCCCCTGAACCACTGGGCCTCTCTGAACCTCAAGGCCCGGGACAGGTGTACCCGTTGTACCCCCTGTCACCATTCTCATATGGAGTGGATTCAGGCCTTGATTCAGACCCACTCGCAAGTGGGCGTACGTACGTTCGGCGTACGTAAAAAAATATTTAAATTCAAGCACTCGCTCGTATTTTCGTACGCAGCTAAAAATCCGCCCTAAACTCAGGCGACCCCTCCTCTAACTAACGAGCGTGCCAAATAGCGAGCGTACATCCCCGAAATGGCTTGAAGGGAACGCACGCACAAGTACAAACTGGAAGTGGGCCTGTCAGATTCCGATTACCTGCTCGTTTATTCTGCCTACCTCCCTCCCTTTTTTCAACACAATGCAATAAACTTTAATCTTGTCCGTGTTTGTGTTTACTCGCAGAATACGTACGGCTGAAACCTTCGCTTTTATTGTCCAAAAGACATGTTAGCCACAATTAAACAATTGTTCTATTTGTTTGTATCCCCACAAATTTTCTGTGGCTCATTTCTTTATTTAAATTTGCTTACGCATGTCACTGCATCAAGCCTATCATAACTCTCAATAGATTTGTGGCCCTGTCGGACACATGACTCATACACTAACCAATAGAATTTGTCCTGTTAATTTCCCAAATACATTAGCAAATCAAATTTTTTTTGGGTGCTTTATTAAAAATAATTTTCTAAAAATACACCATTGCCATCATGAGATCCGCCGCATTCACCAGGCGCGAACTGCTGGTGCTCACGGAGGTGATGGACAGGCGGATCACCAGTCAGCCTCCACCCATCTCAAATAGCCTAAAGCGTTCCGCATATGCGGAGGTACGTCGCCGCCTGCGCTCCTTCGGCTCACGCCGACATATTGGCCAGCTGGAGCACAGGTGGTTGGACCTGCACCGGCGTACGCCCCGCTTGCTGGCATGCTTTCGCATGCAGATCGAGGAAAGTAAGTTTTATGGACTGTGGTTTTCAAGTTTATCTTGTGGGCCCTAACTGCGTGTGCATGTTTTCATGTCTGTCCTATTTAGTCATTGTAGTCATATCTGCATGTGCATTTTTTCATGTCTGTCCTATTTAGTCATTGTAGTCATATCTGCATGTGCATGTTTTCATGTCTGTCCTATTTAGTCATTGTAGTCATATCTGCATGTGCATGTTTTCATGTCTGTCCGATTTAGTCATTGTAGTCATATCTGCATGTGCATGTTTTCATGTCTGTCCTATTTAGTCATTGTAGTCATATCTGCATGTGCATGTTTTCATGTCTGTCCGATTTAGTCATTGTAGTCATATCTGCATGTGCATGTTTTCATGTCTGTCCTATTTAGTCATTGTAGTCATATCTGCATGTGCATGTTTTCATGTCTGTCCTATTTAGTCATTGTAGTCATATCTGCATGTGCATGTTTTCATGTCTGTCCTATTTAGTCATTGTAGTCATATCTGCATGTGCATGTTTTCATGTCTGTCCGATTTAGTCATTGTACTTGTTTTTTTTTGTTGTTTTTTTTGGGGTTTCCTGTTGAAACTAACCACAATATTTTTATCATCTATTAGGGGCACAGCAAAGACTACGGCGTCATCGCCAGACAAGATGCCGGTCCCTGACCCTCTCCTCAACCCCCAATTCCTCAATTACCCCCTCCTCCCCAGACCCTGTGGCCGAGATTTCTGGTCTACTTCCCCTCCAGCCCAATTCCCCCTCTCCTCCATCCGCCCCTCCTCCAAATACCCCCTCCCAGGATTCTTCAAACACCCTGCCCCTAGGTGTGGGGAATGTAGCCACCTCCGAGGTGGTCGAGGGAGTGGCTTCTCGCTCTGGCGTGTTGCCGAACGGTATGTTGTTTTTTTTTGTTTTGGGCACCACAAACTGTTTGTATGTAATCATGTGTCGTCCCCATTTGTGTTGGCTTTCTGTCGCCTTAGGGTATTTTTGGGGGTTGTCTTTACCTGTTCCTGCTGATTTCACCATACACATATCACACCTGTGTGCATTTTTTGAGGGCCCTTGTATTTTTGGACTCGGACATTTTGGGGTGCTGGGTTTTATCCGTGTAATGTTTTTTATGCCACAAGCTTTTAAGTTTTGGTTTGCTTGTTTTGTGTTTTTTTTGAATGTTGCTTCATTATTGATGTATTAATCCCCAAACTTTTGTCACCCACAGAGGAACAGAGGCGTCGGGCAGAAATCTGTCAGTGTGTGGCATGTATGCGGGAGCAAGTCACCGGGCTTCTGCAGGGCCTTGACCATCTGGCGGACCTCCTTAGGAATTAGGGTTTTTTTTATTTTTTTATTCTAATTGTTGACAAATAAATCAGTTTTAATTCACGCTCTGTCTCATGCGTTTTGAGTAAATCCAAGATTCTTTACACTGACATAAGTAGACTCTTCAAGCAAGGATTGCCAAAGAATCTCACTACAGATTGTGTGTTGTATTTTGAAGGCAAACAGGCACAAGAAACAACTCCCAGTACCAATGTAATTTTCCTTTTTTGGGGTGGACAACATGATAGTTTACAACATTTTACAGGTTCCTATTTGGTGGCCAATCTGCTTAGGACAATCTTACGAAGGCAACTGATTGTACAGGATTCCTTGTTGTGTTGGTTAGTACCCCGAAAACATATTACATTTTAGCTCCACTCGCTTCATTACTGGGTTACCATTTAGGTAAAATTAACGTTTGGGAGTTTGTTTACACTTGCTTCTAACGTGCCCAAAAAGTAAACAAATTACACTCTCCAAATATTTATTCACAACAAAAATAAAAAAACAAAGTGGTCACTCACAAACAAAACACACAGTGATAATCCGAAATACACCACATACCAAAAACAGGAAACAAACACACAACAAATCAAGAACTGGTTGACGAAGGTCCATGCCTACATGATTTCAAAAAGATGGCGTTGCAATATGGGTGTCATAATATATTCCAGAAGTTTCCACATAAAGGTTTTTGAAGGGTAGCAGGAAGTAGTCATCGTGGGAGTGGCAAAGATTATGCAAACAAACAGAAGATGGTGCAAGAATTAATATCAAAAAAGATGAACGCCAAAAAACCGTAACACATTGGGTATACACACTGTTGTTTGGTCAATAATTACCTAAAATATCGGGCCACCACATCATCGCGTATGGCCCCCCCACATACTGACCTCCGACCAACCTCGGGGGGGCCATCCTCAGGTAAGGCATCCTCTGGCTGCATTGGAACACCACTCCTTATGGCGATGTTGTGAAAGATCCCACACAGGACCACAATTTTCGAAATCATATCCGGCAAATACATGAGCTCGCCACCAGAGCGGTGGAGGCATCTTAATCGGCCTTTTAAAAGGCCGATACAGCGCTCCACCACTTGCCTGGTGGCTGTAAGTGCGGTATTAAACTCACTTTGTGGGCCTGGTGTGGGAGCCAAATAAGGAGTGAGCAGCCAGGGCATGCAAGGGTATCCACTGTCTCCTGTGAAAAAGAATAGACAACATCAGGATCACTGTGTATCAAGCTTAACATTGTTATGTACTAAAGGTCTCCACTTACCCAGAAGCCACGCATCACCAGCTTGTAGGTTGTTTAATTTGGGCCATATCCCTGATTGCCGTATGACGAAGGAGTCATGTGCACTTCCTGGTAATTTTGCATTCAGGGACAGGATCTGGAGGGAGGCATCACATACCACCATTACATTCAGGGAGTGATAGTGTTTACAGTTGCGAAATATTGCCTCCAGCCGTGCTGGAGGCTGAAGTGGTATGTGAGTACCATCCACAACCCCTATGATGTGTGGGAAGCCAGCTATTTTGTAAAAATTGGCCTTGGCCACACTAAGGGCACCCATATCCAAAGGCATTTTAATAAAATGATGGAGGTGCTTGAAAAGTGCCTCCATCACTGCCCTCAGGATCCTGGAAAAGGAGGATTGTGAGATGCCCGCCACTATTCCCACCGTTGTTTGAAATGATCCTGAGGCACAGAAATGTAACACCACCATAAATTGCGTAAGTGGTGGTATTGCTGTTGGACTGTCAATTTGCCGCTCAAGATCACTCTCTATTAATGAGAGAGTGTCTATGATGATTTTGGGAGGAAGACGGTAGCATCTTAAAACCTCATCATCGGGCATTCCAAAAAGGGTGACACATGTTCGAAATATCTGGGGCCTTGCACGCCTACGATGTCTACGCCTGGGACGAGATTGAGGTTGGTCGGCTTCCGGGAGCATGGCCAGAACAATCCGCCCAAGATCAACCTGAAATGGCAAGATTTGAATGTAAGGCTTTGGACCCACCCCAAAAGAAAAATAAAACAACTTAGCTTGATGATACCATCCATTGCTGCTTACATGCCGGGGTATTGTCATGATACGTCCAAACTGAAAATAATCCCAATATTATTTTGAAAAAGTTTAGTCTGTGCATTTATGTTTCTAAATTTGGTGCGAGACAAAACATAAAATAGGCGAAACACACATTTGGGCAAAGAGCAAAACGACATTGCACACAGTACATCAAAATGGGGTGAAATGTAAGGCAAAAATGCTAAAGGGCAACCACAAACAATTTTACAGGATGAATAAGCATTTAAAAATGCGCTAATTAGTTCGCCAATACAAGTTAAAAAACAAACAAAGAAATATGCGCTAATTAGTTCGCCAATACAAGTCACTATACAAACATAGAAAAATGCGCTAATTAGTTCACAAATACAAGTTAAAAAACATACATAGAAAAATGCGCTAATTAGTTCGCAAATACAAGTCACTATACAAACATAGAATAATGCGCTAATTAGTTTGCAAATACAAGTCACTATACAAACATAGAATAATGCGCTAATTAGTTCGCAAATACAAGTTAAAAAATGGACTTACCAAGAGCAAATATATAAGATTTCCAATCAAAAGGTCTTTGGGTCCGAAATAAACAAAAACCTAAAAGAGATGAAATTATGGATCACAAAATTAAGAACAAGAAGAAAAAAAATGATACACCAATTGAACCAAAGTTAGACTTCACAAAACTTACCAAATCAAGAAACGAGGCCAAAAAAAAATACCAAAAAAAAGCGAACGGAAAATAAAAACGCAAATCTAGCAAACCAAATAAACTCCAAACGCCAACTCCTTAATCCGCAAACAAGAAACTCCAACCAAGGTAACCTCCAACAATCCAAAAACGCCACCTCGACTCGAGACACACCAAGCCATAAATAGTGTTTCGTTTCCCGCACAAATTAAGGAGGGATCATAGGAACGCACAATCAATGATGCGGCCGCAAAATAAGGACGCATGTATAAATACGTCACGAAAACACATTTAAATTCTGGTGTATTTCTTGTTTGGACCTCAGACATGGCTACAGACCAGGGAAATGGACAACAGTCAGGCGGTAAGTCTTTCATGCATTTTGTCTCAATGATTAATTTGAAACATAAGATTGGGCAAGTTGTGAATTAGAGAAATCTGCATATTTACACAAATAGGTGAGGAGGATGACATGGAAGAGGCTGCTGGGCCCAGTATTCCGGCCAAAGCTGCCAAAAAGAAAAGGCAGCCACATTTCACAAGAAAGGAGATGGAGGTTTTGATTCAGAAGTGTGTGGACATCCTGCCACAGGCAGACAGGAATATGAGTACAAGCCAGAAGTGGAGAATGTGGGAAGAGGTAGCCGTTGCTGTCAATAGGGTGGGTGATTATGTCCGTCTAGCCCGGGATGTCAAACGGCGGTAAGTAAACACTTGCCCCCCCTATAAACAAACCCTATTTTAAACAAAAGGATAATGGTTCCCATTTTATCCCACAGATGGGGCGACTTCAAATATTGCCTAAAGCAAAAACTCGCGGACAGGGCTAGGCATGCAAGGGGGACAGGTGGGGGTCCCACCCCTGTGTCATTGGAGTTGACGGATTTAGAAGAGCTGGCACAGGGGTGTGTGCAGCCTGTGGAGGTGTTTGGCGTGTCCAACATGGATACGG
The DNA here is from genome assembly GCA_031769625.1 of Taudactylus pleione. Classification (NCBI taxonomy): domain Eukaryota; kingdom Metazoa; phylum Chordata; class Amphibia; order Anura; family Myobatrachidae; genus Taudactylus; species Taudactylus pleione. The sequence continues at coordinate 12,007,472 of JAUIMM010000178.1, forward strand.
ACATGCCAGACTTTGCGGCTCCTCATGTTGTCCCAGGTAAATCTTGTGATGTCACCAACTCTGAAATGTTAGTGGGCCAATATGTAGATTCTAATGTGAGTCTTTTCTCATTTTTCCTAACAGAGACACAGGCGGATGAGTCTGCTCCAGAGGGGAGCCTTGGCCGCCGAATTTCTGCTGGCTCTGCAGGGGAGGAACCAGTACATCCGGCTGAGGACCCTGCAGAAGCCAGTCCAGGGCAATCCCCCTCGCAGGCAGTGGCCCTCCTCACAGAACTCAATTTAAAATCGGATTTCCATACGGAGATTCTGTAGAGGATGGACGCCAGTCTGCTACGGGTGGCTGAGGCCCTGGAGCAAAATGCTGCGGCCAACGTGACCATTGGTCAGGCCCTGGCGGAAAATACCAGGGCCAACATCCGCATCGCCAATGCCCTGGAGCAGCTCGTTTGCCAGCACATGGTGGAGCCGACCTCCCTTCCTGCCGTAACATCAGGATCCTCCACCTCTGGCACAACATCAGCCAATCCTCCAAATGTGCCTAGCCCTGTGCCTAGTCCAGAGGCCACAACATCTGCCTCTGGACAGGCAAGCCCGATGACATCCCGGACCCGGTCTGGCGCCCTCCCTCCCCAGCCAAACGGGTGAAAAAACGGTGACAGCAATGGCGGCTTTTCCCACACTCCTTCTGTGCTTGGCTCATATTCCTTTCTGGTCAAAACTTCCCTCTCCTTTCTTGTGAATTGTTTTTAATTTTGTGTTGTACATTTCATTAATCTTTTATGTTGGCCCAATTATTGTAACTTTGGGAATGAACCCTGCAAAAAAACTTTGCCACAAATTGGTTTATTTTTGGATTTTTTGTTTGATCAATAAAAAAAAAAAAAAAACTGACATTGTATTCTCACATTATTGACAAAATGGATTACATTTAATCCTGGGCCAAAAGGCACAAACTGGCAAAAACCACATTTTACATGCCCCCCCAAAAAAGGGCTCTTTAAGGAACGTTTCAAATTTAACATAACGATGCAAATTCAACAGGCCAAAAGAAAAAGGTAAAAACCCAAAAAACAGGATGACATTATTGTTACAATAGGCCCTAACCAACAAATTGTGCCCAAAAGAAACAACCACAAATGTACGTAAATTGATTGTGTAATCATCACATTAGCAGCTATGATTTCCACCTGCGTACGCTTTTGTGCTAACACAAAAAACTGCTTTCAAAACACATACCAAGCCGGTTTTCAATCCAACACTAATTGCTGTTCTGACCACCCGCGATTAATCGCAGCAACATCGTGGAGTGCCGGGATGGAGGAGAAGGCCATCGCCAATGTGGTCGAGTAATCCAGACCCTAAGCTGTGCGAGCATTTTGAAGGGAAAGAGGATCATCCAGTGACGTATGAGTCGGTCTGTACACATTTTACGCTCGCATCTGCTAATGTATGTACGCCTCAAAAACGCCTCGCCACGCCTGCGTTTTTCCATCTCCACCCCCGTCAACACCCAAAAACGCCCTGTTCTGTCAATCACATTTGACATGTCACTTCCTGTACGCTATTTGACGAACGAGACCAAAAAAGATCGCAATCTGCCGTACGCACATGCACAGTGTCACACCGACGCATGCGCGGTTAGTCAACATCGGAACGCAACGAGCGTACTGCTGTTTGCGTACGGCTCTGAATGAGGGCCTCAGTTTCCAATTAATTCAGCTGGTGGCAACTTCAAGGCACAAAACAGCAAAAAAACAGGGGGCTCTGGCATTTAACCACTTGCCTGGCATGGTCGTAATTTTCTAACCACACCAGGCAGTTCTTTATCTGGTCTGGTCGCAAATTTTCGACCAGTCAGATAAACATGAGGGCGGCTGCAGGAAGAGAATCTCCTTCCGGTCCCTCTGCTTGCCTGCACCCTCTCCCCATATGTCTGCTGTGCTGCCGATCACTACTGATCAGTCAGCAAAGCAGGACCCCCACCCAGCGGCTGCAAAGATTTTCAGCCGCTGGGAAAAAGTCAATTAACCTCCTCCTCACCCCCCTAGTGTACCTGGTGCCTGAAACCGGTCTCAAATTGAAAGTCACGAAGGTTGCAATATTTCCGATGTACCGATGGTGGTTCCGATTTTTGAAAAGACGATTATTATTTTTTTTCACAAATCTTAAAAAAAATATATACATTTTTTTTTTTTAATGAATCATTTTGGATAAGTTAAAATAGATATTCCTCACCTAATTCACTCATAAGAAAACCACAATAATTTTGGAGCAGTTTTTAGAAACAAAATTGTCAGTTAAGAGGGGTCTGTGGGTGATGGGTCATCAAGACTCAAGGAAAATATATGTTCACAGCTGAATGGTCCATTTTGGCTCAGTCACCAATTCCACTTATTAAATAATTTCTATTAGTGTTGTTGCTGTGGATTAATTATTTGAGAGTATAAAGTTTAGAAGTACAGATAACCTCCAGACCTCTGGCAGGGAGTGGGTTACTGTAAATTAAAACAAAAGGCTTTTTTTACTCGCACAAAAGTAGTACAATTTATTTTCAAAATTTTTTTATTCATCAGAGCATAGAAAAACATATCATAATATAAACTGATATTACAGTACATATAATATATATCAATCGTACAATAACACGAGTTATATACATATAACGTCTTCCTTGGATGTGGCCGGCTGGGCTCGCCTCTCCCCCCTTCAACAAAAATAGGATCAAATAGCTTTCTAATATTAACCCGGAGGGTCAAAAACAATCGGAGGGTCATTAAGCGTAGTACAATTTGTTATTCAGAATTGTTTATTGCTCCCATATTATAAATATAATCTGGTTGGTATAATTTAAGTTTTTTGTGGGAGGTGCACTCTAGAATAGATATAAGTTGTGTGCAATACATAAGCAGACATCTGATAGAAATATGTATTAAAAGCATTATGTCTGACAACTACATGAACTCACTAATAATGCATGTGATAAAGGACATCCACCCCAATACAGTAGCAAAAGTTCAGTGATTGACATTGTGAATTACATTAGAAATATTAAAGGTCTGAAACGGGATGCGGTCAATATCCTAACCGCTGAGATTTCGGCAGTCAGTACTGGGGTTAGGGGGAGGATTATAGGGCTTAGGGTTAGGCAGTTACGTCCCTCCCCGCGGTGTCACCCGGTGCAGGGATGGATGCCGTGGGCGCCCCGCCGGGAGGGTGCAGAAAGGGGGCATGGCCATGAGGGATGGGGCATGGCCTAGCGGCCCGTACCCCCGTGCGTATTGGTTAGGGGGGGTGCGGGTGGTACCTGTGTGCAGTGCCAGCCAGCTCCCTCAGTGACAGGAGCCGAGCGCTGCACTTGATGATACATTGCAGCACCCAGCTCCTGTAAGTGAGGAGGAGTCTGCACCTTGGTGTCACCCCTCGGCAGGTGACACCTGGGAGCAGACCGCATCCCCCTTGTGACGCCACTGGGGTTAGGCACTAGGGGGAGGGTTAGGCACTAGGGGGGGTGGGTTAGGTTTATGGTGTGGGAAGGGGGAGGTTAGGCTTAGGCACTAGGGGGGGGAAGATAGGTTCAAGCACCGGGGAGGGAGGGTTAGGGTTATGGTAGAGACAGGAGGAGGGTTAGGATACCGACCAACAAAGTATCGGTATTCTAACTCTGTTGGGATGTCGGTGTTGGGATTCTGACTGCCGAGATCCCAAATGCCGGCATTCCATATGTATTCCATCTGTAACATATGGAATATGCTTGCTCTGAGAATTTTAAATAAAGGAGGCAGCCTATGAGATGGATTTGTTTTATGATAGAACATACCCTCTAATGAATAAGTACTCATGATAATCTGTTTACACCATATCAATTAAAAAGCATGAGGTTGCCACACAAGATATTATACAGCAAATGCACTACAGTAAAGATTATAGTATGTATCAGATCAGCCCAGAAATGTGAAAGCTAATTGTGTAAAAACCACAGAACTAAGGATAAACTTTTTCCTTTACTAATACCCCTTTCACACGCCGTATTCAACTAGACATGAAAAGTCCGAATCCGTAGAAAAGTATTGCGGATGACGTAATGTCGCCAGGCGGAAAGTTTCCGCCGTATTCAATTCCAAAGACTTTTCGTGTAAGCGAAAAATCAATGCAACGTAATAGGGGGAAAAGTTTTGCCTATGAATAGCAGGCGGCAAAAAGTGCAGAATTGCGGTTTTGGGGTGCAAACTTAGGGAAACCCACCTGCACCCATGGGACATTCTCCCAAAGATAAAAAAAATAAAAAAAAAAGACTTTAGAACACCCCAAAAAAAGACTTTAATTTTGGGGGTGAAAAAGTTCAAAGTTGGAGGACAAACTTAAAAACTAGCGAAATAGACTTCTGGGGGGTCCCCAAGTATGAGGCAGGTGTTTTTATGATTGCAGGTGCTTGTGGAAGGTGTTTTTTCTTTTTACGTATTTTAAAACTTCACTATAGCAACTTAAAAATATGCTAGCCCCCATCTTCAAATACCCCAAATTTGCTGGGAGTAGATATTTTCACAAAAAAAACCTGCTTAATGCTATTCTTCACCACTTGTGTTAATGCGCCAATTGGCACCAATTGACACAACTTAAGTACCCCAAATACCTTCACAGAGCCGGCCCTAGCCAATTTGGTGCCCTAGGCAAGATTTTGGCTGGTACCCCCTAGTAGGTAGATAGATAGATAGATAGATAGATAGATAGATAGATAGATAGATAGATAGATAGATAGATAGATAGATAGATAAATATGATTTTTAAGACCAGCCACAAGGAAAAAAATTATATATATATTAGATCCTGAATAAAGTGTGACTGTGCAGTGCAGTTGGAACGTGGAGAGCAGCATGCCTGCGATGTTACTCAGAACCGCACAGCACAGTGGAAACTGGATGGACCCGCAAAGGGGATGGGATGGTGAGCACGGGGAAGGAGGGTCGCGATGGTGATCCCAGCCTGCGACCTTGGTTGTATTGCTGAATCGCCTTCATGAATTGAGTTGCCTTTTACTTTTTTTGTTTGTTTTTTTCTTTTATGACTTTGTAAATATTGTGTAAATACTCTGTGGATAAATTAGATGTGGGCCATATACACAGTCGAGTCACATTATTATGATCACCAGCTAATAGCCAGAGTAACCGCTGTATGCAGCACAGACAGCAGCTAGACTGGCTGGGAGTGACTCAATAAGGTGCTGGTAGGTTGGCACATGTATCTGGAACCATGCTGGGTCAGCCCTCTTAGAGGGTGCAACTAATTTGCAGACCCAAAATGCACCATGAAGCGAAATGGCAAAACCTAATTGTAACAGCAAGCATTGAAAAATAGAAATAACAAACTGAAGGGACTGCAGCCACCAATTAAAGCAACATGGAAATATCAATGGGACGCCTGCAGTCAACCACCGTAGGGGTCGACCTGGCCCAACCCCTCCAGACCCCTCAACATTATGAAGGACCTGGAGAGGTCGGGACTATCATATAACGCAGAGAAAAAACAACCCGCTAAAGTACGCCTCAACACAGCAAGTGTGCCTCCCTGCGAATACTGATCCTAAAGAAAAAACAGCATGACTCGCTGAAAGCTGTTACGTGCCTTAGCCACCAAAAACCAGAAATGCTCCCATTCCAGCCAACCCGCTTGATAACAGCGCAAAGTTCTGGGGGCAATGTCCCTCAAAGCTAATTCCTCCTTGCCGGCCTGGTGACCTGCCAAACAGAAGGAGGACACTGGTCACCGGACAGATCGGCCTGAGGGGCTAAGGGCCTGATTCAGACCCGCTCGCAAGCGCATCGTGCTCGCAAGCGGGTCGATGGTGGCCCTGTGTGCACTTGCGGTGTGCGCAACGCCCGTAGCGAGTGAGAAATCACTCGCTCCGGGGCTCGCAACAAAATGAGGTGGCTGTCGATGTTGATCGACAGCTCGCCCCATTTTGTAAGCGGGGAGGAGGGGGGGCTGAACAAACGGAGGCGTTCCCGAAGGAATGCCTGCCGTTTGTGGGCGGCCCTACTGACATCACTCGTGATGTCAGTAGTGGACTTCCTGCTCTATTAGATCAGGAAGTCAACTCGGGCTTGCGAGACCTGAGACCCTACCATAGGGTCTCCTCGCAAGCCCAATGGTCACGATAATCACGACCATCTCCTGCCCGCTCGCACTAGCTGTGGGTGGGCACCCACAGCTTTGTGAGCAGACAGGGGAAAAAAAAATTCCTCCCCGCCCTGATTCAGAGCGTGCGCTCGCAAATAGCGAGCGCCTCTGATCGGGCCCTAAGTCCCTAGAAAACCGAAACCAGTGGAATCGCGACAGTGCATCCGCAATCCCAATCTTTACATTCTGCACATACCTGGCAACAAACTGGACATTAAGCAGCAGGCAATGCAGAACAGGTCTCACTAGGAAATGAACAATCAGAAGAGAAGATGAACTCAGACATGGAATCGCATGCACTACACCGAGGTTGTCGCACCAAAATTATACTAGCAATTCCCAAATGGTCCTCCTAGAGTTCTAAAGCAAGTACAATGGGGAACATCTCAATCAACTACATGTCCTTAGTGAACCCCTACGCAGCCCGCATCAACAGTCAAGGTGCAGCGCACCATGAACCATTGAGGTAAGCTACAAGCCAGTCGTGCTAGCAGCAGCAGTAAAAAGTTGTAGCTGAGTGTTACTGCAGGATGGGGCAGGATAGAGACACACTCCGTTGAACTGGGGAAGGAACACCTTCCAAACTTGCAAGTGGCGCTTGATCTGGGATATCAAAAGTACAAAAAAAATACTGGGGGAGGAGGACGCCTGCAATAGACCCTCACAATCTCCGGCATAAGATCCTCCCCATGGGAATGACCCTGCAGGCAAAGTGGAAAACTCACATTTTGCGGACACTTAGGAGCAGTGACCGATGGGGTGGGGGCAGGTTGAGTTACTTCCAGCCAAACCTAAAACGTCCTTGCAAACAAAATCAATGACCAAGGATCCCGACTGTTTACGTCGGAAGTACTAGTCATATTCTTCAGGAGGAGTTACTCATAGATCGAAACACAGAATGCATCAAGGGAAGATAACGGATGACATTAAAGTGTTCCTGGTGGCGGGATTCTAAATAGCATGCTGCAAATATAAAGAAACCTGCCTGACAAATATAGTGTGAGCAATACGCCTCTTCCCTCATACCCTCACGGCGTTTAGCCAACCTAAAATCCTTCCTAGCTTTTTCCGTAAGGGTAAAAACATTGACATATTTTTTCCTATGAATCTTGACAAGGATCCTCCTATGCAGCCCTCTCAGCACAGCCGTATTGTCACAGTGCACCACACCACCCTTAGACGCCCCGGGGGAAACCGAACCATTCTTGCTAGAGGAGTGTGACCTCCTAGACCGACAGTTGGAACAGTGGTGGTATCTACGCGACCGCTTCCTGCCACTATCCCGAGCTATCGGTGTCCGAGCCGGACGAAGAACATGCCCGCTTATCATCCTTACTAGTAGGTGCAACAGACTCACCGGGAGGACCGGAACAGGCACCAGCAGCTGATACAATGCTCTCTGCAGCAGGCTCGTCCGACATGGATGTAGATGGGGTACCTGCGGGAACAGCAGCAACACCAGCAGACATAGGGGCTGCAATAGACATAACAGGTACAGGTTAGGGATGTGCATGAGCCTGCACATCCCTAGTACAGGTGTAGGAAAAACCGGAGGAGGTGTGAGAATTGGGGTCTGGATGCGCAAAGCAGAGAGGAGCTGGGCAGCCAAAGGACCGAGCTGGGCATGAACCTGAGACGTGGACAGTGTTACAGGAGCACTAGGAGAGACTGACGCCACTGACAACAAAGGAGTCAGCACGCCCGTCAAAGACACCAGCACGTATGTAGCGCAGTCATGGCCTCGTTAGAGCCGGAGGAACCAGCCAACAATGCCGGGGCAACTGGGGATGACGTAGTTGAAACCGAGACGGCCTGGGCGGACAGCCGCCTAGGGAGCAACCGAGCCTGCTGTAAAGAGGACCGCTTGGCTCTACGCAGGAAGGGAAAGCCTGACCACCGACACAGGTGGCGATGGACCAACCCCTCAGCACAACTCCCATGGACCTTGGGGGCCTAACCCTGTCAGACGCCTGCGCAGCCGCACGCCCTACAGCCAAAGTTGTGGGGACAGACATGGATGTAGGGGCTGCAGTACGCATGGCCACAGACAGCAATACTGCCTGGCTGAGAGGAGCGACAGTGGGGGCCTGAGGGAGCACCTCCCCAGGATCCCCCCAGACAATGTTGGATCAGCGGGAGTCACAAGCGCAGAAGGGCCAACACCCTGGACTGATACAGTTGCACAGCTGGCCGGGACAGAGGGGACTTAACCCTATTACCTGTCTATCTACCCACTCTTGCCCTAGACACTAAAGAGGGCTGGCTGTGATCAAATAGCAGTGGCCGCATCTCCTAGGGCAACAGGCACATGCACTGGCTGCCCACTAGCATACATATTATACAGTAGAATTGCAGCCCCTTATGTACTGGGGCACAACTGGGGGCAATCTGTGGTACCTGGGAGGGCTGCACACTGCACCAAGAGCAGGTTCATTTTGACGGTGTGCTGCTCCACTGTAGCATGTCAGTCGGCCCTCACGCACCTTCATAGCAGACATTCACCTCTCACATCAATGGCACGTGGTGCTCCGCAGTTTCCATCTCGGTTATACGCAATGGTGCCATTTGACCAGTCACGATACACCTTCACCACAGCAGCATGCAAACAGTTCACAAACTGCGATGTTTCAGAAATACTGCCACCCTTGGCCTGAGAGCCAATAATCATCACTTTTTGCGGCATCCGGTTGTCTGATCGACTTCAGGGCCTGATTCAGAGCCGCTCGTAAGCGGCTGCTCCTTCGCTCTGAGCGATGTTCGCACAACTGCGCATGCGTATGGGTCTTAATGCGCATGCGCAAACCAGTCATTGCGGTCAGAAATCGTGCGCTCGCAAAACAGCGAGGGGCTGCTAATTTGATTGACAGAATGTACCGTTTGTGGGTGGTAACAGGGGAAGGTGCTTGAAAACAAGTTGCGATCCGAACGCAGGCGTGCCAAACGGTCAAAAGGGCGTTTAATGGGAGTGCAGAATTAGTAAAGGAGCGTCATCGACCACGTCACTTGGTTGTCTTTTAGCCTGAACTGCTCGCAGTGATTGCGGTAGGAAAAACCTACCACAAGCACTGCGAGCAGTTCAGATGCCTTTCGATGTACCCAATTAATCTAATAAATACCGGAGATGACATGTGTTGCAAACGGCAAAGGGGCGTCTTTACAAAATAGCGAGCGCATTTTTCGTTCGCTCGCTCAGACATAGAGGCGTCAACAAACCGCAAAGAGCGAGCGCTCAATTTAAATAGCCAGCCCCTTTTTTGGAACGACCGTCCGCAAATAGCGTCCGGCTCTGAATCAGGCCCTCAGTTAGATTGATAATACATATATCGACTCCATCGAGGTCGACAGGTACTATAGGTCAACAAACTATAGATCGACCGCACCTCTATATTGACAAACACAAGATCGACGCGGACATTAGATTGAAACAAAGCATACCTAACTGTGTGGGTTTCCTCCAAGTGCTTCGGTTTCCTCCCACACTCCAAAAATATACTGGTAGGTTAATTGGGTCCCAACAAAAATGAACCCTAGTGTGTGTGTGTGTATGTGAGTAGCGCTCCCGCTAGGCTGTTTTAGCAGGGTGCGGCACCCTGCCCTCCCAGAAGGAGGGCAAAAAGCACCCTGCCCTCACAGGCTGCGGGTGCAGTCTTCACCCGCGGGACGCAGTGTCCCGCGGGTGGAGAAATGTGCGGTGACCCGGTCACCGCCGGAGAATAGACGCCGGGCGCATGCGCCCGGCATCTGTTCTACCTGTCTGCAGCGCTTGGGGGCTGCCCTGCATGTCCATAAGTGCCGGGCATGCCCCCAAGTATGATGAAAAAGGGGATGCGTCTTATAGACACACACCCTTTTATGGCCACACCCCCTTTTCGCCCGTATGCACAAAGTTGCCCTCTCTAGCTCCGGCACCCTGCCTGCCGCCGGAGCTAGAGTGAACACTATGTGAGCATGTGGTAGGGAATAGAGGGCCTGATTCAGAGCCGGACGCAATTAGCGCTCGCTCGTCCAGAAAATAGGGGTGGCTATTCAAATCAACCGTTCGCTGTTTGCGGTCTGTTCACACCTCTAGGTCTGAACGAGCGAACAAAACTTGCGGTCGTTTTTTGAAAAAATACGCCCCCTGGCCGCTCACATCCTACGTCATGTCCGCTATTTATTAGATTAATCTAGTACATCGACTAGGGTATGAACTGCTCGCTATTCTTGAGGTTGGTTTTTGCTACCACAATTTTGCTAGCAGTTCTGGCTATAAAATAACCCAGTGACGTGGTCAATGACGCTGCTGTTTTAATTATGCACACCCATAATACGCCCGTTTTGACCTTTAAGCACGCCTGCGTTCGGATCTCCACTCCCCGTTTTCAAGCACCTTCCCCCGTTACCACCCACATATGCCTACTCCTGTCACTCAAATTATCAGGCATTCGCTATTTTGCGAGCACATGAATTTCGACCGCACTGACTGGTTCGCGCATGCGTATAACGATCCGTACGCATGCGCAGTTGGGCAAACATCGCTCGGAGCGAACGAGTGGCCGCTTACGAGCGGCTCTGAATCAGGCCCGTAGATTGTAAGCTCCACTGGGGCAGGGACACTGATGTGAATGGACAAATATTCTCTGTAAAGCGCTGATTAATATGTGTACGCTATATAAATAACTGGTAATAAATAAATAATAATACTGACAATATGAAGATCGACAACAGACATGATAGACATAATAAAAGATCGAAACCAAATAGGTCGTCAGATAATAGATTGACATAAATAGGTTGACAATTAAATGATCGACATATAAAAGATCGACGAGTCCAAGTTCGACAGTTAATAGATAGACATATCTAAGATTGACGAGTCCTAGATCGATCACAATGGCTAATTTAAGCACGCCCATGTAACGGCTTTTAGACGGCCAGACACGCCTGCATTTTATTGACCACCCCCACCGCTACCTCCCCTAAATGCTGACTACCTGTCACTCACTTTGCAAATGGATCCTCTGTGCACATGGAATCGCAAGACAATAGCAGATGGGGACATTTTGCTGAGAATGCCTTCGTTCATAGATGCTGAACTGCTCAAACAAGAAGCCAGACTCGGATACAGAAACTGCACCTGCCAGAGGGCTAGTGCAAGTGTCTATGGTGCATCCAATGGGCTGGTGCAAGTGGGCATCGCAGTTTGTATAAAATCAGCCGCAGTATTAGCATAAGAATCAGACTCAGGAGCTCATTCAGACCCGCTCGCTAAGATGCAAACGTTCGCTGCTGCCGATGGTATGCAGTTTGTATGCATTGTGCGCGTGCACATACCTTAACAAAAGTTCACAATGCTTTTGCTCGCTGGACATAGACAGCCCAGCAGAGTGAGTGACAGGGGAAGCCATTTGTAGGTGGTAACAGGGGCTGGCTATTAAAACCGGGGGGAGTGGAGGTGCAAACGCAGGCGTGCCTGAGCATCTCAACGGCGTTTTAGAGGTGTGCATAATTATAAGACAGCATCATAGTACCCTTCACCTTGCTTGTTTTAAACTGAAGTACTCTCAGTGCTTGCAGCAGGGTATGGTGAACCTCAAGCGCTGAGATAGCATCCGACGTACCGATTGTTGCATACACTTCCTGGACATGATGTGCACAAGTGGGCATCTTAAAACAGGCTGGTAGGTGTCTGCATACACTATGTGATCGTTCTAAGAAATTCTGGGCGTGCAAATGTATTGCTGTGCAGTACCACTGCCTATGCAATTTGCATACACATCGTGTGAGCGATCGTATCTACCGAGCGGCTCTTAATCAGGCCCTCAAGAATCAGCCCTATTGTGTTGGCTTACCCATGTGAGCCTGCAATACAGTACCTGAAATGTAAATGATTAGAAATGTATTGTTCACCAGTGGGAGATGTATTGGTCATTATTAAGCAAAATTAGGCATTAAAACACTAAGGCAAACACCATCAGTAAGGTAAGGCTGATCTGAATAATAATGGTATGGAGGAGAAGACTTCTAATGGGCTTTGTTTTCTTTTTTAAACACCTTAGGAAGAAGATCACACATTCATTATGCAGCTTCAATAGCTCTGCTGGAAGGACTCAGGAAAATAAAATGTTTACATAAACAGATCTTTTGCCACCAAATACCCAATCTAGCTAAACAATCTACCTATTTACATAGACCATCCAATTTCCATGTAACAGAAGCTAGGAAATGCTTCTACTTCCTATGCCTAAAGCTGTATTGCTGCTGTAAGTAGTTACACTGACTGTCCTCACTGTATACAGTATAGCACTGTCCATTCAACATTTTACACACTATTCCTTGTTATTAAATAAATATGTAGCAGAAAGTGCAACTGACCCATAATAAGTGGTAATTCCGAATAACTTTGACCTATTCATCTCTGTTTTACAAAAAATTAAATCTTTTTAAAAAGATTAAATTTTTTATAAATTTTTTTGCATAAAGATAAATGGGATGCCAAAAAAGAAAAGGGGAACCAGGGGCAGAACTAGCGGCGGTGTAGCCGGTGTCTTGCACCGGGGCCCGCTGTGGTACAGGGGCCCATGGCCGCCTCCATCCGACAACACCGTGCCCGCCAACCCGGTCCCCATTAAAACAAAATGGTTGGAGCTGGAGCGGGCACGCTTCAGCTGCTCTGGCTCCAACATGACCTGACCTACACACGCCGTGGCCCAGCTCCTTGTTATGACACGGCGCGCATGACGTCATGCGCGCCATGTCATAACAAGGGGCCGGGCAGCTGGAGGGAGAGGATCGACTGGAGCCGCGGACCGAGAGGAGCAGCGTGGAAGAAGCAGCCAAGGAAACTAGGTAAATAGGTGGCGGCGACTGCGGTGGTATTTTTTTGGGGGGAGGGGCGCAAAGCTGCGACACACGCTGGGGGTGGAGAATGAGGCTGACATGCTGGGGCCGGTGGGGGGGGGAATAAGGCTGACATGCTGGGGGGGAGAATGAGGCTGACATGCTGGGTCTGGGGGGGGAGAATGAGGCTGACACGTTGGGGCTGGGGGGGAGAATGAGGCTGACACGTTGGGGCTGGGGGGAGAATGAGGCTGACACGTTGGGGCTGGGGGGAGAATGAGGCTGACACGTTGGGGCTGGGGGGAGAATGAGGCTTACACGCTGGGGGGGATGAGGCTAACACGCTGGGCCTGGGGGAGGGAGAATGAGGCTGACATGCTCAGGCTAGGAGGGGGAGAATGAGGCTGACATGCTAGGGCTGGGGGGGGATGAGCTGACATGTTGGGGCTGGGGGGGGAGAATGAGGCTGACATGTTGGGGCTGGGGGGGAGAATGAGGCTGACATGCTGGGGGGGGAATGAGGCTAACACGCTGGGCCTGGGGCGGAGAATGAGACTAACATGCTGGGGCTAGGGGGGGAATGAGGCTGACATGCTGGGGCTGGGGGGAGAATGAGGCTGACATGCTGGGGCTGGGGGGAGAATGAGGCTGACATGCTGGGGCTGGGGGGAGAATGAGGCTGACATGTTGGGGCTGGGGGGGAGAATGAGGCTGACATGCTGGGGGGGAATGAGGCTAACACGCTGGGCCTGGGGCGGAGAATGAGACTAACATGCTGGGGCTAGGGGGGGAATGAGGCTGACATGCTGGGGCTGGGGGGAGAATGAGGTTGACATGCTGGGGCTGGGGGGAGAATGAGGCTGACATACTGGGGCTGGGGGGGAATGAGGGTGACATGTTGGGGCTGGGGGGAGAATGAGGCTGACATGTTGGGGCTGGGGGAGAATGAGGCTGACATGTTGGGGCTGGGGGAGAATGAGGCTGACATGTTGGGGCTGGGGGGGAGAATGAGGCTGACAAGCTGGGGGGGGAATGAGGCTAACACGCTGGGGAAGGAGAATGAGGCTGACACACTGGGCCTGGGGCGGAGAGAATGAGGCTGACATGCTGGGGCTTAGAGGGGGAGGATGAGGCTGACATGCTGGGGCTGGGGGAGGGAAGAATGAGGCTGACATTGTGGGGCTGGGGGAGGGAAGAATGAGGCTGACATGCTGGGGCTGGGGGGGAGAATGGGGCTGGGGGGGTAAAATGAGGCTGTGAGGCTGACACACTGGGGCTTGGGGTAATGAGGCTGACACGCTGGGGCTGGGTGGGAGAATGAGGCTGACATGTTGGGCTTGGGGAGGAGAATGAGGCTGACACTGGGGCTGGGGAGAAGAATGAGGCTGACACACTGGGGCTGGACAGACTGGATTTAATGTCTGGGGGGGCAGTGAAGGGTGGTGTAAAAACAAGTCTGGGCAGGTGGACAGACTGGATTTAATTACTGGGTGGCAGTGAGGGGTGGTGAAAAAATGTTGGGGTATCAGGAATGGGCAGGGGGGGCCCAAAGCATATTCTTGCACCTGGGCCCACCACTCTCTAGTTTTGCCACTGAGGGGAACAATGGGGAAGGCACAGGGCCGGATTAAGGGGGGGGGAGAGAACCGGGGCGGTCACCCCGAGGCCCACACACAGAGGGGCCCCCACACAGGGTCGGTGTGACCCTGCTGAGAACAGGTGTCCAGTGGCACCTGTTTTCCGGATGGGGGTTCAACTGTCGCGGCTCTGAGCTCCAATGCATGCAGCAGAACAGCCAGTGCTGCTGCATACAGCACAGAGAGGCTCGAGAGTCTCCTTAACGGCGTCACGTGACGCATCACATCCGTGATGCTGATGAGGAGTCTAGGGAGCAGCTCTGCCGGGACTCAGGTCAGGTGAGTAATCAGCTGCGGGGATGGAGCAGTAGGCTCTGTGTGACTTGGGGGAAGGGAGGGTAGGCTCCATGAGGCTTGGGACGTCCATGAAACGGCGTTGAAACGCACTGGCATGCCTGCGTTCGGCCGACCACACTTCCGTCACCACCCACAAATGGCATTGCCTGTCAATCACTCTGCGATGGGTCTGCATGCTCACTGAGGGCCTGATTCAGACCCGGTCGCAAGCGTTGAGCGCTCGCAACCGACTCGATGTTTGCCCACTGGGTATGCGCACGACGGAGCCGGCTCTGTTGTGCGAATACGTGACACCCGGCTAGCGACGGGCGCTCCGTTGACCTGGATCTCGCACCAAAGGGGGCGAGCTGTCGATGGTGATTGACAGCTCGCCCTGTTTGGTAGGTGTGGCCTTGAGGTGGCTTCACAAACGGACGCGCTCCCAAGCGAACGCCTACCGTTTGTGGGCGGCCCCACTGACATCACCAGTGATGTCAGTGGGAGAGCTTTCGGCTCTATTACAGCCAGAAGGTCTCTGGGGTTTGCGGCCATGAGACCCTACCACAAGGGTCTCGTCGCAAGCCCAATGGTCGCGATGGTCTTGACCATCGCGACCATCATCCTGGCCGCTCGCTATAGCTGTGGGTGGTCACCCACACCTATGGGAGCGGCCAGGAGGCCGCACAAAAGAAAAAAAATAACGCCCAGATTCACAGCGAGCACTCTTTCAGAGCGTCCGGCTCTGAATCAGGGCCTGAGATCACAGTGGCTGGTTCACGCACTGTGATGCATGCGCAATAATTGGCCGATTGACGATCAGACCCTGGGACCGTTCAGATACAGAGTACCTGGGAGCTCAGCACTGAGCTGCAACTTCAGCAAGAAGTGACTTTGAACTGGTAACAGAGGCCAGTCTGAAAATTTAATTTGTAGGGGAGGATCCCCAGGAATTGGATGCTGCGATCAGCTGGTCTGGAAGCAGCGCTCTGAGTGGAGGAAGAGCGTCAGGTGACAGAGTCCAACATGACTGCGCCCATACTGTTGTTTAGGAGGAAACTCTGGCATGCAGCCTGTGTGCTATTATGCTGGGAAGACATGGGACCTCATTCAGAGCCGCTCGCAAAATGCGAGCGCTTGCTCTGAATGAGGGCGTCTGCTTCTCTGTAATGAGCCGACCTCCTGAACTCAACACCAGCAGGGGAGCGATGTGCAGCGTGAAAAGGCCTCTGTGCTATCCTGGAGTGATGCACAGTGCGAGTGGACCTCAGCACTAACTTGGACAGGCACCGGAGCGGGAAGAAAGTGATTTTAATAGCCCGGAGCATGACACCAAAATTGCATGGCTCTGCATGCAATTTCAGTCTTCGTCTTTATGTGGTAACCATCTGGATGCATGCACAGTGCGACTAGAACGCATGTGCAGATTACAAACATCGGGCGCTTTTGTGCAGAATCAACATACGTGCACATCCAAATAAATAGGCTCTAAAGTGAAACATAGGCCCTGATTCAGAGCCGGACGCTCTGACAGAGCGCTTGCTCTGAATCAGGGCCGTCCCTCTTAATTTTTAGAGCGGCCTCCGCTATAGCGAGCGGTCAGGAAGATGGTCGCGATGGTCAAGACCATCGCAACCATCGGGCTTGCGACGAGACCATTGTGGTAGGGTCTCGTTGTCGCAAGCCCTGGAGTGCTTTTGGCTCTATCAGAGCCGAGAGCACTCCCACTGACATCACTTGTGGTGTCAGTGGGGCCGGCCCCAGACAGTAGGTGTTCCCATGGGTACGCCTTCATCTGGGCAGCCACGCCCCCGGCACGCCCACCAAACGGGGCGTGCTGTCACGCACCATCGACAGCACCCCCCTTTGTAGCGAGACCCGGAGCGACGGCTTGCCCGTCGCTAGTACCGGCCCGCCCTAGTTAACCAGTGTAGCGCCGACCGGAGTGTGTGCGGTCAGCGCTACACATTTACACAGGACCGGTGCTAGGCATCCCAGCGCCGGTCCTGTGCTGCACAACTGAGCCCCTTCCCTCCCCCTGAGCGCTTGCCCAATAGCGCCAGGAGAAGGGTGGCAGGCGGGCGGGCTCAGGCTGTGCTAACACACACATTGCCGCCAGCGATGTGTGTGTTAACCAGCAGCCAATGAGAGTCGTCTGCTGCTGCTACTGCACACACATCACCGCCGAGCGGCAGCGATGTGTGTGTGTGAATCAGCAGCCACTGAGGTCAGACAGACTCTCATTGGCTGCTGCACACACATCACCACCAGCGCTGGCGGCGATGTGTGTGTTAAACAGCAGCCAATGAGGGTGAGATAGACTCTCGTTGACTGCTGCAGCCGCAGCGCCCACTACAAGAGCCGTCTCCCCTCCGGCTCCTGCAGTGGGTAATGGGAGAGACATCATGCCATCTCTCCCATAATGCAGAGCGCGCCAGCCCGGGAGGAGTGACGTGCGGACGGTGGCAAAGCCGGAGCGTGGATTCAGGTAAGTATTTTACTTTTATTTACTGAGTAATGTCAGTGTGTATTTATCGGCGGGGGAGGACTACTACTGGGGGCACTGCTTCGGGGGGGACCACTGCTGGGGGGGGGACTATTACTAAAGAGGGGGCTACTACTGGGGGCACTGCTTCTGGGGGGGATACTACTGGGGGCACTGCATTGGGGGGGACCATTAGTGGGGACTACTACAGGGGCCACTATATAAAGGGCACTGTACAGGGGGGACTATTACTGGGGGCACTGCATTGGGTGGGACCACTACTTTGGACTACTACTGGGGGCACTGCATCAAGGGGGACTCCTACTGGGGCACTATATAAGGGGCTTACTACTAGGGGCACTGCACAGAGGGGACCACTACAGGGGGCACTGCACAGGGGGGATAACTACTGGAGGCCTGCATAAAGGGGCATCACTCCTGGGGGCACTGTATAAAGGGCACTGCATATGGGGGATCACTACTGGGGGGCTGCATATGGGAGATCACTACTGGGGGCACTGTATAAGGGGAACTAATGGTGGGCTGCATAAGGAGGGACTACTACAGGGGGGAACTGTGTAAGGGGCACTACTGGGGGCCTGCATAAGAGGGACCACTACTGGGGGCGTTGTATACTGGGGGTACTATATAAGGGGTACTACTGGGGGCCTGCATAAGGGGGACTGTATAAGGGGCACTGCACTAAGGTGCAAATGGAAAGAAATGTTCCCAGTGACAAGAAAGGGGTGTGTGTCATGTTGACACGCCACATTTTTCAGTGGCGACGCCCCTTGTGACCACGCCCATTTTTCGGAGCGCACGCACATGGGGGGGCCTCGATTTACAAATTTGCCCTGGGCTCCAAATATCCTAGCTACGCCACTGGCTGGGCCAAAATGACGCTATTCAGCTGGAATCGCGTCACTGAACCCCCCTGCTGTGGGGGTCTCTCTGAAAAACATGGGGGGGCGGAGGGGGGGGGTCGATATTCTAATCCATTGCGATAGCTGTGCCTTTCGCAACACAACATAAGGACGCCCACCTTACCTTACACACATCTGTAATGTTTAGCAAGACTGCAAAACCATCAGTAACATCGAGTACCATCTGAGCCTCACGCACACTTGCACCTTACTCCGAAATTGCTAACCTCATTGCACGCAGTGAAAGGCCAAGCTGCGTATGGCATTGCAGTGGCTAATTTATGCAACAGCGTTCAAACGGCTTCCACCCCCCCCGCCTCCGTCACCTTTCCAAACAGCACTTCCTATCAATCACTCTGAGATGGGTCTACGTAGTCACTGCGATCGCAGTGCCTGGTTTGCGCACGCGCATCGCGATGCATGTGCAGAATGCAACAATCATCCGATTGCGTGCGTAATCTCAGTTGCGATCCTTGGTGACTCAGGCCCCTTGTGTGGTGTAATAGCAATACATTCCATTCCCAACTCCTTAGCTATATTCCCTTTGATTACTTTGCAACACCAGTCCCTTTACCATACATTGAATAGCCCCATAGGGAGAGGACAACCTTTTGACAGTTAAAAACTATTTAGATTATGTAAAGGTCCCTTAATGCTGCTGTCAACAAAGCACATGAAGAAAATAAAGGAAAACCCAGCAGGAGAGGGAACAAAAAGAAAAACACAATTGTTTTTAGGTAAATTTTAGGAGAAATACTCAGACTGACCTGGAAAGCTCATTGATGGCAAGAAAAGAACATAGGGCCTTATTCAGTATGGATCACAATTGCGATCGCAGCTGTGAAAACATACTAATGCCTGCCACAGCTCAGCCAGCATGGGGACGTCCACTGCTGCTTTCTCGTATCCGTTCAATCTTGCACTTCTGCGTATACATTGGCCGGTCATGCACATATACAGCAGGTCTGAGCAGCCACAGAAACTGCAAGCCTCATCACACGCAGAGAGCTCTCATGCTGCGTAAGCAATCGCAGTGGCTAATTTATGCACGCCCATGAAACAGCGTTCAAACGGACAGGCACGCCTGCATTTTTCTGACCACTCCCCTGTCACCACCCCCAAATGTTGACACCCTGTTACTCACTCTTTGATGGATTCCTTAGTGCGTCCGTAATCGCAATGTTATTGCTACACACATGCAGTGTGACTTGTACACATGCGCACTGGCAAACACTTGCTCAACTGCATTTCATATAGCTATTGTGTACACTGCTGAATCAGGTCCATAAGCCTGATTCAGAGATGGATGCTAATGCAATTGCAGCAGGATATCGCACGGAACGATATCGGTCAGCGCTACACATTTACACAGGACCGGCGCTAGGCATCCCAGCGCCGGTCCTGTGCTGCACAGCTGAGCCCCTTCCCTCCCCCTGAGCGCTTGCCCAATAGCGCCAGGAGAAGGGTGGCAGGCGGGCGGGCTCAGGCTGTGCTAACACACACATTGCCGCCAGCGATGTGTGTGTTAACCAGCAGCCAATGAGAGTTGTCTGCTGCTGCTACTGCACACACATCACCGCCGAGCAGCAGCCAATGAGGTCAGACAGACTCTCATTGGCTGCTGCACACATCATCACCACCATCGCGATGATTCAGAGATGGATGCTAATACAATTGCAGCAGGATATCGCACGGAACGCAGCTGCAAAAATATGGTAACGTTTCCAAAGTGTACTCGGGCATAGGGATGCCCACTGCTACCTTCTCATATCCGTCCAACGTCACGTACCGGTGTAAACATTGGTAACATGGATGCAGATCAGGCAGCCATGCAGCATATGCAGCAAGTCTGACATGTGTCAAACACTACGTCTCTCCTGACACGCAGAGAGCTCTTATGCTGCGGAGGAGATCGTAATGGCTAATTTATGTACGACCATGAAACAGCATTTAAACAGTCAGACACACCTGATTATGCCTAGCCATTACTGTTACCTACCCCAAATGCTGACTACCTGTCACTCAATTTTTGCAATCGCAAAACAATTGGCACCCGAATCCCGATTGCTGAGAGAACATCGGCGACGGAATCCCGATATGAATGGGGATACCGACGGTGGGATTACGGCAGACGGCATCCCAATCGTAAGGAGACCGGGGAAAGGTAAGTATCAGCCATGGGGGGGAGGGTTAGATTTAGGCACCCAAGGGGTACTTAGGGTTAGGCTGTGGGAGGGGGGAGGTTAGGCTCTAGACAGGGAGGGTAAGGTTCAGGCACCACCAGGCGGAGGTTAGGGTTAGGCACTAAGGGGGGGAGGGTTAGGGTTAGGCATTAAAGGGGGAGGGTTAGGTTTAGGCACTTACTGGAAGGGTTATAGTTAGGGTGCGGGCAAGGAGGGTTAGTATTAGGGGGTAAATAGGCCAGGGGAGCATTACTCACCATTCCCCTGTCAGGATTTGAACAATCGGGATGCCGCTGTCAGTGTACTGACAGCCAGCATCCTGTCCATTGGTATTTCATACCGATTGCAACTAAGCACTATTAAAGATTTTGAAAATGCTTACTATAAGGGGCATGTTGGGAGGGAGATGGTGTTTCTCCAAAACCCGTGAAGGAGCCACTGCCTGTAGCCGATACCGTCGTTGGTGGAGGGCGTGGGTGCACAGAAGGGGACAGTGGGGATATTGGGTGGGATGATATGCCGTTCGTTGTGACATAGGGGCAGGGCAGATAGGATTGAATTGCTGGTGTGGCATAGGGGGGCCATTTGTTAACCGGGTGTGTCCATTAAGGGTACCAATACTGGCCCGGTAAAAAACCTCCCCAATAACCTATCTGCCTCTGCCCTCGTTGCAGGATCCATGCTCCGTAGCATTTTTTAGGCTAGGTTTGCAGCCCGCGTGGTCCTGCTCATCCTCATCCATCGCCATTAGCCGACTGGCTAAGTCAAGAATCTACCGAGTTATCAGTTCAGACGTATCTCCACCCTGACGCCTTTTACGTCCTATCCTGGAGCCTACTTCAGGCAGCTGCGAGGCTTTCTGGATGCTGGTGGTAGGGGTGGAACAGAACAGGTAACAGCAGCTCTTGGAGGGCTGGAAAAAAAATATTGATCAAAAAAACAAATTTGTACATTTCTGTAACATTTTTCTTTTTATCTTTCAGTTCCCTGCTACTGTTGAAGAGTGGCAGGCTATTGCCAAAGAATTTGAGGAACAATGGAATTTTCCCAATTGAGGAGGAGCCATAGGGCCTGCGCATGCTAGCAGATGCATGCACCCAGTCGCAGCGAGAATATGCTAATCAATGCCTATGCACAGAGACCGCAGCACAAGATGCACCCAGCAAAACATAAAGCTGCCCATCTATGCATTGATTGACAGTGTAAACATCGGGAACATTGAGTGGCATCGAAGCTGCATGTAAGCTAAGGGTAGACCTGACCCTGCCGCAGGACTTGAGAGATTGTTGCATGCAGAGAGGCACCCGGCTGTGTGCGATGCCACTAAGATTAATTTATGCACGCCCCTGTAACGATGTGGGAACGCACAGGCACGCCTGCGTTCGGCCGACCACCCCCCTGTAACCACCCACAAACTGCACTTCCTGTCAATCAACATGGAAGGTCTCTGCGGGCTCCCTGAGGGCTCTGAGAGAGCCCTTACCGTGCTCAGCGACCTGTTCGCTCACGCGCAATGCGATGAATATGCATGCGCAAATCGCAAACATCTGCTCGCACTGTGCATTCTCTCACTTGCGTTGCTTGCAGAATCAGGCTCTTAGATGGAATTGGAAACACATCCGTATTATGCCACCAGCTAATAATGGTTCCTTTTTCTACAACTATAAGGCCTTTTTTAGTATTGTTTTAATGGCCAATGCCAATGCTAGATATGAATTTATCTTTGTGGCCATTGGAAAAAATGGGAGAGTGTCTGACGGCGGTGCCTTGGAAAAGACCATGGAGCTGATTCAGACCCTCTCTAGGATGCTCGATTTTCGGATCAGCTGTCTCAGCGTGGGAGCAATTATGAATTGGGCCGGCTTCCGCGGCGAGTCAGTGTGTTAATTATTGGGGTCCGTTCGGACCTCGATAATTAACATCATGAATAGACCCAATAGTGTTATATGTCGCACATATCCATGCCAGCAACACAGTACATGGGAATAGGCCGGGATCTTAACATGTGATGTGTTGTTGGCATGGGAGTATATAGGGACATTCAAACTGTCGTATGTAGACTACAATCTATTTCCAGCTTGATATGTTTGGCCTGTATTCCAAATTTCACTGTACATATAGGCTGTTTTTGTTGGATTGGGGTGTGCTACACTATAATATTTATTTTCAAATTTATTTTGTATCGCTTGTGGATGCCAACATTTTGTTTTAATGAAGCAGCTTTGGAAAGTAAATTGTGTTTTTTTTTTAGGTAAATAGGTTAATAATATGTCATAAAGGTAGAAACAGGTAGAAAGTGATTATTAGTATGCCATAATGGTAGAAAAAAGAAGAAAGTGATTAGTAGTATTAGAGATGAGCGGTTCGGATTCTGTGGTATCCAAACCGCTCCAAACAAGGGGATTCGAGTTCCCGCCGACTCTGTTCCCCACCACAGGGTTTCACTCGCAAGTCCGATGGTCGCGATGGTCTTGACCATCGCGACCATCTTGTTGGACGCTCGTATATGCTGTGGGTGGTGACCCACAGCTATAAGAGCGTCCAGGAGGACGCTCCATTTTAATGGAGGTGGGTCCTGATTCAGAGCGAGCGCTCTGGTCAGAGCGTCCGGCTCTGAATCAGGGCCTAAATGCTGTGTCCAGAGACTCACAAGTGGCTGTGCTGGCAAAAGTGACTGTGTAAGGGGGCACACTGACTGCACGTTGATGTATGCTCCGTTGTACTGATTAAAGTGTTGAGACACAAGTGGCTGTGTGTAAAAAAAAGTTTAAAAAGAAAAAAAAAGAAAATGTAGTTTTTCAGGTGCTGTACCCCACTGTGTATACAAGCACCGTGACTCCATGGGCCTTAGCCCTCTGTGTATAAAATACAAATACAGTGACTTTGTGGGCCTTAGCCCTCTGTGTATAAAAGACAAGCACCGTGACTTTGTGGGCCTTAGCCAGGCTTGCCTACCCTCCCTATTTGGTTGGGAGCCTCCCGAATATCGGGTGCCGCTCCCGACCCCCCGGAAAGGCAGGCAAGCCTCCCGGCTGCCGTCTGTCCCCCAGACTACAACTAGAAACCCCCCGCAGCGATTCGCGCTAAATTGCGCCATTGTGGCTCCGCCCCACAGCTTCATAATGCCATTATTTTCGACAATGTGAAGAGTCAGTGCCCGGCCACGCCCCCCGCTGTGTGCAGGCATTCAGCTTCCTCCCGGAGAAAGTGATAATTCACTGTAAGTTTATTTTATGTATTTCTTGATGGAATGCTATAGGAATTAAGGTATTCAGGTTATTGTGTTAAAACATTATTCGAAAGCATAATGTTTGTAGTTTATTGGATGGAAAATATTATCTATATATGTACAAGGAAACGCCCACAGAGGCGGCGCTGCTGCAGGATTATAACTGCAAGAACGGCCACTGAATTTGTCTCTCTGCATCCAAATTTGCCAGGGAGGGGGACGCTATGAGCCCCTCAGCCCGGTACAAAGCCAGGGGGAGCAAACAGTGTGGGGAGGGGGCAGGGGGGACAGCGAATCGCCGGGCCCCTCCAGCAAGCCTGAGCCGCAGGTAAATAGTACCCGCCCCCCCTCCTGGCGCCCCTGTGCGTATGCACTGCAGTGCACGTGCGCAGGTCAGGATTTCGATAGCACTGCGATCACAGACACAGACAGAAAGCCATCGCAGACTGAGTGACGGGACATCAGCGTTTGGGAGTGGTGACGAGGGAGTGGTCGGAGAAATGCAGGTGTGTCTGTCCATTTGAACGCCTTTACATGGGCGAGCATAAATTTGCCACTGTGATGGCATACGCAGCTTGAGTACTCAATGCGTGCGACAAGACTTGCAATTTCTGGGACAGGTCAAACCTGATGTAATTGTGCGTGAGGGGCCGATGTTACTTGATGTTACCAATGTTTACGCAGGACTGCGAGGTCTTATGGATGTGAGAAAGTGGTAGTGGGCGTCTCTATGCTGGCTGAGCAGTTGCAAACATTAGAATATTTTCGCACCAGAACTTCGTGCGTAATTGCAGCTGCGATCACAATAGTGATCCGTAATGAATTAGGCCCTTTGGACCTGATTCAGACCCGCTCACTAGATGCGTACGCTCGAACTCAGCATATGCAAATCCGACACACACCCAGCAAGGCAGGCGATTGCACAGCAAGGCATAAGCACGCCCACTATGTCTTGGTGTGCGATCACTTTGTGTATGTAGACGCCCACCAGCCTGTCTTAAGACGCCCACTTGCGCACGTCATCTCCAGGAAGTGTATGCAACCATCCATACATCGGGTACCATCGGAAGTGAACGCAGCACTTGAGGTTGACTATACCGTACCGCAAGCACAGCGAGCACTTCAGTGTGAAAAACCACCAAGTGACGTGTACTATGACACTGCCTATTAATTATGCACGCCTCTGAAACGACATTGAGATGCTCAGGCACACCTGCGTTCGCATCTCCACTCCCCCGTTTCTAGTGCCCAGCCCCTGTCACCACCCACAAACGGCTTCTCCTGTCAATCACTCTGCTGGGCTGTCTGCGCAGTGAGAGAATGCTTCCCGATCTCTCCCACTGGTCGTCGCACTGCAATGCAATGCTTTGCAGTGCGCCAACCAGTGCGAGAGATCGGCACATTGCGAAACATCGGCAGCTACGAGCAAACGCATCCTAGCGAGTGGGTCTGAATAAGGTCCTTAGTGCTGTAATGTATTAAAGTGAGAGTTCTCGGCAGTGGTAGATTTCCCTAGAGGAGGCACTTGTTAGGAGCGGCACAGCAGGCCCTCCTGAATCAGAGCCAGTAGGCCACTGGCATGATGGGGACTCATGGAGACCTAGTGATTCCATCTTTTTTCGTCATTGTGACATTTTATTATATTGCAACCAGCGGGTGGGCAGCAAATTGTGGTGCAGGGGATGGAGTTTGAGGCAGGCTTGCCGACAATCTGGCTGCCTCTTCCAGGAGAGGCAGCCAGCTCGGCACAACAAGGGGGTTATGGCACGGTTTTGTGGGCGGGGCAGTGGGCGTGCCCGCGCAATCACATCATCATAGCCCCGCTACACAATTCTGAGATTACCGGCACTGTGTAGCCGGGGGTGGGGCCGCGATGACACGATTCAGTGCGAATCGCGTCATCAGTTCCCCCCGAACCTATTGCAAGGTGAGAGCAGATGCCGGTGAGGGTGCGGGGGGTTGCGGGTGGTTGGCACTGGCCGGGAGACTTGCCCACTCTTCCAGAGGGCCGTGAGTGACACACGATTTTCGGGAGGCTTCCGACCATTTCGGGAGAGTAGGCAAGTATGGGTTGAGGTTGGAGCTGCCTTGTCAATCTGGAGGCTTTGGGACCAGCCTAGAATTAAAGGGGGTGTAGCCGCTAGTGCAGTGATGTGAATGTGACAGACAGCCTGCTGCTACCTGTTACTCCTGCTGAATTGCCCATGGTGCTCTTCAACTGAAATCTTTTCTGTGAGTGTTGTGTAAAGCTGGGTACACACTAAGCAGATATATCTGCAGATCGAGTGATCTGCATGCACACTGAACAACCATCATCTGCGTTCTGTGTGTTGGAAGGGGACAAGTCTTGATGGCCTCCCCGCCCGTACACACAGGGCCTGATTCAGAGACACTCGAAAGCGGCCGCTCGTTCGCTCCGAGCGATGTTCGCACATCTGCGCATGCGTATGGGTCGTAATTCGCATGCGCCAACCAGTCAGTACGGTCGGAAATCGTGTGTTCGCAAAATAGCGAGTGCCTGCTATTTTGGGTGACAGGATGAGGCGTTTGTGGGTGGTAACAGGGGAAGGTGCTTGAAAACAGGGAGTGGAGATCCGAACGCAGGTGTGCCAAATGCTCAAAACAAGCGTTTTAAGGGTGTGCATGATTAACAAAGCAGCGTCATCGGCCACGTCACTTGGTTGTCTCTTAGCCTGAACTGTTCGCATGATTGCGGTAAGAAAATCCAACCACAAGCACTGCGAGAAGTTCAGACGCCTTTTCGATGTACTCGATTAATCTAATAAATAGCAGAGATGACGTATGATGCGAACGGCCAGGGGGCGTCTTTACAAAATAGCGAGCGCATGTTTCGTTCGCTCGCTCATAGAGGCGTCAACAGACCGCAAAGAGCGAGCGCTCAATTTAAATAGCCGTCCCCTTATTCTGAACGACCGTTCGCAAATAGCGTCCGGCTCTGAATCAGGCCCACAGCACGATGCCCCAATATATCTGCAGATATATCGGGCATCGTCTGTGCAGCACAGCCAACGTCTGTGAACGACGTCGTTCACAGACATATCGCTGGTACACACTGGCCGACGGGCACCCGATATATTATCTGATCAATTGATTGGCCAATATATTTACCAGTGTGTACCCAGCTTAATACATAATATTTATACAGAACACATACAGGGGAATCCAATTAGCTGTGGCGTTTACCTGTGGCCTTCATTTCCCAGAGGTGGGCTTTCCGCGCAGCTTCAGGAGCCGCGTGGAAAAGTCCATGAGAGAATGTATCTGCGGGTGGTTAAGGTACGAGAAAAACACTTTACGTGGAATCAGTGGGTTTCTGTACTTTAACAACTGTTTAACCGCACAGGGAAAATTCTATTCAATTGAGTAGCATTTTCACATGTGGCGCGAGTAATTGGCCGCTAATTGGATTCTCCCCATAGTGTATAATCTACATACATTCTCACAATCTCAAGTGGCGCTGAAAGCTGCCATTTTGATTAGTAGATTTGTTGCCTGTTGAATTTGAAGGCATTTTCTAACATGGCCTAATAATGATGAGATTGTCAAGTACAATAAATATAGCATCTAGTACAGTATAATAGCATTCATTAAGAACACAGGGCCTGATTCAGACCCGCTCGCAAGTGCTATGCGCTCGCAAGTGGGTCGATGTTTGGCCACTGCGCATGCGTACACCGTAGCCGGCTCCGACGTGCTCATGCGCGAGACCTGGCTAGCTCTGGGTCTCGCACCAAAAAGGGGCGGCTGACAGTTATGCCAGTCAGCAGCTGAGAATGCCCACACCACAGAAGCCACGTAATATTATGACTGGAAGTTAGGAACTGATCGACAGCTCGCCCCATTTTGGAGGCGGGCAGGGGGGGTGGCTGGCCAAACGGAGGCGTTCCCGACGGGACGCCTGCCGTTTGGGGGCAGCCCCACTGACATCACGAGCGATGTCAGTGGTGAGCTTCCGGCTCTATTAAGAGCTAGAAGCTCACTGGGGCTTGCGGGAACGAGACCCTACTGCAAGGATCTCGTCGCAAGCCTTGATGGTTGAGACCATCTCCTGGCCGCTCGCAATAGCTGTGGGTGGTCACCCACAGCTATGCGAGCGGCCAGGAGGCCGCACCAAAAAAAAAAAAATGCCCTGATTCAGAGTGAACGCTCTTTCAGAGCGTCTGGCTCTGAATCAGGCCCACAGTACACTGTGCAATCGGGAGGGTAGGGTAGGTGGCCAATTATGTTGTGCCTAGGGGTGGCGGGACCCCTAAATCTGCCCCTGGTTCTCAGAACTGTGTTTCGGATACTCACCACCCCGGCCTTCTGCATCCGGCTGTGTAGCAGCAGCACGGTGCCTATGTGATACATAATGGCTAGTGAGTGGCCCTTATGCGTTTGTAGATCAGGACAAACGTTCATATTTCAGTATGAACTGCGCTTGCATGAGGAATGTCCACAGCTGGCAGCAGGACGTAAGTAAGAATAGCGCCACTCTCAGATGGTAATATGTGTTATTAGACAAGTGATGAAAATCTTAGCTTAGTAATACCTCATTTCCACCATAAACTCGGGTCCGACCTGGGTTTTCAGACATGGTTCCAACCCAGGTCAGACACCGTTTACACAGCACCATCGATCTGGGTTATTCTCAGGTAAGCCCATTCACACTGAACCCAGGTCTGCCCTGATAAACTTGTGAGGTCATAAAAAGTGGGAGGTGACTGCTCCACAACCACCAATCAGCTCATTTTAGGCATGACCCAAGTCAGATAACCCGGGTTGCGTCGTTTACACTGCACCATTACCCAGGTCCAACCTGGGTCCAACCCTGGTAGCTACCTGGGTTGGATTGCCGGGTCACTTGACCCAGGTTATTTTTCAGGGACTCTTTTACACTGAGTTGTGAGCTGGGTAGACCCAGCAATAACCCGGGTTATCGCAGCAGTGTAAAAGGGGTATAAGTTGCCAGCATTATTAAGATAAAACAAAGGTGCTGCTGGAGAAACCCTGATTCCTACATGAGCTGCCTTGTAACAAATTTCAAGGTCTCCAGGTTTCCCTATTGAACTGCCTACCTTTTCTGGATTACCAGCTCATTATCAGTTTACCTCCTACTGTGCTGCTGGGGACCTCCTTCCGGGTACAGAACACACTGGAGTGTGGGAGCACGGTGCACGGATCTTCCTGCCCTCTTTGTCCTTCTGGTACAGCCACCTTTAAACAGCCGAGGCACGGCGCCTGGGCTGCATGCCCCCTGCAATTACCTGTACCACATTGCTGTGGTGACACACATGACCAGCAGCCGCGGCATTTACTTCGGCTGACATCCATTCGGCAGCCGACTCCCAGCTGTCTGCCAATATTGGCTAGGACAGACGGCTGAGCTCTACCTACCTCCTGAGACTTTGATCTATACCCAGGGACTGATTCCATTTGAGTGGTCGCAACAATATTGCGGTTTCACGGTCTTTCCTTCAAACAGGAAGAGAGACACTTATGTTTTTCAATTTGAGCAAATAAGTATTCCATTTCTTTATGGAATTTATATGTTGAATTATCGACTCCTACAATACTATAGACTATCTATTAATTTTGTCCCACAGGGAACAGCATCTTCAGCACTGGTGCTTATATGCAGAATGTTACACTGTTTCTGATATGTGATTTTATGTTGATTTTAGGAACTGCAATTCTATTAGTAAGATTCACTGTTGTTATTGTGATAATAAATAAATTTTTAGCTATTACCATTGGTTTGTTTCAGTGATTTCAGGCGCAGACACATATTTATATTCTATTTTCTGTTTTTTGGGGGGTATCTAGGCAGGAATCCCCTTGTGTCAGCTGCTAGCGATCACTGATGATCTCTGACTGAACACAGCGCTCCACAAATTCTTTTTTTATGCAGTTAACAACCCTTTTCTTCTGGGTTTTCAGAGGTTATCACCACTTGCTACATTGATCTCGAAGAGCCCATTTATCAATAATCGCATATTCAATGTGATCAGGGCGCGATATTAGTGCCCATGATCGTATTGCAGTATGCAATCATAGCGCCGGGATGTAATAAATAGCACTCGCATGGACAGGGGCTCCAAAAGGAGCCCATCCCTGTGTGCTGCTCAGAGTGAATTGACTGCATCAGCGCTCTCCTCACTCCCTGCTCGGGACTCCTGTGCTGTCTACAGGACCCTTCCGGTAATTTTTGCAATGTGTAGCCCATAGGCTACAGCAGCACAACGCCATCATCTTCAGATGGTGTAATCTGTGGGGACCAATCTCTGGAATGGTAAATCTGACAGCATCGCATCCCCAGTAGAGACCTATGGGGGTTGTGGCTGCTGTCAGAAATGTAGGGACCACAGCAGGTATCGGAGATATCTGCTGTGATCCCTCCATAATACATCTAGTAAACACAAACGCCCGTATACAATTTGAGGTGAAAAGACGGAATCCGCGGAAAAGTTTCGCTGATGACGTCATTTCGCCAGGCGGAAAAGTATTGCCGTATTCAATTTGAAAGACTTTCCGCCTAGGCGGAAAGTCAATGCAATGTAATAGGCGGAAAAGTTTCGCCTATCAATAGCAGGCGGAAAAAGGTGCAGATTTGGGGTTTTGGGGAGCAACGTTGCGAGAACCCCCGTGCAGCCTTCAGACAGTCCCCCAAAGATAAACTGCATCAAATTTAAAAAAAAAAAAACACTTAAGAACACCCCAAAAAACACTTTGAATTTGGGGGCGAAATAAAAAATGTTGGGGGGCAAAGTTAAAAACTAGCGAACTAGACTCTGGGGAGGGGGTCCCCAAGTATGCCCCAGGTGTTTTTTTCATTGCAGGGGCTTGCGGCATGTGGAATTTTGACGATTTTTAACTTAACTTTAAGATATGCTGGCCCCCATTTTCAAGTACCTCAAATTTGCTGGGATAAGTTATTTTCTGCAAAAAAAACTTGTGAATACTATTCTACAGCACATATAGAAAAACGCTATTTAGCAGCTATTGAACCCGTTTAAAAGCACCAAATAACTTCAGCCAGCCAAATCGGGGGGTACCATAGGGAACCCCCAGGTCAGAGCTTCTTTTGTGGGGTGTCAGGCTGATTTCCCCAAATCTGACAGGACTTTCCGCTTGTTTCAGTTTCACCGGGTCCCGGTTTCGCGTTCTTTCAAATTCAATACGGGGATACGCGGGCACGTGCGCACTACTTTTCCACCTGCAAAACACGCGATGTAGGCAAAAAGTCCAGGAGGCGGACAAGAATTGTTGGTGCGCTCAAATTTAATACAGCTCTTAATGTTTGCGGGTATCCTCAAAAGTGGGTGTTTTCAGGGACTATGCTGTAAATATCTATGATAACCAGGCGGCAGCCCCTATAATAGCCGTTAGAGCGATCATTGTAAGCATAATAATATGAGATATGGTAAGAACTTACCCTTGTTATCTCTATTTCTACGAAGTCCATAGGGTTCCACAGGATACCTTGGGGTATAGGTGTGACATCAGTCGCCGGGCACCATAGAGTTAAGCTTTTCAGCCTCCCAGGATGCACTAGGGTCCCCCTCCTATACCCCGCCCCCGAGCCAAGGCACCTCAGTTAGTTATCAAGCCATAGGCCGGAGGAGGAGAAGGAAGAGAGAGAAAAAAGATCTGGACACATACAAGAATCACATTCTCACCAGAGGGAGACGGAAAACCGGTGACCAGAGCAAAGCCCATCTGCAGCACAGGTGCGACAGGGCGGGAGTCCTGTGGAACCCTATGGACTTCGTAGAAATAGAGATAACAAGGGTAAGTTCTTACCATATCTCAGATTTTCTACTTCAGGGTCCATAGGGTATCCACAGGATACCTTGGGGATGTCCCAAAGCAGTATCCTTTAAGGGTGGGGACGCTCCTGTGCAGAAAGGAGAATCCGCCGCCCAAAGGAAGCATCCTGAGAGGCGAAGGTGTCAAACCTGTAATACCTCACGAAGGTATGGACAGAAGACCACGTAGCAGCCTTGCAGATCTGGACTGCAGAGGCACCACGTCGAGCTGCCCACGAAGGACCCACAGACCTAGTGGAATGAGCCTTCAGAGAAGGAGGAACCGGTAGGCCTTCATGAAGATAAGCTTCAGAAATAGCCATATGGATCCAGGCTGACAAAGTTTGCTTTGAAGCAGGCCAACCCTTTTTACGGAAGCCATAGAGGACAAACAAAGCGTCCGACTTCCTAAACGAAGAAGTGCGGTCAACATAAGTCCTTAAGGCCCGCACAACATCCAAAGAGGCCTCACCCACGGAAAGACCCGGTGAGTTAAAGGTCGGAACAACGATTTCCTCGTTAACATGAAACTGGGAAACAACTTTTGGAAGAAACTCGGGCCGAGTGCGGAGCACTGCCCTGTTCCCATGAAAAACCAAGAAAGGGGGTCTACAAGAAAGAGCCCCTAAATCAGAAACACATCTGGCCAAAGCAATAGCCAGAAGGAAAACAGTCTTAGCTGTTAGCAATTTAAGATCCACTGAGCCCAGTGGTTCAAACGGCGGTCCTTGGAGAGCCCTCAGGACCACAGCCAAATCCCAAGGCGCCACAGGTGGAACAAAGGGCGGCTGAATGCGGAGAACACCTTGCATAAAGGTGCGCACATCCGGGATTGTAGCAATCCTACGGTGAAACCAGACAGACAGGGCCGAAACCTGTACCTTCAAAGAAGCAAGGCGAAGCCCATGATCTAGTCCCGCTTGCAGGAAGGCGAGAATCCGAGACAGACGAAACTCCTGCGGTGCATAACCTCTCGGTCGACACCACTGGAAGAACGTATGCCACACGCGATGGTATATCCTCGCGGAAGACGGTTTCCGAGCTTGCAACATGGTACGCACTACAGAGCTGGAAAACCCCCGGGACCTCAGCATGGCCGTCTCAACAGCCACGCAGTCAAAGACAGCCGAGTCAGGTCCGGGTGAAGACAAGGACCCTGAGACAGAAGGTCCGGTCGTAGCGGCAACTGCAGAGGACTGTCCACGGACAGACCCTGAAGGTCTGAGAACCAGTGCCGTCTGGGCCACGCGGGAGCTATCAACAGGAGCGTCCCTCCTTCCTGTTTGAATTTCCGGATTACCCGTGGAAGGGAGACCGGAGGGAACAGGTATGCGAACCGGAACGTCCACCGGACGGACAGAGCATCCACCAGAGACGCCCCTTCGTCTCTTGTGCGAGACCCGTACACCGGCAACTTGTTGTTGTGCCGGGACGCCATGAGGTCGATCTCTGGAAGACCCCACCTGTCCACCAGCAGTTGAAAAACGTCCGGGTGCAGGGACCATTCCCCCGGATGAACGTCCTGGCGACTTAGAAAGTCCGCCTCCCAATTTAGCACTCCCGGGATGAAGACCGCTGATATGGCTGGAAGATTGTGCTCCGCCCAAACCAGGATCCGAGAGACCTCTACGAGAGCCTCCCGACTGCGAGTTCCTCCTTGCCTGTTTATGTAGGCCACGGTGGTAGCGTTGTCCGACTGGACCTGCACCGGGTGACCCTGGAGAAACCGATGTGCCTGCTGGAGAGCATTGAAGACCGCACGGAGTTCCAAGATATTTATTGGAAGCTCCGCTTCTGTCGGCATCCACGTGCCCTGGAACAAGTGTGGACCCGAAACTGCTCCCCAGCCCCGAAGACTGGCGTCCGTTGTCAACAGGACCCAATTTGGAACCCAGAACGGACGTCCCTTGTTGAGGTGGGTCGTCTGTAACCACCAAGCAAGGGACAGGCGAACCTCCAGGGTGATCACAATCGTCTGGGACTTCAGAGACTGAGGCAGCCCGTTCCACTTGGACAGGATCAGGTGCTGCAGAGGTCTGGAGTGAAACTGGGCATATTCCACCATGTCGAACACCGACACCATGGAGCCCAGTAACCTCATCGCCGAGTGTAGGGACACCCGGCGGCTGTGCAGACAACTGCGCACCCTTGACTGTAAAGCAGAGATCTTGTCCTCCGTCACGAAGATTCTTTGCTGTCCCGAGTCCAATAAGGCTCCAAGATGCAGAATCCTCCGAGACGGGATTAGAGTGGACTTCTGCCAGTTGATTAGCCAGCCGTGCCGTTGCAGCAGTGCAATGGTCAGGTCCAAGTGGCGTAACAGAAGCTCTGGAGATCCTGCCACCAATAACAGGTCGTCCAAGTACGGCAACATGCGGACTCCCTGCAGCCGCAGAGAAGCCGCCATGACCGCCATCACCTTGGTGAAAACACGTGGTGCTGTCGCCAGGCCAAAAGGTAACGCCCGAAACTGGAAGTGGTCGCTGCGGATTGCAAACCTGAGGAACTGTTGATGGCGCAAAAGAATAGGGACATGCAGGTAAGCGTCCTGTATGTCCAATGACACCATGTAGTCCCCAGGTTCCAGCGCCAGAATGATGGACCGTAGGGTCTCCATCCGAAACTTCGGAACCCGCAAAGACTTGTTGAGTGCTTTGAGGTTGAGAATCGGACGATACGACCCATTGGGTTTCTGTACCAAAAAAAGATTTGAATAGAAACCCTGGCCCCTCTGGGAGAATGGAACAGGCACTATAACTCCAGCCTGGAGCATAGTGTGCATACCTTCCGCAGCTCCATAGCCTTGTTCCGGTCTGATGGTAGACCCGTGGTGAAGAATCGCGCCGGGGGTCTGTGCCGGAAGGAGAGGGCGTACCCGTGGGAGACCACCTCGAGAACCCAAGTGTCTGTCGTAGTGGCCGACCAACACTGGGCGAACTGCAGCAGGCGGCCTCCCACCCTGGGATCCCCCAAAGGAAGGCCCGGACCGTCAGGCCGCAGGCTTGTCATCTGGCTTGGGGGCCGGACGTCTGGTACTCCATGCCTGCTTCCGGGGCTTGGCCGATTTCTTAGGGCCAGCCTGCCGAGGAAACGACTGTGGTTTGGGCCTGCCCTGGGCCCTAGATGACCGAAAGGACGATGGTCCAGAACCAGAAGGAGCAGCGGCCGACGGGAGACAAGCCGATTTGGCTGCCACCAGCGTGTCCACAATCTTATCCAGATCCGGACCGAAGAGAACTTCTCCGGTAAACGGCAACGCCTCCAGACCCTTTTTGGAATCTGCGTCCACCTTCCAGGATCGTGGCCACAAGGTGCGACGAGCAGCCACCGCTGCTGAAGAAATTCTAGACACCAGAGTACTAATGTCTAGGGCCGCCTCGTTGATATAAGTGGCCGAATCACGGAGATTACCTATCAACTCCGCCTGTTCGGCCGGACAGTCGGAATCAAAAGAAGCCTCTAATGAATCCGCCCAGCGCTCCATCGCTCTGGCAACCCAGCAAATGGCCATAGCCGGCCGTGCTGCCCCCCCCGCAAGGGAATAAGCGGACTTCAGGCAGATCTCCACCTTGCGGTCCGTAGCATCCTTAAGGGAGGACATGGATGGCATCGGCAATGTGGCACTACGGACAAGATGGGTCACGTGAGAATCCACCTGTGGAGGGGATTCCCACTTTGCAAAATAATTACCCGCGAACGGATAAGCCATCGCCAGGCGTCTCTGCGGCTGGTATCTTTTGCCAGGCTGTTTCCACGCCTCCTCTAAATGGTCCACTAACTGACCCGAAAGAGGAAAGACTGTGGCATCGCCCTTCACATCTTTGAAAAAGGCATACTTAGATTTAGCTGCTGGGGGAATTTCGTCCTCAATCACCAAGGCTGTGCGGACCGCCCGAATAAGTCCAGGAATATATACTTTGGACTTAGCATCAGCGTCCTTAGTGTGGAGAGGTTCCTGATCGTAAGGATCCAGAATCTCCCCATCATCAGACCTCCCCTCGTCATCCTCATAAGGAGCCGACAGAGACGCCACCTGCCGTTTATGCGGCCGCATCACAGACTCCCCTTGCAACACATCCGACAAGTGCTGTACAGAACTCGTCAGGGAGTTAACCCACACTGGCTCCTGAGAAACCGGGAGCGGGGAAATAGGGAGACTGTGGGGTACCACCAATTGTCGTGGGAAACCCTGCATGGGTGACGACACCACTGACTGCTGGGACAAACCCATCGGTGTAAATGCGGGCTGCGGAGCTAACTGGCCCACTAAGGCTGTAAGCACCTGAGCGAAACAAGCCCAGGGCGGCTCCTGTACCGGTGCTGTAACCGTAAGCGGCCGCACCAGGGACAAACACTGCTGGCAAAGGCCCTCCGCGCTACCCTCCCCCTCCGCTAACGGTACTTTACACGTAGTACACTGTAGCCGGAGAGGAAAATCACTTTCAGACATGATGGCACCAGGTATGTGACCCCTCTCACCAATTATATAGTAAATAGGCGAGAGACCACCCTGCAGCACCGCACCGCAAGGGCTTAGCAGAAAGAACAGGGACAGAATAAAGCTGACAGTTTTAGAAGAAAAGTTACAGGCAGCAGCGCTAGCACAGTCACATACAATACAAAGAAAATCAATTCCTGCACTAACAGCGCTGATCACTCAACTACGCAGACACAGGGCCTGGTAGGACACAGCGCTGCATACACAGACCTGACCACAGCGGAGAAGTATGCAAGGGGACCCAGACCACGATGCTTCCTTCCAGCAGCGTTCACCATGCGTTCAGGAAGATGGCCGCCGAGGAGCAGAGAGGAGACTGGCCTGGGGGAGGAGCGCTGCCACAGGGCCAGTTGGCAGCGTGCAGAGAGGGCTGTGTGCAGCGGGGGAGGCGCCGGCTGTGAGACAGGGAAGGCGCGTTCCCCTGGCATGCATTTAACCCCTGGGACGCCGCAGCGCTACCGCTCTGCTGCAGTCCGCTGTCCCAGGGGGTAGTGGAAGCGCAGGTTGGTCGCCTGGCTCCACGCTGCAGCCAGTCCCCAGGGAGCCCCCTGTCTGGGGACTTAGGACCATGTCACCAGCAGGGACCCGCGGGACCCTGCTGCTTACCTTTGACCCCCTTGAATCCGGCCATGGTCCGGAACATCTGGGATCACCGCTAGCTGTGACCCCAGATGCTCACCAGCATCCCCGGATCGGTACCGGCGTTCTGGTACCGGCGGGGGTGTAGGGAAGACAGCATGGACGTCAGGACTGACTGTCCATGCTGTACATCCAGATGTGCAGCCACAGCTGCAAAGAAGAAAGCTTCAGGGGCTCTTCTAGCCCCCACTCCGACAGGTGCACCCGACTCCGGCCGGGCACCAAACTAAACTGAGGTGCCTTGGCTCGGGGGCGGGGTATAGGAGGGGGACCCTAGTGCATCCTGGGAGGCTGAAAAGCTTAACTCTATGGTGCCCGGCGACTGACGTCACACCTATACCCCAAGGTATCCTGTGGATACCCTATGGACCCTGAAGTAGAAATATAGGTTGCTAGTCACTGCTATGCATGTTGTGATGCGTTTATACAGACAATCGGATATTTGCGTTTGCACTTAAATTTAGGCCGATTGCTGATTTTTACTGCTAGAGTCTAAAATATACATTTTCCTTTATTTACTAACACACACAGGTGACGAGCTACAAGCAGTAATCTCAGGCGGGAAGAACGGCACACGTGACTTCCCAATGGGGCGGCGCGCGCGGAGGGGGGGAGGAGGCGGATCATGTGACGCAGCACGCTGACTATAAATCGGGCGGGGCGCGGGAACTGGAAGTAGCTACAGCAGCAGACGGTGTGTACGGTTAGGTAGTCAGGTACAGCGGAGCAGTGACGGTGAGGACGGCAGGGAGAGGTGGGTGTCGCTTGTGAGTGTGTTTTGGCGCGATAGGTTTTGGGTCCGTGACCTGGATGTGGGTATGGTGCTTATGGCGCAAAGCGGATACAGCTGCCCTCACGCAGCTCCGGTGTTAGCGGGCAGATGTGAGATGTAGGGTCTGTGCCGCCACCGGTTTTCCCTCCCGCCATTGTGTCTAATCTCTTGTCTGCTGCTGGCGGGTGCACCTCTGGCCGGGGCTAGTTCGGGTTTGGCGGTCCTGGCCTGGAGTGTGCTATTGGCCGAGTCGTCTCAGGGAGGTGCCTGCTCTGGGCTCTCCTTCCCCTGGGGAAGGCTCCCCGGTGCCGGTAGCGAGGCGCTTACTCGTTATCTGGCTGTGCGCTAGGGGAGGGGAGCTGGCGGTGCTGCGGTCAGCGCTCGGTGTGTGCGTCCGTGTGCCGCTTATCCTTACGGGCAGCGCTCTGTTCATCCGTCCCCGCTGCCTGTTACTATCTACTACGAGTCTTGTTCCCGCAGTGCGGACAGGCTCTCACCCTGTGCATGTTCCCCCGGCTACACCGGTACTGCTGCCACCATGCCATGTTAATGCCAATCTGGTGGGCAGAGGTGTAACCGGGATAATGTTCCTGCTGCCAGGATAAAATGGTGCTATAGTCTGTGTAATCCTAATCCGTTCTATTCCTGTGTCTGCAGCTATCATGAATTCCAATTTGAAACCGAGAGCTGATGGCAAATCTGCGTTGTCCATCAAGGTAATGTTACAGTAAAATAAGTAGAACCATGTAACAAGGATATACAAAATTGTCAATGGGGAATTCAGTATTATAATCTGAGAAAGTGGGCAAAACAAACTTCAGTGTGTTTCGTACAAATTAAAAAAACTAGTGAAATAGCCTTTGGGGTGGTCTAAGTATGCGGGAGGCTTTTTCTGAATGCAGGTGCTTGCTGAAGGGGGTTTTTATGCATTTTAGTGATTTTGAACTATGCTTGCACCATTTTCATGTACCCTAAATTTGATACTTATTTTGGCCCAAATAAATTGCTATATGCTATTCATCACTAATCTCCCAAAAATGTGAAATTGCTCCTAGAAATCAATTAAAGAACCCAAATACCTTTAGCAGGGCTACCCATAGTGAACCCCCATGTCTGAGCATCTTTATGGGGTTGTCAGGCCGATTTCCCCAAATAGACAGGACTTTTAATTTTCACAAATTTGGAACTGAATGTGTGCGATAAGTATTTGTTGGCAAAGTCTGGCAACTGACTTCGCTCCAAATTGAATATGGCCCTATAGGTCTTCCAATTCTGCTCTGAGATGTCACTTTTGAGGGTTGGGTGTTCACTGTGAATGCACAATATTTCAATTACTGTGAATGCCCATTTGTGAGTTATGCAGGAGAGTACTTCATGAAAATTAGGTGTGACATTTAAATCATGAATATGTGCTCCCACTCTACTGCTGAATTGTGTTTGCTCCCCTAATGTGTATTTGATCATTATGGTGGGAGATTCACACTAATGTACCTGATAACTGTCATGGGGACTGCATGCATATGCCTAATTGTACCCATGCAAATGCTGTTGCCTGTGACCAGATTTCCCATTCTGCTGTATCAAGTCCTTCTGGATTTTGGTCATGCAAATACTTTTTGTATGTTATCTATGGTATTGTATTTACTTGCTATTTGGCTGTGCACATAATGGCAATGCAGTTTTCTCTAATGTATATGTACAGCAGTAACTAAATTGTGCTCAAATGACTTGCTGTCCTACAGGCTTGTGATTGCTGTGGGTTAAACAAACTAAAAGACAGAAGTCAGAATATATTCGTTTTAAGTAAGATTTTCCCATGAGATAGTGTTGTACAGTTGTCATATGAGCCACTGGTGTCAAGTGTTGCAATCTGAGAATGTGATAATCCATAACTTTAAAGGGCTTGCTATAATGCTTAAGGTGTTTAACAATGCTGGTTCCCACAGTCTTAATCATTTGTTCTATTGATTGACAGTGAGATAATAATCGGCAGAAAACCTGACCGTGGGAAAGCTGAACTCCCGTCATGTTGCATATGGTGTGAATCAGTAACTTTCACACGGTACTGTAGTGATGCATGCCTCCAACCTGTCGCTAGCAGTTTGTTTGCTATGGCATGGTGGCAGTATAGCCAGTTCTTAAAATCAAACAGGTTATTGAATCTAATCTCATTGTTTACACTGCTATAAGGCCATTGATTAAACACTTTAACATAATGGGTTGTCTAGGTTTAAGAGTATACCTTTGACCTCAAAATTTGATGTGTTGGGGAAATCATTTGTAAAAAATTTTTTTTTTTTTTTTATAGAGCTATTTCACAGACAAGACTGAGACAGCTCAAAGAGGGACTCTTAAAGTAATTCAACCTTCAGCCACTGGTCAACTTGTTGGACGGGCTAAAGAGGTATGTGTAAATGCTCTGGAATAATGCAAGCCATCAGCCGCTAATGACGCTGATCTGTGTAGGTTAAATGTAAAGTGGTAATTATGTATGCATAATTTGCAAGTATTTTAAGTGACTAGTTTAGCTTTTAACAAAGTGTAAATTGCGAAGGGACATGATAGAAACTTTCAAATGCATGAAGGCTTTTAACAAGGTACAGGAGGGAAGCATTCTTCAAAGGAAGAGTTGTACAAGAACACGAGGGCATGCACTGAGACTGGAGGGAGGTAGGCTCAGGAGTTTTGAGGAAAAATTATTTCACAGAAAGGGTAGTGGATAAGTGGAATAACCACCCATCAGATGTGGTTGAAGCTAAGACTGGAACAAATTAAACATGCTTGGGATAGGCGTAAGAATATCCTTAAGAGCAGAGATGGGGAACCTCGGGCTCGGGGGGCTGCATAAGGCCCTCAGAATCATTTGGTGTGACCCTCTGCGTTTTTGTTTTTTTTCTGTTGGCCTCATCTGGCTAGCAGGGTGCCTAGAATGGCACCCTGCAGCCAGAATCTATGCAGCAGTGCCACTTGGAGCATCCTTTGGACGCTTCAGATGGTCACACCGCTGACCTTACAACTCCCAGGAGCATCCTCAGGATGCTCCGGGCACTATTGTAATCACTGGCGGTTGTGGCCCCATCCTGTGTTATGTCACTGAGGGGGCATGGCCTGCACAGGGCCCCTCGAACATTGTGTATATATCAAAATGGCCCTCGGCCAAAAAAAGTTCCCCCACCCCTGCTTAAGAGACTTAAGACGCAAATGGGGTTGAAGTTGCCAAAAGGATAAATGAAAAGGGGCAGACTAGATGGGCCAAGTGGTTCTTATCTGCTGTCATTATAGGAGTATGATTGGGACTTGATGCATAACTAATTACAAGCCTATACATGGCAAGCTGGCTTGTGTTCATGATATACATTTAACAATTTTTTTATTATAACTAGACAACCAAAAATTCCACAAAAAGGAAACTCTGGAATGACAAGGTCATATCAAAGAAGGCAAAAGTAGAAATTGCTGTTGACTCTGAACAAAGGGAAAATACTGGTTGCTCAAATGAAGCATATGAGTTAATGGTGAAAGGTAAGCTTTAAACTATGCCATCAAGTTAACTGACTTGAATCAAAGTGAAATTTGTGTTTAAACTGGGATATCTGAAATTGTAACATTGTATCCTGTGTCATTTGTTTGAAGAAAATCCCACTTATCAGTACTGGAAGGAGCTGGCAGAAGAAAGGAGAAAAGCACTCTATGAAGTCTTGCAGGAGAATGAAAAGGTAAAACTGAGGGTTGTGGCCAAAAATGGGTGCTTGCATGTCTTCATACAAGTCTTGTTTCCTCACTCTGTACCTGTAATGTATATTACAGCACTTAATCTGGCATTTTAATGGAGAAGACTGACTAACTTGCATGCCGCTGTCTGCAGTATAGTACAGCAGCTCATTTGGTTTCATGGAATGCTTGGGATTTCCATGAAACCACTGTAGGATGTGACTGCACCAGTAACTGCATGAAGCTGCAGCAAGCCTAATGGTGCTATTCAAGACTATAGATAACACTATTTTAAACAACGCATTCATAAGACTGGGGCTACATGGTGAGCTTTAAAGTTGCCAATGCTAAACAATCTTTGCTTACAGTTGCATAAAGAAATTGAGCTCCGAGATGGGGAGATTGCACGACTGAAGCAGGAAAATGATGAGCTTGTGGAACTGGCAGGACATGTGCAGTACATGGCTAATCTGATTGAGGTGAGTTTAAAGATTTTTCTATCACATTTCTTATAGGTTCCAGAATATGGGTTTTGCTCCCAGCATAGGTTACCTGTGCCTCAGAACATAACCAATGTGGCTTTGTTTGGAGGATGCCTAACTAGTACCATGAGCCTCTTAATCTAAAATTTAGTGAATGGCAAAGTATGTTTAGGCTTGGCAATACTTGTGTTATACTTTTTTTTTTGTTTTATGTAATGTTAGTCAAAAATAAAATTTCATTTATTTCCTCAATGCAGAGATTAACAGGAAGTGCACCTCAAAGTTTGGAAGACTTGAAGAACCTAGACTTAGAAGAAGCAAGGTGTGAAGATGAAGAAGAGCAACCAATCATCCAAGACTAGATTATGCTTAAATGTTAGAACATTAACTTAAGTGGCCATGAAGTTCATGTCTGCCTTAGCTCATTGATGGGCTGTAACTGCCTTTAGCCTGTTTAATGGAACACTTCATGAGAAGCCTTCATCAAATTTCCTGGGTGTGAAATGACTTGCTTATACAAGTGCCCTTCCAGTTGGCCACTTGTGGTTTTGACAAATACTGTGTATTTTCTCATTTTTGTAAATAGGTTTTTTAATCCATTCACCTTGATAAAGGTGATTGTACATAGTTTTGAATAAACTTCAGTTTGAAAGTGAAGTACAGGCTTTTATGCATTTCAAGAAATGTTAAACTCAAAATACATCAAGCAGATGCTAGTAATAACATTTTTGGTGCACAAGTAGACTACCAGAAGAACAAAATATTTGTGACCCAGTTTCTTTACTGTTTTATATCAGGTCTTGCTGGGATTGGGCACTCCTACTCAATGACTTGTGAATTCAGTCTACAGGCAAATGGGTGTTTTTTTTTGTTTTTTTTTTTAACATTCCAAAGTTTCTACTATGGGGAGCACTGAATAAAGTAGACATTAATGTCAATCTGCAAAGTCCAGTAGTTAATGTGCCCTTGGGCCAACTGGGTAGTCTTTTTTTTTTCCTCCTATTATTTCTTTGTCTTATTAAACAAGGATAATAGGCCAGTGCAAACTGCCATGATGTAATGGGCGTGATATTTAATTTTACTTGGCAAGTTTA
Organism: Taudactylus pleione; assembly: GCA_031769625.1. NCBI lineage: Eukaryota > Metazoa > Chordata > Amphibia > Anura > Myobatrachidae > Taudactylus > Taudactylus pleione. The sequence continues at coordinate 12,050,201 of JAUIMM010000178.1, forward strand.
ATGGTGTAATGCATTAGTTTGTTTGGTGGTAGTGGGCATAGATTGAGAAACCACATGCTGTTACTTTGTGAATTATCCAAAGTAACATGTGTTGGATTACATAATAGTGTAATTGTAGAAACCAGCAGTTGTGTTTACTACAGAAAAAAATTACAATGCAGAAATGGTGGCTGAGAGGATTACAGCTGGCCCCTTTTGTACAACTTCACCACCCCAGGATTGAGATGGACATCTCAGGTACATATAGCAAAGTCTCCATAGTGTGTGTGTGTATATATATATATATATATATATATATAATGAGAGAATGGGATCTTGATTGTGATACTGCTACAAGAAATAAATGACTCCAGTCAAGTGAGTATGCTGCTGCTCTTGTCTAGTTAATCTGCACATGGTAATTGTAGAATGAAGAGTGCTCATCCAGTGGTATGACCAGAAAATTAGGTGTATGTATTTGGGTACAATGTCTTAATATTCACTCTAGAGCAGGCATGTCAAAAGCCAACCAGGCTGAATATTCAAGATCTAAGTGTGTGGACTGCAAGAAAGTCTGAAGGTGCATACACACCACCTTATTGAACTATTATAATGATAACTACATTGACAATAGTTCAGTTTGAGTTATAATGATGAACAATAATCACAAATGTGTACTCCCGTTTGTAGTTATCGTTCATTGCCTATTTCAGCCTGTCCAACATGACTATTCATTTAGGGAAGGAACAATTAGTTCATTACACTTCAAAAAATCGTTCACTTCAAAGGAAAATCTGTTACAAAATAGTTACACATGTATGCACCTTTCAAAATTGCATTATATATGCTCCTCAGCTTCCCCCCCCCCCCCCCCCCCCCAATAGACACTGCCCCCCTGTCAGCATCACCATTCTCCAAACCACCCCTTTACACTAGTCAGACAGACTTTTTAAAGTATAAATTTAGTCACTTTAACTACAGTAATACTGCCTGAGCTGAGCTCTGATTGTGGTAGGCAAGCTGATCAGAGCAGGGAGAATGAAGAGTGGCCACACAGGGACTGGCTGTGCAGCATAATAGATGTATTTGGGCCCACAGTCGGGCCGCATAAAGGGGCCTATGTATCAAAGCTTGAGCGAAAATTGTAAGATATAAATTGCCAACCTATCTGCTTCTAACTTACATTTCTACTTCAGGGTCCATAGGGGGTCCACAGGGTTGAACTTGGGGTATAGGTTGGGAACCAAATCCGGGCACCATGCAGTTAAAGCTTTTAACTCCCAGGATGCATTGGGTCTCCCTATAACCCCACCCCCAAGCCAGAGGCACCCCAGTTTAAGTTGGTGCCCGGCCGGAGTCGGGTCACCGTTAGCGTAGGGGGAGCTGATTAGCAGCCCCTAAGCTTATTTTATTTTTTTAGAACAAAGTTTTTCCATTGGACTTTGGACTCGTCAGAGCGGCAGCATCGGACTGTCCATAGGACGTCTAAGCTGCCACTCCGTCACCCTGCTGGCGCTGAGACGCCAGTACAGATCTGGGGATCTCAGCGGGACCCCAGAGTCTGTACTAGCCGGACCCAGGACTGCTGCCGGATCCACGGGGAGCAGGTAAGGTTGTGGATCACCGCGCATTTAAAATGCAGTCCTGTGCCTCCGGTCTTAGGGGACAGACCGGAGGTGGGGACGGGCCCCCCATGCCCCGTCTTCACTAGACCACCAGGGACTTAACGATCGGCGCAGGGAGCCGGCGTCCCGGGGGTTAATAGCTGGCCAGGGGAGCAAGCCTTCCCTGTTACAGTGGCTCCTCCCCTCAGCTCAGCGCGCCTTTCAGTATTATAGTCTGGCGTCGCTGAGCTGCTTCCTCCACGGGCCACGCTTCTGAGGTTTCCAGGCGGCCATCTTCTTTGTGGTGCAGCTGCAGAGCTCCGGAGATGGCAGTGAGTCCAGTCCCCCTGCGTACCTTACCATCAGGTCAGTGTACACAGCGCTGTAGCCTTGGGTAAGTTGAATGCAGTGTAATAGTGCAGTATATTATATGACATGTTTATATATATATATATATATATTGTATATATCTGCATTGTATGTGACTTATGCTAGTGCTGACTGTCTGTACTGTATTCTTTCACCTGTCAGTGTATGTATCCGTTTTCTTTATCTGCCCTAATACAGCTGTACTTAGGGTGTTTCTGAGACCTCACATTTATATAATTGTTAATATTTGTGAGGTTTGTCACATACTGTTGCCTGCTGTACGTTGCCATATTTTAGATGGAACTGTGTGTTGCATAAGCTGAAAATGGGTCCCTGCAGCTAATTTTTGGCATCAGTCAGGACCAGTATAGCGCTGCTTGATATTTCTGCCAAGAGGGTCAGATATGTCTGACCAGGAGATGGAGCGTTATACTGCACCCATTTTTACTATCCTGCAAGTTAGTGCGGAGGATTTGTTTCATAAAGGGTTCTGTATGTGGCGTCATCTGGTGCCAGCCCCTTTCACGACCCCCTTGGGCGGTTTGTTTTCTCGGGATCGTCTCAATTGCGGATCGCCGGGCGAGCCCCATTGTTGTAACTCACTTGGGGTTACTTCACCATATTGCCCTTTTCATCTCAGGGTATCTCGCAGTTTCTTGCACTCTTCCCCTGTGACACAGGCTACCGCTCCCTGCAGGGGTTTTTCGCAGTATATGAATTCCCCCTGGTGCCACAATAGTCTGTCATTCCCCTTGTAGGGATTACCACAACAGCCACCCTGGGTAGATGTCGTTTTATACAAAGGTTGACGCCCTGTGGTTACTTCCCAGTTGGCTCTGCCGTGAACTGTTTTGGGCTTTTTCCCTCTTACACGTGGGGAAGCCTATTTCAGGTATTATTATCCCTGCTTTAGGGCTGGTAGCAGGTCCATTCTGGTTAGAGTGAATGTTGACCTGCATCTGTATCATATACCCTCAGTCTTACATGCCTTCAGGTTCCCTGTTGCTGACTAGCGGGTGGATCGCATGGCGGGACTCTGGCTGTTGCCAGATACGCGGTATTACAACGGCATTTGGCCTCCTGTCCCATATTCCCTGAGGATCATCACGAGTCCCTCCTGGGGTGGATGGGCGTGTTACTCGTCTGATTACAGACGTTACTACGCCTCCCATGCCTGCGTGGCCGGATTCTTCGGATCCGTAGGTGGTAACTGCCTGAAATCAGTATACCGTAATATACTCGAGTATAAGTTGAGTTTTTCAGCACATTTTTTGTGCTGAAAAAGTACCCCCTCGGCTTATACTCGAGTGAAGTGTAGCGCTGACCGGACGGAGTTTGGTCAGCGCTACACAGCACAAACACACAGCCGCCGGAGCCGGCAGCTGTGTGTTTGCTGTAATCAGCAGCCGCTGAGAGTCTGTCAGACTCTCATCGGCTGCTGCTGCTCCCACTGCGGGAGCCATCTTCCGGCTCCCGCAGTGGGTAATGGGAGAGACGTCATGAGTAACGACGTCTCTCCCATGCAAAGCGGCCGGAGGAGCTATTAGCGGCGGGACCAGGAGCGGGCGTTTCAGGTAAGTGATTTTTTTTTATTCTTATGACGACTCTCTCTACTGGGGGAGGGACTACCAGGGGGGGATTACCACTGGGGGCACTACCAGGGGGAATTACTACTGGGGGCACTACCAGCTGCTGCCATTTCCCACCCTAGGCTTATACTCGAGTCAATAAGTTTTCCCAGTTTTTTGTGGTAAAAGTAGGTACCTCGGCTTATATTCGGGTCAACTTATACTCTAGTATATACGGTACTCGCTTTCAGGGGTTGTTATCCATCCTACCATGGCTATAGCATGGTTGGTTAATACTATTGCAACACGTCTGGGGTTCAAATGTATTTGGTCGCTCACGTACTATATGCAGTTGTCATAGGTGGAAATGCCTATATTGGATACCAGTCTCCTAACTTTCAGAGTTCCGGCTGCGACTGTATCCTCCGTAATACCCTATGGCTGCGCTCTGGGAATGCAGAGGTGCAGATACCATCTGTAGGGTAGATCTTGTTTGGTCCTGACCTTGACAAGATTGTAGTAACATTGGCAGTATTACTAACGACAAGTTTACCGCCTTCAGCTATGCCCACTACAAGGATTCAGACTAAGTCTGTTAAGTCTTTTTGTCCTCTGGGTCAGCCTGAAGGTCTGTTTCTTCGTAGACTGTCGGCCTCTACAAGGGCCGACATCCAGTACCGAGCAGGCCTGGACTGCCAGCCGATATATCTTCAGCCTGACGAGACAGGCCTACAACTGGGAGATACCGATTTTCTCAGTTCGCCCGGTACTAGTGTCAAGTTGCCGTGGGTAGGAGGGTACGCCCTCTCTTTGCTCAGGTGGCCTCTTTACATGTGATGGTACGCGGGCCCTTATTCAGACCCGAACAGGGCCTTACAAATTCAGAAAGCTATACAGTTGTTGCGGTAAGCGGAGCTAATTAGTCCATCCCCACTATCAGCGAGGGACTGGTTGTTCTGCTTTCTTTCTGGTGCGGTGGCTGAATGGTCCTCTTTGGCCTATTCTCTGTCTCAATTCCCTGAACCAGTTCCTAAAGCTACCTGGGCTCAGGAAGAAATCCCTATGCTCCATCATACGATGTTTGGAACCTGGGGACTTTATGGTATCTCTGGATATACAGGACGCGTGCCTACGGGTACTTACAGAGACCTTTCATCAGCATGGGCTGAGGTTTGCTGTATCACAGCAACACTTACAATTTTTCGGGCTCTGCCTGTTGGGACTGTCCTCAGCCTCACAGGGGTTTACCAGCGTTTTGGATTTTCTGACAGTTCTCCTGTTCAGTATATCCCAATGCTCCTGTACCTGGATGGCCTCCTGCTCTTAGCGGGATCACCAGGGTACTTTACAGCCAGGTCAGGATGACCGTGGCTTCTTCAGGGTGCAGACGTTTAATCAACGGGGAAAAATTCCTCCCTGCATCCCTCTCTGGGTATTCTTCATCTAGGAGCCCTGCTGGATTCTCATAATCTGAGAATTCTTCTGGCGTAAGACGGAATCTCCACTCTTCCATTAGGAGTACGTGGTTGTCTGCGCAGTCGACATATGTCTTTACACTCTGGGATGCATGGTCAAATATTCAGTGTCTGCCTTTGGAAGGGTGGAATGGGCTCAGTTCCATTCCAGGCCTTTCCATAATTGGCTCATCTCCAGATGGAATGAGTTTTTTCTGTCGGATCACTGTTCAAACGATGATGCTCTCTCCGGAGGCAAGTCGGTCCCTGTCCGGGTGGCTATGGCCATCTCGTCCAGGGTATTCTTTGCTATGGACAGTGTCTGGTTCGCATCCATTTCAGTGCAGTTGGACGTCTGTTGATTCCACCCTGTCAATTAACTTACTCTGACATAACTCTTGTTTCCCGGTGAACCTGAAAAGGTTCAGTCCGACAGGGTCAGGACCGTGGCTTCCTTTTTAGCAACACTGTTCGTTGGGTGGCAATGACAGGTATGTCACACAATCGGACATAGTCCGAGGGTATCCTCCCGACCATCTCGGCAGCGTTCATTTCAGGAGCTCTCCAGTCCTCAGCCGTCACGACGTGCATCCCGGGGACTAGTCTTCCCCAAGAGAGGTTTCATCTCCTGGTGAGCAGGGGTGACCCTCATGGAATTCTGACTTTATCACACTATGGTGTTACAGTCCAGCTCTGGGGTTTCTGAAGCAACCTTCAGTGACTCTTTGTCGGTGAAGTGGTTCTTCCACTTTGTGTACCTGTGTTCTCCGGTCTCCCTTCTTCCTCGAGGTCTTTTGGAAGTGTTTCAATCGAGACGGAGATGCTTTCCTGCTGGTTGCTCCTGATTGCCCCAGATGTCAGGGGTACTTGGATTTTCGGAGTCTCTCCCTCGATACTCCATTCCTGATGCTTCACTGCCCGGACCTGTTGTCTCAGGGTCCTTGGTTTTGCCTTGGACCTGGGTCGTTTGTCTTTGACTGCGTCCCTACAGTGGTCTTACGGCTTCCCTGGCTTTGTCATCGTTGGAATGATTAGAGCACATAGATCGGCTTTTGCTGGGACCTACCACAAACTGTGACAGCCATAATTCTTATGGTATTGTACCTGTCGATACGATCCTCTGGTGTCCAGGATCACAAACTGTGGCTGCCACAAACTGTGGCAGCCATAATTCTTATGGTATTGTACCTGTTGATACAATCCTCCGGTGTCCAGGATTTCCAGATATTTTGGCATTCCTTCCGGCTGGCTTGGGTTTCACCCTCGGCCTGGCCTTCCTGACAGTGCGGATCTCTACACTGTCAGTATGGTTAAGATATGGAATTGCTCCACTCTGGTATCCAGTTCGTTTGGAGTCTTTTCTGGATTATGCCTCCATTTGTCCTCCCTAGGGACTCCTTGGGAGTTAGTAGTGGTTCTTCGTTCCCTCCGGGGACAGTCAATGGAACCGCTGGTAGTGATAGCCATTACATGGTCTATTGCTTAGGCTCTCTCTTTCTCTCAGGGTGTTTATATCAACCAGGAGAGTGTCTGAATTGGGAGCGTTCTCATGTGGCTCCCTCTTCTGGAGGGCATCATGTCAGGGTGTGAGTTGCTCTCGCCCTGTGTTTCTTCTTAGTGGTTTTTAGGTTCCATATTATTCTGGAACTTATGGTACGGCCATTCAGTCCCCAGTCCTCTCTGCTGGCGTGGCCTCATTGACTGTGGTCCGGCCTCTTTGGATTTATGTGATCCGTTCAAGTTACTTACGGAAATCGGACTCCTTATTGGTGGTCTGAGATTTCTGGTTTTCACAGGAAAGGATGGCCGGCCTATAACCAAATGTTGGCTGGATGGCCTCGTATGTCTTCCTCAGGGGCCTACCCATGGGTAGGCCTTTCTGTTGTTGATGCTTGTTTTTTCTCAGGCCATGTAACCCTAGTGGGCGGCTCGCTGTGGCACCTCGGCTGTTTTGCCTTATTAGGTGGCCACGTGGTCTTCTGTCCACACCTTTTTAAGGTTCTAGGCATTGGTTTCCTTTGCCTCTCAGGATGCTTCCTTTTTGGCAACGGATTCTCCTCTCAGCACAGGAGCGTCCCCACCCTTGGTTGAACTGCTTTGGGACATCCCCAAGGTCAACCCTGTGGACCCCCTATGGACCCTGAAGTAGAAAACAAGAGATATGGTAAGAACTTACCTTTGTTATCTCTGTTTCTACGAAGTCCATAGGGTCCACAGGGCGCCCGCCCTGACGCACCTGGCTTCATATGGGCTGTGTGGCTGGTCACCGGTTTTCCGTTTCCCATTTCTGTGAGTATGGTTATTGAGTGTTCCAGTTTTCTCTCTCTTTTTCTCTCCTCCGGGCTTTGGCTACTTAAAAACTGGGGTGCCTCTGGCTTGGGGGTGGGGTTATAGGGAGAGTGGACCCAATGCATCCTGGGAGCTAAAAGCTTTTAACTGCGTGGTGCCCGGATTTGGTTCCCAACCTATATAAGGTCAACACTGAGGGCCCTATGGACTTCGTAGAAATAGAGATAACAAAGGTAAGTTCTTACCATATCTCTTGTTTTTATAGGCTGTGTTTGAAAAATGACATTTAAAAGCTGATTGGCTAATACTTTTTATATCAATTTTATTTCTTTAAGATTTGATACATAGGCCCCAAAAAATGTTTGTTTTGGCCACCTGTTTGACCTGCCTGCTGTAGAGCATATTTTCTCAAACTGCTTTCTGCTGTGACCTAATGAAAGATATTTGGGTGCTCCTAAATCAATGAATGAGGAAACAAGTTGGGTAGGGATGATGGGTTCAGAATCTGAGCAGCAAGGTATGGTGGTGTGGGCTGCAGTTCAGCAGCCCACACCACCACGGGAATGCTTTAAGGCCCCATATACAGTGCCTTGCAAAAGTATTCACCCCCTTGTTTTTTTTTTTTTACCTTTGTTACATTACAACTTGTAATTTATTTATTTTTTATCTGAATTTATGTGATGGTCTACACAAAATAGTTTAATTGTGTGACGTGAAATGTGAAAAATATATAAAAAAGAATCTTTATAAATAAAATTATTCTGAAAATTGGCATGTCCATATATAAATCACCCCCTTTGCTATGAAGCCCCTCAAAAGTTCTGGTGCAACCAATTTCCTTCAGAAGTCACATAATTAGTGAAATGAAGTCCACCTGTTTGAAATATGTCACATGATCTGTCAGTATAAATGCGCCTTTTCTGAAAGGCCCCAGAGGCTTTAACACCACTAAGCAAGAGGCATCACACCATGAAGACCAAGGAGCTCTCCAAACAAGTCAGGGACAAAGTTGTTGAGCAGTACATTTCTGGGTTGGGTTCTAAAAATATATACAAATCTTTGATGATCCCCCGGAGCACCACCAAATCCATCATCAAATGGAAAGAACATGGTACCACAACTAACCTGCCAAGAGAGGACCACCCACCAAAACTCACAGACCGGGCAAGGAGGGCATTAATCAGAAAGGCAGCACAGAGACCAAAGGTAACCCTGAAGGAGCTGCAGAGTTCCACAGCAGAGACTGGTGTATCTGTGCATGTGACCACAATAAGCCGTACACTCCATAGAGCTGGGCTTCATGGAAGAGCGGCCAGAAAAAAAAGCCATTACTTAGTGATAAAAATAAGAAGACACGATTTGAGTTTGCCAAAAGGCATGTGGGTGACTCCCCAAATGTATGGAGGAAGGTGCTCTGGTCAGATGAGACTAAAATTGAACTTTTCGGCGCAAACCCAACACATCCCTTCACCCCAAGAACACCATCCCCACAGTGAAACATGGTGGCAGCATCATGCTGTGGGGATGTTTTTTAGCAGCAGGTACTGGGAAACTGATTTGAGTCGAGGGAAATGGATGGTGCTAAATACAGGGATATTCTTGAGCAAAACCTGTTTGTCTGCCTGTGATTTGAGACTGGGATAGAGGTTCACCTTCCAGCAGGTCAATGACCCGAAGCATACTGCTAAAGCAGGCCTGGCATACCTGAGGCTCTCCAGTTGTTGTGAAACTACAAGTCCCAGCATGCCCTGCCACGGTTTTGCTATTAGGAAATGTTAAAACTGTGGCAGGGCATGCTGGGACTTGTAGTTTCACAACAGCTCGAGAGCCACAGGTTGGCCAGGCCTGTGCTAAAGCAACACTCGAGTGGTTTAATGGGAAACATTTAAATGTGCTGGAATGGCCTTGTCAAAGCCCAGATCTCAATCCAATTGAGAATCTGTGGTCAGACTTGAAGATTGCTGTTACAAGCGGGAAAACATCCAACATGAAGGAGCTGGAGCAGTTTTGCAGGGGCAAGATGTGGCACGCTCATAGAGACTTATCCAAATCGACTTGCAGCTGTAATTGATGCAAAAGGTGACTCGACAAAGTACTGACTTTAAGGGGGTGAATAGTTATGCACGCTGAAGTTTTCTGTTATGATGTCCTAAATGTTTGATTTACAATATAAAAAAACCCGCAACGTCACAGTTGTAGGCATGGTCTGTGAATAAAATGATGCACATCTTCAAACAGTCCATTTTAATTCCAGGTTGTGAGGTAGCAAAACATGAAAAATTCAAAGGGGGGTGAATACTTTTGCAAGGCACTGTATAGAAAGTGTGGAGCTGCAGCACTTGGAAATAAGTAGTGTGGAAGCAAGGGCTCTAAAGCAGAGGCTCCCAAATGTGGTCCTTAAGGTTCCCCAACAGTTCAGGTTTTAGAGAGATCTATGTGAGCACCAGTGGTTAAATCAAATTGAGGTACTAATTAATCACCTGTGTGCTCAACCATGGATATCTCTAAAATCTGAACTGTTGGAGAGCCTTGAGGACCATGTTTGAGAACCTCTGCTCTAGAAAAGTGGTTCTCAAACTTGGTCCTCAGGACCCCACACAGGTCACGTTTTCCAGGTCACCCAGCAGGTGCACAGGTGTATTCATTATTGGCTGACGCATTTGATGAAGCTAATTATTTCACTTGTGATCTGTGAGGACTACTGGAAAACATGCACTGTTTGGGGTCCTGAGGACTGCGTTTGAGAACCTGTGCTCTATACTGTCATTCAATAACAAATACTATCCATTGGTGGCTTTGATAGTTTCAAATGGCAACAGGAATGCATGCTAAATCAGGCTTGTTTAGCATTAATTCGTTGACCAGTGGCTCTAACAAAACGAGGGATTTATATCGGCTGGGATCCCGCACGTCAGCATCCAGAGTCATGTCGGGATTTTGGCGCCGGTGTTTTTTCTCAGGGTTCCAGCAGACGGCATCCCCCTTGTCGGGATGCTCACCGCATTCTGCTTCAGCCATAGGCTGGTGCAAGGGTTGATTGAGTGTTTGGAACCACTGGCAGAGTTACTGTCCACGGGCATTGAAAGTGGATGCCTCAGGGCTTGCACTGTCTGACGCACGTTGGTGCACAAGGGGGGAGGCTGAAACTAGCATTTGCATATGTCAGAATCCAGCATCCTGACGGTAAGTACGGGTGTTAGGGGGAGGGTTAGGATACTGACCGACTACTAGTATCGGTGTCCTAACCCTGCCGGAATCCCGTACCCTACCCATTATTGGCATGGGAGATTTCAAAAGTATAATGTATAAGGAGCTAGATAAATGTTGAGTGCATTCCACAGCACCATGGGTAAATTTACTAAAAGACGGGACTGTTACGTACCCACAGATTTTACCTCCAAACTACCATCTTAGGAGGTTCCCAAACTGCAATTACAGTCCAGGTTTTAAAGATATCCATGCTTGAGCCCAGATAGTTAAATCAGCACAGGTGACTAATTAAATCACCTGTGCTCAAGCATGGATATTCTTAAAACCTGTACTGTAATGGCAGAGTTTGGGAACTTCTGCATTGGATTAAAAATAAATTTAAAAAACCCCACTTTGAATGAATAGACTGAACATTTTGTTGCTGACACAGAATTAGTTAATGGCCGCCTACCTGCCCATCTCACAGATGGCCAGTGAATCTATAGTTGTTTCGCATTCATCAGACATGTGATACGTCTCCTGATTAGCTGCCCGTCTTTTACTGCGTTGGGAAGCCTAAAGCTGGGCATCCACTATACAATTTTCTGTCAGATATCTGTCCAATCTGGCTGGTTGGATTGATAACCTGGCAATGTATGGGAGCAAATGACAGTCGATCATATGGTTTTAAACACTGAAAAAAGGACAAAAAAATTGTTCAAATTGGTTACATTTGTGTGTTTTAACCAATTTGTCTGAACAACCATATTTGTCTGTTTTCCAATGTTGGTGAGCAAATGGACGACTGTCATTTGCTCCCATAGATTACCAGATTTTCATTCCAACCAGACAGATATCTGACAGAAAATTGTACAGTGGATGCCCAGCTTAAAGGCTAGGTCTTTGCATAACAGGAATCTGGCTGGACCCAGTTTTCAGAAACGGCTGGATTTGGTTAATTAGACCATGGCACATGAGTGGTTTGTTTACACAAATGGGGACTGCGTATAAGTAGGAAGATCAGGTCATAATGGTCCAAAATTCAGAATGCAATCAGGTTGGAATAGGGATGGCCATTGGAAGGGGGCTAATGGTGGTGGCATTGCCGCCATGATAACAGGCCTGCATGGTATGTAACCGTTGCATGTAAACCTTTAGATGCAGTAGGCAAGGAACTTGGCTGAGCTTTCACTGAGTTTCTCTTTCTTGTGTCAGCCATCAGCGCAGCAATTGGAAGCAAGCATGCAGTGGTGGCAACCATCACAATCTCAGCATTGAATGGAGAAAGCATCTCAAAAATACTTTGTGCAGTATGTGTTCTTCAATTGCACAGGTTTTGTATTGTAAACATTGTTAAACGGCAAAACTGTTTAAGTCTAGCCAGAAAAATCCTTTTAACCTTTGTCTTTTAAATCTGTGGTGTGAATTGTGTTTGAACAATTGTTGCCTAAATTGTATTCTCTATTGATAAACATCAAGTAAAGGTCTTTGAACTATCCCTCTTTAATAAGAAGGAAATAAGGCATTAACACCAATCTTACACTGGGGTAAAAAGAAACAATGGGTAATAGTTTGCTGTAGTAAAAATACATTCCTGTTATACAAACGCCAGAAAAACACAGCTAAAATGTATGATGCCTGCTAATGTAAGTAGCATGCAGCGGAGCACTCAAGGAAGGGGCCACCTAGGGTGCCCACTGCCCTTTTATCAACCCTTCATTCAAGGTTGTTCAGTGACCTTATTGAACCCATTGTTTTATTAGGTATTGCCAGGACAATTGATGGCCCAATATGTCCCCTGCCCTCTATGCAGATGTCATGGTGCTCTTTCTGGCAGTGTGCCCACCTTTCTTAAGTACCTGCTCTAAATGGGTGAAATATTTATCAGGTATTAAAATAAACTGGATCAAATCCAGTATATTGCCTTTCCAATGGGATTAAAAATAACCATACTCCTGACAAGTTAGCATAGCAAGAATTTAAGTATCTAACAGGGCCTGATTCATTACGGATTGCTATTGCGATCGCAGTTGTGATTACGCTTGCAGTATAACTGAGAAAATATGCTAATTATTGCAATCGCAATGCCGTCACAGCCAAACATATGGACGCCCACTTTACACACATACCTAATACTTTGCAAGTCTGCAAAACCATTGGTAACACAGTACATTCGGAGCCTCACGCACACTTGCACAAGGCCTGACCTTAGTCAGGAATTGCTAACCTCATCGCACACAGTGAAAGCCCAAGCTGCATATGGCATCTCAATGGGTAATTTATGCACGACCCTGTAACGACGTTCAAACGCACTGGCAAGCCTGCGTTTCGCCGACTGCCCCCAGAGGTCACTTCCTGTCAATCACTGCGATAGGTCTGCGTATTCACTGCGATCGCTATTCCGCATGTATTGCTATAACTGCGATGCATGCGCAGAATGCTACAATCGGCCATACGTAATCGCAGTTGATGAATCAGGCCCATAGAGCCTAAATCAGATTTGTAGCAAATTTGTAAACAGCGACTGTGCAAAAATATGAAAATTTCACAGTCCCCGGTAATTGTATTGAGATGTCCACTGGCGGCTTCACAAATCCAAGCAACTGCATTCAAAGATACAGCATCGGTTGCAGATCAGTCAATTATTGTACTTTTGAGTAACCCTATAATCTCACAGAACGGCCGAAGGAACTGAGACGCCGAAGCCACTTTGACTGCATGTAAGATCACAGACGCAGGCAGAGACACGCCCCAAAAACTGTTGTGTCACGTCTGCGTTTGAGTAAAAAAATTGAGTGAGCATTCCAAAGAATCCTGTTAGGCTGCCACATCATGAGAGTGGAGTCCAAGGTCAGTCAGGCTTGATACATTTCGAACCAAAGGGTTCTTCAGCCTAACAAGATTCTTTGGAACGCTCACTCACCTCATGGGACTTATGGTAACCCGAACAGTGTTGTACCTATGAGCCCCTAATGACCATCTGGGAAGTGCCCAGATGCCCTACATCATCTTAGCGCTTGCCGAGGGAGCTTCCACTTTGTGTGGGGATATGCTTTCATTTATATTTTACATGTGAGTGCAATTGTTTAATTAAACCTTTTAAATGTTTGAAGGTTTTGCACTAAGATTCTTTTTTTTGTGTTTTTGTGAGTTTTAGTAGCACTCTATTATGTATATACTATACAGATATCTGCACCCTGAAATGTCCTCTTTGTTGTGAAATTAAAAGGATCAACACCCTATTTCAACCATAGAGTCTTAGTCTCTGGGGGAGCACCATTGAAAATAAAAGTGCCAAGCTCTGTAATAGAGGTGGGCTGAGGAAGGCTTACGCGCCCTGTGCATTGTCTGGACCACAGAGTGAGAGAAACCCTTGGCTCTTAAGAGGGATGGCTCAAGAGCCATGGCGTCAAAGACAGACGAGGTAGGGCTGGGTGCAGGCAAAGGCCCTGCACTAATAGATCCGGCTGTAGAGGGAGTGAAAAAGGAGTGTCTATGGAAAGACTAGGTCAGTGAACCAATGGCGCCTGGGCCAGGCTAGAGCTATTAGTATCACCGTGCCGCCTTCTTGCTTGAATTTTTGGAGAACCCTCAAGAGGAGGGAGATCGGAGGAAAGAGGTATGCGAGATTGAAGGCCCATCGCAATCTCAGAGCCTCCGCGGCTGAGGGGTCTGTGGTCCTGGACCCGTACCTGGGGACCTTGTGGTTATGACGTGAGGCCATAAGGTCTACATCTGGTAGGCCCCATTTGTCTACTAGGAGTTGAAAGACCTCTGGTGTGTACATCCTGATGGCTTAGAAAGTCTTCTTCCCAGTTGAGGACTCCAGAAATGAACACTGCTGACATTGCCGGGAGATTTATGTTCTGCCCAGACCAGGATGTGTGCGACTTCCCACATGGCTGCGTGTCTCCTTGATGGTTGAGGTAAGCTACCACAGTCGCGTTGTCGGACTGGATTTGGACCGATTGCCCAGGAGGTCTCACACCAGAGTGAGCACTCTGTACACTGCTCAAAGCTCCAGGATGTTTATGGGCAGGTGACTTTCCTGGGTTGTCCATTGTCCCTGAAAGGTATGATGACTGGTCACCGTGCCCCATCCATGAAGCCTGGCATCCGTAGTGAGGTGCTCCCAATCTGGGATACAGAAGGGGTGACCCTTGTCTAGATGGGATGTCTGCGGCCATCATGAGACGGAAAGCCGAACCTCTGTAGAGATGAGAATCGTCTGGGACCGAATCAGATGATACTTGCTGTTCCACCAGGAGAGAATCAGTTGCTGAAGGGGTCTGGAATGGAACTGGGCGTATTCCACCATATCAGTGGATACCATGGACCCCAGGACCTGCATTGCTGAGTGAATGGATACCCTTCGAATTGTGAGAAATTTGCGCACACGCAAGTGCAGTGCCGAAATTTTGTCCGCTGGCTGAAAGAGCCTTTGTGCTCGAGAATCCAGGAGTGCACTCAGATGTACCATCCGCTGTGTCAGAGAGAGGGAGGAGTAATAGGCACGTGCAGGTATGCATCCCAATGTCCAGAGCAGCCATAAAATCCAGAGGTTCCAATGCCAGGACAATTGTTCTTAGTTTCCATGCAGAACTTGGGCACTCAGATAAATTTGTTGAGGGATTTGAGATTCAGGATAGGCCAATGAAACCCGTTGGGCTTCTGAGCCAAAAAGAGAGTATAATAAAAACCAGTTCCTTGATGAACCGAAGGAACCGGTATAATCACACCTGAACTTAGCAGGGAGTGAATGGCTTTCTGGAGGGCCGGGGCCTTGATGGGGTCTGATGGAGGATTTCTACAAAAGAAATTGCTGGGGATGACTCCTCAAAAAGGTGAGGGCGTACCCATGAGAGACCTCTTTTTGGACCCAGGCGTCTGTGGCTGTTTGATGCCATGAGTCGGCGAACCGAAGAAGTTGGCCTCCCACCCTGGGATCCTCTAGGAGGAGGCCCGCCACGTCAGGCAGAGTGTATGATACCAAACTTAGGGGCTGGATGTCTGGCCACCCAAGGCTGCTTGGATCGAGACTTAGTGGTCTTGTGTGAACTAGGCTGCCTGGGAAAGAACTGTCCTTTTGTCTTATCCTGGGGACGAAAAGACCGAAAGGAGGACGGTTTAGGCTTAAGAGCAGCTGCTGACGGCAGAAAATCATATTTTAATGCTGCCACGGTAGCCACGGTTTTGTCCAACTCTGTGCCGAATAGCATGTCTCTAGAGTAGGGTAAGGATTCGAGGGCCTTCTTGGATTATGTGACCGCCTTCCAGGACCGTAGCCAAAGGACTCGGCGGGCGACTATTGAGGTCGCAGGTGCCCTAGAGGCAATAGTGCAGTATCCAATGCAGCTTCTCCCAAAGAGGCTACTTACCGAATATGGGAGATGTAGGCCAGTTCCCTGGTAGCGCCTGATGGCAGGCTGTCTTCCAGCGCCTCCGTCCATCCTCCAATAGCTTTAGCTACCCAGGCCGTGGTATAATGCATATAAATAAATATACTTGCAATGGGCACTGAATCAACTACTCAAGCCTTAATAGGCTGGTAGGATTGAGCGCTGTATAACCTGGCCCCGGGGAGAGGTATTCAGGGAGGCTGGACCCAAAGCTCCTGAGACCTGTAGTTACAGCAGTGCCCTGGGAAATGGCTGCTGAGCATCTCACTGTGGTAGGAGGAGCTATCAGATTTGCGTGAAACCTCTTGTGAGGGATCGCACTCTGAGCTGGGGATGGGGCTACCGGGCGAGAGCTTACCTCCCCACTGCTGCATCAACCGCCGGGTGCCGCTGAGCACTACAATGGTCCCGACATCAGACTTTAAGTGCCCCGGTGGTCTACTTGGGGTGCAGATGAAAAAGATGCCCCACTGCAGCATCCTTCGGCCGGACTCCACAGCCGGAGGTAAGGATTGCAAAATACCTGCCTCCCCATTTGTCCTGCTGCAGCCCTGGGTCTCCAGTGGAGTGGCTAGCTGATCACCGGACCGCTCACTGGTGTTGTGGCACCGGTGGGGGTAGTTGGAGCAGTAGCACAGGCACCCATTAGGATGCCCAGTGCTGCTTGCTCTGATGAGAGGAGTACAAATAAAAACTAAGCTTGGGGCTGCTGAATGCAGTCCTCCTGTCTAAAGGTGCAACCGGCTCCTGCCAGCACCAAACGAAAAAAACGGTCTGCCTTTGGCTGGGGGCCGGGTATATGTGGAGGAGGACCTGTGCATCATGGGAGCTAAAGCTTTGACTGTTTGGTGCCCGGAAAGCTCCAACCACCTACACTACCCCATGGTTATCCCTGTGGATCCCTATGGACCCTGAAGAAGAAAAACCTTTTACCTGAAGGGAGTGAGACTTCATTCCATGTATCATGTAGACTCACGAATGGGGTGTTTTATATGTCAGCCATTTTAAGCGCTTGAGTGGACAAACTTGTGACTTTCTTGTCAATCACTTTACAAATAAATCCTCACTGCGAGCAACATTGGAAATGAAACTTGACTCAGGTGCATACGCAGGCCACTGATAATCGCTCGTCCTGGTAAATATCGGCATTGCGTCCATCACTGATTCAGGCCTATAGTGTATTTTTTTCTTCAGCGCGGTTTTGTCTTGTTCTAACATCTGTACCTCTTCAAAGTAACAAATAAATAAAGATGGGCGGTAGAACTGCACTCTCGTTGACCAGGGGGTGGTGTGTTGTGGTTTCGGGGAGCTGCACCTTTGTGTGGGAGTACCTTTCCCGCACTGAATACGTATTGGGGTAGGGGGGGTAAGGTGCGCTCTCCCTGCTACTGGTGGTGATGACTTATGTGTATTTGTGAGTGGTGTTAATTGGAATGTTTCTTCTGGTGGTGGTGGTGTTTTAGGAGTGAGACGGAGGGTGTGATTGGGTATGGAGCGTAGTTTGGAGTAATGTGAAAAGGGGAGTAAGATAGGATCAAAATGAGGCCAGCGAGACACAGTAGTTTGGGGCAAAATCTTTTATTGAGTAGTCACAATGCTGCTCTGTTGAGATCCCGGGCAGTTTGGTAGGGTTCAGTGATGAGTGGTGATGAGACTGGTTAGGTAGGTCGACCCTTTCAGGGGGCTCCTTCCCGTGCGGTTCAGTGACCTTGCATGTTACCCCTGCTGGACCTATGATCGACAATCTAGGAAGTCTCAGGGGGTGGAGGGATGTGCAGAGTGGGTTGGAACACCTGTGCGGCGTCCCGCGTGTTGGTGCGAGTCTTGGCAGTACTTATCTACCGGTAGGTTTTTTGTTATGGTGATGTAGGTCGACGTTACGGCCGTTGCAGATAGGTTGGAAGCTGCAGGTTTGTTGGTGAGCTGGATCAGCGTGTTGCTGGTGTACTGCAGGTGCACGGCTGTTCTGATTGGTCTGCGGAGGTCAGCGACCGGAGTGTGCAGCTGAAGTTGGCTCTTGGTCATGCTGCTGGTGGTGCGGAGCCAGAGGCGTGGATGGGTGAGCCGCTGGGAGGCTGGGTTGCAGCGTGTGTGCTAGGACCACCCCTGGGAGGGGGGGTGGTCTGCCCGGGATACTGATTGGATAAAAGCCGGGGGAGGAGGGGGGATATTTTAGCAGTTTTTTTAAATTAATAATTATATAAAAACTGAGGGCCATATTCAGTTAGTAGCGAAAAGACGAGATCTGAGAAAAAGTATCGCCGATTGCGTCTTTTTGCCTGTCGGAAACTTATCTCCATATTCAATTCACCCGCTTTTCGCATACGCGGAAAGTCAATGCAGTATAATAGGCGAAAAAGAATCGCCTCTGAATAGCATTTTATTTTGGGGTGCAAAGGTGGGGAAACCACTCAGAACCCTTGGGACAGCCTCCCAAAGGACAACTGCGTCAAAAAATTCCAGGAAAAGTACTTTAATTTTGGGGGCGAAAAAGCATATAGTGGGGGAACAACTTCAAAAACTAGTGAAAAAAGGTTCTGGGGTACTCTAAGAAGGGGCCAAGTGTTTTTGGGATTGCAGGTGCTTTTATGATGGAGGAATTTTACTTTTATTAAAACTTCACTTTAGAGACATTAAAATATGCTTGCACCCATTTAGAGGTACCCCAAATTTGCCAGGACTACTTATATTCTCCAAAAAATACTGCTTTATTGCATTCTTAAATATTACACTGGTGGAGTTGCGCTAATTGGACTTGTAATTACAAATAAATACTTAACGTGGCAGAAATTAATTCAAGACACCAAATAAATCTAACACATATTTAATAAACACACAATAAGCATGTCAATAGTGGTATACAAATGACATAACAATCACCTTAATATTATAAAAGTCTGTACAGACTATCATGCATTACCATGGAACTTCTTAGTTCCTAATAAAAACCTGCATAACTGGCAAGTTTACTAAAGGAAGCAAAAAAATATAAAAAATATATATAAAAAATTGTATATTTCATATATAATGTGACCAATCTTGATCTGACAGTTCTCACCCGATTAAAATCCACATGTGAGAGTCCTAATATCCCCTTGATTCTACCTCCCGGTTTTAAACAAGGGGTAACGCTGAAATGATTTCCAAAGATGTAAACAGTATAATGTTATTTAGGAAACATGGACTTCACGCTAATTTGAAGCGTACGTATAATCCACCTGTATATCCTGAAGAGGTGTAGCGGTTATTGGTATCTCCTACCACCTTGCCAATGGACAAGGTTATCCTCTGACGGGGAAATCCTGAGGCTGTAATATGGTCAACACATGACCGCCTGATTATCTCTCACCATCCTGAATCCAGCCAGCGGGCACCGTCACCGCAATATATATAGCGCTTATGGCTCTCCGTGGAAATAAGTGGGTGTCCAGGGTCAGCAAAACGACTGTGTCACTTGATGAAAATCCTCTAACTAGTTTCGCTTCCACTACATGAAGCTTTATCAAAGAGCATGAATCATTTATTGCATTCTTCACCACTTGTGCAAAGACGCTAATTAGAGACTATTGTACCAACTTAAGTACCCCAAACAGTTTTATTAAGGCTATTCGGGCACTACTACATTGATCCCCAATGTTCCTACATCTTTTTGGGTGGTTCAGGCTGATTTTCCGGCTTCTGACACCACTTTCCGCCTGTTCTGCCTTTGCGTGTCGCCGTTTTCGCGTCTTTTGGAATTGAATACGGCGAATAGCGGGGACGCGCCCGATAAGTTTCCTTGGCCAAAAGACGCGGTGTAGACCAAAAGTCTGGCAGGCGGAACTTATCGCGGGTGCGAAACTAATTGACTACCGCCCTAAGACGGTACTTTCGGCAGGATGAAAATGACACACTGGATAAGTGACAGTCTAGTGTTTCAAAAAAAATAGCCTTTATTGTAATTTATACACAAATTGGAAATGGACTTCGTACAAATACTGCAGATCTAGAAAGGCACAATAGCATAGGTCAGTCCAAAGAAGGATTCACCTCATGAAATAGAGCGACACAGGTAGGAGCATTTAACATTAAACCTTTTCAATGAGCGCCAAAGACCCTGCTTAATAAAAAGCAACATACTGAAGTATCTTTAAAATGTATCACTTTGTTCATGTTACATAAGATTCAAAATGATACATCCATAAAGTGTAATCTGAATAATTAGTAAATATTCTAGAAAATAAATAAGTGGTTTTTACTCCTTTTAGAAAACAGGTTCTGCCAGGCTTCTTGGCAAATGTCATAGTTGGAAAGGTAAAGTTTTTACATAGCGTCACAGTACGTACTATGCAGCAAAACATTACATGGTGTATAGAAGGACAAGCTACAATGCCTCATCAATTACTCCTGGCCATAATAAAGCACAAAAACCTTTTGTTTATAAGTCAAGGTGCGTGGAAACCTCTTGGTGTTTATATTTAAATCATGACAAAGAAAAACTGACATCAAGGGCACTGTACTAGCATAAGAAGTACCAGACTCCCTGTCACTTTCATCTGTAGATGAAAGGTGAGCAGTTACACATTTATTTACATTAAAATTATACCATACTTCAGTCGCACATGATAATCCCTGAATAAATAGAAATGTGGTCTTGAAAATACAAAACAATATAAACTTTCTGTTTAAACTAATGCAGTTAATACAGGTAATTATGTTAAATAGATACAGTACTACAAATAGATTCAAAAGTTTATATTTCACTTATATATACACATGTTGCTACTTTAGAAGAATTTTCTGAACCTTCTACTTCGCGGAGAGAGGGAAGTGTATGAAAGCCATCTCTCATTACCGCTGCACTGTAAGGTAAGATGTGGTTAGGTCCAGGGTGACCTGATGTTCTAGTGGTTAAAAATGCTATTATTAGCAAAGTGGTAGAAAGTATACTGTAATTTGTATATCTACAATATGTACTGTAACATGTATTTCTTCCAAATATGCTGTGGTGCATTGTAAGCAAAGAATCCCATTTATAACCCATTATATTACACTACATATTTGGGAATCTTTTTTTCCAAGCCTGGGTGTGCATTGACACCAGTTGTATGTCATTAAGGATAGATAGATAGATAGATAGAATGCTGTTAATTTACCGCCACTAGGAAAACCGTCCGTCAGATTCCCGAATCGGGACTAAAAATAGGCGTCGAAATGCCGATGCCTATCTTTAGCCCCACGCTGAAATCCCGACGCCCAGCATCCTGAACGAGGTAAGCCATGGATAGTTAGGTTGTAGCCGAGGGGGGGGGGGGGTTTAGCTTTAGGCACCACCGGGGGGGACTTACGGTTAGGCATCGCACAGGGAGGATTAGGCTAGGGGAATGGGGGGTTAGGGGTAGGCAACCCCTGGGGAGGCTAGGGCTAGGCACCCCCCAAGAGGGTTAGGTTTAGGGTGCGGGAAAGGAGGGGGATTAGATTTAGGCACCCAAGGGGGGACTTAGGGTGAGGCACCACCCCGGGAGTTTTAGGGTTAGGCACTACCAAGGGAGGGTTAGAGTTAGGGGGGGAGGGGAGGGTTAGGATACTTACGAGGCACTGTCGGGATGTCCTCCATCCGAGCTTCCGTCATCAGTAGGAGAACCGGCGGCTCTTCAGCCGTCTGTATTTCATACCGATTCCAGATAGATAGATATAGCTTGAAATAAACCCCACCAAACTCATCTGAAATCCATCCTACATCATCCTGAATTCTGGAAAAGTGGACTCCAGGGAGGAATGTACTGTTATATGGTGCGAGTTTGCAAAAGTGCTGATTTTTCCAGCAATTTTGACATAAGATAATAAAATTTCCACTTTAAAATCTGCAGTTTTGCAAACTCTGACTCTATTACAGACTGTATATGGTTGAGCTGACACTTTCTAAAGAAGCAACACAATTTTCCATCTTTCCTTCAGGTAACATACAAATAACAGTTCAAGCAATGACTCACTTTCAGTTATTACACCCACATGATAGGGTAAGCGTGCACTGGAATGGTTTACATAAAATACCTACAAGTGCACTAAATTATGTAAAGTATAAAAAGATAAGTAAGTTGTCTGCATATTTCTCAGGCTATGGAAACTACCTTTAAGCTAATATAGATGACTAAGAAGAATATGCAATATAATGTACAGTAATATTTTAAAAACAACACAATTCATTACATGGAAAAAGTATGCAAAACAGATTTAGACTTGGAGTTACAGAACTTAGATCTAAATGTAATTATGTAATGTAACCTCTTACTTCTTATTGAAATCCTCAGTACGGATCAAGTGATAATTGCCCAGAAATATAAATGATCATGGCATTGAATTGGTTCACTGTCAGAGACACAAAGGCTGTGTCAGTTTTCTGCTTGACTTGTTTGTGAAGGGTCTATGGTGCATAGACCCTTTAAAATCTTTTCACCAATATCACATCAGTACATTTCACCTTGCGCCACATAATACTGATTAATCACTAGCAGATTGCTCAAATATAATGAATTACATAAAGGTTCAGAATGGTCCACAGGGGTTCAGGAGAAATCCCCACTGCCTGCAGGCCCACCCCTCTTCTAGGAGTTAGGTTCCAGACTGCACACTAAATTATACATTGTTACACTATTGTCACTTATCTGGTTCAGCAGGACCACAGATAAACATAGGTGTTTGGTTCATTTCTATAGAAACTACACCAAGATTTGCCCTCCTGCCAATCAAAGTGGTAGCGCACAACACCCCTGTGTCCCCTCTTGTTGGCTGTGGGCTTTAGCATAATGAACACATTTCCTGCCGTTGATTGGAATATCATATTAGCTCTGCATTCATTTACCAGCCCTACTAAGTCACCCTAGTGGTAAGTACTTAGTTGAGTTTTTACAATAAGATGTAATGCAGTTTTCACTGAGATATAGATATGCTTATTACATGAAGCAGAAGCTACTACTTATGTTATTAGACTGCTTCAATGATAAGGATTCAGAGAATCTAATTCACACTTCACTTTTATAGTGTAAACACATTTTTGAACCTCTTCCAAACAATGGGGACTAGTTTAAACAGATATTATTTATACAATGAATATCTTTTTTTAGAGATGTACAGACAAGTACATTTATACAGTTAGTTACCTATTCTTCAGATTCTACAAATTATGAAAATCAATCTTGGAACATTTTGTACAGAAAAACTACAAGTTATTTCAGTTTCCAGGTGGCAAACATGAAACATTCAGTGGGTAAAAGCATTTTTGCTTTGATAGTTTAAAAGCAGACATGATGTTACTTTGTACTGTAGGCATCATAGCGTAGTTTTCACTATGCCTCAAAACTCGCCTTCAGTGCACATAAATAGCTCTTTAGTTACCAAGGTCCTGGAGGATACTACTGTAGCTTTTTCCTCTTAATATATAATGCACAAAATAAAAACATCAAACCACCACCAGGGCCTCTTTAAAATTGAAAGTTGTGTGTCTATTTATAATTAACTAAAATATTATTGTATGTTATTATTTTCATTTAACAGTAGACACTTAATTTTGAGCTATACTTTCACATTTCCAGTAGTATACTGAAAAGATATGAAGTTAATTAAATAATACTTATATTTAATACATATTAGAATGGGCACTATGAGAGGTAAGTCCTGGATAAATTGACATAATATGTTAGTATTAGGATACATCCTATGGGGTTCACCTTGACGTGGTGGATGGGCAAACAATTTTGGCCAAACTTGTTCTCCATTTTAATTGTAGAGTTTATCAGGATTATTTTGACTATCATTGTTCTTAGTACTCAGCGTGTGCACCTGTGTTCTTTGTCCCCGCATTGTATACGTCTCAGCATGGTAGCACCTCTTATTATGCTTAAAATTGCAGGCCAAACCCCCTCTCCCTTTCTGTTAATTAAATAATAACCTGTTACTCAACTGCAGGATTTGGGGAATCTTTCATTTAGGTATGATCAGTAAAGCTGTCCAAATAAAAGGTCAAAAAACATGATATGACTAAGTATCTAAAGAACCATGATGATGAAATTGAGCTGCTGGGCCCTGTCCCCTCATGTCATTACCCCATTTATAAACCTTTTACGAGCACTGCCTGTGTTATTTTATGCTTACGGGTACCTCCACAATTACAGAGCGAAACAAGCAGCAAGGCATATAATAGTTGCAGGCAGCTTCCCAGGACTGTAGAGTCTCATAGGCAATTGCAGGGGGGGGGTTGCCCACAAACCCCTCGGCCTGCAGCTGCAATCATCACAATAGCAGTAGTACAGTATGTAATATGATTTCAACTACGGCTACGTTCACAACATTCAGTATGTGGGATGGAACAGAGATGCTGCGCATATTCAGTGTCAACAGCTTTTCCCACCAACTCTGCTCCAAGTGTGGATCTGAGTTAAATGGCAATTATGCCCTCGTCATGGGCTGCTCATGCGCCCTCTAAAACCAAGTGTTTGGAACTCCCCCCCCCCACTCCTCAAAAATCCTGCATTTGTTCCTTGATCTGGTAGCAAATTCTTCCTCGTTTCCTACACTGCAGAGTCTGATCATCGTGCCACTGTATCTGCCACACATCTGGTGGTTCAGTTGGGCTCAATAACCCAATCTCACATACAACTTCCTATTGGCTGATGATGACGAAAATCTACAGTACAATTCATCCATACATTGTAATGACAACTAATCATGTTTTTATTGTTTCAGCACATTTAAATGCTTCAAACAGTGCGTTCCATTAAATGCACTGCATTATCCAAAAGGTTGGTTTCCGTTTTACATAATAAGGGGAACTTGTTACAGTGTGTTGCTGTGTCTATTGGCAGGAGGACCTGTTTGGTAGGAGATGCCATATACACTGAACTGTGCACCATTGGCTGGACACACTCTCCACCCTATTCAATTTGTCCAGATTTGCATTGTAGCTTGTATTATTATTTGGAAACCATCTGAATCAATGCAGTCTAGTTTGGCTCTTATAGGAGAAAATAATCATCGTCTGTGTGTGTACTGCCACTTTTGGCTATTATCAATGATCGTAACTGGGATTTCATAGACAGGTAGATAAGTAGAGTAAAACAAAAGTTAACTTTCATGCCCTATATTAGACTCAAAGAGAGGACCAAATAAAAAGTAGGCCAATTGGAGAAGTGTCAAAATGACATGATCAATACCTACTGATAGAGGCAATGGCCACTTACGAGTCCTGCATTGCAGAAGATGGAGTATAATTCTACAACATACCAAATATACTTAGGCTTTATGCTAAATTTATATTGGTCCACAAATACATACTTAAATATATAGTAATCAGATTAGACTCCTGGACAGTTGACGTAGTATTAGATCTTGTCATGGATACAGCACCATCTTCTGAAGGCATAGACGTTTCTTTACAGTGTTTATCTAGAGAACCCTAAAATGCAGCGGCAGGTGTTCTGTGATCTGTGCTCAGCACTTCCGGGGTGGCGTTGTCAAGGCTTTCATATGCATGTTGTCCATCTTCTCCTTGAGATCATATGAAATAAAATACAGAGAGGTCAGATCTGACACATATCTGAAATAGCTTAGTTACTGCATTTCAGGGTTTGTCTGTCCATTTTTACATACAGCTAATTGTTCTCTGCTTTTCTGTTGTAAATAGTCTAATAAAGAAATAAGAAAGCCCCACTGTATTCCCTTAAAGCAACTGAGTATTCGCTTGATACTTTACAGGGAACGACTTCCCCCAGGGCCGGACATTTGTTTCACCTCTGTCTTGCTTCTTTAAGCCTTCTGTCTGCCATATTTAGCAGAAAACCAAAGGGCATCTGAACAATTGTTCAGATGCCCTTTGGCCAATGGTTATCCAAAGTGACAAATTGTCTACAATACAGACTGGCTACTGCCAGTCTGTTTCATGCTGGTGCCCAGTAGTATGCGGTACAGCTTATTTTTTGTATAATTTCTAATTATTATAACTAGTTCCTATAAGAGGTAGAAATCAATTAAATCATTTCAGAAATTAATAATTTAAGTGTCTAGAAACTGGTCCAGAGTATGGAAACTACTAAACATCTTGTATGAATTTGTAGCCTTAGGTGAGTACTGGTAACTTGTTTCATGGGGAAAAAAAGCACGGCATAGATGTATCATTTCTGTTACCAGTGATGTGTGGTGATAGATTGGTTACATTTACAGCTGTTAACCTGTTTCACGTCCATTCATCTTTTCTATATTTGGGTCTAGGTCTCAGTGGCAGCAGGTATTTTTGTACCCAATCAGCCAAATTTGGAACATGGAAAGTTTGCATATTTCTCTATTGACATATTTTTCTTAGTTTTCTAAACAGCAGAAACCTCACTAAAGAAAACTGCTGAAAGTTCAGAACAATACTACTAAATGGAATGCAAAAATGTGGCTATGTTTGGTGGAAACTGGATAAACAAATTAATGGAATGTTTACCATGCAAGACAAATATTTAATCGTTATGGGATATACCAACAAGGTTAAAAACACTCATTTGAACTTAGCATTTACTTAACTCCCAACATATTATTGCTTATGAAAACATGCATAATCATTATAAGGACACCTCTCTGTTTATGACACAATTTAAAACTTCCATTTGTGCTTACCTAGAGCCAGCAATGTTTCTGATGCCGTTTTTCTGAGCTCTTCATTATCTGACTGACAAAGTGTGACAAGAATCTTAATGCTCTCTGTAGCCTAGAAAAAAAAAAAAAAAAAAGGAGCAGTACTTTCAGCCACAGTCACGATACCGTTCATTAAGGATGTATACTTTGTAGGACACATTGAAGTCTTCAGAATTAAATTATGAAAAAAGACATCACCATGTTAAGTAAACGGTTTATTTTTATACAGGTGCATAAAGCATATAACAAGTGGCAAGAAGTTAAAGGTCATTTAAGAACTGCAAAAATCTGTTCCCAGTTTAACAGAAAAAACATGAATCTTCAGGTCACGATGGTGGCATTTACAGAGGTGCAAAAGCTTGCACTT
The DNA here is from genome assembly GCA_031769625.1 of Taudactylus pleione. NCBI lineage: Eukaryota > Metazoa > Chordata > Amphibia > Anura > Myobatrachidae > Taudactylus > Taudactylus pleione. The sequence continues at coordinate 12,077,069 of JAUIMM010000178.1, forward strand.
GTGAATACAAGGGAGTTGGATAGTTTTGGGGGTTTTCCATGTGGAGTATGGATTAGTCATTAGCAGTATCACACTTAGGGGGGTTTCCTCGTGCCCAACTGCTAGGGCTGTCTGTAACTCCATCCATAGCTCTGCCTCTGCCCACTTATGTAAATTCAGCCTGCAGTTAACTGTTACTCTAAAGGACGGCTGCTGTTAAAGAGCTGAGCCTTGGAGAGAAAACTCTTTGTAGATTCCTTCCTTGCAACTACAGGTAAGACACTTCTTTAATGTATGTTTCAGCCAGGACAAAACATGAAAGGGGCAGTCTAGCTATTTAAATGGTGCTGTTAAGTATATTTAGCAGTAGCATATTGTTTTTAGTGTGTGAAAGTAGCATGTGGTGGTGTTATTGTGTGCAGAAATAGTGTAGTATAGCAATGTTATTATTTGTGTAGTTTGTAGTAGTACATACTGTTGATTTTCTAGAACCTCAACTCAACACCGCATAGAGGGTCTGATTCAGACACGCTCGCATCCAGCGTATGCAAATTTTTCAAAGTGACAATATGGGAAGCGATCGCTCGCCAAGGCATAAGCATACCCAATTTGGCTGTGCGAGCGATCGCTCTGTGTATGTAGACACCCATGAGCGTATATTGAGATGCCCACTTGCGCACGTCATCTCCAGGAAGTGTATTAAAACATTAGTACATCGAACACAATCGGAAGCTAACAAAGCGCTTGTGGTTGCCTTACCCTGCCGCAAGCACTGCGAGGACTTCAGTGTAAAAAACAGGCATGTGTCGTGTACTATGAAGCTACCTGTTAATTATGCATGCCTCAAAAACGGCGTTGAAACACTCAGGCACGCCTGCGTTCACACCTCCACACTCCCGTTATTAGTGTCCTGCCACTGTTACCAAATGGCCTCTCCTGTCACTCATTTCACTGGGCTGTCTTTGCTGGGTGAGTGAGCGGCCTGCGATCGCACAGAGTAGTTCACACACGCGCAGAACGAAGCGTGCGCATGCGCGTTCGCAAACTATTGGGCCGCTAGCGAGCGGGTCTGAATCAGGCCCACAATGCATTTTGCATCATCTAGTTACATTTTGGCAGGGTAGAACATTTTTTATGGACACTCTGAGCACATGCCCAAAACTTCCAAATCAGCTCTACATCGTTCACAGATATATCATGTGTACACATTGACTGATGGTCGGGACGATATATCGTTCGTCGGCTATATGAACGATATATCGCCTAGTGTGTACCCACATTTAGGAGAATATGGATCGCAATTGCGATCGCAGCTGCGTAATCACACGCAATGAAGCTGTGAAAATATGAGATATGGTAAGAACTTACCTTTGTTATCTCTATACCTACGAAGTCCATAGGGTTCCACAGGATACCTTGGGGTATAGGTGATGACGTCAGGCATCAGGCACCATAGAGTTAGGTTTTCAGCCTCCCAGGATGCACTAGGGTCTATACCCCGCTCCCGAGCCAAGGCATCTCAGTTACGTACCAAGCCATAGGTCGGAGGAGGAGAAGGAAGAGAGAGAAAAAAGATCTGGACACACACAAGAATCACATTCTCTCCAGAGGGAGACAGAAAAACCGGTGACCAGAGTAAAGCCCATCTGCAGCACAGGTGCGACAGGGCGGGAGTCCTGTGGAACCCTATGGACTTCGTAGAAATAGAGATAACAAAGGTAAGTTCTTATCATATCTCATTTTCTACATCAGGGTCCATATGATATCCACAGGATACCTTGGGGATGTCCCAAAGCAGTATCCTTCAAGGGTGGGGACGCTCCTGTGCTGAAAGGAGAATCCGCCGCCCGAAGGAAGCATCCTGAGAGGCAAAGGTGTCAAACGCGTAATACCTCACAAAGGTGTGGACAGAGGACCACGTGGCAGCCTTGCAGATCTGGACTGCAGAGGCACCACGTCGAGCTGCCCACGAAGGACCCAAAGACCTAGTGGAATGAGCCCTCACAGAGAATGGAACCGGAAGGCCTTCATGAATATAAGCTTCTGAAATTGCCATACGAATCCAACCTGCCAAAGTTTGCTTTGAAGCAGGCCAACCCTTTTTACGGAAGCCATAGAGGACAAACAAGGCGTTCGACTTCCTAAACGAAGAAGTGCTGTCAACATAAATCCTTAAGGCCCGCACAACGTCCAAAGTGGCCTCACCCACTGAAAGATCAGGCGACAACGGCACAACGATTTCCTCGTTGATATGGAAACGTAAAACAACCTTGGGAAGAAATTCAGGACGAGTGCGCAGCACTGCCCTGTTCCCATGAAAAATCAGGAAAGGCGGTCTACAGGAGAGAGCCCCTAAGTCAGAAACACGTCTGGCCAAAGCGATGGCCAGAAGGAAAATTGTTTTAGCTTTCAGCCATTTAAGGTCCACTGAGCCCAGTGGTTCAAATGGCGGTCCCTGGAGAGCCATCAGGACCACAGCTAAATCCCAAGGCGCCACTGGTGGAACAAAGGGCGGCTGAATTCGAAGAACACCTTGCATAAAGGTGCGCACATCAGGGATTGCAGCAATCCTACAATGGAACCAGACGGACAGGGCAGACACCTTCACCTTCAGAGAAGCAAGGCGAAGACCATGGTCTAGTCCCGCCTGTAGGAAAGCTAACACTCTAGACAGACGGAACTCACGAGGGGCATAACCTCTCGGTCGACACCACTGGAAAAACGTATGCCACACACGATGGTATATCCTTGCAGAAGATGGTTTCCGAGCTCTTAGCATAGTTCGTACTACAGAGCTGGAAAACCCCCTGGACCTTAACATGGCCGTCTCAACAGCCACGCCGTCAAAGACAGCCAAGTCAGGTCCGGGTGAAGACAAGAACCCTGTGACAGTAGGTCCGGTCATAGCGGCAACCGCAGAGGAATGTCCACGGACAGACCCTGAAGGTCTGAGAACCAGTGCCGCCTGGGCCACGCAGGAGCTATCAACAGGAGCGTCCCTCCTTCCTGTTTGAATTTCCGGATTACCCGTGGAAGAAGGGAAAACGGAGGAAAGAGATAAGCAAACCAGAAAGTCCAGCGGACGGCCGGAGCATCCACCAGAGATGCCTTTTCGTCTTTTGTTCGAGACCCGTACACCGGCAACTTGTTGTGCCGTGACGCCATTAGGTCGATCTCTGGAAGACCCCCACCTGTCCACCAGAAGTTGAAAGACGTCCTGGTGCAGAGACCACTCCCCCGGATGAACGTCCTGGTGACTGAGAAAGTCCGCCTCCCAGTTGAGTACTCCCGGGATGAATACTGCTGATATGGCCGGGAGAATGCGCTCTGCCCAGACCAGGATGTGGGACACCTCTAAGAGTGCCGCCCGACTTCGGGTTCCTCCTTGCAGATTTATGTAGGCCACGGTGGTGGCCTTGGAGAACCCGATGTGCCTGCTGGACAGCATTGAAAACCGCGTGGAGTTCCAAGATGTTTATTGGAAGCTCCTATTCCGCCTGAGTCCATCTGTCCTGGAACAAGTGTGGACCCGTGACCGCTCCCCAGCCCCAAAGGCTTGTGTCCGTTGTCAACAGGACCCAGTTCGCCACCCAAAATGGACGACTTTAGACTCTGAGGCAGTCCATTCCATTTGGACAGGATCAATTGCTCCAGAGGTCTGGAGTGAAACTGGGCATATTCCACCATGTCGAATACTGACACCATGGAGCCCAGTAACCTCATCGCCGAGTGTAGAGACACACGGCGACTCTGCAGACAACTGCGCACCCTCCACTGTAAGGCAGAGATCTTTTCCCCCGTCACAAAGATCCTCTGCTGTCTGGAGTCCAATAAGGCTCCGAAGTGCAGAATCCTCTGAGACGGGATCAGGGTGGACTTTTGCCAGTTTATTAACCAGCCGTGCCGTTGCAGTACCGCAATCGTCAGATCCAAGTGGCATAGAAGGAGCTCTGGAGATCCTGCTACCAACAGGTCGTCCAGGTACGGCAACATGCGGACTCCCTGCAGCCGCAGGAAAGCCGCCATTACTGCCATAACCTTGGTGAACACTCGTGGTGCTGTCGCCGGGCCAAAAGGTAACGCCCGGAACTGAAAGTGATCGTTGCGGATGGCAAACCTGAGGAACTGTTGATTGCGTAAAAGAATAGGGACATGCAGGTAAGCGTCCTGTATGTCCGACACCATGTAATCCCCAGGTTCCAGCACCAGAATGATGGACCGTAGGGTCTCCATCCGAAACCACGGCACCCGCAAGGACTTGTTGAGGGCTTTGAGGTTGAGAATTGGACGGTACGACCCATTGGGTTTCTACACCAAAAATAGATTGGAATAGAAACCCTGGCCCCTCTGGAAGAATGGAACAGGCACTATAACTCCAGCCTGGAGCATAGTGTGCAAAACTTTCCACAGTTCCATGGCTTTGTTCCGGTCTAAGGGAAGACCCATGGTGAAGAATCGGGATGGGGGCCTGTGCCAAAAGGAGAGGGCATACACGTGAGAAACCACCTCGTGAACCCAATTGTCTGTCATGGTTACCGACCAACACTGGGCGAACTGCAGCAGGCGGCCTCCCACTTTGGGATCCCCCAAAGGGAGGCCCGGACCATCAGGCCACAGGTTTGTCATCAGACTTAGGGGCCGGACGTCTGGTACTCCAGGCCTGTTTCCTGGGCTTGGCTGATTTCTTGGGGCCAGCCTGTCAGGGAAAAGACTGTGCTTTAGGCCTACCCTGGGCCCTGTAAGGCCGAAAGGATGACGTACCCGAACTGGAAGGGACCGCAGCAGATGGGAGACATGCAGACTTGGCTGCCGCCAGCGCGGCCATAATTTTGTCCAGATCCGGACCAAATAGGACTTCTCCATTAAAGGGTAAAGCTTCCAAGCCCTTTTTGGAATCAGCGTCCGCCTTCCAGGATCGCAACCATAAGGTGCGACGAGCAGCAACAGATGCCGAAGAAATCCGAGATGTGAGGGTACTGATATCCAAGGCCGCTTCATTGATGTAAGTGGCCGAATCCCGGAGATTGCCTACCAACTCGGCCTGTACAGCTGAACAGTCGGAATCCAAAGACGCCTCCAAACTATCAGCCCAGCGCTCCATAGCTCTGGTGACTCAACATACGGCCATAGCCGATCTGGATTCCCCCCCCCCCGCGAGGGAATAAATGGACTTTAGGCAGATCTCCACCTTACGGTCCGTAGCATCCTTCAAGGAGGACATGGAGGGCAGGGGCAATGTGGCACTTCGGAATAGGCGTGTCACATGAGAATCCACCTGTGGAGGGGATTCCCACTTAGAAAAATAAATGTCCGCAAACAGGTAAGCCACCGCTAAGCGTCTTTGAGGCTGATACCGTTTACCAGGGTGTTTCCACGCCTCCTCTAAATGGTCTACTAACTGACCCGAAAGAGGAAACACTGTGGCGTCACCCTTAATATCCTTAAAAAAGGCATATTTGGACTTGGACACCCTCAATAACTAAAGCTGTGCGGACTGCCCGAATAAGGCCAGGAATATAAACCTTGGACTAAGCGTCCGACTCTTTAGTACGGAGAGGTTCTTGGTCAGATAGATCCAGAAACTCCCCATCATCGGTCGTCACGTCGTCATCCTCATAAGGAGCGGACAGAGATGCCACCGGCCACTTATGTGGCCGCAATACAGACTCCCCTTGTAACACGTCCGACAAATGCTGTACAGAACTTGTCAGTGAATTAACCCACGCAGGTTCCTGAGAGACCTGGGGAGGGGAAATAGGGAGACTGTGGGGTACCATCAGTTGTCTCGGGAAACCCTGCATGGGTGACGACACCACTGACTGCTGGGACAAATCCTATCTGTGAAAACGTAGGTGGCGGAGGCCCACTAGGGTTGTAAGCGCTTTGGCGAAACAAGCCCAGGGCGGTTCCTGTACCGGAGCCGTGACAGTAATTGGCCGCACCAATAAATAACACTGCCGACATAGCCCCTCCCCGTTACCCTCCCCCTCCACTATTGGTACTTTGCACGTAGTACAGAGAAGCTGGAGAGGAAATTCACTCTCAGACATGATGGTAAGTATGTGACCCCTCTCATTAATACTCGTTAGTATAGTGGGAGAACCACCCTGCAATCACCACACCGCAAGGGCTTTAGCAGAAGAAAAGCAGGGACAGTGAAATGGCTGACAGTAGAAAGTGAAAGTACAGGCAGCAGACGCTAGCAGAAGTCACATACAATGCAAAGAAATTAATCCCTGCACTATCAGCGCTGTTCCTCAACTACGCAGACACAGAGCCTGGTAGGACACAGCGCTGCATACACAGACCTGTTTCAACAGTGGAGAGGTAGCCGGGGGACCCAGACCGCGATGCCACCGATCAACAGCTTCCAGCAGCGTTCACCATGCTTCTTGAAAGATGGCCACCGAGGAGCAGAGAGGAGGCCGGCCTGGGGGAGGAGCGCTACCACAGGGACAATCGGCAGGTGCAGAGAGGGCTGTGTGCAGCGGGGGAGGCGCTGGCTGTGTACAGGGAAGGCACGCTCCCCTGGCATGCAATTAACCCCTGGGACGCCGCAGCGCTACCGCTCAGCTGCGGTCCGCTGTCCCAGGGGGGTAGTGGAAGCGCAGGTTGGTTACCTGGCTCCACGCTGCAGCCAGTCCCCAGGGAGCCCCCTGCCTGGGGACTCTGGACCATGTATCAGCAGAGACCCACCGCGGGACCCCGCTGTTTACCTGCTGCCCCCTTGAATCCAGCCATGGTCCAAAACATCTGGGGTCACCGCTAGCTGTGACCCCAGATGCTTACCAGCATCCCCGGATCAGTACCGGCGTTCTGGTATCGGCGGGGTGTAGGGAAGACAGCATGGACGTCAGTAGTGACTGTCCATGCTGTACTTCCAGATGTGCAGCCGCAGCTGCCGCGAAGAAAACTTCAGGGGCTATCCTTAGCCCCCCTCTAAACAGGTGCTCGACTCCGAGACGGGCACCAACGAAACTGAGATGCCTTGGCTCGGGGGCGGGGTATAGGATGGGGACCCTAGTGCATCCTGGGAGGCTGAAAGCTTAACTCTATGGTGCCAGATGCCTGACGTCATCACCTATACCCCAAGGTATCCTGTGGATACCGTATGGACCCTGATGTAGAAAATATGCTAATGTCTGCCACAGCTCAGCCAGCATAGAGACGCCCACTGCTGCTCTCTCACATCCGTAATACCCTGCACTCCTGTGTATACATTGGTACCATGGAAGCACATTGGCCCGTCATGCACAATTACAGCAGGTCTGACCAGTCGCAGAATTTGCAAGTCTCGTCACACACAGTAAATACTCAAGCTGCACATGCAATCACAGTGGCTAATTTACGCACGCCCATGCAACTGTGTTCAAACGGACATGCACGCATGCATTTCTCTAAAACCTCCCCCCGATATCACCCCTAAAAGCTCATGGCCTGTCACTCACTCTGCGATGGTTTCCTATGTGCGTACGTAATCACAGTACGATAGCAGCACACGCGCAGTGCATAAGCAATGATGAAAAATTGGCCAATCTGCGTACGTAGCGTACTCTGCTGAATCAGGCCCATAGTCACCAGCCTATGGCACCTGGCTGATAAGTTCAAATCTGAATGAGCAGCTGAGTGTAGAGAAAGTTGGCTGAGGTATTGTCCAATATTGGAAGCTAGTGAAATATTTCTATTCCTGTAATCCTTCAAATGCCATAAGTATACTGTATATCACAGGACATGTACATTGTACCTCGCTGATCTTGTATAGAAATATCCAATCATGAAAGTCATAAATAGCAGTTTTACTGTAATAATCACATTTAATACATTTATGTTACTGCTAAATGAATTCAGATAGCAGTGCGCATTTTTTTCTACATTCTTTGGCATCAAAGGAGGCCTATACATACTTAAACGCAAGTTGGTTTTGCGGACATATCTTGTGTGTTTTTGTCCTGCATATGCTCTGGAACTGAGTGTAATCAAATAAGTTATCTAGCTGGGCGGTAACGGAGCATTGACAGGTGCAAATATACCTCATTTGCACCAAGGACAGGACTACTGCAAGTGCTCACTGATAAAGATGAGTAATCCAGCTCATGGATAACCGGAGAGATGCGTATAATTATATACAGATATGCATTTAGTACTGTGCATGCAATTACAGCTGATTTACATTCAACTTTGCATCAGCCCCTTGGGGCCAAATGTAATAGGGTGAGAGTTTAGAAAATGTGAGCGTTTAGCAGTAAACTCTCACATTGGTCTAGTTTTATCTTCAAAATGGGAAATTAGCTTGATGAGAGTTTAAATCGTGAGAGTATTTTGAGTCTAAAAACATGATAGTTTCCATGTTCTCAGACTCTGTTACATTGGCCCAGTTTAATAAGTGTGAAAGGTTACTGCTAAACTCTCACATATTCTAAACTCTCACCCTATTACATTTGCCCCTTGGTGTGAGAGGAAATGATATGTATTAAAGAAGAAAATTGTGTTTTTCCTTTATGGATTCATTCTAATCAGTGAAGGGAGGGTGCATCTAATAAATGTTTCAAGCCAGGTTAGGATTTTTTTGTGATAAAGGGGCATATTCAATTTGGAGTGAAAAATCCGTTGCCGGACTTTTCGACGTCATCGCAGGTTTCAGGGTCAAAACCTTATAGCGCACGTCCCCGCGTATCCCTGTATTCAATTCCAAATCGGCGAAAACGGGACCCGGCGAAATCGAATTTGCCGAAAAGTCCTGTCATTTTTGGGGAAATCAGCCTGCCACCCCCCAAAAGATGTTCTGACATGGGGGCTCACTATGGGTATCCCCGAAAAGCCTGCTAAAGGTATTTGGGGGTCTTTAAATCATCTCAATAGGTGCTATTTAGCATCATTGGTTAAGAGGTGAATAATAGCATTTAGCAAAATTTTTTGGGAAAAATAAGTAGTCTCATCAAATTTGGGGTACTTGAAAATGGGTACTAGCATATTTTAAAGTGTCTAATGTGATTTTTTAAAAATTGTGAAAAATCCACCTGCTGCAACCACCTGCAATAAAAAAAACCAAAAGAAAACAAAACACCTTGGGCATACTTGGAGACCCCCCCTGAGTCTATTTCGCTAGTTTAGAAGTTTGTCCCCCATTTTTTTTTCGCCCCCAAAATGAAAGTTTTTTTTAACACAGAATACCTTTGGGGGACTGTCCAAGGGGTGCAGGGTGGTTTTTGGAAGTCTGCACCCCAAAACCACAACTCTGCACATGTTCTCGCCATGTATTCATAGGTGATACTTTTTCGCAGGTCCCAATACATTCACTTTTCCACCGGCGAAAAGTTGGACAAATTGAATACGGAGATAACTGAAATCGGCGAAAATAACGTTATCGGCGAAAAAGTTTCACCGAGAACGGCTTTTCGCTCCAAACTGAATATGGCCCAAAGACTCTTTAATTTATTGGATGTACTCTACCAGACAGTGTTCCAGGATATCCCTGCTTGCCTCCATCTCTGTAGGCTAACTAAGCTGTCAGTTTTAGTGGCGGTTGAGGGTGATCAGGAAAAGTAAGAGGATTGTACATTGTGTTCTTACAGTCTGCATATTTGTTGGAAATGTAAATTTTGCCGGGAATTATGCCACATTCATTCTCAAGCTTCTGCCAAGATCAGCTAGATAAATGTAAACGATGGGTCTTATGAACACAAGAACAGGGCACAGATTTCAAGAAGACTTGTAAACACTTGCCCATGCCACCTGGTGAGCAGCAGACAAAAGATAGATCGGTGCAGGTAATAAACACCCAACAGACTTTTACACTTCGATTTGGCAACAGTGATGAGTAACATTTTCTAGCATTTAAAACACACTATACAAAGGGATTATATAATATCCTTTTAAGAAGTGCCAGCCATTACATAGAAATGTACCAAACTGTCAGGGGTTAGAGTCAGTAAATTAATTACACAATATATGCCCTGGTACTATTAAGTAACCACTAGCAGAGGACAGAGACGTAGGTAGACTTTTTGGTGCCCTGGGCCAGAAAGCTCATTGGCACCCCTTCCAGTTTTCAAATAAGGACATAAAACATGCACCCGCAAAAGGGGTGTGGCCTCATGGGGAAGCGCATGTAAGCTTGCGAGCAGGGCCTTCCTACCTCTATGTCTGTCTGTTATTACCCAGTTTTGTTCTATTAATATTTCCAATTGTGAAGTGCAACGGAATATGTTGTGCTATATAAGAAACTGTTAATAAATAAATAATGACAAATCTGAATTTTTTCCTGCACAATAATGAAGGGGTACCCTTGCCGTTGTACCACTGTTAACCAGGTCACTGCCAAAGGCAGTGTGAATTCAATGGCTGCAGTAATGATACACAATTATGTAGTATAACTCACCAGCTCTAGATGTAGGAGAACCCTGTTGAAGCTGCAACTGCAGCAGGATTTGTCCTTCAGAACAGCCATGTACATGTCTGGAGCCGGCACTGAAGATCACAGACTAACGGTGGGTACACACTGGGCGATATTACTGAGCGACTGCACGATTACGACATCGTGCACTTTTATGTCGGAAACGACCAGCAATGCGCACTCCCACTGGTCGTTTCCGACATTGTCCATCGCCTGAACATGCAGCACAATCTGACGATAACGACAGATTGGCATGTTTAGGAATGATGGACAGTGCCTGCACTGAACGACTGATCATTCAGTGCAGACACTACAGGGGATCAGGAACGACGGTACGATTACGATGTCGTAATCGTACTGTCTAGTGTGTACGCACCTTAAAGGTATAGAAATAGTGCTACTTGTCTCATATATGCTGCAAATATTAGGGAGATCCGTGTATATAGCTTGCGCTGGCAGCTGAACTCCCTGGCAGGGGTACTCGAGGTGTGTTGGTAACATCTAGGTCGCAAATCTGTGGCTGTGTTCAGGGCTGCTATCAGAAATTGTGGGCAGATAGCTCCAGGTGTAATGTGTGTGACTGCCATGTGAGAAGTGATAGGTTTGAGTCCTGGGTTTGACAGCACTTTGAAATGTGTAAAAGAAAAGGAAGCCACAAGTGAAATGATTATAAACAGAAAATGTACAGGTCTGAGCAGCGCCCCCTGCCGTGCCCTGTGCCAGTGCCATGGCACATGTCGCACCACCCTAGTTACGGCCCTGGCAGAAAGGATGATATGATGCTAAACTTCAGAGCTCTTAGGCTACAATGGGTAAACACTATCAAATAATTTCTTTAACTACCGGGCCAAGATCTTTACATTCCATAGTCTTTCATCCATTCATTTCACAATGTCTCTCACTTTCTTCCCCCATTTTCCAGTCTCTCTCCCATTCATCCCATAGTGTCTCCCTTTCTTCCTTCAAATTACTTAGTTCCACCATTCCATAGGGGCATATTCAATTGGGTGCGAGTAAAGCAAAAAACCCACACCTGCGAGTTTTATCCTGCAGGTGCAGGTTTTTTTTGCGGTTCAATTTGGTGCGTTCTTTTTTCTATTTTGTGCGCCGAGAGGTTTTTAAACTCGCACCTCCAGAGCAAGTTTGATTTTATTCTAAAATCTGTAATTTTAGGAAAAATCAGTGGAACTTGCTCTGGGACCCCGGCGTCACCCCTCCTAATGACTAATTCAACTTTTGGAAGTTTCCAATTAGCTTAGTCAGTAATTACTTACCTTCCGAAGTGCTGTCTTCTGCATCCAGCGTCGGGACCCGGACTCCAGCAGCAGCGGTGTGTGTGTGTGTGTGACCCCCGGGGTATGTATGCCCCCCAGTGTCAGTGTGGCCCCCTGGAATGGGTGCTGGGAGAACTACATCTCCCAGTAGCCCTTGCCCCTCCCACCAGCCCCATGAGGTTTAGGGACCCCCGGGAGGGAAATTAGGCTGTGGGGAGGGGGGGTTAGGCACCACCAAGAGGAGGTTAGGCACCCCCCCGGGAGATAGGTTTAGGGTGTGGGAAGGGGGATTAGGGTTAGGCACCACCAGGGGGGAGATTAGGGTTAGGCACCACTAAGAGAGGGTTTGGGTTGGTGGGGGGAGAAGGTTAGGTTACTTACCGCCACTGTCGGGATTCTGCACCTTCAGGCTTCCAAGCATAAATATATATATATATATATATAAACAGAAAACCCAGCACTCACCATGTTTAAACACTCACAATGATGTATAAATAAGTAAATATATAATGGGGATTTAGTTCATGGATTGATCAATGCATTTAAGCCCGCAGCCCACATCACGGGACCCCACTTTCTGCAGGTCCTACACTATCCATCACACTGATGGAAACCTGTTAGCTGCTATCACATAGTTTAGACTGAAAAAATGTTACCTGGTTTAAAGCTCACCTGCCAGCTAATGGCTTTTAAAGGTAAAGCAGTCACCTGACATAGCTTCTATCACACTACCAAAAAGACAGCTGACACAGGTTAATATAAACGAGTTTGCACATAGGGTGCATGGGAAAGCTATGATCACAAAAGGTTAATAAAAATTAACCGCATAAACAAAGTCAGAAATCCACTGCACTCACCACTCCTAGATGGGCTGCGGGCTTAAATGCATTGATCAATCCATGAACTAAATCCCCATTATTTATTGACTTATTTATACATCATTGTGAGTGTTTAAACATGGTGAGTGCTGGGTTTTCTGTTTTTATTTATTTAAGCAATGTGGTCACAGGCCACTTGCACCCCAGTCCTGGGAATGGTGAGTGCAGGTCTGCACCCCAAATCTAGGAGTGGCGAGTGCAGTGGATTTCTGACTTTATATATATATATATATATATATATACACACACACGCAGTATACATGTGTGGTGTATCACTGTGTACTATTTTTCCAGGTTGCTTTATATGAAGTAAACGTTCAATATTAAGCAAGCATTACTATGAGTGTAAAGTACTGTGTTTTGTATTTGTATTACTCTACTCATTTATTTCACTCATTTTTTTGCACGAATATAAATAGTTTCTATGCAACCAGAAATGTTACAAGATGTATAGTGGCTTCTTGGTTATGTGAGGAATTCACAGCCAATTCCTGCACATATCCAGAGGCTGCAAGACGTTTCTTTCCCACGACCATTAATCCACCTTTCTGTACAGAATGAGCTCAGTGGCGGTATTACCAGCAAGCCAGGTTTTTTTTGTCTGTCTTATTTTACATGGGAACTGCCTGAAGTAAAACAAATTACCTGAGCTCTGTCCAAAAATATGACAAAAGCAACACAATCACATTCATACAAAAGAATAACAACAGAGACATGGCAAGTGTTCCGAGTCAGAGACAGAAACGTGCTCATACATAAAATTACATGACATGTTGTGTCTGATCATAAAGAGCGCTTACAAATTATTTATAATTGATCCCTAATTCTACTTAATTAGCCTATTGGTAATTTTGTGCCCTGCTTGAACATTATTTTAGGGCTATGAGAAACCTAAAACCTAGCGCCGTCCCTGGATGTGAAGACATATAAATGGTGCAAATCATCCATGGCAGTGGCACATTATGATACCTCCCAACCATCCTGATTTTAGTAGGACAGTGCCACTGTTCTGCTGTCCCACCCGTGAGCCACAGTATCCCATAGGGGAGCAAAAGGGGGGAGGAATTTCTCACGGCTGCTCTGCAGCAGTGAATGGTTGCTGCATGCATGGACATGGCACCTAAATACTGGAAGTAGAGGCCAGGGCAGCCTAGCACATTCTGAAGTGCGGCCATGCCCCTAACTCTGCGGACATGTCTTCAGCGTGCATGGTGCCCCGAGTTCCCCCATTAAAATGTTGGGAGCTATGCATTATTGGGGATGCTTTTCAGCAACAAGCACTGGCAATTTTTTTCAGGATTGATGGGAGGATGAATGAATCTAATTGCAGACAAATGTTGGACAAAGCCCACTACCCTCAAAGAAGCTGAAACTAAGGAGGAAGCCTACTCTTTCAAAGGGACGATGACAGACAGCACACTTCAAAAGCAACAAAGAAGTGATTAGATATTAATTAAATAATTATCCTTGAGTGGCCAGGTTAGTGTTCTGACTGTAATATCATCAAATTTCTGTGGCATGACCTCAAAACTTGTTGTTCATCGATGCAGCCACACAAACCCACGACCCATCTTGAGCAATGCTGTAAGGAGGAATGGGGGACGAGGGACAGTGAAAGTGTTCCTTGCAGCAGAAGCATTTCAGTGTCAAGCACAAAACTCAAAGTAATTTTTACTTCATTGTGCCTTATCCATCTAGTTATTATAACATTGGATATTTATTTTATTATATATTATTTACATTATTTTCAGTATATGCAGTGTACCTGGCTAATCCACTGTCTGAAAGCACTTTTGCCTTCCATTTCATGTCATGCTTTGATTGATCTAGGTAGTAAATTACAGTGAGAATCCTCCTCTTCTGGCTGCGGATATATCACGATTACACATATATGCAGTATGCTCATTTCAGGGGAGAGGCCTATGGAGTACGCATGAAACACAGGGCCTGATTCAGATCCGTTCGCGAGTGCACAGCGCTCACAAGTGGGTCTATGGTCCCCCACTGCGCATGCGCACGCCTGAGCCGGCTCCGGCGTGCGCGAGATCCGGCCAGCGAGGGGCGCTCTGTCACTACGGGTCTCGCACCAAAGCGGGGCAGCTGTCGATGGTGATTGACAGCTTGCCCCGTTTTGGAGGCGGGCAGGGGGGGTGGCTAGGCAAACGGAGGTGTTCCTGACGTTTGTGGGCTCTATTAGAGCAGGAAGTCCACTGGGGCTTGTGGCCACGAGACCCTACCACAAGGGTCTCATCGCAAGCCCGAAGGTCGCGATGGTCTTGACCATCATCTGGCCGCTCACATAAGCTGTGGGTGGTCACCCACAGCTATGCGAGCGGCCAGGAGGCCGTCTTTAAAAAAAAAAATGGAACGCCCTGATTCAGAGCGAGCGCTCTCAAAAATGGAACGCCCTGATTCAGAGCGAGCGCTCTAAATCAGGCCCACAGTATGATTTTGATCTCAGTTGTAGACAATGGGGTCACTAGGGAGGTGTGAATTGCACTAGGTGACACTATACGAGGGGGTGACAAAGGTGTCACCGAGCAGGGGTGACACTCTACCAGGCACTAGGCAAGTTCCCTTTTGTGTGCGCATGCCTTCATCACATGCAAGAAGTCCACAGTGGCGTACTGGATGACACCAACCCCATTGATGCCACTTGTTTTAGATTTAAAGTAGCAAAAATTTAAAAGGCAAAACCAACCTCAGAGATAGTCTTTAAGAGAGTTGTGCATTGTATGAAGTTATGTTACCATGTTTTTTATTCTGAAATGTCGTTAGGTGAATTACGTTTTTTACAGGAAGCCTATATATGGCAGTGTATCCTTTGTTACTTCCTATCTCAGGGAGAAGAATACTTACCCAAAAGCAGCCTTACAGGTAAAAAGTATGAAAGAGTGAGCAGGTCATTATCATAATTATACATACTCCCCTTCATTAACATTAGTTGGTTCCTTTTGTTCCAGTGAGTAAGAGAACAGACAGATGAGTGGAACCTATACAACAGGGGGTACCTAGCAAACAATGGGAAGGCCTCAATACGTCCCATACAACCCTCGGGAACTTGGCTGCTTTGATTGACATTGGTCAGAACTTCGGTTGTGGAGTGCTGGTTTCTACCAGGATCACTGTGTGGGTTAGATCTGCCAACAGAAGTTTTGGCAATTGACCAGGTGATTGTTTAATTTTAGCATTTATGGGTATATTTACTAAAGTGCAGGTTTTTAGAAGTTGAGATGTTGCCCATAGCAACCAATCAGATTATAGCTATTATTTTCTAGAAGGTGCTAGATAAATAAGTAGAATCTGATTGTTTGCTATGGGCAACAACTCCATTTCTCAAAATCCGCACTTTAGTAAAAATACCCCTTAGTGTGGTCTGTGCAATCATGAACCCTAAACGTACCTTGGGTTATCTAGTGATCCCTGCCCCTAACACCTAGGTACTTCAAAGTCCCTCTAACCTTTTGTAATGTACATACAGATCTGCCCAGCTATTTTGTTGCTCATGGTGTGGCGTGCAGGCATCTGAGTCGCGCCATGGACTTGTGGCGTACCGTGGTATTCTTCAACGAAGGATACGCTACGGCATGTAATACAGCGCTTAACCGCTTGGTGGCGAGTGCTCCACTGTTGTAATTTGTACTGAATGCCATACTGTTAAACTTAAATTGGATGGATATCACATTCACAGCATTTGCATGTTCGCACAACCAATATTTTTAATGTCACATAATGTATATACAGTAAGATCTTATAACAGAATGCAAATCAGTGCACATACAGTATTGTACATAACTGAACAGTAGAGAAGTTGCCTGAGTTGTTATCACGGTATAATCAATACTGTAGATTAATGAGATGCACGCACAGCTTTCACTGAAATGGGATGAATTACAGTATGACAAATTTTTTTATAATTAAAAACAGCAGCGGGAGGAGTGCACAAGGATGAGGCCGCTCTGCGCAGTTCACTGTAGCTGGCGTGTGGGCTAGAGGTTAGGTGATCACTTTGGAAGAATTATGGTCCCGGGTTCGATCCCTGGAAAATAATATTTTTTTATTTTTTGGCACTGTCTGCTCTGGACACTATAGTGAAACTACTGTAGTAGTGTTGTACTGTAATACTGTAGTGTTGTTGTTTAAAAGGCTGCTTAAAAGTAAGACATTATAAACTGATTGTGCGTTTAAATAGTGCAAAACTTTTGTCAATGTCTGCGCTGTGGTGGCTGTCAGCTCCGAGGGGTTGCAATGGGATTTCTTGTGCATGCCCAGAGGAGGGGTTACAATGGGATCTGTGGCGCCAAGCCATATGCCATGGCGTATGGAAGATCATCACTGCGCATGCGCAGTTATCTGTATTACTACAGTACTGTATGGTATGCTGTTGAATTTTCACCGTTGCGCCACTCTGCGCTGTCCAAGACTTGTACACAATAGTCATTTCATGACTTCAGAAACTGCTACAGTAGTGCGCTCTGTTTGAGAGGGAAGCCTCTAAATTACAAACTGATTGTGCATTTAAAACATGAATTTTGCACCACTCTCTATGCTGTCCTAGACTTGGACACAATAGTGATTTCTGTATGACAAACTGACTGTGCGTTTAAAGTGCAAAATAGCATTACACCGCAAACTTGCGACAATGTAGATGCGGTGTAAGCCTTGCACACTATAGCGACGTCTTTTGAGCAGTAACTAAGAGTGACCTCTGTCTATGAGAAGGCTCTCTGTATTACAAACTGACTGTGCGTTTGAAGCGCAAAAAACTTGCGACAATGTCGATGCTATTCCAACCTTGCTCACTATAGTGATTTCTCATATCCAGTAGGTAGTAGTGGGATATGTATGAGAGAGAGCTCTCTGTATTACACGGTTGACGCTATGGTGGCTGTCAGCCATCTCTGATGGATTAGAAATGGCATCTCTGGTGGGCGCATGCCCAGTAGGAGGGTTGCGATGGGATTTCTGGCACATTCCCAGTGGGCCGAGAGTCATACACAGTGCTTCAAGGTCCCTTCCCCCAAAGCAAGCAAGAGCCTCTCATTACCATAATAAAGGATGCTTTGTTAATCCATTTACTGTAAGCAGTCAAGCTCTGCCCTTTGTTCTGAAAATGGATACGAAAAGTGACCATCCCCCATCTGCTAGGACAACTACTGTAGTGTGCCACTATGAATGTTACACAATAGCGATTTCATGACTTCAGAAACGTTTCAATCCCGTGATGCCCACACTACTTTGCACTACGGTTATGACTACACTACAGTGCATCACAGATGCCTGCCGTAACGAGTGAATTAGTGTTGTCGTGCGCCGTGCGTTAGACGTCGTACGTCACTGGCTATTGAAAATGGCTGCGATAAGGGCAAGGAGGTTTTCATCTGGCGAGCTCTTTGTCTTGGTGAAGTGGCGGGACCAAGCCTTTGCCACTATCCAAGACAAAGAGCTCGCATATAGAAATGCCAGCAGGGATATATACAGGCTCTACGGCCTGTGCCGCGACGTAAGGTCCCTGCAGTGCAGGTGGTCAGACCTGCTGAGGAGGGTCCGGCCTCGCCTAGAGCGGATCAAGAGGCGTATAAGGCGCAGTAAGTACAGTATTGCTGTATAATCACATGAATTACAGTATACTGTACAATAGCAAATACAGTACAATGCTCGACTCTGACATCCTCTACATTACTGTACACTGTACTGTAGGGTGTTGGATACTACAGTATCTGACGATGACTGACAGTTGTTACCACACACTGGCATGACTGGCAGACATTTGATTGACAGGCTGATTAAATCTACAGTACTGTACTGTACATGGACTAAAGGGCGACACACTATTGGTAGACATGGCTTGCTTGTATAATTAACCTACAGTAACAAAAGGCAAGTTGATTGATCCACCATTCTAATGCCTGTTGACCAAATCTATGTTAACCTACTGTACACACTATATATCTGTGCTGGGCCTGCCACCTTTAAGTCTGACATTATTACTGTACGTCACGGACAGATTCAGGGGTCTCTAATCAGCTCCCAACTGTCATCTCACAGGCTGTTTGAAAAATGAAATTTGGGAGCTGATTGGCTGGTATCTTATCACTTCTCACTCTGGGCCCCATTTACAAACGAAGGGAAATACCAGCGGGAATTTTCGTTTAGTATCACTGTGATACAAACGAAAATTCCACTGGTATTTAGTAATACTTACCCCTCCGGCGAGATCCCGCGAAGTTGAAGTCCTCTGCGAGGTCCTCCGCTGGGTTGCTGGCAGCCTAACGCTGCCAGCGACGGACTCCAGGGTCATGCGCATACGCGACGGTCCATCCGCGCATGTGCATGACAGGGAGACCCGGCAGTGCCTGGAAGGCTTTGTTGAAGCCGGAAACGCACCGCCGGCGCTCCATTGCCGGCAATGGGGCCCACATCGCTCTCGCCATCTTTTAGATGGCGAGAGCGATGCTGTACAAACAGCGGTAATCTAAGATTACCGCTGCGTGCTAAATACAGGAAGATGGTATAACTCTGTTAGCGAGCGCTAAAGGGGTTATATTTAGTTTGTAAATGGGGCCCTCTGTCTCCTAACAGTGCTTAGTACAGTAAATACTGTAGACCCCCTAAAAAATTTTAAACGCCAGGGTTTGCCTACAGTATACAGTAGCATCCAAAGTATGCAAAGGCCAGCAATTCTGGCAGCAGGGTGCAAAAGTACAGCTCGTGGGGTGGCGACAGTGCCGCCCACAGAGCCTCTGTATAACGTTGCACCACTTGGTCATACAGTACTTTACTGTACTGTATATTTTTTTATATACAGTACAGTACCATACTGTTTTATGTTGGGCCCAATACCAGCTTCACAGACTACAGTAGTTTTTGTACTACAGTATACTGTATGGGTTTGTATTTTTATCATGGTCAATAGCTAATTCCCTAAGGCCATCTACAGTACTGTACCGCAATCCCTCTCCAATTTGGAATAGAGGTCTGAACTCTTGTTTTCAAATTCTCCTTAATGGCGACATGTATTTTTCCCCACAGGGTGAGAAGCCCCCTCATCACCATCGCCATCACCGCCGCCGCCATCACCACAACCGCCAGCCGCCGGGCCCAGTGGGCTGAATTGTCGGAGTAAGTACAGTACACACTACTGTACATTGTTCTCTCTCTCTCTTTTTCTCTCTCTCCCTCTCTTTATTTTTCTCTCTTTTTCTCCTTCTCGCTCTCTCTTTCTTTATCTCTCTTTTTCTCCCTCTTTCTGTGTTTGTTTTTGGTGTTATGGAGGCTCTGGTCAAGATTTATGCAGTTTATTTGTTTCCAAATGGTTTTGATGGAAATTGTTTTTTTTCCACAGTCCTACCACCACCACCTGGCGCCAGTGGCCTCTCCATGCCGCGTAAGTACAGTACTGTACAGTACACCACATTGTTTTATACAGCACTGTATCTCTCTCCTTTTTTTCCCTGGTCAGTCTCTCTTTCTCTCTCTCTCCTTTTTTTTCTCTTTCTCTCTCTCTCTTTTCTCTCTCTCTCTTTTTCTCTCTCCTTTCTCTCTCTCTCTTTCTCCTTCTTTCTCTCTCCCTCTCTCAACTTGGAGAGATATGGACACTACAGTGGCATCAGAGCACTTGGACATGACACCAGTGCCATCATGCAGCCTGCCTCAGTGGGAGAGTACACCAGTGGCATCATATCACCTGCCTGAATGGTCAGTTGAAGAATCGAGGATCAACAATGCAAGCATGCCTGTACTTTCACCAGGAACGCCTGTCATGTTGAGCACCCCAGCACTGTATTTGGAACACCCTTACCGGATATACCACTGGCTGTAATCAACGTTGACAAGGACAATGAAATTTACAGAGCTGCCAATTGTGAGATGCATCGATATGCACAAGCAATATTTCAAGAACACGTGCCCTACGACCTCTATTGCAATTGAACCAAGCGGGTGAACTTTGATGGCAGTCGGAAGAAAGTGCCAATCCCCAACAATTTAAGAGAAGATATCCTCAAGATGCCGGACAAGATTCAGGATTGGAAAAGAAGAACTTACCCGGATAAAGGACATGTTGAATGGGGTGCTGCGCATGCCAAGGAAACATGCATGGAGGACAGTCACACATACAAGTACAGATCTTCAATCAGCAAACATGACTTGAAGGGACTTGTCAGAAGACAGGAAGACCCGGCGCCGCCGCTGGCCAGGACGTGGCAGCGGCAGAAGAAAGAAGCGGAGGACAGGAGAGGACTAAAGGGGTGGAAAGCAAAAGAGCTAAAGAAGTTCCCCCCAAAAGCCTCTTCCACCATAACAGATAGGCCCTATGTGAGGCCAACGGAACATTAAACCCAACCTACAGTAGACCAACAGGTCTGAAGAGAGGAAGACCCGTGTGAAGAAAGAAGAGGAGGACAGGAGAGGACTAAAAGGGTGGAAAGCAAAAGAGCTAAAGAAGTTCCCCCCAAAAGCCTCTTCCACCTTAACAGGTAGGCCCTCTGTGAGGCCAACTGTACTGTACATTAATACTGTAGTTTGTTAGGCAGGTGAGATACAGTAAGGCTGATATTAATGTTACAGTAGATTAGAGTGGCACACTATTAGAGCAGGAAAGGGCCTTGCATGGCATATTCTCTCTCCTACAGGAACCTCTGTGTGGGATTGAGCGGGACCAAGAACAAGAGTATCTCCGGTGAGTACTGTACCTGTGTGTCTGTCTTTTACTGTCTGTTCGTCTCTGCCTATCCTCCTTTCTTCAGGGTGTACAGTGGACCTTGCACTCCGATGCAAGGTAGAGTATGCACCTGGTATAGGTGAAACTCTAGATCTGTAGCCAAAAGTGCCAGTGATGATTTTAACTTACAAGCCTAATCTTTTTGTGTAGTCCTTGGTCCGGAAGGGCGTATTGGTCGGCATTGAGGAAGGACTGTTCTCACGTCATCTCCTTCCTCCTAGGTACTGTACAGTAGTCATGTCCGTGTCCAGCTTGGAACACCAGGACGTGCCAGCGGCAGAAGAAAGAAGCGGGGGACAGTAGAGGACTATGGGGGTGGAAAGCAAAAGAGCTAAAGAAGTTCATCCCCTCTGTACAGTATGTTAGGTTAAATAAAAATTGTCATTAATTTATAAAATTGGTGTTTTTACTGTATGTAATTCAGTCTTTAAGTGCGTCTGAGACCCAACACGTGCATCTGTCATTAAAAAGGTACAAAAAGTCAATAACACACAGATGCAGGGGCGTATCTTCCTAATGGCCAGGATTTCACTCACCAGGGGTGCGCCGGCCGATGGGGGTTGCTGCCCAGAGTCATATACTGTACAGTATCCCTGTTGCCCGTCCCAGTGATTGCACGGCTGCCCGGCACCTAGAGTAGTATACAGTACAGTAGACATACAGTACTGTACACACTGAGGACCGTATTCAATTAAGGGGTCTATTTACTTTATTTTAGCCGATCTCGTCTTTTCACTCCAAGGGGTCTATTTACTGTACTAAGCAGTGTTAGGAGACAGAGTGAAAAGTGATAAAAAAAGTGATAAGGTGCCAGCCAATCAGCTCCCAACTGTAATTTTTCAAACACAGCCTGTGAGATGACAGTTGGGAGCAGATTGGTTGGCACCTTTTCACTTTCTTTTCACTTTTCACTCTGTCTCCTAACACTGCTTAGTACAGTAAATAGACCCATTGGAGCGAAAAGACGTGATCGGCTAAAAAAAGTTTAGCCGATTACGTCATTTCGCCAG
This sequence comes from Taudactylus pleione, assembly GCA_031769625.1. Lineage (NCBI taxonomy): Eukaryota > Metazoa > Chordata > Amphibia > Anura > Myobatrachidae > Taudactylus > Taudactylus pleione. The sequence continues at coordinate 12,099,325 of JAUIMM010000178.1, forward strand.
GCGGAAAATTATCGTCGTATTCAATTTGAAAGACTTTCCGCCTAGGTGGGAAGTCAATGCAATGTACAGTAAGACAGTATGCGAAAAAGTTTTGCCTACTGTATGAATAGCAGGCGGAAAAAAGTGGTGAATTGGGGTGCAATGTTGCGGGAAGCCTTCAACGTGCAGCCTTCAGACAGTCCCCTAAAGGTACTGTAAACTGCGTAAATTTTTTTTAAAAAACAACACTGACAGTCAGAACACCCCAAAAATTCACTTTCATTTGGGGGCGGAAGAAAAAAAATTTGCGGGACAAAGTTAAACATGTAGGGGTAAATTTACTAAGATGGGAGTTCTATTTAAGAAGTTACAGTACTGTATGTTGCCCATAGCAACCAATCAGATTCTACTTCTCGTTTATCTACAGTAGCACCTTCTAGAAGATAATACCTGGAATCTGATTGGTTGCTATGGGCAACATCACTTCTTAATAGAACTCCCATCTTAGTAAATGTACCCCCTAATATATAAAATGTACTGAGTTTAGTAAGGGTTGGATAACAATACTGAACAAAAGTAGCGAAGAAATAAAAAAAATAAAAATTATTAAGGTCTAGAACAGGCTGGACAGGCAGGTAGAGAGACGGAACAAGTAACCGCTCGTCCACAAGCCTGTCAGAGCAAGACATCCCACTTTAGCTGCATTGGACTCGCGACCCACTGGGCATGCGCAGTGTTGTGATCTTCCATACGCCATGGCATAGCGCTACATGGGTATGGATCTGGGCATGCGCCTGAGATACGATGACGTACAGTATTGTAGGACACACTCAAGCCAGGTGCAACCTTGGTATTGCAAGGCGGCTGTAGTGTAATGGTAAATAATCAAACCAATACATTACGTCGCTTGTACAACCCTTTTGCGGGTTCGAAACATGGAAGGTTACACTTTTTATTTTTTATTATTATTATTACACAGTCAAGGTTACACTCTTTTGTCATAAAGTACTGTGGCATAGAAATGCCAGAATTTCTGGATAATGTATTAGTGAAGATTTAAAACAAAATAAAATTATACAGTATATATTTTAAAGGTCTCGGGCCAGCGGGACAAGAAAATGGTAGATGCAGTAGGGCTAGGCATTAGCCCCCTAGACTACTGCATCTACTGTAGTTCCTAGAGTCATGGAATCACTACAATGTCTAAGTCCGGGACAGTGCCGACAGTATTGTACTTACAATAATACAGACAACTGGGCATTCGCAGTGCTATGAGACTCAATACGCCACAGTGTAGCGTGCGACTAGCAATGCGCTACTGTATATGGCGTATGGAGCAACAAACTACAGTACTGTAGCTGGGCACATCTACAGTACATACAGTATAATGTATTGAGTTTTGTAAGGGTTGGATAACAATACTGAACTACAGTACTATAGTGAACATTTAAAAAAATAAATAAAAAATAAATAAATTATCAAGGTCTCGAACAGAAGGAGAGAAGTGTAAGCAAGGCGGATCACATAACCCCTTGCCCACAAGTCTCTCCTAGTAAGAATTGCATCTGTCCTCTACAGTACTTTATGGGACATCTACAGTACCATACAATAAACTAATCAGACGGCTATAGTGTAGAGGTAAGAAATCTAACTTCTACATTGCAGACGTCTGTACAACTTGGTTCCGGGTTCGAAACCTGGAAGGTTAAACTTTTTTTTTTATTATTATTAGACAGTCAACATTACACTTTTTATTTTTTATTATTATTATTACACAGTCAGTGTGTAATACGGAGATCCCACTTTCACTGTGTGTGAATCATGACCCACTACTGTATGATCTTCCATACTGTACGCCATGGCATAGCGCTACAAGGGTATGGCTATGGCACAGCGCCACTGGCAATGCATTGCAACCCCTCCACTGGGCACGCGCCAGGGATCCCATTTGTACCTTAACCCCTCGGAGCTGGCTAACAGTCACCACAGCGCCAACTGTGCAGACATTGACGCAATTTTGCGGTTTAAATGCACAGTCAGTTTGTAATGCAGAGACCTCTCTCACAAACAGAGCCAACTATCAGTTACTGAACTCATAACATCACTAAAGTTTCCAAGTCTGGGACAGCATGGACATTGATGCAAGTTTGCGCTCTAATGCACAGTCAGTTTGTAATACAGAGACTTCTCTCCCAAACAAAGCCCGCTACTGTAGCACTTTCTGAAGTCATTAAATAACTTATGTGTATACTGTAAGTCTGGGACAGTGCAGAATGGCACAAGTGTGAAAATTCAACAGTACTGTACTGTAGGAATGCAGACAACTGGGCATGCACCATGGCATAGCGCTACTTGGTTTATGGCTTGGCTCCACTGGGCATGCAGCACACATTCCATTGTCATTGTAACCCCTCCACTGGGCATGCACCAACCACGCTAACATTGACACAATTTTGCGGTTTAAATGCACAGCCAGTTTGTAATGCAGAGCCCTCTCTCTAAAACAGAGCCCACTACCAGTTGCTGGTCATAAAAAATCACTATAGTGTCCAAGTCTGGGACAGCGCCGGCACTGACGCAAGTTTGCGTTCTAAGGTACAGTACAGTATGTACACTAATAAAAAAAATCCAACTTTCGCTGTTTGACTCCCGAAGAACTGGGCATGCTCTCCACATGTACTGTATTGAATACTGAATATTTTAAGTGAAGATTTTAAAAATAATAAAAAAAACATATTTTCAAGGTCTCGAACCCACGGAACAAGAAGAAGGGAGAAGTGATGAGACTAGGCATTAGACCGCTAGGCTACACGCTTCACCCATTACAGAGTTCTGTAGTTTGTAAAGTAATGAAACCACTATAATGTCTAAGTCTGGAACAGTGTCGACAGTATTTACATTTGTGCAAGTGTGATTTCAACCGCACAGTCAGTGTGTAATACAGAGCTTAATGATTTCAAACTTTATTAGACATTCTTCTACCGCTTTATTATACATTCCTGATTCCATGTGGAAAACGCTGTAATACTGTATAGTGTACCGAATCAACGCTTCTGTCAATCAATCATCGGGCGGTTATACAGAACATACATTGGAAATCAGACGCATGCCCTATGTAGTTTAGGAAAAGTGACACCTGGTGGGCAAAAAGTTGTATTACACGTAATGACTTTTTTCCAGCGTTACGCTATGCTACATTACTAAATTTTCTTTGTGGCGCGAATCATGACGTGGTGTGTGGCGCGCCATGCGTGGCGTGAGAGATAATGCTATGATGCAACATAATACCTGGGTGCATCTGTAGAATGATGATTTCCAAATACACATACAATAGGGACAATTCAATCCTCTGATGTGTATCTTTGCTAATTTTTTTACAACTAATACAGGCTAAATAAATGGAGTCTGCCACTTATTAGAGTCTGAGCTAATAGGGTAAAGGCATGGAGACTAATGAGCCCTCGTCCTACAAGGTCGACCGCAGAAGGCAGTATAAGCTTGGCTGATGCAAGCCTGCAGGTCACAGCCCTCTTTCTGTTCCCTAATGTGACTATCTAGGATTTGCTTGTTGAATATGGAGGTGAAGTATCAAGTCATAAGGCAGTTGCGTAACTAAACAAGCTAAAAGCCAGGGTCACAGGCAAATGTGTTGCAACAGGTAAAAGAAAGCAGTCACAGGCACGTTCACATTAACAGTTTAAGCAGAGATTAGGGGCACAGGCACTGGTTTCTTATCGGTTAAACAGGCAGAGATCTCATGCACAAAAATACAGGTACAATATAACAGACAGTGGAGCTAAGAATTCAATCTATTACATTGCAGAATGGTGCACAAAGTAATCTGGCATATGTAACCACAAGTTTAAACTTCGCATTGAGCTATGCACCCATCCCTAGGGGAAAGCATTGGTAGCCACATACCATAGACTGGGGAATGATGGAAGCTGCAGAATGCCATGGTGGCTACCTGGTAACCAGTTACAGGTACGAAAGGTAGGTGACGGAAACACACGTGGACCAGCCTGTTGTCTAGTAGTGACAGTATCCCCCTTATACACATAAAAGGGAAACCCATGAATGGGCCTACTAAAAGATAGATGGAAATCAAAGAGTACATTGATGAAGAGCTTTCCTCGAAACGAGTCAGTTTGTGAAGGATACAGACCTTGAAGACTTCCATTTACCTGTCCAACCTAGTGACTTAGCTCTGGATTTTTTCCTCAAAGACTGCTCAAGGCTTTTGATTTCCATCTGTCTAGTAGGAGGCCATTCATCTATTTCCCAGTTATGTGTAGTGTATTATGCATAACTTTTATTAAATGGTATCACATTATTCTGCATTGTGTTCTTCTATTTCATATACAGCATTATAAACCAATGGAGGTTATTTATGTGCATGTGACAATGTGAATAGATCATATTACATGCAAGTGTGCTTTTACACTCTAGTAAGTACTATACCAAAAGGGTGCGCATCTCAATGAAGTGCCATCTCTATAACAGTGTGGGGACTGAAGATTTTTAGGATTGACTTTATATTTACATGCACATGGAGGATTTCTTCTAATTTACAGGACTAAATATACTACACTTTTCCTATGTTCTATGTTGGAGACCTCGAAGAGAGGTAAGATTCAATATGAACTTCTTCACTGCCAACCTGATCTTTGGTTTCCAATAGGCACCCAGAAAAGGACCTTTCTTGACTTTTTCTATATTGAAATTTATTTGGTGTATAGGCGATACACTTTAAGAGCGTTATATCGAGGCTGCCTAGGCACAATTTGTTTTAGGGTTTGTTGTATTGTTCTGGTTCATTAATGGTTAAACATGCAGTAATTTAGTACACAATAAGACAGGCACAATATATCACCACCTGGAGCTAGGGATTAGACCTAATACTACTGGTGCATACACACAGTCAGATATGTCACATGAGCGATTGAACCATTTGCCAACGATTTGAACAATTTTTGCCTGTATTAAAATGAATGTAATCGTCCAAATCTGACTGCAAACACATCAGATGTCAGATATCGTTATCTGACAAGCGGGAGCGCGCATTGTTCATCTGACAAACATGTCAGATATGTCAGATTATTCCTTCAGATATGAACGATTTTTAAAATCGTTATCGTTCAGATCTGAAGAAAAATCTGACCGTGTGTATGCACCATAATACTCTAGAACCAAATAGTGCACACAGTGAGCTTATATAGGCAACTACAATTTCAAATATGGTACCTGGTGGTCATGTGACCACAAGTTTAAACTGAGCTCTGAGAAGCCTCTTGGGGAAGTGCCAGCAACTACAGAGAACAGAGACCTAGAAGGAAAGAAGCAGCAGCAGGATGGCCGTGCCACGGTGGGAACCCGTCACCCAGCTGCTGATATGAAAGATAAGTGATGGACACTTTCATCGAGCAGCCAGGCGTCCGGTTGTGACAGCACCCAATAGCTGTGCACAGGAAAATTATTAAAGATTGCTTACCATAATAAAAGCTAATGTGCGCCGTCGGACATCATGGCAGCACATTGCGGAAAATTTAATTTCCCTCAGTGTTTTCCTGCTGAATATGTTGGAGCTGTATAAACCGCTGAACATGTTGGAGCTGTATAAACTGCTGAATATGTTGGCGCTGTATAAACCGCTGAATATGTTGGCGCTGTATAAACCGCTGAATATGTTGGAGCTGTATAAACCGCTGAATATGTTGGAGCTGTATAAACCGCTGAATATGTTGGAGCTGTATAAACCGCTGAATATGTTGGGGCTGTATAAACCGCTGAATATGTTGGGGCTGTATAAACCGCTGAATATGTTGGGGCTGTATAAACCGCTGACTATGTTGGGGCTGTATAAACCGCTGAATATGTTGGAGCTGTATAAACCGCTGAATATGTTGGAGCTGTATAAACCGCTGAATATGTTGGAGCTGTATAAACCGCTGAATATGTTGGAGCTGTATAAACCGCTGAATATGTTGGAGCTGTATAAACCGCTGAATATGTTGGAGCTGTATAAACCGCTAAATATGTTGGAGCTGTATAAACCGCTGAATATGTTGGAGCTGTATAAACCGCTGAATATGTTGGAGCTGTATAAACCGCTGAATATGTTGGAGCTGTATAAGCCGCTGACTATGTTGGGGCTGTATAAACCGCTGAATATGTTGGCGCTGTATAAACCGCTGAATATGTTGGAGCTGTATAAACCGCTGACTATGTTGGAGCTGTATAAGCCGCTGAATATGTTGGAGCTGTATAAACCGCTGACTATGTTGGAGCTGTATAAGCCGCTGAATATGTTGGAGCTGTATAAACCGCTGAATATGTTGGAGCTGTATAAACCGCTGAATATGTTGGAGCTGTATAAACCGCTGAATATGTTGGAGCTGTATAAACCGCTGAATATGTTGGAGCTGTATAAACCGCTGAATATGTTGGCACTGTATAAACCGCTGAATATGTTGAAGCTGTATAAACCGCTGAATATGTTGGAGCTGTATAAACCGCTGAATATGTTGGAGCTGTATAAACCGCTGAATATGTTGGAGCTGTATAAACTGCTGAATATGCTGAAACTAAATAAAAGTTTATAATAACAATAATAAAAGGTAACAAATGTCATCCTTAAGACAATTTTTAGACAGGTTTTGTTCGTCTCTTGCATTGAAATAAATCATGCTTCAGGGATTAGTCATCACTTTATAACCTCCCACTCTAAAGAGAGAGAGAGAGGAGTCATCCTTTCAGTGCTATATTTACAGGACAGGTCACAAATAAATCAGTGCATTTGCAAATTTAGTGTAAACCTGTCACTATAACTTCAGCAACATTCAGAAGCAACAACATGAAAAAGATTTATGTTCTGTCTTATACGTGAACATACTAAACTTGTCCCCTGTACAGACTAACTGATGCCAAAATATTTGACTAAATATTTCTATGTAAACAGATTGACGATAACCACTACTTGTAAACACAGTTTATTCTTCCCTTAGGGTCATTGTGTGGTTCTTCAAACACCAGTATAGTTATGGTTCTAATACTGGAAAGCTCTGCCAAGACACAAAACTGTACATAGAACCGGTCTATCTGTCTTGTAGTTCAGAGGGGAAAGTAAAGCACTCACCTGAAGGCATCGGACAGCCAGGCAGGCAGCCTTCTGCAGCTGAACTTTAGGCTGAGTCAATGCCTCACAATAGTATATCAGGGCCTGAAAAACACATCAGTTAGTTGCATATGAAAATGTAATGACTGACAATTTGTATTGCTTTAGTTCAATTAATTTAAAAATTAAAACGCATGTACACTCTTGCTCCACTTTATTCCTGCTTGATCTGAGCCCATTCTGTGTCTTAATTAAACCTCACAAAACTATTGACAAACTTTAGTAGCTCTCATTTACATTTTATTTTTTGACTTTTTTTTCTTTTTATTATTATGTTTTCAATGATGTTTTAATTATCTTTTTATGGAACTGAATATATAAAAGCACCTTTTTATGATAACTCTTCCACCATACTGCAAAAACACACTACAATTCACAGTTTACTTGATATTTTTCACAATTCTATTATACAGGTTTTTATGTAAGATGTTGCCAGACTGTGTAAAAAGTAACTTTCAACTCATTTTATTAGTTATCTTTGATGTGTACATGTAGTCTTAGCAGTCCACAATGTTACACAGCTGTGTACTTTACAGGAATTCAACCCTTAATTGTGTCCGATGTACCCCATAAATTTAGAGATAAAGCCTACATAAGTTATCTCCATACTGATATTGTATCACCATGGCAACACTGCTAACACACATACACACCCGCTCTCCCATTGGTTGCACGGACCATAAGTATACTCCTTTTTTTCCTTCATTTTGATCATGCCCCGCTGCCTCTGCTTACACGAGCTCTGCATTCACACACACTGCTGAGAGACCCAGCCTTTATCCACCTTTGCCACCGGCATTACCAGCACTTGCTGCCACAGGAGAACCTAACGGGCTCATGGGGTTCCGGTCACAGTTTTAACACCAGGACCACTGAGTAACCAGTGATGACGACCCTAAGGAGTGTAGCAGCCTTGTTGACTTGGCCACCTGAGCACTGCAGGGAGTACAGAGGCTTAGGTCCCTGCAACTGATCAGTAAGATCGTATCGGTGCAGGACACCGCCACTGTAGAACCCCCACAGATGCACAGCCATCGCACTTACTCATGGAAACATACAATACAATATATCATAAGGAAGGGCCACCCCCTCAGTTGTCACACTACAAGTGTATTGGATAGTGTAGATACAAAGTATCAAAGGGAAAGAGGATTCCTAAAGGAGCCGACTTACATCCCAGGCAACTACTCTGAAAACTACTGTAGGGTGCTCCAAAACCAATCATACTCCTCCACTGCTCTCATTTATGGGTCTATTAATGATGTTAATTATCAGGGTCCAAACATACCCCGATAATTAACATTCTAACTCACCGCGGACGCCAGAGCATTTCATCATTGCTCTGGCGCGAAGACAGCTGATCTGAAAATCAGTTGTCCCCACGAGCAGCTTCACCCTCTCCTTTCTGAGCATTGACACAAGAGCCCCGACGTCCAGAGCGGGTTGCGATCTACAAGCGGGAGCAGACGCAATCTGAAGATGGCGCATATTCCCGCACTCAAGCTCCGAAAAGCTTGATGAATTCTGTCCCCATACTAGTGTATAGGGACAGCAAGCCATTCCGCATAGGAAGGTAAGTAGGAGATATCTGTGATATCTTCTGCTTTACCTTCTTGATGAATGGCCCGATAACTTAATTTCTACAATTGGTAGAAATGAAGTGATGATGAATAGGCCCCTTATTGTTATACAGAACCATTGTCGTGTCTCTTTTTATTGTACAACAATAAACTTGGTTATTTATTTAGCACACTTACCAGACTCTCATCATTATTTACGTACACAAATATATTTTAAGTTATACCCACAACAGAATACAATCGGTTGATTTACACAGGAGGACACAGCCAAACCACACATACCAAAATACACACCCAGGTGCAGCGCTGGTTACTACTCCCTCCATTTTGATATTGTATCATGTTATACAGTGTTTAGATAAGCTTAAGGGGAAATGTCCTAAGGGTGGTTTGGCAAAGCCACATGTTTTGTAGTGATGGTTTGGGAACAAAGAAATTGAATATAAGCCAAACTGCACATATCCCGATTTCTATAGATGGGACTCGGTATTCAAACCACTCCATGGGGTACATGTAATAGGTTCCAATATGCTAGAACTGGAGAGGTTTCGGCAATATAGAGCCTAATTAAGAGCCGAACGCAATACTGATGTTCATATAGTTTCGATTGTGGCGTATAAGACGCACCAATCATTATTACAGATTGCACGGGAGCTAACAGTGGGTATCTCGGAACTTGCATACTCGGCCGAACAGATATACAGAGGGGATGGAGTTTGTAGCCTCATTTCCATAAAGTTGAAACGGGCAATTGCCAAGAGACGCTGCTGCGTGTGCTTTTGTGTGAGACTCAGAATAAGTGCCATAGGGGTCTATTTACTAAGTAGTTTTAAGAGACAGAGTGAAAAGTGATAAGAAAGTGATAAGGTGCCAGCCAATCAGCTCCCAACTGTCATCTCACAGGCTGTGTTTGAAAAATTACAGTTGGGAGCTGATTGGCTGGCACCTTATCACTTTCTTATCACTTTTCACTCTGTCTCCGAACGCTGCTTAGTAAATAGACCCCATAGTAACTTAATTGGGAAAGTGGGCATTGTGTTTTAAGTAGGGATGTGCAGGCTCGGATAGGTTCGAGTTTGCACGTGGAGTTCGGATTTTTCCCTCCAAAAAAACGGAACTCAGAACGAGGCAAAACGTCATCTTACATGGACGAACATCATCATTCCTGGACAAAAGACCAGGAATGATGATGTTCGTCCATGTAAGATGACGTTTTGCCTCGTTCTGAGTTCCGTTTTTTTGGAGGGAAAAATCCGAACTCCACGTGCAAACTCGAACCTATCCGAGCCTGCACATCCCTAGTTTTAAGGCAAAACCAATTTGGTTGATTTAGGCAGGCATTTATCACACTCTGCAGCTGCGCAGTGTACAAGGAAAATACATGTATGGTTTAAGTAACAGTGTCACACTGCTAAGCACAGATGAAGCTTCACTTTAACAATTGACTAGTACAGTTGGGATGTAGATTTGACAGGTTTGGTATAAATCAAATGAATGTAATCATATAAAAACAACAGCCCTCAGTGATTTTGAGCTACATCTCCCCTAGGTTAGATTGCTGCATTACAAAATAAAATGTTTAATAACATATCATATTTCCAGATCATGGAAGAAACTTTTGCCCCTGGTATTATTACTGCTCACCTTCTCTCTGAACTCCTGTGATTTGGAAGCAGCAGAAGAAAGTAAGGACAGCGCGTGACTGACATCACGCTCGTTTTCAGACAGCAACAACGTTAAGGGTGTATGGAGTTCCTGGCAATAAGGCTGAGAGCATGTAGCCAGATCTGCCATTTTATCGTCCAAACATGTGTCCGTTGAACTCTGGAGGATCTGCACAACTGAAGCTTGAATGATAAAAATATTAATGTTCCAATAGTCTGCCATGAATTATACAAGGAATTTTGCTTTTCAGATGAACCAAGCTGAACAGAAATACTGTTTTTATCTGCAGTGTCATTATAATAAATGTAAACAGGTGATATGGCATGATGCAATATTAAACAACTGTAGTATACATAGTATGATCTCCTTTTCTGTGTTTTAATAAATCAGAAAATATAAAGTTAAGATATATACCATGATTTTACAGACTGCCGAGTATGATTACTAAAGTATGGGTTTGTGGAAGTGGAGGTGTTGCCCATAGCAACTACTCAGATTATACTTATTTATCTAGCACCTTCTGGAAAATAATGGCTAGAATCTGATTGGTTGCTATTGGTAACATGTCCACGTCTATAAACCCGCAATTAAATATATCCCTTACTGTTACTGTATGTGCAGAGCCACATTACCTGTTGAAGAGGGTTAATTCCTTTTTACTAGCATAGCATGTGTGAAGATATCCATTATGAAGTTGCCACGTATTTCTATATTAAGGTTTATAAATATCCAATAAAGTTGGTGTCACAAACTTCATATCTCATCAGAATCCATACTTGCCGATTCTCCCCGAATATCATGGAGAACCACTGAAAGAGTGGTTATCTCCCTGACTCCCTGGGGCAGGGCTGGGTGTGTGCAACACTGATAATATAATGAAAACACTGGGTAGAAGAATAAGAAAGATGTGTGCTACAAGAAAATGGCCACTTCTCCCCAGCACACTAATGGCTACATAAGTGGCTGTGTGTGCAAGGATGTGTGATGAATTACAGGTGATTTCAGCCCAAGGAAGTCTGCTGATTTACTGAAGATGTTTGAGGGGTCATTTAAGGTACTAGAATATAGTTTAATCATGCACAGTCACGGCTATGGTGAAATATTGGCCATCTTTGCAGTCTCTTTCTGTGACCAGGGGCGGGGTGCACTAAACGGAAAATGCGGTAAAAACCCAGTTTACCGCATTTTCCGTATGCATTACTCTCCTGGCCGCCGGGCTCCGATGTGGAGGGTAACGCCATCTATTGCTGGCGTTACCCTATAGAAGCCTATGGGCTTAGAGCGCATCGCGCTGCTATGAGGGATCCCTCCCAGCATGCCGCGTCACTCTGCGCATGTGCAGATGGACTCCTGGGTCATAAACCCTGAAGGCCAGGGCGCAGCGGAGATCGCAAAGGACAGCTCTTATCGGAAGAGCTGTCCTTTGCTGTACTGATCGCATATGTTAGTACATATGCGATCAGTAGGAATGCGGTGACTGGCGGTAAGTACTGCACTGTGTTTGTGTATCTTGCCCCATAGCAGATTTTTTTTTTCACTTGTTTTTTGTAATATGTGGTTCAAATCACAGCATCCTATTACATTTGCAATTTACCCCATTATCTAGCTTTTATATGATTTGGTAAAAAAACATTAGAGCCGTCTTCTAAAGAATGCGTTTGGCATTCCGGCGGTCGGCCAGAATACCGACGCCGGGCAGAATCCCAGCGCCGGGATGCCTAAGGTAAGTAGCAGGGTTGGGGAGAGGGTTATGGTTAGGTACTAGGGGGAGGGTTAGGCACAGAGAGGGGTGGGTTAGGATTAGGGTGCGGGGAAGGTTAGGTTCAGGCACTAGGGTGGGAGGTTAGGGCTAGGCACCAAAGAGGGAGGGTTAGGGTATGGAGAGGGGGAGGGTTAGCATACTGACCACCAAGTGTCTGTAAATTAACCATGTCGGGTTCCCGGCGTCAGGACTATGACCCCCAGGATTCCGACTGTCGGTATTTCATACCGATCCAGTCTTATAAATATGACTGCTTACAGTTGGAAATAAATACATTTTTTAACATGCCTCTAAGCAGGGAGGCAGTACACACCCCTACCGCGCTGTGCGCATAAACGTTGCTTTCACAATATCCGTGAAAGTTTTTCAAAAGTAGACAGTGTCACAATCTCTAGACCTCAATGCCAGTGGTAGCCTAGGAATGCTTAATCTTTGTGAATGCAGTATGTTTCAAGGGAATCCTGCAACCTATCATTGTGATATTACTAGGAAAATCTCTAGCAGCTGGAAGAAGTAGATGAGACCTGAGTTAGCTCCAGCCTCTCCTGACAACAGGATGAAGTCAGCATCCCGGCAGTAGGATTCCGGTGAGCAGAATACCGTTTCCGGAATCCCGACAGCATTCGGAATCCCGGCTCTAGAATCTCAAACTCTGATATCCTGTCGGTATTAGGGGGTGGGTTAGGGTTAGGCTGCGGGGGAGGGGAGGGTTAGGCTGCGGTGGGTTAGGATATTTATCTAATCCTGTTGGAATTGTGAACACCGGCATCCTGTACTCAACCCCTGACATCACAGCACAAATATTATACTTGTTTGTGACTTTACAATCACTTAGAAATACACGTTGGTGCTGACATCAGGGAGTGAGAGGCATCAGGAGCAGAAAGCGTGGACACATTATGGACTGTGATGCTGAGTAGACTTGTATGTGTAAAATATGGTCAATAGCTGCAACCTGACCACTTCATAGATTCCATTTTGTACACACATGGAGCCTGAGGTGTGTAAATATTAGTTTTCAGTAAATACTTGGACATCTAGACATAATTACAAACTGCAAGATCATACATCCCAACATTTTATAATAAAAATTAGGACAAAATCAGTCTTGTTAAATCACTCCTCAATCTACCATGCCCTAAAATCCACCTAATAATTCCCTGTAAATGTCATTAACACAACTAAACATCTGAACTGTCCCTTCAAAAGCTGTAAGTTATGCAAGATCATGAGCTATAAAAAGTAGTGATATTCAGACTGTTGGATGGGGCTCTGGTTACAGAGGGACATGGAAGACCGATATACAAGATAATGACTCCACTAAGTGATCAACTGATTAAAAACCTCTATTTTTGGAGTTCATTTGGAGTATGATATCAGGTTTATTAGCCTTATCTTAATTTCAAGGTAACATATTATATACTGTATGTATCCTTTATCAAAAAATGTAACCTTACATGAGCCCTCTATACTTTTTTCTTTTTGAAGTCTCCACTTATTTACCTTGAATGCACTAGTTTTAGATTATGTTCTGTTTTCCGCACTGTCTGGGATGAAGAGTCTGTAGCACGGATTGGCGGCAATAATAACAATAATACTCCTACGATCTAATCACACAGTCTCTATAGACTATTGTCAACTCTTACATATAGCGTGTGTGTGTGTGTTTTCTCCATACCAATAATATGCATACGTTGAGATTGCAAATATTTAATTCTTTATGTCAGTTGCTCATCGCATTTGTATCAATTTACAGATATAAAACTACATTATAATACACATAAAACATATGTACCTTCCTTAGTAAGTTGAATCAAATAGCTTTTGAGATCTGTGACATTATGGCCACTGAAAAAATCATAATACTGGAAAACTGTAATGGTTTCTCCAGACAAATTAGATGGCAAAGTGCTCTCAGCTTTATCTAGAATTTGAGCGATCAGCATTCTGAAAACTAGATAAACAGAAATGCAAATATTAGTAATTGGTTAATAACTAATGCCCAGGATGCACTGTACACAACTATTACATACTGTACACAATTAGAAGTAAGGAATCAATTAAGAAAAAGATAAAGAAAAGGTAAGCTATAGCCAAACAAAACTAGTTGCAATTTAATTTCAGATGTATACATCATTGCTGCAGTTGCGCTAAAAATCCTCTCTCTCGAGGTGCCAGGTACGGTGAGACTCTGATAGTGGGGGTCTTTTTGCATTTTCTTTTGCCACAAATACATCTAAGTCGCAATGAGTTGCGACTAGGGATGCACCGGAGACTGTGCTGAATAATTTGATATGTGACACTATATCTGTGCAACTGAGTCCCTGAATCTGTATATGAGGTGCTACAATGTAGCGGCAGAGCCATGACTAGACTTTTTGGTGCCCTGTGCCAGAGAGAGCATTGGCACCGCCGCCCCCCCCCATTGACATCTCATCTAACCAGGGCTCGCCCCTTTTGGATCCCGAACTGGATACTCCTAACAATGGACGCCAGTCTCCGGGGTTGGGGCGCAGTGCCCGGTCCACAGTCCTTTCAGGGCCGTGGACAACTGTAGAGGCATCCCTGCCCATCAACATATTGGAACTTCGGGCTGTGTACAGGGCCCTCATGATGGCAAAGCACATTCTTCACGGAAAGCCCGTGCAGGTTCAGTCCGACAACGCCACGACAGTGGCTGACATCAACCATCAAGGAGGTATTCAAAGTCGGGCAGCAATGACAGAAGTGTCACGCATTCTGACATGGGCAGAATCTCATCTCCCGGCCATTTCAGCAGTGTTCATTCTGGGAGTTCACAATTGGGAAGCAGACTTCCTCAGCAGTCACGATGTGCATTTGGGGGAATGGTCTGTTCACCAAGAGGTGTTTCAACTCCTAGTGGACAAATGGGGTCTCCCCGAGATGGACCTCATGGCCTCCCGACACAATCACAAGTTACCATTGTACGGGTCCAGAACAGGAGATGCCGAAGCAAGCCTGGTGAACGCTCTATCGGTAAAATGGACCTTCCAGTTTGCGCACCTATTTCCTCCACTCTCCCTGCTTCCTCTGGTTCTTTGGAAGTTCAAACAAGACTGAGGCACTGTGTTGCTGGTGGCTCCAGCTTGGCCCAGACGTCATTGATATTCAGACCTTCAAAAGTCTGTCCATTGACACTCCGTTCCTGCTGCCTCAATGACCGGACCTGATGTCTCAGGATCCTTGGCTTTACCTGGACCTGGATCATCTGTCTTTGACAGCGTGGCTCTTGAGACATCCCTCCTAAGGTCCAAAGGATTCTCTAGCTCAGTCATCAACACAATGCTTAGAGCGTGTAAGCCTGCCTCCGCCAGGATCTACCACGGAGTGTGGCATACATATTTCCAGTGGTGTCGTACAAGAGATTACAACCCTCAGGTGTTTTGAATTTCCAGAATCCTGGCATTCCTTCAAGCGGGATTGGACCTCGGCCTACGCCTGGCCTTGTTGAAAGTGCATGTCTCTGCACTGTCAGTGTGGTTCCAACGTAGAGTTGCTCTGCTTCCGGATATCCACACCTTCCTCCAGGGTGTCCTCTGGATTCAACCTCCCTTTGTCCCTCCAGTGGCTCCTTGGAATTTGGCAGTAGTTCTTCGGGCCCTCCATGGTCCTCCATTTGAACCACTAGATTCAGTGGAACTTAAGTGGTTAACAGCTAAGACTCTTTTTCTTCTGGCTATTGCATCTGCCAGGAGGGTGTCAGAATTAGGAGCGCTCTCCTGTCGTCCTCCTTTTCTGTCCTCCTTTGCTTTGTACTCGCCCTGAGTTCCTTCCTAAGGTTGTTTCTAGTTTCCATATTAATCAGGAAATTATACTACTGGCCTTTCTATCACCAGACCACTCGGCAGGTGAGGCCTCATTGGATGTGGTCCTCACCCACAGTATTTATATGGACCGTACCAGTTTTCTTCGGAGATCAAACTCCTTGTTTGTGCTCTATGGATTTCACAAGACGGGATGGCCAGCCAATAATCAAACATTGGCTAGATGGCTTCGTATGACTATCTCAGAAGCTTACACGCAGGTAGGCAGGCCTGCCTGTTCCGACTTCTGTTAAGGCTCATTCTACTTGATCTGTGAGTCCCTCGTGGGCAGCTCGCCGTGGCGACTCAGTAAGGCGGCCACGTGGTCTTCTGTCCAGAACTTTCTAAGGTTCTATGCATTTCATACTTTCACCTCTCAGGATGCTTCCTTTGGGCGCCTGATTCTCCTCTCAGCGCAGGATCATCCCCACCCTTAATAGGACCAATTTGGGACATCCCCAAGGTCTCCCTGTGGAGCCTATGGACCCTGAATATGAAAATGAGAGTTATGGTAAGAACTTACCTTTGTTAACTCTCTTTCTTCGAAGTCCATAGGCTCCACAGGGCACCCGCCCTGACGCACCTGGCTTCATATGGGCTATCATACTTGTCACCGGTTTCACGTCTCCTTCTCTGTGAGTTGTGATTCTTGAATGTTCCAGTCTTCCTTCTCTCTTATACTCCTCCAGCCTTTGGCTTTTTACCAACTGAGGGGTGCAGGGTATAGGGAGAGTGCACCCAATGCACCCTGGGAGCTGAAAGCTTTAACTGCGTGGTGCCTGGATTGGTTCCCATCACCTACAACCCAAGGTTTCCCTGTGGACCCTATGGACTTTGAAGAAAGAGAGTTAACAATGGTAAGTTCTTACCATAACTCTCATTGTTAGCTGGCTTTAAAATATGTTCATTTATTAGAGTGTAACCCAAGCAGGAAATCGGGAGGACAAATTATTGGACCACGGAGAAAATCGACACTGAATTCATACTTCAAGCATTTAATATTTTAGGGTACGACCACCACATACAAATAAAATTTCCTTTATATCCACCACACCACCGGCATAAATGGCAGAAAGATGGGAATAAATTATGCAGTCTCCTATGCACAAGATACCACCTGTTATAATTTTTTCATTTATTAACGTTGAGATGGAAGCCTTACAAACAGAGGTGTAACTAGAGTCAATGGTGCACAGGGCAAATAAAAAAAAAGGCGCCCCTTGAAAACTGTGTGTCTTGTGCTGCGGTCCCCCCTTGTATTTTCTTTATAGCGCCCTCTTGTTTGTATTTTCCTTATAGTGACCCTTTTTTGGGCAAGGCCAGGCGCAAGATCCCGATTTCAAAAATAAATATGTTGGAAGGTATGCTTAAACTCTGTGCAATAATCACTGTTTATTGCAGCAATAAGAAATGTATTAATAATCACACAAAGGGACAGGGGCTCCGAAAGGAATCTGTCCCTGCAATGTGTAAGAAGTAAAGTGATCGATAATCAGTTCTCCTTCTGTTGTCCATTCATGTGCACGCGTCCATTGGTAGAGAGAGATCCTGTCACATTTAGGATTTTCAGATCCGAGTCAGGATCCTTGGACTGGGCAGATGATTCGTAGAGGAATAGTGGTGGTTGAATCAGGAGTCTACTCGTGGGTGTGGCCAATGTGATAAATGGCTGGTGCCTTCAGAGAGGTCATTGACACCTGTGATTACATGAAGGCTCCCAGTGTGACCCTGGAACCCATTGAGAGGAACTCAATCCCTTACCCTGAATACAGGGATAAGGGCTGGAATCAGAGTTTGAGAACTCAAGGAACAGTGCAATGAGTAATACAAGTAATCAGGGTCCCATGCTAGCACATGCTGTAAACCAATTATCAGAGCTGGGTGACTAGAGCCTACACCCTCAAAAAGGAATCTAGATCCAGTCCCCAGCAATCAGAGTGAACGCTGAATCAGAGACTCAGCACGAACCGTGACATTCAATTAAAGGAACCACAACCACCATCGATTATGATGTTATGGTGAGTAGAAAGTCCCAATACTAGGTCAGGAGCTGAGATGCTGAGAATAAGCAATACAATTGCAGAGCAGCAAGTAATCTGAAATGCAGTATAGGTAAAGTCCAATTGAACCCACAAAATAACCAGAAGAGTTGTACATAGAGAACTTGCTTGAAGTCAGGATCACTGTAGGCTGTAGATTTCAGACTGGAACCAAAAGGTCACACACAGGCTTGTGCCAAACTGGAATCGGGTTTGGGCTGGAGGTTACAGTAGTAGAACTGGAATGGAACTGGACTGGGACCGGAGGTAACAGCAACAGAACCAGAGTGGAACCAGATTGGGATCAGAGGAAACAGCAACAGAACTGGAGTGGAACCAGAGGCTTGAACCGGACTAAGATTGGAAGCAGCAGCAACAGAACCGGAGGCTTGAACTGGGACAGGAAGTAACAGCAACTGGACAGGAGTGGGACTATAGGTTTGAAGTAGACTGGGAATGGAAGTAACAGCAACAGGCCTGGAGTGGGACCAGAGGCTCGAACTGGGCTGGGACCAGTGATAGCAGTAAAAGAACCGGAATGGGACCGAAGCTTGAAACAGGCTGGGACCAGTGATAGCAGCAGCTTGAACACAGGCAGTCTGGAGGCTTGCAGAAATCCATCAGACAGCAGCACATGTTAAGGCAGCGTTTCGGAGGTAGCACATACACACTGATGAGCGAGCAAGCAATGAGACATGTGCTAATAGCATGTGCAGTCTTAAATAGGGCGCAAGGGGTAGGAGGAGGTGGTAAAAACTGGATACTGGTGCTCATCTGATCAGGAATGTAGTGACAGCGCTCTGGGAGGCATTGACACACCTTGATGAAGAACCGCTGGACAGGATAAGTATGACTAAGTGCCAGTTTTGTGACAGATCGTATGTAACCCTGCCCTGGTAAATGGTGCAGAGTGGCTATTGTGGCCAAGTTTCACAATGTTTCACAATTCAATTCTTGGTAAATTCCGCATTTAAGCAGTAACCTATGAGGGCTACTTTTGCAGGCAAAAATGGAGGACTGCAGCAGATATAGGGGGAAATTTATATCTGCGGGTACCCCTCAAAAATGGGTGTTTTTGGGGAATTTCCCACAAATATTAATTGATACATAGGATCCATAGTGTCTTTACATTCTCTTTCATGTCATTGTATGTCATTTGTATCACGATCAGGGCCGTAACTAGGGTGGAGCGGCAAGGAAGGTAGCAGCAGTCCCCGCAGGCAGAAGGCGTGACCCTGTACCCAGAAGGCTCCAGCCATCTGCGCTCTCTACCGGTGCCCGATGACCCCGACAATGTCGAACATGTTGCAAAATATCCTGTCAGGAATGTCAGTGTACCTGTACTGGAGTGGAGACCCACCACTGTGTGATGCTGCTGGAGCGTGTGAGGAGGAGCCAAGGCAGCTGCTCAAGGAACAAGACAAGCAGAGGCCAGGTAAGTTACCATACCTACTGGGGTTGGGAGCACATTACATTCTATAATATATGGAGGGGGTTGGGCACATTATATTATATACTATGGGGAGACACATTATATTCTATAGTAATGGGAGTGGGTTACATTATATTCTATACTATTAGGAGGGGGGTACATTATATTCTACACTATGAGGGGGCACATTACATTCTATGCTACGGGGATCAGGTGCACCTTAAATGACATAATATATTATGGGGAGGGGGAGTACATTACATTCTATACTATGGGGAGGCTCATTACAGTCTACACTATGTGAGGGGGGAGGTACATTATGTTCTAGACTATTGAGAGGTCAGCACATTACAGACTATGCCATGGGAGGGTAAGCACATTACAGACTATCCCATGGGAGGGTAGGCACATTACAGACTATGCCATGGGAGGGTAGGCACATTACAGACTATGCCATGGGAGGGTAGGCACATTACAGACTATGCCATGGGAGGGTAGGCACATTACAGACTATGCTATGGGAGGGTAGGCACATTACAGACTATGCTATGGGAGGGTAGGCACATTACAGACTATGCCATGGGAGGGTAAGCACATTACAGACTATGCCATGGGAGGGTAGGCACATTACAGACTATGCTATGGGAGGGTAGGCACATTACAGACTATGCCATGGGAGGGTAGGCACATTACAGACTATGCCATGGGAGGGTAGGCACATTACAGACTATGCCATGGGAGGGTAGGCACATTACAGACTATGCCATGGGAGGGTAGGCACATTACAGACTATGCTATGGGAGGGTAGGCACATTACAGACTATGCCATGGGAGGGTATGCACATTACAGCTATGGGAGGGTAGGCACATTACAGACTATGCTATGGGAGGGTAGGCACATTACAGACTATGCTATGGGAGGGTAGGCACATTACAGACTATACTATGGGAGGGTAGGCACATTACAGACTATGCTATGGGAGGGTAGGCACATTACAGACTATGCTATGGGAGGGTAGGCACATTACAGACTATACTATGGGAGGGTAGGCACATTACAGACTATGCTATGGGAGGGTAGGCACATTACAGACTATACTATGGGAGGGTAGGCACATTACAGACTATACTATGGGAGGGTAGGCACATTACAGACTATGCCATGGGAGGGTAGGCACATTACAGACTATGCTATGGGAGGGTAGGCACATTACAGACTATACTATGGGAGGGTAGGCACATTACAGACTATGCTATGGGAGGGTAGGCACATTACAGACTATACTATGGGAGGGTAGGCACATTACAGACTATGCTATGGGAGGGTAGGCACATTACAGACTATACTATGGGAGGGTAGGCACATTACAGACTATACTATGGGAGGGTAGGCACATTACAGACTATGCCATGGGAGGGTAGGCACATTACAGACTATGCTATGGGAGGGTAGGCACATTACAGACTATACTATGGGAGGGTAGGCACATTACAGACTATGCCAAGGGAGGGTAGGCACATTACAGACTATGCCATGGGAGGGTAGGCACATTACAGACTATGCCATGGGAGGGTAGGCACATTACAGACTATGCTATGGGAGGGTAGGCACATTACAGACTATGCTATGGGAGGGTAGGCACATTACAGACTATGCTATGGGAGGGTAGGCACATTACAGACTATGCTATGGGAGGGTAGGCACATTACAGACTATACTATGGGAGGGTAGGCACATTACAGACTATGCTATGGGAGGGTAGGCACATTACAGACTATGCTATGGGAGGGTAGGCACATTACAGACTATACTATGGGAGGGTAGGCACATTACAGACTATGCCATGGGAGGGTAGGCACATTACAGACTATGCTATGGGAGGGTAGGCACATTACAGACTATACTATGGGAGGGTAGGCACATTACAGACTATGCCAAGGGAGGGTAGGCACATTACAGACTATGCCATGGGAGGGTAGGCACATTACAGACTATGCCATGGGAGGGTAGGCACATTACAGACTATGCCATGGGAGGGTAGGCACATTACAGACTATGCCATGGGAGGGTAGGCACATTACAGACTATGCCATGGGAGTGTAGGCACATTACAGACTATGCTATGGGAGGGTAGGCACATTACAGACTATGCCATGGGAGGGTAAGGCACATTACAGACTATGCCATGGGCTCTAGGCACTTTTTGTGATTCCCACCTCTTCAACGACCCACCCAGTGTGCTTGAGAACTGAGAAAAAGCATCTTAGTAATACAGCTGATTCAAGCAAGAATGAGTCACAATGGGTCCGATAAGAGATAGAACAAATTTACAATTTTCTTTGGTATTTTCTTTTTCTCTCACATTTGAGAAAGGTTAGTGGCGTGTCACTTATGGGGTCTAAGTATGATAGAGCGATACATGCCTCACCACCAGAGGTGACAACTAACGGCCCTACAAAATAGGATGATGTGGAAGGGGAGCCCCGGTGTTATATCTTGCACAGGGCACCAGAATGTCTAGTTATGTTTCCGGTAATAATACAGTTCGTGAGAATTCATGAGCATGTACCTGTCTCCTGAAGTCCCAGGCTCTCTACATTCACAGTTTGGCTAAAATGTTCCTGCAGCTGTTTCACCATCCTGTCAGCTGTGGTGTGATACATGTGCACGGGTGCAGAGCATTTCCTCCAAAAAGATAAAAGTGACGGCATATCATTGAATCCAGAGATTACTAAAACAGAATATTTAACAACATGAGATGGTAAAACATATAATATCAGACAGTGCCCTATACAAAATGCAGTAGCAGTTCTAATAAATAACCTTGGTACCACTCCCAGCATAATGAACATCTGCAGTTGACGATGGGCACCTTTACCCAAGTCAGATATTGTGGGTGCACAAATGCAAATCCACAGTAGCTATGGCAACCAATCAGCAATAAGTTCTGGTGAATCTACCACAAGAAAGGAAATGATAGCAAATGTCTAATCAGTTATTAACAATGGGTCTGGTTCAGAGGTGCACGCTAATAATGTGAAAGTCGCAGCTGCTGCAATGAGAAAATATGCAAATGTCGCAGCTGCTGGGAGATTTATTGAAACTCCCAACCATGTCTTTGCAAATCCAATCACCCGCGTACAAAGATGCAGCATTGGTCGCAGATCATTCAATGTGAACAGTCTTCTGAGTAACTCTAGGTTGAGGCAGAATGGCCGCCTGAACTGAGACGCTGGAGCCATGTTTTGTGCATATGGGATCACAGACAGAGGTAGCGACATGCCCCGGAAATGGTCGCAACACGTGAACATCTTACCAACAGATATAGTTAGATATTCCTCCTAGCAATAGACAGTCTGAGAGACGTGGATTTGTTATGTATGATCATCATTTGTATAAAGGGAACATTGTATTTTATATGTGATATATAAAGTGATATTTTTATCAGAAACCATTTTTTATATATTAAATATTATTTATCATATTAGTGGATTGTTTGTGTCCTTTGTGTCCGATAGAGGCTCTAGGCGCTTCCCTTCTTCGAATATTTATACTTAAACCTTAAGTTCAGGGTACAGGTGGAACCCTAGGAGGGCTGCCAGCCTAAGATCAGCCAATAATAGCTGGGTTCCCAGTAATTACATTTTAGTGTCGAAAACACATAGGTTTGTGAACTTATCATGGATTCTATGGGGGTATTCAATTAGGTGAGAGAATAGCAGAAATCCCTACCTACTGTGTTTTTCCTGCAGGTGTGAGATTTTTGCTATTCAGTTAGGTGCAGGTTTTTTTTTGTTGTTCTTGAGCGCCGAGAGTTTTTTTTTTTTGACCAGCCCAGGAGCATGAGCAATTTTTCAGAAAATCCATATCTTCAGGAGAAATGGTTGGGAAATGCTCTGGGACCCAGACGGCACACATCCTAATTACTAATTAATAAATTGGAAGTTTCCAATTAACTTAATTGGATACCGTGGGTATCTGGAGTGCGCATACCAGTCGTAATCTAAAATTGGGTGCAAGGGGCGCAAGGGTTTTTACCTTGCTAAACCTCGCCCCCAATTGAATATGCCCCTATGTGTTTTTGCCCAAAAATAGATAATTTACCAGGGAAAAAAACAGGCTCTAATTGGATTGACCGGGGCTTAAAAAGGGGGAAAAGTCCAGTTTTTTGCCCCCATTATCGGGGTCAATTGAATACCCCCCTTAATGTGGTCTCATTAAGACCTGCTGTACAGTGCTGTGAATTGTGGGCCTTAAAACAGGTTGAGTCTCCGATATCCAAAATGCTTGGGACCAGGGGTATTTTGGATAACGGAATATTCCGTATTTTGGAATATTTGCATATCATAATGAAATATATTGTGAATGAGACCCAAATATACACACAGTATGCATTTATGTGTTATATACACCTTATACACACAACCTGCAGGTAATTTTATACAATATTTTCAATCATTTTGTGGCTCAAGCAAAGTTTGTGTACATACATAAAATTCAGTGATGTTTCATATACACCCTATACACAGAGCCTGAAGGTAATTTTATACAATATTTTTTATAATTTGTGCCTTAGACAAAGTTTGTGTACATTGAACCATCAAAAATCAAAGGTTTCATTATCTCAGTCAAGCCAAAAAAATTCCTTCTTTCGGAATATTCTCTATGTCGGAATATTTGGATATGGGAGGCTCAACCTGTAATGGAATTTATCATAAGCCCCTGGCCCCGCACTGCTCACTGCACCGGGTAATTCAGAAGGTTGGTATACTCGTTGGGAATCCGGAAGAACTTGATGCAATTCGGGAGTCTGCAGCACAGTCAGAAGCAAAACAATATAACAATATCTCTTTTTATATGTACTGAAGAGAAGTTGATCTCTAGAAGTTACGTAAGGAGATCATTTACTACAGTTTTCATAACATCAGGAAGCAAAGACTATAAAGTTCTGGATGACACAAATATTAGAAACACTATGTTGAAACATTAACCATTCTAAAGACAATACATACATGCCATAGACATGTATTTTACCACTCACCATAATTTCACCAGTTTGGCACGGTTACAACGGTTTAACAATAATAGCCACCACAAATGGACTATGTAATATGTATGTGTTGGGGAAATAAATGTCCACCTATGCTCCAACCGCCTGAGAGAGACCACACCGCATGGGTGCAAGTTACATGCAAACGCCATATGTCAACCTCTGTGTCACGCTCACTCATGGGCAGTTTTCTCCTACGACTCCCTCTGTGACCCCCAACAGTGTAACTGGAACACTGAATTTGCATACTACACACAATTATATGTAATTTCATTTCTTTTTTTACACACAGGGCCTGATTCAGACTTGGGAATAGAGAGAGATATCTCTCTCAGCTGTGAACCTGAACAAACCATATTGCAATGCAAGGGGTGTAAAATACATATTTTTTTTTACATGTGGGGTAAATACTGGCTGCTTTTGCATGTAGCCCACAAATACTGCACAGCTTTATTATTACTCTACAATTTAGATGTCAGTATGGAAACACTCCTCCCAAATCTAAATCTCTCTGCACATTTTATATCTGCCCCACCTGCAGTGCAGCATGGTTTCACCAATATGATCAGTCGAGAGAGATATCTCTGTCTACTCCCAAGTCTGAATCAGGCCCACAGTGCACAAGGCACTAATTAATTCATACATTTTCTTTAAATTCTAGCAAAAAAACTTCTTCCAGTTCTCCTAATGCTCTGGACAATATATGATTTTTTTTATCCTGCTTCATTATTCTTTTGTTTTTAATCCCCAAGCATTCAACAAGTCCTCACCTAATGGGTCTGGGAGGACAAACTCTTATTCTGAACCTATCTGAATGATTTCACATGCCTGAATATTTGTTTAGAAACTATCCAAGGTTAGGCAGGATTATAGGAACAAAGGATCCTTTGTTAATCCAATCAGTAGCTAGTGTACATGTGAATAGCAGTGTGCATGCCCTAAAAAAACCAGCCCAAGGTTACAGTTAGAGGAATTATGGATGTAAACAGAAGCCTGGTGTAAATAGGCTAATTTCCATTATGATGGCACTTTCTCCTTTCTGACCAACATGCAACCACAAGAAACAGTCTTCCAATAATCACATGAATAAAAAACATGTATTAACAGATGAATACATGTAGGTAAAAGATGGGTCTTCAAATACATTGAGCTCAGAAAGAGCTGTTTAAACAAAACCTCATACACCAAGGATTGCGAGCACTTGTGCTTTTTTATGCTTACTTTGTAGCACTTATGCTTGCGGTCATCGCTATATAAATAACCTCTTAATACAACCACATAAGTATGATAGATAGACAGATACATTTTGAAGCTACTTGCTGATGTCTCACTTAGTAACTATTCAGACATTTTAATCATTCTATCTATACATTACTTAATTCCTGCATATTCACAATGAAAAAAATTGTGCCATTTGTGCAGAGGTCTATGCTCAGGGCATATAGGATTGTAATCCCTAGACTCTAAAATCGTGTGTATATGTGTGTGTATATATATTATATATTGTAAGCTTGCAAGCAGGGCCCTCTTACTTCTATGTCTGTCTGTTATTACCCTGTCTTGTTCCATAATTGTTTCCAATTGTAAAGCGCAACAGAATATGCTGCGCTATATAAGAAACTGTTAATAAAAATAAATTATATATATATATATATATATATACATACATACACACTCACACACATTTTATATATATATATATATATATATGGACAAAAGTATTCGGAAGCCTGACCATTACACCAACAGGGTCTGTAATGACATTGTATTCAAATACATATATTTTAATATGGAGTTGGTCCCCCTTTTGCAGCTATATCAGCTTCCACTCTTCTTGGAAGGCTTTCCACAAGATTTTGGAGTGTTTCTGTGGGAATTTGTGCCCATTCATTCTGTAGAGCATTTAGGAGGTCAGGCACTGATGTTGGACGAGAAGGCCTGGCTCGCAATCTCCGTTCCAGTTCATCCCAAAGGTGCTCGATGGGTTGAGGTCAGGGTTCTTTGCGGGCCAGTCAAGTTCTTCCACACCAAACTCATCAAACCATGTCGTTGTAGTCTTTGCTTTTTAACTGGGGCACAGTCATGTTGGAATAGAAAATGGCCTTCCCAAAATTGTTGCCACAAAGTTGGAAGCATAGCATTGTCCAAAATGTCTTTGTATGCTGAAGCTGAACCATTATCCCTCCTCTACCAAACTTCACAGTTGGCGCAATGCAATTAGGCAGGTAACGTTCTCCCGGCGTCTGCCAAACCCAGACTCGCCCATCTGATTGCCAAACAGAAAAACGTGATTAGTCACTACACAGAACATGTTTCCACTGCTCCACAGTCCAGTGTCTGTGTGCTTTGCACCACTCCATCCAATGCTTGGCATTGGACTTGGTGATGTGAGGCTTGCATGCAGATGCTTGGCCCATTTCATTAAGCTCCAGCCACACAGTTTTTGTGCTTACATTAAGGTCAGTGTGGAACTCTTCAGCTATGGAATCAGCAGAGCATCGACACCCAGTATGCGCCATGCGCCTTAGCAGTCGTTGACCCCGCTCTGTGAATTTACGCGGTCTTCCGATTCGAGGCTGAGTTGCTGTTGTTCCAAAAAGCTTCCACTTTCCACACACACCAATCAGCCATAACAATAAAATCAACTGCCTAATATTGTGAAGGTCCTCCCCCAGCCCGTGTCGCCATAACAGCTCTGACCCCTCAAGGAATGGACTACACAAGATCTCTGACGATTTGTGGTATCTGGCACCAAGACGTTAGCAGCAGATCATTTAAGTCCTGTAAGTTGCAAGGTGGGGCCTCCATTGCCCAGACTTGTTTTCCAGCACATCCCACAGATGCTCGATTGGATCGAGATCTGGAAATTTGGAGGCCAAGTCATCACCTTAAGCTCTTTATCATGTTTCTCAAATCATTCCTGAACTGTTTTTGCAGTGTAGCAGGACACATTATCATGCCGAAAGAGACCACTATAATCAGGGAATACCTTTATCATGAAAAGGTGTACCTGGTCTGTAACAATGTTTAGGTAGGTGATATGTGTCACAGTAACATCCACATGAATGCCAGGACTAAGGTTTCCCAGCGGAACATTGCCCAGTGCATCACACTGCCTCCACCGGCTTGCCTTCTTCCCATAATGCATCATGGTGCCATCTCTACCTCAGGTAAATGTTGCACATGCACCTGGACATCCACATGATGTAAAAGAAAACGTGATTCATCAGACCAGGCAATCTTTTTCCATTAGTGATTAGTTAGGCTGCATAGACGTTGGCTGCAATAGTCAGTTTTAGATTCAGTGTGTTAGATAAGTGTAATTAAAATTTGATAACTAAGACGGAGTTACGACGGAGATCTTATTAGCCATATGCACACCATGTAAAGACTGATGTGACTTCTCTCTCTCTGGGGGGAATTCAATTGTTCTGTCGGTGGCTTTTTTTTTACGACGCCCGACAGAGCAACTCAATTGCTGCTCTGTCAGGGCGCGATAGCCGCCGGCGCCGGCATTTCTGTACGCACTCAGGAGTGCGTGAGCAGAAATGTGTCTGAATCACCCTGGTTAGGGCGCGCTAACCACAGATAGCGCTCCCTAACCAGAAATTAAGACGGGTTTAGCCATTTTAGATGGCTAAACCTCGTCTTTTAGGCGGCGAAGAGGGCGATAATTAATGAGCGCCCAGAACAATTGAATATCAAACTGGGCGCTCATTAATTATCACGCCCAAAAAAAACATTTGAAGTGCCCCCTCTGAATTGCAGGTAAATTGTCACTACTGAGCCCATCAGATGCTGTTATATTGACTGCAAAAGCACAGCTTTGAAAAAATATTTTAGGTAAATTGTCACTACTTTTATATTAGGAGCAACTTCAATAAAGGAAGTTAGGAATTTATTGTGAATCTGTGATGGTCCACTCGCTTCTCACAAATTATTTACCTTAAGGTGCATATCCACTACACAATTTTACCAGGCAACTGAACAATAACGACATCATTATTGTTCAATTGCTTGCAAATTGGGCACAAATTGGGCATTTTAATGTCAAAAACGACCAGCGATGCACGCGCTGGTCGTTTTTGACATCATCGCCCGAACATGCTGGTCAACCTGACAACGTTGTCAGGTTGCCCATGTTCGGGGATGATTGATGTGCCTACACTGAACGACTAAACGGTGAGTGTAGGCACATCAACGACTGTGAAATGACTGCACGATTACAAAGTCATAATCGTACACTCGTTTCACAGTCGCTAAGTGGATACGCACCTTAAGACTTTATTGCATCCCAAATTAGTGTGTGTTGAGTACTGGGGGTGGTGTCCTAATCAGTGAGCACACAGATACATCTTTGTAGATTTAGTTATTGGTTAGGCTGCATAGACTTTGGCTGCAATAGTCAGCTTTAGATTCAAAGTGTCATATTGTAAGTGTAATTACAATTTGATAAATAAGACGGAGTTACGCCGGAAGAAAACTGAGGAAAAACATCCTCGAAACCAGAACACTTTCTGAACAACATCAAGCAAAATACTTATGTAAATTACCGAATTCACCAACAGCTGCTGTATCCAGGAAACTCCTTACTGCACTCGCTGAATGGACATTGCAAGTACTTCCCTATCTGCGTGCTGCTCTTGTTGTTGTTATTATTATTATCATCATCCTTTATTTATATGGCGCCACAAAGGTTCCGCAGCGCCTTACACAGTACATAAATGAGCACACAAGAAAAACAGTTAATAGTAATATAAAACAATACAGGACAAGGACATGGTTTATAAACATAGCTGCATAACACAAGCAGCAGGACATGAGCAACCAGGTGTTAGGTGCCGTTGTTAGGAGTAAATTATACTATAAGTAGGGGGGAGGAGAAGCACGTGAGGGAAGAGGGCCCTGATCGTGAGAGCTTACATTCTAAAGGGGAAGGGCAGACAGACAAGGGTGACACAGATGGGGTAGATAGTGAGGAAGGAGCATGGAGCAGTGGGTTAGGATGTATGCTGCGGAATGTGTGTTTAAGATGTAAGAAGAGAAAGAAATGTCCTCTTTGTTGGCGCACTGAAGATAAACATAAAATATAACCTTTAATTCATTATGATAAAAATGTGAATAAACTTCTAACATGAAATATGAAATATATTAAAAATAATAAAATAATATTAAATAAATGTGTGTGTCATTATTGTCCCAATGATAATAAGGATATCATTATCCTAAAATTCCTCGTTGTTGTCATAATGAATTAAAGGTTATATTTTATATTTATCTTCAGTGCACCAACAAAGAGGACATTTCTTTCTCTTCTTGTGTTTTGATTCTTCATTGTCCTTGGCAGCACCCCCATCATCCTGCCAAAGAATACCATTTGAGAATAATTAAATTGGGGTATTTGTGTTACTTGTATATGTATACCTACTATTGCAAAAGTTTCTTCCCTTTTCCCTGATATATATGTGTGTTTAAGATGACCTGATGTTATGTAAAAATGAAGTCCTTCATACATCTATCTCTATGACAGAAAATAGATTTTGTTCATGTGTTATTTACATGACAGATGTATAAAATAAAGTTGTAGCAGTTTAATTATAGCGTGTTACATTTTATCATCTACATACATCCTGATAAAAAATGCAGCTATTATGGCACTGTCCCGCCATCCTAATACAGTAGTAAATACTTTAGTCCCAGATGCTGAGTGCTATGCCATGCTCCTGTGAGTGGGTGCGTCTCACATGTTAGACCCATTCACAAATGGGTGCAGCCATACCCAACATGATGTGGTCCCACAGGAAGTTACAGTACCTGGGCCCAGAATTTCTCTTGGCAGCCCTGGAGGTGACAGGCAGAACCAGGAGGGCATAGTGGTGCGGCAACAAGGCCATGGAGGGAGGTAGCTGAGAGTGGAGGGACAGGAAAGGTGAGGGAAAGAAGCAGAGGGTTGGAAAGCAGACTCATGAGAGAAAAAAGGGGGAACATCAAGTGGAGGAGACAAGAGGGGGAGGATAGGGGTGGGTAAAGTAGAGGATTATGTGGACATAGAATATGGGGGTTGTGTGAAGTAAGGGTGTTCATGCTGTGGACAAGGTAATAAGTGAGATGAAAACTGGAGTGGAGGCTGTGAGATATAGAGACAGTGTGGATTAAAGTTGTTAAATGTTCAAAAATACATGTAAAAGATCAGTGCTGCTAATGTATGAGCGCAGCTCCAAAAGTGATCTATAAAGGAGAGGTGTGTGAGTAGTGGGTGCAGGAATTAGTTATTAAACAAATGATTAAAGTGGATAGATGTGATGCAATTGGACAAGGCAATACAAATTTAATTTATGTAGTATGAGGACAAAATTACAATGTACCCGAGCTGATCCAGTCTGAAGTGTTATGATCAACAAGAGCAGTACACAGATAGGGAAGTATTCGCAGTGTCCAAGCAGTGAGTGCAGTAAGTAGTTGCCTGGATATGCATACAGCAGAAGATGGTGATTTTGTTCATTCACATAAGTATGTTGCTTGTTGTTGTGCAGAAAGTGTTCTGGTTTTGAGTTTCTTTTCCCTCAGTTTTCCTCCAGTGTAACTCCGGCGTAACTCCGACTTAGTTATCAAATTGTAATTACACTTATAATCTGACACTTTGAATCTTAACACAGACTATGGCAGCCACCGGCTATGGCTATGCAGCCTGAGTGAGCAGTAATATCTAAAGTTACAAACGTGTCTCTGTGCTCACTGATTGGGACCCCACCCCAAAAGCTCAACACACACTACATTGGGATGCAATAAAGTCTAAGATAAACAATTTGTGAGAAGGGGGGAGGCCAACACAGATTCACAATACATTCCTAACTTCCTTTATAGAAAATGGTCTTAATAGACTGTAGCAGTAGTGGTAATTTACAGAGTATACATTTTTCAAAACTGTGCTGAGGCAATCAATAAAACAGCAGCTGATGGGAGCAAAACACTTCTGGCTGGATTGGGTCTGTACATTGTAATGTTTGCCTTCATACTACAGAAAATCTTGTTTCTATTGCCTTTTTCCATTGCATCACATCTATCCACTTTAATCATTCTTTTAATAACATTCCTTCACCCACTACTCACATACTTCTCTTTATATTTCACTTTTGGAGCTGCGCTCATACATTAGCAGTACTGTTTTTTTACCTGTATTTTTGACCCTTTAACAACTTTTATCCACACTGTCCCTACATCACCGTTTTCGTCTCGCTTATTACCTCGTCCACAGCATGGACACCCTTTCTTCAAACACCCCCCTTATACCCCTTTCAGACAGAAATCCAAATTACCGGGTTAAACGTTTCAACCCGGTAATTTGGTGATTTACACGGGACCTCTTCTGTCTGAAAGGGTCATCCCGGGTCTAAATTCCCAGGCCTTCGACCCAGGAATTTACCAGGGTCGGAGACGTGGGAAATTAGTCCTGGGTTGACAGACAGAAGAAATACCAGTGAAAATAAGCAAATTACCGGGTTCAATTTTTCAACCCAGTAATTTGCTCTTCTGTCTGAAGGGGGGTACAGACAGAGAATGGCAAAACAACCCGGTACGCAAAAGTCTGGAAAAATCTGGGGTTTTTGCCATTTTCTGTCTGAAAGCGGTATTAGTCAGTGTCCATATATTCCTCTACTTTATCCATCCTTATCCTCTTCCTCTTGTCTCCTCCACTTGCTGTTCCCCCCTTTTTTTCTCATCAGTCTGATTTCCAACCCTCTGCTTCTTTACCCTTCTGCCTTCTTTCCATCAACCACCCTCCCTCCATGGCCTTTCTACCCCACCACTAGGCCCCATTCCCTCCTGGTTCTGCCTGTCACCTCCAGGGCTGCCAAGAGAAATTCTGGGCCCAGGTACAGCAACATCCTGTGGGACCACAGCATGTTGGGTATGGCTGGACCCATTTGTGGATGGGTCTAGCATGTGAGATGCACCCACTCACAGGAGCGGGACAGTCCCATAATAGCTGCATTTTTAGCGGGATGTATTTAGATGCTAAAATGTAACACACAAAAATTAAAACGCTACACCTTTATTTTGTACATCTCTCAAGTAAATAACAAACAAAATCTATTTTTTGTCATAGAGATAGATGAATGAAGGACCTAACTTTGACATCAGATCGGGTCATCTTAAACACGCACGTTCCGCAGCACATATCCTAACCCACTGCTCCATGCTCCTTCCTCACTATCTACCCCATCTGCGTCGCCCCTGTCTGTCTGCCCCTCCCCTTTTGAATGTAAGCTATCACGAGCAGGGCCCTCATCCCTCACGTGCTTCTCCTATCCTTATTTATAGTATAATTTACGCCTAACTCCCTAATTGCCACCTAACACTTGGTTGCTGAGGCCCTGCTGCTTGTGTTATGCAGCTATGTTTATAAACCATGTCCTGTGTAAGGCGATCGGAACCTTTGTGGCGCCATATAAATAAAGGATAATAATAATAATAATAATTGCTCCGTGGTCCAGTTCTGACGCTCACATGCTCATTGTAAGCAACTGTGGCGGCAGGCAAAGGGTCAGCATGGGCACTTTGACCGGTTTGCCCCATAAGCAGCAAGCTGCGATGCACTGTGTGTTCTGACACATTTCTATCATTAACTTTTTCAACAATTTGTGCTACTGTATATGGGATGTAGTCCGGAAGTCGACGGTCTAAATCCCGACCGCCGGTTTCCAGACACTGTAATCCTGGCATGGTACTAATGACAGGCGTCGAAAACTCGACGCCTGTCATTAACCAGACGCCGGAAGACCGACGCCCGGCATACCGAACGAAAGTAAGCTGGGTGCCTGGGAGGGTTAGGGTTAGGCACCCCCGGGGGAGGTTAGGGTTAGGCTCACCCCTGGGAGACTTAGGTTTAGGCAGCGGGGAAGGGGGGTTAGCTTTAGGCATTTACAGGGGGGGTAAGGGTTAGGCACTTGGGGGGGATTTTAGGGTTAGGCACCCCTAAGGGAGGGTCCAGGACCAACGCGTTTCGGGATCAAGCTCCCTTTATCAAGGTGTGGAGGTACTGCTCCTGGGGTGCCTGTTTTATAGTGTCCGTCAGTGACACCATAATGACGTCACTTCCGGTTTCGTTCTACAGAAAAAATAAAAATAAAATCTATATATGTATATATTTTTTTTGATAAAGACGCGTTGGTCCTGGAGGTTTTAAGATAGGTACTCTGACACTGGAATAGAGGTATGTGCTTTTGTTCTTTTGTTACCATCGTTGTGATTGTGCTGGAGCCGGCGCCTGCAGAAATTACCACCCTTTTTCTGCACATATCTCTCACCACTGTTTTTTGAGTACCTATCTTGTTGCACAGTGTTGCAAACTTTTTTGGGGGAGTGTTCACCCCTTCTCTCATTTTATTTATATTTTTATTATATTTTTAACTTTATACTGTGTTTTATTATGGAATAAAAACCACCCACTTCCTTCATTTGAGGTTTTGAATGTTTTTTGGTGGAAAGTTTAAAGATACCTTGATGAGATTCACCACGCACCACAAAGTGTGAGTACGGGTACGCATTTACCATGTATATGATTGATGTTTAACATCCCTGCCTTCTCTGAAATCTGTTGGAAAAGAAATCTTCATATGCTTTTTACAACATCATGCACGTGTAAGTCAGGTGTGTGAGCTGGGAGATCTTGAGCATTTCATAACACCCTTAAAGACCCGGTGGGTGTAGTAGATGGATAGCTAGCAGGAGTGGCGCACAATACTTATATATATATATGTGTGCGGTTCGGTTACCCTTGGCTATGTTCGGATCTCAAAAACGGTATCATATTGGCTATCCGGCTGTCACGTGTTTTGGATAGCCAATAAGAGAAATCCAAACTTGCGATAATTTCCTGAACCGAATAAAACCGAACCTGCACATCTCTAATTATATATATATATATATATATATATATATATATATATATATATAAGGATTTCAGCAAGTCTACATCCCCAGAAGATCTGTGGTTAGTTCTCCAAGATGTTTGGAACAACCTCCCTGCCGAGTTCCTTCAAAAACTGTGTGCAAGTGTACCTAGAAGAATTGATGCTGTGTTGAAGGCAAAGGGTGGTGACACCAAATATTGATTTGATTTAAATTTGTCTTCTGTTCATTCACTTTAAATTTCTCTTCTGTTCATTCACTTTATTTTTACCAACAAAATACAAACTATTAACACTTCTATTTTTGAAAGCATTCTTACTTTGCAGCATTTCTCCCACACCTGCCTAAAACTTTAGCACAGTACTAGAAACACACATACTTACACACACACACACACACACACACACACACACACACACACACACACACACACACACGGCTGCTATCTTTGGCTATGCTTGATTGGTGTTTTTCTACACACTTTGGAATGCCATGCATCTTTGTACCATATACTTCTGACTTCTCTAGCACCCTAAATTGATGTTCCCTTTGAGAACAGTTAACAACTGCTCACCTCATATACAGGGTGGTCCATAAGTGTGGAAACACACTTATAAAAAGGAAATAAGTAAGGAAATATTAATTGAATGTATACACATATGATATGGGAGTGGGGAAAAACTTTTTAGGGTATGTCCCCAGTATGGTGGTCATCTCGAAGTCAGCAATCTTGGATGCAACGCTATTTTCTATAATTGGGAAGGTAGCCATGTGACATATCAAACAGATTAAGAATTTCATAAGAAAAACAACGGTGTTCTACGTTTTATTGTACTCTTATTCATTCTCGAATTTTAACTATGTTTATTGGATATGTTAGAAGTGCTGTCAACCATGTTGCAGTGTGAAGGCCATTCTCTTTTCCCATTCCTGATGAACCTTGACCAACATGTCTGGCTGAATCTGTTTCACTTCCACTGGATCTCATAATTTCTGATGAAAACCCTGTTAGCAATTGCCATTTTTATCCACTTTGTTAATCAAGCCTGAGGCATCAGGAAAAACTTACCATCCAGAATTGAATTTGTATTTCCCATATTCTCTCTGCTGATGTCAGCCAGCCGCTTGATCACTTGGCTTTGATTACTTAGTTTCCTCTTAAGATCCCTCAGAACAAACACTAGTTGACTTGAGATAATAATTTGCTATAATAAAGATAAAAACAGTAGAACAGTGTATTTTTATTTCTTCATGGGTTTCACCTGTTTTACGGAAAGTGTTTATATAACAAAGCAATAAAGTGGAAAGATGCTTCAAAAAATGTTGTATTTGTGTATTTCACAGCCAAAACAGAATAGAACCTTAAAATTAAGTTTTATGACATAACTCTGATATATATGTATATATATGTAAACATAAAACAGAACGCCAGGTCATACCCCCCTGCAGGCCTTGCTAAGTGGTAAAATGTCAAGGAATAGTCCTCCTATGCTTATCCAAGCAATTCAAATATGGCGTGAGGTACATACACTACTCCAGTTTGAGGAGGGTGATCCGGACACTCTCTTCTGGTATTCGTGTCGTTTCTCTGAATTGGATACTCTTTCTATTAGACAGGTGTGGGATAAAAGGTACAGTGGGGCAAGTTGTATTTAAATGGGGTTTTGAAATCCTTTACTCAATTAAAGGAAGAGTTTAATCTCCCAGCTACATATTTCTACAGGTTTTTGAAACTCAGACATGCCCTGAATAGCCAATTTAGGGATGATCCTTTTCTATTTCCAAGTCCCCAGTAAAAGAATTTGTATTATATTTAGGTCCTCGGAAGTCATAGTCAATTGCATTCTATTTTATGATGTCATCTCATCATAAAGATGGTTTAGCCAAACTGCATAGTGGTTGGGAACCTATGGTCAGTATCTTTAGTGATGAGGAGTGGGAATCAGCTTTAGGGGGTATCTAATTAGCCGCGATAACGATAAGTTTTCACGGGCGACATTTTTTTCGGACCCATCTCACGAATTTGCCGCTCATCGCATGTATGCGCGCTCCTGTTTATCGTGCAATCCAATTACAAAACTGCCGATAACATTCGCACGGTAATTCTTGCAGGGATGACAGGCAAAAAGTACAGGTGAAAATGGGGAAATCAGCCTATACACCAATAAAAAGTAAACTAATATTGGGTAACAGTATAGAAGTCTTTTATTGGCCATAATCAAAGGGTTTGGAGTTCTTAAATAGTGTCAAATGGCTGTTATGTGCATTTTTCTATAACAGTAAAAACAGTAATGCTCTAGTTAAATTAGGGGTACATAAAATGGGGTTAAGTATATTTTTGTGTCATTTTAGGGCAAAATTTTAAAAATACAACTTCTGCAATGCAATGTTTAAAACACCTGCCCCATCCATACAGCACCCCAAAATACCTAACCCACTACTTTGAATCCATTTTCCTGCGCTTTTTACTTTTTCACCCCAAAAATGACATATCATTATTGGCCCAAATAAGCCAATGAAAAATATACTTTTGCCTATAAGTCATTAAGGTGGGTGTCCCAGGGGTTCTGCATCAAGACCCAACATTTTTTACAAAAAAATGTGGATTTTGCACAACTTTTCACCTACTCAGAGATGGTGAAAGCTAATTTGCGATAATTGCTATGAAAGACCTCGGACCATGGCTAATTGGATAGCAGCATAACCATTTTTGGAGAAAACCTTTAGCCGAAAAATGGGTTATTACAGCTAGTTGGATACTCCCCCTTAGAGTCCCCATGCGAGGCTCATACTTGCCTACTTTTGAAAAAGCATTTCAGGGAGATTGTGAAGCAAACACCTATGAGTGCGGCGGTAAAGTGGGCGTGTACTGCTAAATCTGAGAGGGGTCTCATAAAATTGCCTTACATCCAAATGTAAATGAGTCCCAAAGCTGTTAGTAAGATCCATTTGTTGATGAAAACACACTAACTTTTTAGAAAATGTATGTAGCCATAATGATCACTGTGCCTTATAACCAATGCAGAGAAATTATACTAATGATCCCATTTGAATATGTATATATCTCTGTTTTTATTTTAATATAACAGCTTCATAATGGGAAGTGCAAACAGGGAGATTGCTAGACTCTTCTGGGAGACAGGGAGATAGCTACTATTTCAGGGAGTCTCCCTGACCATGAGGGAGAGTTGGCAAGTATGTGTAAGGCTACTACGTCTATATCTTTTCAGCAGATAAAGCTATTTATTTTACACAGAGTGTCTTACCCCAGTGAGATTGGTGCATTTTGGAGGTACAT
Organism: Taudactylus pleione; assembly: GCA_031769625.1. Lineage (NCBI taxonomy): Eukaryota > Metazoa > Chordata > Amphibia > Anura > Myobatrachidae > Taudactylus > Taudactylus pleione. Next base: position 12,137,041 of record JAUIMM010000178.1, read on the forward strand.
AGTCTGATCTCTGCCCTAAATGTGGTACTATTCAGGGTACATCTTAGCATGTATTATGGGAATGTTCTGTGATTCAGATTTTTTGAACTAAGGTAACAGCTGCTATGTCTCACACCAGTATTCCCATTACAGTACTTACACCGAAGTTCTGCAGTTTATGGGCTAGAGAGGATGATGATTTAGACCAGTACAGCATGCAATATGCTATTAATTTGTGTGCTCTAGCAAAAGTATGTTTGGCTCAATCTTGGATGACTCCCAGTGGGCCTGACTTTCAGGAGTGGTTTTCTTAACACTAGTGTGGAACATGAGCGATATTTGTATTTTGCTCCTAAATTTGACCGTATTTGGACAAGATGGATAGAGTCGAAATATGCACCCCCTCGGCCTTAGCTTTAATTTATAAGGTGGAATTATTTATTTATTTATGGTTTATAACAAATAATTTTTATTTTTGTGTTAAGAAAATTTTTAATGTGGCATTTGCTGTTTTTGTGTGTTCTATTGTTTTACTTTCAATTTGTAGTGTTTATATTGGAAGATACAATAGATTTTTTTTATTTATTATGTCATCTGGAAACGCAATTATTGTTGAGATTATATTGATTAGCTGAAGGAAATTAATACAATAGATTCAGAGATTTTATGTTAAAATGTAATGTAGAAGTGTCTTTCCATTGTAATATGTTACTGTTTGACTATTGTGTGATGAAGGTATATTTTTTTATATTTCTCTTTTGTAATGTTATCGTGTATGTTTAAAATTGAGTAAAATTTGAATAAAAAATACTTTATTTAAAAAAAACAAAAACAAAACAGCAAATGTACACAAACACCACTTGCTATGGCAGATAAGTAAATGGCTCTACAAATTAGCAAAGGCAGAATTGCAAGTACAAAACAAAACATCATGCATTACATGATGATTAGATTAGATCGTCTCGTAGCATTTTATGTGACATGAAGCATTAGTGAGAGACTAAATGATACACGTTCTGGTGGAGTTTTGTTTGGTACCAATATGTAGTTGTGCCTTAAAAATGTGTATTTCCTTTTGTATACAAATTATTTTACCTAGTGCTCAAATATACAAGTCAGACAGCACATTCTAATAAAGAATTATTGAGCATGCTTGACTTGGGCACTAGTTCTGTATACTGGGAAGCACTGGTAATCTTTTAAACCACTAACCTCTTCATTATAAATAATTAGCTACTTAACTGCAGACATTTCAAGTGGCTTTGTGGTGGCTACAGGCAGTGTTGTTTAGGGTAAATAGAAAATAATTGCTTCTTCTATGGGACAGAGGTTATTTTCAGTTGACAATATGTTGTAAATAACCATAAATGTAATTTCCAATGAATACATTTTAAAAAGTATAGGATTTAAACAGTATGTTTTATTGCCCAGTTGTACAAATTTTCCAAGCTTAAGACCAGATAAAAAAAAGCAATATTTTATTGTAAATCTGTTCAATGCTTTTTTTATTGGGTGATTACATTAACACTAAAAATATGCCAGCCCATACCAACTTGTTAGTACTGCTGAAACTTGCAGTAAATGTGACCTCTCAAGAGCACCAGAACACTAAATGAATGTCGACATTTCTAGATTATAAATCAAGTTAAATAGGTCTTTGCTATCAATATCTTAAGATAAGTCTTAAATATTTTATTATGAAAATGATCTTACCTTAATGAGTTTGGAGCAGTATTGCAGATGCCTGACCAGTGTGATGTCCAGGCTTTCATTTCCTGTAGTCAGTGGTAGGGGGCTGCTTGCCACACTGGTACCAACACCAGTGTCTTCTGTTAATGCCTCGCTCAAGTGTCCCCTGGCCTCTGGATGCTGGGCTCTGTAACTGTAAGATACATTAATTAGACTGGACAGCCTGTGGGTCTGAGACATGTAAATAGTATAATGGTTGTACACTCACAGAGTTTATTAATGCTGTGCTACATGCTTATGCAGGGATGCTGACAGGGGGTAAGGCAGGTACAGTGCCTGGGGGAATCTTTTGTGGCCTTGCAAAGGTACTGCAGGGGTGTGGCATGAAAAGTCAATATTCAGAATGTCGACAGGTTCTGAATCTCAACAAAATGTTGACATGGATTTTAGGTCAACAATGTCGACATTCAAAGTTGACGGCATGATCAAACATGTCGACACCATACTGTCAACAATTTTTTTTTTTTTTCTCTATTCTTATTTTAGCCTAACCCTTAACTTAAGCAAAAAACTGTATGCCGTTATTCTGGTTTCGACATGTTAAACGTCGACATAAACATGTTGACATTCAGAACCTGTAGACATTCTGGTCTCGACATTCTAACCGGATACTCGTGCTGCAGATAGATATTCAGCCTTTTCTGAGCATTCACCATCTGAGTCGGATTGTGATCTGGGGGAAGTGACTGTGCAGACCAATAACTTCCTATTACTTTGCACGGCCTCCCCATGCTTCAGCAGCAACTTTTCCCAGGAAATAGGACCAAAGGGGTGTATTTAATTAGGTTGATTCTTTAAAACCGATCAACATCGATGTTGTATTTACTAATACTTAAAAAAACAAATAAAAAAATGTCTGTTAGTAAATGTGTGATTTATCCCCAGAAACAGAACATCCATGTTAATTGATTTTGGTCAATTTTAAATTGATTAAAAATCAACCTTTTGTAAATATACACCAAAGACTCATTTGCACCTAGGCCTGAGGTTGCTCTCAGTAGGATCTGTGTTTATGACTATAGAAAGTCTAAGAAACAGGTATGCCTCATTGCACAGAATTACTAGTATATTACAGAAATGAAAGAGTTGCACTAAAATAATCATGTGCATGGTGAGTCCATGTTATGCCGATAACAGTTACTAGTCGTTTGTTTCTGTCTATATATCGATGCAACGGCAGAGATTTGTAATATCTCATTCTTTCAGCTCTCTAAAGCCACTCTGTTAGATCAAAGCCTCAGACAAAAACATACAAGATATGTGTGCAAACAAGAAAACAGAGAGGAGGGCACCCCGGGGCGTCCATAAGTCATGTTTACACTGCAATCACAGTCATGGATTAAGAAGTGCAAATATTTATTATAAGTAATACTGTAAATATGAGCTTATAGTAATAATTCATATACTGCTTTGCATTGTACTGGAGTTGCAGTGTGTCCCACTGTCTCCTTGCTGGATGATATATACTCATTTCTGTATAATAAAGCGGTTTGTAAAGCTATAATTATTGTTACTATTACTATCTGAAAAGACATTTTATGCAGACTTACTGAGAATACATATAAATGTATGCACTATCAAGTCTATATTTCATAGTGAAATTTACTATTTCACTGTTGCACATAAATATTAATTTACTTTATTTTCTTAGCCTTATCAATTATTAGATTAAACAATACTGTGTACAGGTATTTCTGAGTGATCTTAAATTTTGAGGCAACAATATAGGATGCAATAATTCCGATCTATGCTGAACGCAGATTCCAGAGTATCCCACTGGTAGCGATGGTTATCCCAGTCTGCGACCTCAGTCGCAGTGCTGAGAACGCAAATGCAGCAGGGTGCGTCACATACCTCCTACTGCATTTGCATATGTACAAGGACGGGATTGCAAAGCTACTTGCTTGATGGAAATGGTAATATGTACGCAATATTACTGGACGTTAAATTGTATAGAAGCACTACATACCCAGCTTGTATATTTAGGTACAACAGTTTTCCTCATAAAGGTACACAGTGGAGGATGCTTTGAGAGAGTACAACGAAACGCGTTAGTAGCTGCAGAGGGTGATTCTGGATCATAGTGTGAGTGTAGATTCACACAGAGATTCCCATCAGCTGATTGACTACTTACAGCTTGCTTGCTAGATTTATCAGCATCCTGAGCAGAGGATACATGGATTTTGGGGAGTGAAACCAACTCTATGAACAGCAGCAAACTGGCCACCTTCCAAGTACTAAACAAAAGATACCCTAATATACAGTTTATAACAGCCCCATTTTATCGGTGATGAATGACTGCAGCACCATGTACAGTATTGCTGATGAGGAAAACTAATGTTCCTAAATATACGAGGGCTGATTGAAAAGTAATGAGACTGATGTTTTTATTCAGAATCAGATGACTCCACAGGATCTGAACATTTTTCTTTTTCAAAGTAGCGTCCTTCACACAGGGCAGATTTTCTAGACTTTGTGGAGCTCGGGGCAATAGTTCCCTTTGGCGGCGCCCCCCCCCCAAAAAAAACAACAACAAACAAACAAACAAAACAGGCACAAATCAAAAGGGAGTGATTTCAGCGCGCGCTCCCGAAAAGGGTGTGTGGCTTTGTGACAAACCCCCTGTTCATCAGTGTAGGGGGCATGCCCAGCAGGAAGTGGATGCGCTACTACACCATTGTCTCCCGTGGCTGCTCCCAAAATGCCATGCGCGATGATTCCACACCCCGCCTTCACGGGTATTCTGGAAGACTGGGAGGGATTGGGAACAGCAGCACAGTCCATTCACGTTATGCCACACTCCTTATACAAATTATGCCACACTGTAGTAGTGCACCTTATAACAGATTATGCCATGCAGTAATGTCCCTTACACATTATGCAACACACAGTAATGCCCCTTACACATTATGGAACACAGTAATGCCCTTTACACATTAATTTGGCAAACTCAGTAATGCCACTTAGACATTAATATGTCACGCAGTAATGCCCCTTAGACATTATGCCATGCAGTAATGCCCTTTACACGTTATGCCACACAGTAATGCCCTTTACACATTAATATACCACACTCAGTAATACCCTTTACACATTAAAATGCCACACTCAGAAATGCCCTTTACACATTAATATGTGCTGCAGACCCCAGTAGGCAGGCATAGGTGATAGCTGCAAGGAGTGTGGTGTCATCGCAGCCCTATAGCTGATTGCTACGGTGTAAAGGGCTGCAACACTCAGTAATGCCCCCCTCTTCCCCTATCCCTGTCCCCTCTAGCTCACAACCAGGCTGAGGATGCTGCAGGCTGCTCCGGCTCCAATCTGCTGCTGCTCTCTCTCCTGCGGCCGCTCACTCCCAGTCCCAGAATGGTATAGGCGGCGAATCACAGTGACAACACGACCACACCAACGTCACGCATCGGGACGTCATCAAGTCCAGCATTATGAGGCAGTGGGAGGGACAAGGGATCTTTAGATCATGGCGGCACAGCCCGCCAAGTGTCTTCTAATTATATGGCGCCGGCGGGGTGATTACGGCCGCGCCCTCAGGACACAGCACCCCAGGCAATTGCCCTGCTTGTCCACCCCAAGAACCGTCATTGCCTTCACATTCAATACATTTTTTTGCAGCATTTCAGTAGACGATTGACATGCAGCTGTGGCAGTTTTCACTTAATCATCTGTTGAGAATTTATTTCCACACAGTTGTTTTTTCAGGGTTGGGAATGCCCAGAAATCACAGGACGCTAAGTCAGGGTTATATGGAGGTTGTGCCAGTGCAGTCCCATTAATTTCAGTCAGTGCTGCCAATGCAACAGCAGCAACATGTGGTCAGACATTTTCTTGGAGCAAAAAACACTGTTTCTTCAGCAAATGTGGTCTTTTCTTCCTCGCAAATGGGTTTTCAGGACGTTTCCATAGTAGTCACCATTAATTGTCTGCCCATGGGAAACTCAGTGCTGTAAGAGCATACTGTGTGCATCAAAGAACAGCAGAAGCATGACTTTAGACGCCAAAGGAATCGCACAGAATATTTTGGGCGGAGGTGAATTAGCGTGCGTCCATACACTGGACTGTTATGGATTTGTCATTATGATCAGGAATCCAGATTCGTTGCACGTCACAATCGATGTCAGGAAATCGGGTATCCTCTCCGACATTCGGTGTTCTTGCACGATTCAACTCATCATTGCAACTGCTCTTCTGTGAGATACCCACCTGGGTACCCACCTGGCACACATGCAATGCATTTTCAGATCCTTTGTCACAATTGCTGAACCTGTTCGAATGACAAGCCAAGTGAAGCCGAAAGTTAACCTTTTTCAACATCGGAACTTTGGCAATGTTGACCACAGTGGATGGTCTCCCAGAACGCGTATTGCCCTCTTTGAAGTGCTTCCACCACTGAAATACTGCAGCACGGCTTATTGTTTCTCCACTATATGCTTGCCGTAATATTTCATAAGTTTCATTTCCGCTTGTTCGAAGTTTACCACTGAATTCAATCACACATCTCTGATGTAATCTCACAGACATGTCTTCCTCATCCGCCATGACGAAACGTACGAAGATCTTCCACTGTGACCAAACAAAAAAAGACTCTGGCATTCCAACCACAGGTTCAGACACATCGATGTATGAGCTTCACAATAACCAGCATAGCGCCACGTCTACCTATGGGACAGAAAAACAGAGGCAGTCTCATCACTTTTCAATTAGCTCTCGTATAAGCAGTACTCCATCGGATTTCACTTCAATATGATTCTGTATATACCATTATTTGAATCAATATATTAAAGTATCTAGAGAAATGTGCCTTATATGTTAATGTGATCATTGGTTCCTAGCGAATTGTAGAACATTTTCGTATAAAACAAGCTGTCTCCCTTACTCCTTACTTCATTGGAAGAAGAACGGGGAAACCCTGGATGTGGAACAGTGGGCCTATATTCGAAAGGAGGTTGCCAGATTGTCAACCATATTGTCACAGCTGCCTTATATTTTAAGATCCTTGCATTGGAAAACTTCTGACCCACCTACACCCTCGTCCTTCATGAAGAGAGTATATGGGTGGTATACAAATTGGAACATATCACCAGTATACTTCACAATCATCCTCATCCATTCCTGAGTGTTTGAGGTTCATGGGTTGAACACTTTGAAGCATAACAAATCTCTTTCCTAATTTACATGACTCCATAGTCTTGAGATTTTCTCATTATCAACCTTTTTTTTCCTACCTTCCCTTCCCCCTTTCTCTTACTATCTTTCCCAGGTTTCCCTCTCCTTCCCGTTCCCGGTGCACGGATTCTCCTATACTACTATCAAAATGTTTGTCAACAGTCTGCAATGGCTACTGTTGATTATCTGTATCTGTACCAGAAAATTTACCCCTTCCCCTGCCCTGTTATTCTGTTCCACATCTCTGTAGCGCACGCAGGGGGGGTTTCCAAGAACACAGAAACCCCCCCAGACGAATAATTTTTTTTTTAAAAGACGGTGACAACCTTGACTCTGCAGAGTCAGCGGGCCACCCGCAGCCGTGATTGGAGCTGCCGCACATGGGCAGCAGCTCTTTAGGCAGAGAGCTCTGATCAGAAGAGCTCTCTGCACTGGATACAGAAGATACGGATAGCCGAGGCGCATATGCAGCATACTATCTGCTAGGGTAGCCGCGGCGGTGAGCTCCTCCTCCTCAGCCCTGGGTTTATGTAAGTACTATATGCTGCACGTGTGTGTGTATATTCTGTGTGTATGTGTGCTACGTGTGAATGAATGTATGTATGCTGTATGTGTATGCTGTGTGTGAATGAATGTATGTATGCTGTGTGTATGTTTGCTATGTGTGGGTGCATGCAAGCTTGTGTGTACAGTACAGTATGTATGCTGTGTGTATGTTTGCTATGTGTGAATGAATGTGTGTATGTTGCTATGTGTGTAGGTATGCTATTTCTGTGTATGTATGTATGCTGTGTGTGTATGTATGCTGTGCGTATGTTCGCTATGTGTGTGTGTGTATGTATGCTATGTGTGAATGAATGTATGTATGTATGTATGTTGTGTGTATGTTTGCTATGTGTGTGTATGTATGCTACGTGTGAATGCATGCAAGCTTGTTTGTACATTACAGTATGTATGCTGTGTATATATATAAATAAATATAAATAATAAATCCAGAGGGTGGCACTCCCAATAAATATAATGCACAATCCAGGTGCCTTCCAAAGGAGTCTGACGCCAATCAGCCCAAATGTAATTCCAAGCAGGCGGCACTCTGTTCAAAAAATGAAGGCTTCAACACCGGGGTATCACCGACGTTTCGGAGCCACTTTAATACTCCATCATCAAGGTCAAACAGCATAATACAGACAACACATATAAATACTCACACATCACCACCATGTGAGGTGCGAGCCGCCCGGCGTCCGGTATCGGGTCGCCCTGTCATGACGTCACATCACCTGACCACCATGCCGGCGCCGCTAGATGATGCGTCACCTTTTTAGATCAGGGTAACGCCCCTCAGCAGCGTTCCGGTTACCCAGGCAACGCGCGGCTCTTAGCCTGTACATAAAATCATATTGACACATCACTAGGCGGTCTAGAAATATAAAACAAACAACAGACCAATTTATAACTATTAATAGTATATAGAACATATTATTATTACAGGCAAAAAATAAAGCCCTTCGAATTCCTCGTAATGACCTTCTGAAATCCAAGAGTATTGGTGAAAATACTGAGCATAGACTCCCGTGGGTTAATCACTTCCATCCATTTAGTGATAAAGTTGCCAGTACTACTAAGAAGCTATGGACCATTGTGGGTACTGACCCTGAATTGAATCTCCATAATACACAGATCATGCCCTGCTACACTAGAGGGCGAAATTTACGTAACTGGCTAGTTAAAACTGATGTTACAAAAATATGTCCCAATAAGCATGATAGCTTTTTACATCCTAAATTAGGATGTTATAAATGTTTAAATTGTCTGAGCTGTAGGTCACTCATTGTAGGACAGAATTTTTGTCATCCTTATAGTGGTAGAAGATTTTCTATACGTCATCGGGTCACGTGCACCACAAAATATATAGTGTGATCATTTGTCCTTGTGGCCTTATTTATATTGGGAAGACTGACAGAACCCTGAGGGAACGTATGGCTGTCCATAGGTCCGCCATTCGTACGGCCCTAGCCTCAGGTAACCAGCCGGTTTGCTCGTAATTTTGTGGCTAATAAACATAATTTATCTGCACTACGTTACATGATTATCGACCACATCCCATTGTCTCCATGTGGTGGGGATAGATTACGGAGATTACTCCAATGCGAATCTCGTTGGATCTTTAGATTAGATTCATTGGTCCCTAGAGGACTCAATGAGAATTTGGGGCTACATTGTTTTTTATAATAGATCTATGCAAGTATAATACTTCATTATGGTTTATTAGTGGACTGTATAGTCCATATGAGATGATCTGTTTTCATTATATGTGGGTGTGGAGTTTAGATGTTCTCTATATTTATTATGGGTCATTGGACTAGGACTATTGTTCGGTCTATATTTAAATGTATGTATTTTTCTTTATAAGATAGGCTTCACTTTTCACAGAATGTGAATTGCTAGTATATTTATGATGACGTTCATGATTCTATGCTAATTGTCTGCTAAGTTACAATTTAGATGTGAATAGGATGTACTTAGCCTTTACAATTCGTCTACTGATGCTTTCTTTATATGATCTTTTTGAACTGTCCTTATACATATTTATTATTGTTCTATATACTATTAATAGCCTGGGTAACCGCGACACTGCTGCGGGACGTTTACCTGATCTCCGAAGCTGACGCATCATCTAGCGGCGCCGGCATGGTGGACAGGTGATGTGACGTCATGACAGGGCGACCCGATACCGGACCTCACGTGGTGGTGATGTGTGAGTATTTATATGTGTTGTCTGTATTATGTTGTTTGACCTTGATGATGGAGTATTAAAGTGGCTCCGAAATGTCGGTGATACCCCTGTGTTGAAGCCTTCATTTTTTTGAACAGAGTGCCGCCTGCTTGGAATTAAATTATATACACACACATTATATAATATATATATATATATATATATATATATATATATATATATAATGGAAAAAAACCCTTAAAAATCCTGCGTTTGCCACTGCATCTCTCCATCCCTCTGTTGCACTTGCAAACATTTTAACTGAAAAAAAATGAAATAAAATACTAGCTCTCACTACTGTCTATAGGCAACTGGTAAAAAATTTTTACCATTTGAAATATTAGAGGTATATTATTTTATATATTTATGTATTTTGCCTTCAGTCATGAATCAAAAGCTATTTTAGTGACAAAACTGCCATTTTTGCTTATAAATTTTCAGTGGGAAAAGGAAAAAATCAATAACAAAATAAAAAACATTATGAATTGTACAGTAATTGCTCAAATTTACACTCTTACACAATCAATTAGGTGGTTTGTATAGACAGCTAGTGCTCTCTTATGTACTTTAGGGGTTGAGTTATATGTAAGAGGTAAACAGCACACTGGGAAATATCAGTTATATGTGCTTTTAGTAATATTTGAGTAGTGAAATGTGAATGCAAAACCGTGAGAAAATTACACACAGTGTTTTCCCTCCATTGCTTACACACATTGTAGTGATAGCATAACGTGCTAAAGGGGCCTGGCTTGTCGGAAACCCCACAAATCTAGAAATGGAATGTGGCCATTACAAGAGTAATGCACTTATGGCGCTCTTTTAAATAAGATTTAGTGACTATTTAACACTTCAATGGGGAAGCTAAAAAATTTTACTAATTATGAAACGGTCACTGCTTAAATGCCCTTTTCAACTGGCACTAGAATACATTCTCTTTTTTTTTTTTTTAAAGCAAATAAATGTGTAGGGAATAGAAGACATTGCTTTAAAAATACTCCACATCTATTAGTAGCTGCTGCCATTATTGCATTATGGACTGCCACCTTCTTTACTTGGATGTAGTCAGCATCCCGACGGTCAGGATTTCAGCGAACAGAATACAGCAGTCTGAATCCAGGCACCAGAATCCCGACCGCTGACACCCCGACGGTGAATATTAGGGTTAGGGGGAGGGTTAGGCAATTAGGGTTACTTACCAAATTCTGTTGGCATCTCTTCCATTGGGCTTGTTGGGCAGCTGCCCAAGGGCCCAAAGCTTGTAGGGGCCCGCCAGCCCTTTCCCCCTGCAGCCGCGGCCAGTTGGTAAATTTGTGATAATTTTATAAGCCGGCCACCAGTGCACTGTATTCTGATCTAACCTCCCCCACCCCATCCCCCTCCGGTGACGAGTACTCACCTCAGTCCCAGTTTCACTTCATCCGCCGGCTTCAGACCAGTCAGACAGAGTCTCTCTGAATGTGTGGGGGGGTCTGATGGGCATGCAGCAGGGCTTCATTTTATTGACCATTTAAAATTTTTTCCCGTGAATGGGTGGGTAGGGGCCCCAGTACACTGCTTTGCCCAGGGCCCACACTGCTGTTAAGACAACCTTGATCCTGTATCCAACTTATTTACGCATTGGGGTCTGCTATTGAATGTGTAAATGTTAAGCACAGCATTTCTAATGTGATTGAGTTTGATGTATGAATTCACAGGTGTTTACTACAATACAAATAGGTAAGGGGCCAAAGACCTTTATGAATAAATTATATAAGTCAAAGGCTTGCACTTCACTATCTATTTATTAACATTTACATATATAGCCTAACGGTGCATACACACGTAGCGATCAGCTAGCGATACGATATTGCTGGCTGATCATCCTACACCCTCCCCGGTGTGCTGGATGATCGATATTGATCATCCAGCACACCGGGGAGAGTGCTGGTCCAGCACACCGATGGACGATATCGCTATCGTCCATACGTGGCCACGCATCACTGGTCGATGGTAAGTTGGTAGGATCAAAAAATTAGCGATTTTAACGATAACAAAATCGTTAAAATCGCTCATTTATATTACTACGTGTGTACACACCTTAAGCATATAACATTGCACTTTATAATTAGGTTATATTTCTGAATATTACAAGATACCCAGCGACGCACAATGTGACCGAACAATATATTGGGTGGTCCGTACACACTACACAATCTGGTATACGACCGCCCAATATGTCATTCCTCCGCTGCATCCACAAACACGGTGTCGTTCCTCGATTGACCTGCACTGCAGGCCGATCTGAAAATGCGTCAAGAGACACACGAGAGTACGTAATAGAGCGTACACATTTGATTATGTGGACGATTTGTCATTCCGATCTGTCAAAAATTGGCAAATCGTCAAATACATTGTCTATGTGTACCCAGCTTTAGACTGCATAATCATATGTCAGCTGTCACCATGAAGTAGCCGTGTTGGAAATATAGCATTTTTTTTCCTAAACACTATTTATTGAAATAACTAATAGAAGGTTGGACACAGAAAGGAAGGGGAACGGAGTACATGACAAGCAAATCAGCAACATTGGCTGTATAAAGATGTGATCAAATTCAATACAATAAGCAAGAGGCGTGGGGGGTGGCTGACATATATATGGTAAGAGGGGTTGTCTCTCACCTAAACCCACATTCTGGTTGAATTAGCTCCCTCCAAGGGAGGCTGGAGTGAAACCTGTGCATTCTGTATTAGCAGTGGAGGTGTGGAATTCCAGGTTTTCACATTTACACAGACCCAGCTGGAATAATCACTGGAGCACAGGAAGGGTTTAATACTCCCACACACCTGATGCTCCTTGCTCCAGGTGCTGGATAAGCTAGCCAGGTGATAGGCCAGGGGTGGTGGTTAGCATTTGGGTGTCAGGACCTGGGGGGTCCACAGACATTAGCACAAGGAGTGCTGAGACACTTACTTTTATGTAGTTTGCTTATTTTCTGTTATGTGCTTGTGTGTTTCGAGGCCTAACCTCACATATGATAAGGTGCAGGGTCTGCTACCATTAAAAAGACACTGCTTTACCAAGTACCTGCCTGTCTGCAGAGGCGGATTTAGAATTTATGGTGCCCTAAGCAAGACTCCGATTTGGGGCCCCCCTTCCTCAAACAATCCATAACACTATATTTCCATTCCTAATTTATTCCTCCTACATTATTTTACATTTTTCCTCCTTATATTAAACTTTTTAAAACTTTATCAGTTCACGACTGGGGCTGTCTGTCCTGTGTGTGATTGGTAGGTAGAGCTTGCAACGGGAAGCCGCTGCCAGTCACAGTGTACCCAGTGCAGTCACGAACTGCAACTGGCTCACTGAGGTAACGGATTTTACTGGGGTGGCTGCAGCTGTTCAGCCCCTAGGTAAAATCTGCCACTGGTTGGGAAGTAGTTACAATTTATCTTGCCTATCTAATATATTTCCTAAACTCACATACTTTTAAAATGGGATCTGGTTCACTTGCATTTACTGAAAAAAGTCAATCATTTGGCTTTTTAATCAATTATTCAATCATTTAATTTAATTAAATTATTTATTATGGGAGGTGAGGGCAGGCAGTTGGGACAGTGCTGGGGGCAGGTAACAGTTGAGGTAGACTGGGTTAAGGGCAAGCAGCAGTTGGGGTAGAGCTGGGGGAAAAGGCATGGAGAAGTTGGGTTAGAGCTGGGGATAGATGGCAGTAAGAGCAGTCAGCAGTTGCCACAGTGCAGGGAAGCAAGGAGGGGGCTAGGGGCAGGCAGTGCTCGAGGTAGGGAGTGGGCAAAGGTAGATAGCAGCTGGTGCAGTACTGGAGGGCAAGGAGGGGGTTGGGAAAAGCAGTGCTGGGGGAAGGGGCACGGGTAGATAGCAGCTGGGGCAGTACTGATAGTAGTAGCAGCAGCTGGTCCATCCTCACCCCTCCTTAGACTATTTGCCAAATGGTAGTACCCCCCTTCTGGCTGCCCGCCCACCACTCTTCACTGTCATTACCAGCTGGAGGAAGTTACCCCCAGCCCCCCACAGCAGCAAACAGCTACCTGCTCACCCCCGCAGCACCAAATGCAGGATCTCTCTCTCTATATAGATAGATAGATATATCCCCCAAAGGTGTGGTACCCAGGCTCCAATAATAACTCTCCAAACAATGGCAATATAATCCGAGGGTTCCGCCTTTATGTTGTTGTGAAGGCACCTGGTCAGCAGGGGCGCTTAGAGCCACGCCGGGCCTGGGGGAAGGGAGACGTGGCCTACAGCAGGAGGCATGGGCACGCCCCCTTAGGATAATTTTAAAAATAAATAAATAAAGATTTTATACAGCGCTATCAAGCGATGCTTTGCACTGGGGTGGGGGGCTCTCTAAGCTCCTCGATTGTGTGATCACTTTCCTCCCCACAGGCATAGGGCACAGCACACAGCAGCTGGCTGGGTTGCTGTGAAGAGGGAGGGGGGGCAGCGCCGGGCCCCTCTAGCAAGCTCAGACAAATGTATCCTGCTCCTTCCCCCCTCTCTGTGCCCCTGCTGGTCAAGCTATTATATCATAGTGAGAGTGCCTCCGCCCGCGGCCGGCACTCCCCTACCACCGTACTGGGTAGACACACACCCCTGCTCCTCCTTACTGCATTTTCTCAGCTCCTCTCCCCTCTCCCTGTGCGTGTGACATCACATGCAACACACAGAGCAGGAGAGAGGAGAGTGAGCCAGCTGCCAGAGCGGCACTCTGCAACTGTCCGATGTGCTGACACTGCCAGGGCCGGAATACAGCACAGTCAGCGGGCCCTCTGGGACCCGCCGGGCCCTAGGCGGCTGCTTATGTTGCCCAGCAGTAAATCCGCTACTGCACGTCTGGAGTCCTCATCTCAATACCCCGTGTTGCAAAAAAAATTAAAAGTATATATATATATATATATATATATATACATACATACATACATACACACACATATAAATATATACATATATATACATATACACACACACACACACACACACACACACACACCCCCCTACATACACACTTTCTCATTTATGAATTTAAATAATACTCTCACTGGACAATCTAAGTATGTCACTATGAGTAAATTATGTGCAGGGAGATTAAAGTGACTTATACAGATTTTTTCGATCATATTTTACTAATTGGTGTTTCTCCCTCTTTTCTTATCACTAAAGGTGCATACACACACAACGATTTAGTTAGTAAACGATTTTCTACCTTGAAAAAATAAACTACAATCGTTTGCTAAAGTTGTTCATTTAAATGTAATGAACGATTTTTATGAACTACAAACGATTTTTGCATATTAACTTAATGAATCGTTGAGTTGACAAGTCTGACTGAACTACAAACTACAAATGTGAACGCGCATGAACAATAATCGTTCATCGTTTGACTCAGAAAGTGAACGATTTTTTTAAACGATATTGTTTAACGATAATCGTTCAAAAAATCGTTGTGTGTATGCACCTTTAGAATTATCTTAAATCACTTGTATAAATATATTTTTTAACAATAATTACTTATATACTTAACTGTATCTACTGCCATCTAGTGACTAAAGTAATTATTTAATTTTATAATTATTCTGTGTGAATGACGTTAAAATAAAGTGCGACTATGATATTTAATGGAAATAATGACAACTTAAATAAAACAATGGGCACAATGCTGCTTTCTATTTACTACTGACTAGTTTAATCCACTGTACTAGTCACAACAGGCTAAAAGGAGAACAAATTAAAACATTGAAGACATTAGCAAAATCACTAATCCAGGTTCAAACCGAGCCAAAATAAGATTGTTCAGCAAGTTATCATTTTCAATTTTATATGTAGTATAGTTGAAACAATTAAGTGACATGCCATACATCAATTATTATTGAATCTTATTCGGTAAAATAATGCCATTCAGAGTTTTACACTTTGAAGACCCATATCATAGAATGCAATCAGATCAAAATTGTGATTGCAATTAAATAATCAGCCCTGCACTATTGTGTTGTATGGTTTGGCTGAAATGTCTTCTTTGAATCATGTGGTCACCAGGATTTTGGTTAAAGGCACATATTACTGCAAGCACTCCTTTGTTAACACTGACCTTAGCTTGTCCACATCGGTGTCTGTAAAGACTGAGTCTGCACCTCCACCATTACAAACCATTCCACCACCATCCTCCTCCACATCATCATCATCAAAGTCAGAGGTGTTCAGGAAATCAAAGCTCTCTAAAGCGCTCTCAACTGTTAGACTTACACTGGAAGACCTGCTTCGGTTTACAGATGGCTTGCACTGCAAAGGTAGAAGGGATGAGTGAAGACCAAACACATGTCATATGAAGATGGAACAGAAAATCAGGAAAAAAAATAGTAAATGGGTCTTCTCATCTCTTCAAACCACTATTTTATTTAAAAAATAATGTATTAAAATATAAAACTACTGATAGTAAAAGAGAACCATCGGCTTCAGTTAGTTAGGATACGTTATACGCCATGCAAATTACTACAGGTAACATGCATATTTTTTATAGACATTTTTCAGAAAGGCTCAATATACTTTTAAAATACTCCAACATGCAAGTAGTAATTTTTCACAATACTAAACTGTACATTATGGAAAATTGGAATAGTAAAATTATGGTTGGTATACGACTGCAGTATACGTGGTCCCCAATGACTAAAGGTTCCCAATTACCTGCTGTAATCTGACACATTAGGTTTAAAATTGCCTAATTGGCTGTGGAAGTTGCTGCGTGTACAGGAGCCTTTCCATCTAAACTAGTAACAACTCTAACTCTAATGGCAAAATCAGTCTAAAATAATGATCTAGATATTACTTTGCTTGTTTAAGGTTACAGGTTACAGAACATTAAGACCAAGGGACAGTGCAGGAAAAACAAGAATGCTGCAAACCATCCATAGTACTTCTATAGAGCTCACTGGACAAGCTTGGCAGCTTTATTCAAGTACTATGGGCATTGAAGGCCACATGCCAGCTTTTATTCAGGATGGCGGTAGGGGTGGTAATATGTGATACAAGGTAGGTCTGAATAAAATGGGATTGCCAAGACTGAACAAAACCACTCCAACATTTTGTTCCTCTATTATGTTCATGTCATACTTGCCTACCCTCCCGATTCGGCTGGGAGCCTCCCGAAAATCGGGTGCCGCTCCTGGCCCCCCAGAAAGGCAGGCAAGCCTCCCGGCCCCCGGCGACCCGTCTGTATAAACCCCGGCAGCAAGGGGGGCAGTGACGCAATTTGCGCTGAATTGAGTCATCGTGGCCCCGGCCCGTTTCACAATGCTACTATTATCGGCCACTAATGACGCTATCGTGCTACTACGCCCCATGCCCCGCCCCAATGACGCGTCATTTGCCGGGCCATGCCCCCTTATTGATGCTACGCGTCCCCCGTGTGGAAGCCCGACAGCTCCATTCAGCGACTGCGTGCTGAAGACTGGAGCACCAGCAAACACTCTTGAACCTGCCCTGCCATCACCTGAAGCAAGAGGTTTTGACATGGTGGAACTCAACCCTCTATATGCTTCAGAGGATGGAGGAGCAGCAAAAGGCCATTCAAGCCTATACATCCACCTATGACATAGGCAAAGGAGGAAGTATGCACCTGACTCAAGCGCAGTGGAGAATGATTTCTGTGTTGTGCAAGGTTCTCCAGCCCTTCGAACTTGCCACACGTGAAGTCAGTTCAGACACTGCCAGCTTGAGTCAGGTCATTCCCCTCATCAGGCTTTTGCAGAAGCAGCTGGAGAAAGTGAAGGAGGAGCTAAGACGGAGCGATTCCGCTCGGTATGTGGGACTTGTGGATGAAGCCCTTCATTCGCTTTGCCAGGATTCCAGGGTGGTCAATCTGTTGAAATCAGACCACTACATTTTGGCCACTGTGCTCGATCCTAGGTTTAAAGCCTACGTGGTGTCTCTCTCTTTCCGACGGACACAAGCCTGCAGAGGTGCAAAGACCTGCTGGTGAAATCACTGTCAGCTCTAGCAGAACGTGACACGTCAACAGCTCCTTCTTCATTTTCTCCAGCAACTGGGGAAACAACTTGGATATCCTAAGCAACACGCTGGCGGTGATGCAGGGAAGGCAGGACCAAGTTTGGACATCTGGTCCGGACTGAAGGACCTGCCAACAATTTCTGACATGTCTACTGTCACTGCATATGATACTGTCACCATTGACAGAATGGTGGAGGATTACATCGGTGACAGCATCCAAGTAGGCATGTCAGACAGTCCGTACCTGTACTGGCAGGAAAAAGAGGCAATTTGGAGGCCCCTGTATAAACTGGCTCTATTTTACCCCCCTCCAGTGTGTACTCCAAAAGAGTTTTTAGTGCAGTCGGGAACCTAATCAGCGAAAGGCGTAGGAGGTTGCTTCCACAAAATGTGGAGAAGATGATTTTCATCAAAATGAATTATCAATTCTTCCGGGAAGACCAGCCTCCAGAAAGTACAGAGGGACCTTTGGTGGTGGATTCCAGCAGGGACGAATTAATACTCTGTGAAGATGAGGATGTATGAAACACTGACGAGGGTGAAGAATCGGTGGATGAGGAAGACATCTTGCCTCTGTAAAGCCAGTTTGTGCAGGGACATATTAATTGCCAGCTTGTTTTGTGGGGGCCCAAACGAACCAATCATTTCAACCACAGTCGTGTGGCAGACCCTGTTGCCGAAATGATTGGTTTGTTAAAGTGTGCGTGTCCTGTTTATACAACATAAGGGTGGGTGGGAGGGCCCAAAGGACAATTTCATCTTGCACCTCTTTTTGTTCTTTGCATTATGTACTCTTTTGGGGCCTAGGTTTTCAAACTGCCATCCTGTCTGCCACTGCAGTGCCACTCCTAGATGGGCTGCGTGTTTGTGCCACCCACTTGTGTCGCTTAGCATAGTCATCCAGCTACCTCCGTGCAACCTTTTGGCCTAAAAACAATATTGTGAGGTGTTCAGAATAGACTGGAAATTAATGTTATTGAGGTTAATAGCGTAGGAACAAAACAATTCTGTGATTTTAGCTGTTTTTATGCTTTTTTTCCCCAAAAAAATACAGATCCAGAACACAAAACACGGAAAGGTGGTTTTGGCAAAACCAAACCATTACAAAACACGAAGAAAGATCCAGATCCAAAACACGAAAAGTGGCCAGTGCACATATATATATATATATATATATATATACACATATACATACATATACACACACATCTATATATATATATATATATATATATGTATATATCTATATATATATATATATATATATCTATATATAGTTAGATATATATATATATATAGTTAGATATATATAGATCACACACACACATTCTTGTAAATTACGTGAGCACCATCCTAACATGAAATGCTGCACAAGCTGAGAATAACAATATCTGTCTGGCCCAGAAGAAGCAAGGATATCTCACTTTCTGCATTGTGTCGTAACCACAAAACCACCATGGACATGCAGCAGCAGCATGGTCGCTCTCTGCTCCCTTCAGGGTCTGAAGCCACCTACGAGCTAGCACCAACTCGTGCCCAACAATCTACTGATGTGAGAGGCCATTCGTGCTGTGGCAGGTGAGAATAAACTGCTTGTCTCCTCCCGTTTTTCCAGGGAGATTTGAAACTGATGTGGTGCTTGTATGTTTTGTTTAATACTCCAACATCCAACTGAGCACAAAAACAAACATTGTTGGGTGACAAAGTCATATAGCACTACGAAGCAGTTTTTCCAACTGCAGTATGGCTGGACCATTACGAGCACTACGAGGCAGTTTTTCCAATTGCAATCTGGCTGGACCGTTACGCTTGTTTGTTAACATCCAGTCTTGTTTTATTACTTAGATTGTGAGTACAATTAGTGCCTATCTATCTATGATAGACAAATAGTAGACAAATAAAAAAGCACTCACCAATAGCAGTAGAAAATATGGGGATATTTTAATCAGACTCAAGAAACTTCATGACTGGTCGACGTGTCAGTCCCCTTACAGGCTTTCATCAGGACAGCCACAGAGTATGCAAACCAGTCAACTCTTCAACTCAATTAACGACCCAGTGACCAGAGCTAACTTACAGTTAATTACCCATAAGACACACCCATAAAAAAATGGGAAACCTCCCACCTGGAAACAGGAAATGGCCCAAAACAGGCAAATACAAAACTTTTTACGATATCAGCAAAGAACCAACACATAATTAATACAGCGAGTGAACATCCTAGTCAATTTTAACTCATAAAAAAGTAGCCAAACATGTTTAAATTTACTTATTATTAGGCACCACTTCCATGTCTGGTGACAGTCTGGATGTAGTGTTACAGTGTGGCACGCATGACGCTTCCGGTGATTTTTCACGCAGGTCGTCCCGTGCGCCATTTTGGACTCTGGTATTAAAGTTTTAATAAGTAAATTTAAAGATGAAGGCATATCTGACCACCTTTGAGAGAACTACGAAGCATCAGAGTTTACCGGCCTGTTGGCAGCTTTACTTACTGGACAACCTCAAAAAGCTTACATCTATGATTTAAGCCCTGCAGATGCTCGGGACTATGAAAAGCTAAAAACTGAAATCCTGACTTCCCTGGGAATTATGCTGTCGGTTCGAGCTCAATGCATAACTTTAACCACCTAACCAATAAATTGTTACAACCAGAGACATTAACAGATGGTTGAAACAGCTGTCATGGACCATTATTTGATGTGTCTGCCCATAGTTTTGTGCAAATGGGTGAGCCATGAGGACCCCAATACAGCTGACAAGTTGGTAGAGATGTCAAAGAGGTATCTGGTGGAAGAGGAACTACTGACCACACCGTAGTGCCCCCTAAATCAGCGACAGTGCACTTCAGTGACATCTGGTAAAACTGTTCGGTTGAAAAGGGTTCTGGGCAGTTAAGATGACTAAAAAATGGAGAGACTGTAGGCACTGGGCCTGGAGACTAGCCAGTGTAGTCAGAAAGGTCCCTACCACACAAAAGACTTGCCAATCATGTGCTTAAATGTTTTTAGATGTTGTATGTCATTTCCTTTTACTAATATGGCTGGGAAAGTAGCAAATGAGGCTCAACATTAGGCACCTCCTACAGGGGGAGAGAAGCTGTAGACAGATCTGAAAGTATGCCTAATATTGAGTTGAGGAAGGAACTATTTGCGTCAGAAAAGTTAAAAGACACCAGCCTAATAAAATCCAGAGAAAATGTTAAAAGTTATCAATAGGGAGCCATTAGAAACTTGTGGAAGACTTGTGTACCCACACATGGCCATCCATAATGAGCTGTTGTACCAAATGACGGAAAGGGGTGAAGGGGTGGTAGAACAGCTAGTAGTTCCCCAGCCATATAGGAGAACCGTATTAGACCTAGATCATGGTTACATCACAGCAGGGCACTTAGGTGCAGAAAAAAAACCAGAAGATTTTATAGCGATTCTTTTGGCCAAGGGTGCATTAAAAGAGGTGTCGGAATATTGTTCTTTCTATCCCGTGTGCTAGTATCATACTCCCAGACTCCACTTGCCCCTGCCTATTACAGAGGTCACATTCGACAGGATAACAAGACATATGGTAAGAACTTACCTTTGTTATCTCTGTTTCTACGAAGTCCATAGGGTCCACAGGGTTGACCTTGGGGTATAGGTTGGGAACCAAATCCGGGCACCACGCCGTTAAAGCTTTTAGCTCCCAGAATGCACTGGGTCCACTCTCCCTATAACCCCACCCCCAAGCCAGAGGCACCTCAGTTTGTAAGTAGCCAAAGGCCGGAGGAGGAGAGAAAAAGAGAGAGAAAACTGGAACACTCAATAACCATACTCACAGAAATGGGAGACGGAAAACCGGTGACCAGCCACACAGCCCATATGAAGCCAGGTGCGTCAGGGCGGGTGCCCTGTGGACCCTATGGACTTCGTAGAAACAGAGATAACAAAGGTAAGTTCTTACCATATTTCTTGTTTTCTACTTCAGGGTCCATAGGGGGTCCACAGGGTTGACCTTGGGGATGTCCCAAAGCAGTTCAACCAAGGGTGGGGACGCTCCTGTGCTGAGAGGAGAATCCGTCGCCAAAAAGGAAGCATCCTGAGAGGCAAAGGAAACCAATGCCTAGAACCTTAAAAAGGTGTGGACAGAAGACCACGTGGCCACCTAGTAAGGCAAAACAGCCGAGGCGCCACAGAAAGCCGCCCACAAGGGTTACATGGCCCGAGAAAAAACAAGCATCAACAACAGAAAGGCCTACCCATGGGTAGGCCCCTGAGGAAGACCTACGAGGCCATCCACCAACATTTGGTTATAGGCCGGCCATCCTTTCCTGTGATAACCAGAAATCTCAGACCACCAATAAGGAGTCCGATTTCCGTAAGGAACCTGAACGGATCACATAAATCCAAAGAGGCCGGACCACAGTCAATGAGGCCACACCAGCCGAGAGGACTGGGGACAGAATGGCCGTACCATAAGTTCCAAAATAATATGGAACCTGAAAACCACTAAGAAGAAACACAAGGCGAGAGCAACTCACACCTTGACATGATGCCCTCCAGAAGAGGGAGCCACCTGAGAACGCTCCCAATTCAGACACTCTCCTGGTTGATATAAACACCCTGAGAGAAAGAGAGAGCCTAAGCAATAGACCATGTAATGGCTATCACAACCAGCGGTTCCATTGACTGTCCCCGGAGGGAACGAAGAACCACTACTAACTCCCAAGGAGTCCCTAGGGAAGACAAATGGAAGCATAATCCAGAAAACACTCCAAAGGATGAACTGGATACCAGAGTGGAGCAATTCCATATCTTAACCATACTGACAGTGTAGAAATCCGCACTGTCAGGAAGACCAGGCCAAGTGTGAAACCCAAGCCAGCCAGAAGGAATGCCAGAATATCTGGAAATCCTGGACACCGGAGGATTGTATCGACAGGTACAATACCATAAGATTTATGGTTGCCACAGTTTGTGGTAGGTCCCAGCAAAAGCTGATCCATGTGCTCTAATCATTCCAACGATGACAAAGCCATGGAAGCCGTAAGACCACTGTAGGGACCCCAAAACAAACGACCCAGGTCCAAGGCAAAACCAAGGACCCTGAGACAACAGGTCCGGGCAGCGAAGCATCAGGAATGGAGTATCGATGGAGAGACTCCGAAAATCCAAGTACCCCTGACATCTGGGGCAATCAGGAGCCACCAGCAGAAAAGCATCTCCGTCTCAATTGAAACACTTCCAAAGACCTCGAGGAAGAAGGGAGACCGGAGAACAGAGGTACACAAAGTGAAAGGACCACTTCATCGACAAAGAGTCGCTGAAGGTTGCTTCAGAATCCCCAGAGCTGGACTGTAACACCATAGTGTGATAAAGTCAGAAGGCCCTGAGGGTCACCTCAGGGGGGCCCCCCCTGCTCACCAGGAGATGAAACCTCTCTTGGGGAAGAGACTAGTCCCCGGGATGCACGTCGTGACGGCTGAGGACTCCCGCTTCTCAATGGAGAGCTCCTGAAATGAACGCTGCCGAGATGGTCGGGAGGAGACCCTCGGACTATGTCCGAATATGTGACATACCTGTCAATGCCACCCAACGAACAGTGTTGCTAAAAAGGAATCCACTGTCCTGACCCTGTCGGACTGAACCTTTTCAGGTTCACCGGGAAACAAGAGTTATGTCAGAGTAAGTTAATTGACAGGGTGGAATCGACAGACGTCCAACTGCACTGAAAAGGATGCGAACCAGACACTGTCCATAGCAAAGAATACCCTGGACGAGATGGCCATAGCCACCCGGACAGGGACCGACTTGCCTCCGGAGAGAGCATCATCGTTTGAACAGTGATCCGACAGAAAAAACTCGTTCCATTTGGAGATGAGCCAATTATGGAAAGGTCTGGAATGGAACTGAGCCCATTCCACCATGCATCCCAGAGTGTAAAGACATATGTCGACTGCGCAGACAACCACGTACTCCTAATGGAAGAGTGGAGATTCCGTCTTACGCCAGAAGAATTCTCAGATTCTGAGAATCCAGCAGGGATCCTAGATGAAGAATACCCAGAGAGGGATGCAGGGAGGACTTTTTCCCCGTTGATTAAACGTCTGCACCCTGAAGCCACAGTCATCCTGACCTGGCTGTAAAGTACCCCGGTGATCCCGCTAAGAGCAGGAGGCCGTCCAGGTACAGGAGCATTGGGATATACTGAACAGGAGAACTGTCAGAAAATCAAAAACACTGGTAAACCCCTGTGGGGCTGAGGACAGTCCCAACAGGCAGAGCCCGAAAAATTGTAAGTGTTGCTGTGATACAGCAAACCTCAACCCATGCTGAGGAAAGGTCTCTGTAAGTACCCGTAGGCACGCGTCCTGTATATGATACCATAAAGTCCCCAGGTTCCAAACATCGTATGAAGGAGCATAGGGATTTCCTCCTGAGCCCAGGTAGCTTTAGGAACTGGTTCAGGGAATTGAGACAGAGAATAAGCCAAAGAGGACCATTCAGCCACCGCACCAGAAAGAAAGCAGAACAACCAGTCCCTCACTGAGATAGTGGGGATGGCCTAATTAGCTCCGCTTACCGCAACAACTGCATAGCTTTCTGGATCTGTAAGGCCCTTGTAAAGAGGCCGCCTGAGCAAAGAGAGGGCGTACCCTCCTACCCACGTAGCCACGGCAACTTGACACTAGTACCGGGCGAACTGAGAAAATCGGTATCTCCCAGTTGTAGGCCTGTCCCGTCAGGCTGAAGAGATATCCATAGGTTCAGAAGCAGGATCGGCTGGCAGTCCAGGCCTGCTCGGTACTGGATATGTCGGCCCTTGTAGATGCCGACAGTCTACGAAGAAACAGACCTTTAGGCTGACCCAGAGGACAAAAAGACTTTACAGACTTAGTCTGAGGCCTTGTAGAGGGCATAGTTAGTAATACTGCCAATGTTACTACAATCTTGTCAAGGTCAGGACCAACCAAGATCTACCCTAAAGATGGTATCTGCACCTCTGCATTCCCAGAGCGCAGCCATAGGGTATTACGGAGGATACAGTCGCAGCCGGAACTCTGAAAGTTAGGAGACTGGTATCCAATCTAGGCATTTCCACCTATGACAACTGCATATATTACGAGAGCGACCAAATACATTTGAACCCCCGACGTGTTGGAGGGGAAAAAATTTTACAAATGCATCAGCCCAATATGCAATAGTATTAACCAACCATGCTATAGCCATGGTAGGATGGGTAACAACCCCTGAAAGCAAGTATACCGATTTCAGGCAGAGTTACCACCTACGGACCACGCAGGAATGGGAGGCGTAGTAACGTCTGTAATCAGACGAGTAACACGCCCATCCACCCCAGGAGGGGCTCGTGATGACCCTCAGGGAATTTGGGACAGGAGGCCAAACACTGTTGTAACACCTCCTATCTGGCAACAGCCAGAGTCCCGCTATGCGATCCACCCGCTAGTCAGCAACAGGGAACCCGGAGGCATGTAAGACTGAGGGTGTATGATACAGGTGCAGGTCAACATTCACTCTAACCAGAATGGACCCGCTACCAGCCCTAAAGCAGGGATAATAATACCTGAAATAGGCTTCCACCCGTAAGAGGGAAAGAGCCCAAAACAGTATCCAGTACATGCAGAGCCAACTGGGAAGTAACCACAGGGCGTCAACCACGCCAATTTGCGTTTCGTAGAAAACGACACCACCCAGGGTGGCTGTTGTGGTAATCCCTGCAAGGGGCATGACAGACTATTGTATCACCAGGGGGAATTCATATACTGCGAAAATCCCTGCAGGGAGCGATAGTCTGTGTCACAGGGGAAGAGTGCAAGAAACTGCGAGATACCCTGAGATGAAAAGGGCAGTATGGTGGAGTAACCCCAAGTGAGGTACAACAATGGGGCCCACCCGGCAATCCGCAATTGAGAGGATCCCGAGAAAACAAACCGCCCAAGGGGGTCGTGAAAGGGGCCGGCACCTGACGCCACATACAGAACCCTTTATGAGTCAAATCCTCCGCACTAACACCTGCAGCACATGGCTAACACCTGCAGCAATGGGTGTAGTATAATCTATCTCCTGGTCAGACATATCTGACCAACCCTCTTGGCGGAAATATTAAGCAGCGCTATACTGGTCCTGACTGATGCCAAAAATTAGCTGCAGGGACCCATTTTCAGCGTATGCAACACACAGTTCCATCTAAAATATGGCAACGTGCAGCACGCAACAGTGTGTGACAAACCTCACAAATATTAACAAGTATATAAATGTGAGGTCTCAGAACCACCCCAAGTACAGCTGTATTAGGGCAGATAAAGAAAAGGGATAGATATACACTGACAGGTGAGAGAATTAAATACAGACAGTCAGCACTAGCATAAGTCACATACCATGCAGATATATACATATATACATAAACATGTCATATAATATACTGCACTATTACACTGCATTCAACTTACCCAGATTCAGTGTCTGGGAAGGCTACAGCGCTGTGTACACTGACCTGATGGTGAGGTACGCAGGGGGACTGGGCTCACTGCCATCTCCGGAGCTCTGCTGCTGCACCACAAGAAAATGGCCGCTGGAGACCTCAGAAGAAGCGTGGCCCGCGGAGGAAGCAGCTCAGCGACGCCAGACTATAACACTGAAAGGCGCGCTGAGCTGAGGGGAGGAGCCGCTGTAACAGGGAAAGCTTCCTCCCCTGGCCGGCTATTAACCTCCCGGGACGCCGGCTCCCAGCGCCGATCAGTAAGTCCCTGGTGGTCTAGTGGACACACGGGGTATGGGGGGCCCGCCGCCACTGCCGGCGCCTCCGGTCTGTCCCCGGAGACCGGAGGCACAGGACTGCATATTAAATGTGCGGATCACCGCAAGCGGAGATCCGCGACCTTACCTGCTCCCCGTGGATCCGGCAGCAGTCCTGGGCGCCCGCAGAGTCCGGCTAGTACAGACTCTGGGGTCCCGCTGAGATCCCCAGATCTGTACTGGCGTCTCAGCGCCGGCGGGGTGACGGATCGGCAGCTTAGACGTCCTATGGACAGTCCGACGCTGCCGCTCTGAAAGTCCAAAGTAAAAATAAAAAAAAACTCTGTACTTAGAAAAAATAAAGCTTAGGGGCTGCTAATCAGCTCCCCACTGCACTAAACGGTGACCCGACTCCGGCCGGGCACAACTTAAACTGAGGTGCCTCTGGCTTGGGGGTGGGGTTATAGGGAGAGTGGACCCAGTGCATCCTGGGAGCTAAAAGCTTTAACTGCGTGGTGCCCGGATTTGGTTCCCAACCTATACCCCAAGGTCAACCCTGTGGACCCCCTATGGACCCTGAAGTAGAAAGATATGGATTTTGTTCGGCCCTTAAAAAAGTCTGCTCGGGGCCATCAGTCTCTCACTGCCTGAGAAAAGGGACTGCAGGGACTCTGTGAGAGAAAACTGTGGGCTCTACTTGCTGAAACTTCCAAAGTTTTTGTAGATGACAGTCAAAGTTTTATGTTTAGCTGCTGCCGGACAGGCAAGGTGTTCATTTTAATGTTTTATTTTATTTCTCAGCTTAATGTTCAAAAGCGAAATGTATTTATACCAGGGTTGCCGACATTTAACTCCCTCCTTCCGGGAGGGAGCTGTCGGGCAATCACAGGGGAAAGTCTCTCGCGAAAAAAGGGGGCGTGCCGTGGGAGAAAAGGGGGCGTGGCTATGATGATGACACACCATTGGGGGTGGGGCATGGGCGTGACAGCGCGATCGCGTCATCGTAGCCCCGCCCCCTGCATCACAATGTCATTAATATCGGCATTGTGATGCAGGGGGCGGGACTACGATGACGCGATTCAGCGCAAATCGCGTCATCGCCCCCCCTTGCTGCCGGGGTTTAGGCAGGTGGGTCGCTGGGGCCGGGAGACTTGCCTACCTTTCCGGGGGGCCGGGAGCGGCACCCAATTTTCGGGAGGCTCCCGGCCGAATCGGGAGGGTAGGCAAGTATGATTTATACTATTTCTGCAATAAAGAGAACTCATTAGAACCTCTTCTACTTATTCACAAAGTAATAAAAGCAGTCTAAAGTCACTAGTATCATATAATTTACAAATATGCACACTAACAGAAGTACATGGTCTATATTTCAGATCCTTCTCTTAAGTCTCCAGTGACTATGGGGTCTATTTACTAAGCCTTGGATGGAGATAAAGTGGACGGAGATAAAGTAACAGTCAACCAGCTCCTAACTGTCATTTTTCAAACACAGCCTGTGACATGGAAGTTAGGAGCTGATTGGCTGGTACTTTATCTCCATTCACTTTATCTCCATCCAAGGCTTAGTAAATAGACCCCTATATATTGATATTGCCACACAATTTCAGGTTCACAACCGAATATGTTCCAAGATTCAAAATTTCAAATTGCGAATCACCTTGCCAACATTGCCAAGTCTACAGCTGCGTTTATACATAGAATTCACATATAATATTATGAACAGAAATGAAGAGTCTTTCCCCTTGTAATTTGAGTTGTTGGCTATGTGAGTAAATAATACATATGCCACACCTGTAAATGCCCATTACACCCTCATCACATAATAATTCTGTACCAATTTATCTTGTAATGTAGGATATTTTCTACTGCACAAATCAAGTTTTATCAATAATGTTGTCAAGGCCAGAATGCAATACTGTACATTACAGTGCTATTAAAGAATATCATACACCCCCTCCATTGGCTAATAGGTGCTAATGAATCATTATTCCTCCTATATGATCACATTTAGTATGCACAGCCATATACCAGGCTTATAACATTTTACTGTATCTCTTTACAAGCAATATTTCTTGTTATTACAAAATCAGAAGATAGGAGTTATTTTATATGTGTTTTTTTTTTTATTATTTTTAGAATTATTTGCAATATTTAGTGTTCCTCCTGTATGACACATTGGGGGTAATGTGTGCAGCTGCTCATACACGTGCAGAAAAGATCATCCCAAATGCTTTGTCAAATGGGTCACCAATCAGGTCACCCATGGGGTTCGGTATCAACCGCATATACACGCAGATAGCAGTCATTAGTTATAGTCAGTACCCCTGGACTTCTGACACTGAAAGGGATTTAGAGACAATTTGGTCTAAAATGCCATTAAAATCACTCCTTGTATGTGCAGAATGAAAGACAACAGCTTCACACAGAAATTTGTATGTGTGAGAACGTAATGAGTATTAGAGTCAAGGACATAAACAAAAACCAACAATACAAGACTGAACACACAGACACTTTAAAAACAAACGCATAAAAAAAAAATTATTAATAAATCTAAAAACTAAAGGTCATTTTTATTAACATAATACACATTTAATATAATGAATTAAGTGTATAAATATACTATATATTTTAGTTTTAAAGTACTAAAATATTACTGAAATAAAACTGTCCAAAAAATTAAATAAAACTAATCTAGCAATTATAATCCCAAACTAAATAAAACACATGAAACAGACATGCACTGTAATTTAAAAACAAATAAAAAACAGCAAAAGAACAAGCATTAGAACACTTTTATTTATGCAAAATATTATATAAAACATAAATCTGAAGAAATAAAATAGTAGATGTCACATTAAATAGGATGTCTAGATTATTACCACTTTGTAACCCCCTTTAAAACAAGTTAAATTTTTTAAGTCATTATGACTTGTGCAAGAAAATGGGGGTTTATTACCTTTCTAATAATAATATCATCACAATTCTGTACATCGGAACCAGGCACAAACATTTCTGTGGAATGTAGACATCACACACATTTAACATCTAAATAATATATTTTTTTCCCTTTGATCTCTCATTTCAGCAAATTGATTACATTTGCCAAATTATACATACAAACTAGAGATATAAGCAGCGCATCTAGTTAGAAAACTATTTGTACTTTCTGCTTGTTTGTGAGCTAATCTGCCCAACACAATAGCATTGCTGAGAGACCTTATTGTTACTTACATAACCAGACTATTTAACACTGCAAAACCAAAATCTACAAAACTGTTACAGGAACCGATGAAAGAACCAACAGGAATAACACTGTTCACAAGAGAAAATGAACATTGTGATTTGAAAGTGCTATTTTGATCTTGGCTGCCATTGGTTACGCCTCGCACATCACAGTCACAAACGCATTGTACAGCCATAGAGAATCTAAAGACAGAGTGATGCTTTGCATTCACTTACTTTTAGAACATCTTCAAGGTGTGTAATTTCCTGGTACAATTCTTGATATTCTGAATACTGGTCTTTACAAGGCTCTAGGGTCAGGAGAAGCCCTTGCAAAGACTCTTCTAAACTTCCATCTAAATAGGACCCTGTGGCTTCAGATTCACTACACATGAAGCAATCAGATGGGAATCTCTCTGGAACAGCAGGTATTTCAGTTGATGTAAGTCTTTTTACCAGCTGTTTAGTAATATTCCCTTCAAAATTGTCCAGCTCCACAGGTTTCAGCTCAGAAGCTTCATCTGAGTCTTGCAAAATTGACACAGAGACATTTGAATCAACAAACATTTTATCATCTGCATTGGGTTGATGGCTTTGGCAAGCAGACACATCTGACTTATCTCCTGCTAAGATGTCCTTGCCTTCACAAACAGGCTCTGTATTGAACTGTGAGTCCTGCAACTGACTACACGACTCTGCTAAAGTCCTGGCACTCATATCGTCCTTTAAGGGCTCCTCTGATGACAGGTCACTGAGGTTATGTTCTGGTGGGGTGACAGTGATTTCAGGATTGGAGTAGCCCAGAGAGGAAGAGGGAGTAGATCTGGGTGGTGTAGAGTCACCATTAGGCAAGTCATCAAAACTGAGGGAGAGTGCTCTCTTATCAATGGATTCCATGCCACAATCGAAAACATCATCTTGCAAATTGGACTAGAAATAAAAAAAAAATGTACCATTTAAATTACACACTGTCTTTAGTATATTTAATTGAATAATATGAAGCAGCAACTTAGTGGAGACAAGTCCTTTCAGGAAGCACACATAATGCTACTAACAATTTGATGCGCTTTTTCTAGCTAGTTTCAGAAATTATGAATTACTTCTATATTTAAAGAAGTGGCAGGTTTTGTAATCCGCTGCTTCTCAGTGGGTTGGAACAGAAAATTTAAAGCGGCACTAAAATTCAGTGTAAAGCCAGACGTGCTTTTCAGTTCCCACCCCGGCGGCTTTTTCGTGTATATATTCCTATGTCTGTAAAGGCATACAGTTTTATTAGTGAAAAAGTCCTAACAATTCAGTGTATTGCAACTGGAATCAATACTGGACCAATAGGAGATACATCATAATTTCTGGAAAGAGCAAAATGAACTACAGGTATTTGATATGAAATGACGATACATACTAAAACAAAATATAGAGCATGAAAATGTAATATAGGAGGAAAAAAACCTGTTACTTACATATTAATATTCAAAAACACTTGACAAAAAAACAAATAATATTTATAGCAAATAAAAGTAGAGAAAAGAAAAAAGGATAGCACGTGAGAATAATTTTAAGCTGTAATTACTGTCAAAGCAGAAACAGAGCAGGCTAAGAAACCTTAAAATGGCAAACCTTTGGACACAGAATGTCAAGCGTTTTTAAAAAAACAAATGCATGCAAAGGTTTTATTGCATAAAAAAAATGCACAATGCACTATTTATGGATATGTAGTTTTCTTGTTTTGTATGTTAAAACAACATGCATATTTTACTCCTGTAGCAATGCAGCATTTTTTTTTATTACTATCATCTATGAAGAGCCACAGCAATGTGATCAAAGACCCAAACTAAATCTGAGATACAATACAGGCATAAGGCTTTATAATTCTCCCAATAGGACAAAAAGAATGACAAGAAAAAGGGCTCAACGCATGAAACTTTCCACTGCATTTATAAAACCCTTAGTGTGCCTGAGGCCTTGATTTTTAAACAATCATTTTATTTAAATGGATATCAAAGTACAATGAGTAGAGGTACTGAGGAAGGTAAGAAAAAAAAACCCAGGGTAAGGCTCATTTGTCTTGTTTTGCAAGATGGCTTTAATCACCAGGTAAAAGGATTCCTTGCCCATGGTCCACCAGTGTCCAAGTCAAACTCACGGCATGGTATGCAGGGCCAGCACATGTGATAAGAGCTACAGGCATCTATTTATGAATAACACACAGTGCAGCCAATGCTTGAATTTGGTTAATGAACTGTAACATGCAATAGGAGTTTGCTACATTTAAATAATCTTGGTTTGGCTGCTAGAGTTTATTGTAGCAAAGAAGCAAGACAACTCTCTCACTGGCTACATCGTATGCTATATGTGAATTCAATTGTGCAGCCAGCAACACAGCCTGCACGGTGTGGCTATCGTGGCCATCACCAGGGGCAGGGCCGCCATCAGGGGGGGACTGCCGGGACTGGAGTCCCGGGCCCGAGCACTCGGGGGGCCCGCCCGGCACCTTCTACTGCCACCCGACCGCTATTAACCCCCTGGCCCACATTGACAGTGACAGCTCGGCAGTGGCCACCCGTGCAAAGTGCTCTTAACTATTCCCCCAGCCGAGCCCCCCTGCCGCACAATATTGGCAGTGAGTAATTAACTCACCCAGCCACGCTGTCCTCCCACTCCGCCTCCCGCATTGGCCAGCGTGCCCACTGCTCCCCTCTGTCCTCAATAAAGTTTCCTACTGTCAACAATGTAGTAGGCGCGGCGTGACGTCATGACATCACGCTGCAGGATGAGAGAAAGGATCCGTGGCGAGTGGGTGGTGTGAAGAGCCGGCGTCCGCTCTGGAGCATGCAGGCTGAGACAGATGAAGCAGTGAGATAGGTAGGTTAGGTGTGTGTGTGTGCGTGCGTGCGTGCGTGTCAGTACTCCAAGGCCAGGCCATTGACTGATTTTTTTTTTATTCAGACAGTCGAGACAGAGCATGATGGACACTGTCCCTGCTCCTTGGGTTATGGATAGATCCCCTTCTCATTGTGCTCCATGGAATTCTCCCCACCTATATAATGCTATTTCTGCATTTTTTTGCTGATTAAATATAATTTTTTCCTTATATATCAAATCCTCTTAATGTTTCCAAATCAGCATAGACCTCTATTAAACAGTTAGAATATGGGTTTCTTGCTGCCTGTCTTAAACAGAAGACGGCATTCTACACATGCACAGAATGTATATCACTACCAATTAGATTAATATAACACAACAAACTTAAATTATGTTTTCTTTTCATTCTCTCACCCCTGGTACAGCTCAAGTATCCGCATTCAGAAAGTTGTTGTATTAGTGCAGATATAGGAAGTATCAAGCACTAAGGGCCTGATTCACAGACTGGCGCAATGCCGATATTTACGCACAATGAGCAATTGTTTTGTAATGCGCAACTGTGCACACGCAGCGTTTGTGTTGTGACTACATTCATACAGAAGAACCATTTGCAAAGTGAGTGACATGTAGTCAGCGTGTTTTTTTTTGGGGGGGGGGGGGCTGGGGGCCCTGCCTATTTTGTTAGTCCCGGGCCCCAAAATTTCTGATGGCAGCCCTGACCAGGGGTGCTGAGAGGAGGGGGAGCGGGTACTACTTACCTGGGCTTGCTGGTGGGCTCCCGGGTCTGATGCCGCCTCCCCCTCCCCCCCCCACTGCTGTGTGCTGGGCTGCAGTGGGAGACTGCTCAATGCTGCTGAGCAGCAGCAGCAGTCTCCTCTGTCTGTGGGGAGGAGCGAACACACTGATCGCGACACCCTCTGGTTATGCGCTGGGCTGAGGGGCTCACAGCTTCACATCGCTGCAAAATATAGAGTTATGGTAGACTTAAATAGATAACTCCTTTTCTTTGAGGTACATAGGGTCCACAGGGATACCTTGGGGGATATTATGACCAGGCACCAAACAGTTAAAGCTTTGGCTCCCAGAATGCCCTGGGTCCTCCTCCATATATACCCCGCCCCTAGCCATAGGACTTCAGTTTAGTTACCAAGCCTAAAGGCAGGAAAAGGAAAGAGGAGAAGGAAGAATAATCGTACATCAGAAACACTCTTTACAGAAGCTGAAGGAATCTGTGACTGAAAGAAAATCACCCAATAAAGCCAGGTGCGTCAGGGTGGGCGCCCTGTGGACCCTATGGATCTCTAAGAAAAAGAGTCAACTAGGTAAGTCTACCATAACGCTACATTTCTTCTTCGGGGTCCTTAGGGATCCACAGGGATACCATGGGGATGTCCTAAAGCAGTTTCCCTAGGATGGGGGACGCTCCTGATCAGAAAGGAGAACTCATTGCCCAGAGGAAGCATCTTGGGAGGCAAAAATATCCAAGGCATAAAACCTAAGAAAAGTGTGAACAGAAGAACACGTGGCAACCTTGCACAATTGTTCAGCGCCACAACTGAATGCCCACGATGGCCCTACAAACCGAGTAGAATGTGCTGTCACCATGCTTGGGACAGGGAGATCAGCCTGTGTGTACACCTGAGAGATAGTCATGCGTAGCCATCTCGCCAGAGTCTGCTTATTAGCTGGCCATCCTCGTTTGTGAAAACCATATAATACAAAAAGATAATCTGATTTTCTAACACAGTTTGTATGCTACGCATAAATACGGAGTGCACTAGCTACATCCAGGGAGGCTTCACCTTCAGAAAGGTCTGGAGCCTGAAAATCTGGAACAACAATTTCTTCATTAACATGAAAACGGGACACTACCTTAGGAAGGTAACCCTACCCTTGTACGAAGAACAGTTTTATCCTGGTGAAAAATAAAAATGGGGAGCGACAAGAGAGCACTGCCGAATCCGAGCCTCTGCGAGCAGAAGAGATAGCAAGAAGAAAAAGTGTAGATTTGAAGTGGTTGACAGCAAAGACAGAGTCTAACGGTTCAAATGGGGAAGCTAGTAAGCCCTTAAGAACCAAAGACAAATCTCACGGTGCTACTGGTGGAACAAAAAGGAGGATAAATTCGCAGAACTCCTTGGAAAAAAATTCTAACATCTGGTAATGAAGCAATCTTCCTCTGAAATCAGACTGACACTCTCTCAAAGTGGCCAGGCGAAGCCCATTGAGAACACCATTGACCAATAGAATGCCAAACTATGTAATAGATGCGGGCAGAAGTAGGTTTCCTTGCTCTAAGCATCGTTTGAATTACAGAACTGGAAAATCCCTTCACTTTTAAGATGGAAGATTCAAGAGCCACACCGTCAAAGCCAGACAGGGGCAGGTCCGGATGTCAGCAGGGACACTGCGTTAGCAAATCCTGCCACAGAGGGAGAGGATACGGATTGTCTACTGTCAGATTCTGTATGTCGGTGAATTAATGATATCTGGGCCAAGCCAGAGCCACCAGTATTAATGTTCCGCCTTCCTGCTTGAATTTCCTGAGAACTCTTGGGAGGAGGGAAATTGGAGGAAAGCAATATGCCAACTTGAATTTCCATCTTACTGCCAGTGCGTCCACAAAGGCTGCTGATGGGTCTCTGGACCTGGCCCCGTACCTGTGTACCTTGTGGTTGTGGCGTGACGCCATGAGATCTATCTCTGGTAGACCGCATTTGTTTACTAGGAGCTGAAACACTCCCGGGTGGAGAGCCCACTCTCCGGTGTGTATGTCCTGGCGACTTAAGATAGTCTGCTTCCCAATTGAGTACTTCTGGAATGAATATCGCCGAGATGGCCAGAAGATGACGTGCTGCCCAAATGAGAACCCTTGTCACTTCCTTCATGGCCGCATAATTTCTTGTGTCTCCTTGATGATTGAAGTAGGCCACTGTAGTCCAGTTGTCGGACTGGATCTGGACAGGCCTGCCCTGGAGCAGTTCCTGTGCACTGACAAGTGCTTTGTATACTGCTCGCAGTTCAAGAATGTTTATTGGCAGAGGACTTTCTCAATTTGTCAATCTCCCCTGAAAGGTGTGATGACTTGTCACTGCCCTCCAGCCGCGTAGACTGGCATCCGTGGTGAGAAGCAACGAATTTTGAATCCTGAAAGGGTGCCCTTTGTTTAGATGCTCCTTTTTTAGCCAAAACAGGAGGGAGTAACAAACCTCTGGAGTGAGAAAGATCATCTGGGACCGTATTAAATGATGCTGTCTGTCCCACCAGAATCAACCTTTGCAGAGGCCTGGATTGGAACGGAGCATACCCCACCATGTCGAAGATCGATACCATCGATCCCAGCACTTGCATTGCTGTCAGAATGGATACTCTTCACTTGCATAGCAGCACGTGTATCTGCTTTGATAAGGCCACAATCTTGTCGTCTGGCAGAAACACCCTTTGCGCCTGAGAATCTAGAAAAGCTCCCAGATATACCACCTTCTGTGTTGGAGAAAGTGAGGATTTCTTCCAATTGATGATCCAGCCGTGTCTTTGTAGGCAGGCTATAGTCAGTTGAAGATGGTGTTGCAAAACCACCGGAGTCCGTGCCAATATCAGGAGGTTGTCCAGATATGGTAGTGTTCTGACTCCCTGATGCCTGAGATAAGCAGTCATGACTGACATTATTTTGGTAAATACCTGGGGAGCCGTAGAAAGGCCAAAGGGCAGAGCCCAAAATTGGTAACGTTGCTGAAGGACAGCAAACAGCACAAATTGTTGGTGGGATGGGATAATTGGAATATGCAGATATGCATCCTGAATATCCAGGGAAAACATGTAATCTCCCGGCTCCATAGCCAAAATAATTGACCAAAGCGACCATGCGAAATTTGGCAACATGGATAAACCTGTTGAGGGTTTTTAGATTCAGTATAGGGCAATATGCCCCATTTGGCTTCTGGACCAGAAATAGATTTGAATAATAACCCCTTCCTTGTTGGGACACAGGAACTGGGACTATTACCTATGCCTGTAGCAGGGAGTAAATGGCTTCCTGAAAAGCTAAGGGCTTGTCCACATGTGATGGAGGCTCTGTGGCTAAAAACTTCTGGTGGGGATGTCTCCTGAAAGTGAGGGCATACCCCTGAGAGACCACTTCTCGGACCCATGCATCTCTAGTTGTTTGATGCCAAACTGAAGAAGCCGGGCCCCCACCCTGGGATCTCCCAGGAGGAGGCCCGCTCCATCAGGCCGAGGGTTGTTTTCCGGCTTAGACGCTAACGTCTTGCCTGGCCAGACCTCTTCGTTTGTCAGTTCGACTTACGAAAACTAGTCAGCCTAGAGAAAGTCTGTCCTTTAGCTCTTTCCTGAGGACAAAAGGACTGAAAAGAAATCTGCCTAGCTCTACTCTTTGACGTAAATGGCAGACCCGCTGACTTTGAAGCCGCCAGAGTAGTAATTGTGTTATCCAACTCCGCTGCTCCAAGAGTACCTTTCCATGAAAAGGTAAGACTTCCAGCACCCTCTTTGATCCTGTATCAGCTTTCCAAGATCTTAACCAAAGGACCCTACATGCCACTATGGATGCTGCTGATGCCTTAGAAGCTAAAATTCCAGCATCCACTGCAGCCCCTCCCAGATAGGAAGCCACTTCCCGTATGTGGGAGAGATTTATCATCTGTTCTCTGGTAGCATTTGGTAGAGAGTTTGCCAATGCCTCAATCCATTCTTCAACAGCTTTGGCTACCCAGGCTCCAGCTATAGCTGACGGTTAACCACTCCAGATGATGAAAATATTGCCTTAAGACAGGCTTCAATCTTCTTATCTGTGGAATCCCTCAGAGAAGACGCTGATGGAATAAGCAATGTTGCATTTCTGATTAAATGCGTTACATGAGCATCCACAGTAGGAGGTACCTCCCACTTAGCATATACAGAAGGTGGGACCAGATACAATGATTTTATTCTCTTATCTACATAAAATCGCTTATCAGGGTTACCCCATGCCTCCTCAATAAGCTCAGTGAGCTGTTCAGACACAGGAAACACCATTTTGACCACCTTTCGGTGGTGATTAAACATTGGAGTCTTCTTACAATGACCTGGTTCATCATTCTGAATATTTAGGACTGATTAACTGCCCTCACTAAAGAAGTAACATCCACCGTAGATAGATGATTCTCCTCCCCAGAAGTAGATCCTGGAGAGGAATCCTATGCATCATCAGATTCTTCTGATGATGCGTCTGAATCCATATGTTGGGCAGACTGAGATAAAGACAACTTGCGTTTAGGCGCTTTAGTCACTACTGGTCTGTTATCAACATTAGATGGTGTCATATTGTGACTAGAATGGCCATCAACATCCTTTATTGAGGAATGCATATGAGGTGTAAACATGTGTGGACACCCCTTCCAGGGAGGCATCGTTAGAGTAGCCAAACGATCCACCATATGCATCATAACCTGGGACAAAGAAAGAACCCAAGATGGCTCTTGCCCAACAACAGGTAAACCGGACTGGTGAGGTGGCGCTTTATAACAAGCAACACACAAACCCTTCTTTATGTCCTGTGAGGATACATAAGTCGTACATGATTTACAATAAACCTGCACAGGTGGCTCCCCCTCCTGTTTCCCTTTATCTTTTGACATAAACAAAGTAAAGGCAAAATCGCAAAGTTATGTGACATCCTTCACAAAATCTCAATGAATGTGAAGTACTCAGAAAGAAATAACAGTGATCGTTATAATTGACAGATAGAAAACAGTCACATACAATGCACATGTAATATAATTACAATTGGCTCTAAATCAACTACAGCAATGCAAAGGAATGGTAGGACATAGAGCACCGTATACCTTAACCAAGAGAGAGGTATACAGGGAGACTGACCCAGACCCTCCTGAGACCAACAGCTACTAGGTGCACTGTGAGAGTCTCATATACGTGAAGGGTAGGCGGAGCAACCCAGATGCGCGAAACCCTTCGCAGGGACTGTGTCTGGGTCGGGAGAGGAGCTGTCGTTGGAGCGCCTACCTCCCCTAATCTGCATTAACCAGCTGGGTACGCTGGCCTCGTGGCAACAGATTGCGTCTTCTGCCGATCACTGGCATCAGACGATAGAGCCCCGGCTGGTGTAGTAAGGATACGGACAATCCCTGATCCTGACAGCAGCGGCTTCTGGGGCATCTCTGACACCAGAAGCAAGGACTTCGGCACGCGATTCCCCGTAAGCGAGGAATCGCCTTACCTGATATCTCCGAGCATCTGGTGCAGACCAGGTCGAAGCATTGCTGCTAGCTAAGCTCAGCACCGACCCGTCAAAATCACCAGCACAATTACTGATGTTGCGGCCCGGCGGAGGTAGATGGAATCGCATTATGTGCGTCTTGATACAGACACTTGGTACTGCAAACTCAAAAAAACATAAAATAAAATAAATCATAAAATAAAAAGCTAAGGACTGTCTGAGCAGTCCCCTGTTACAAAGGTGCATCTGATCCTGCCGCAGCAAATTAACAAACTGAAGTCCTATGGCTAGGGGCGGAGAATATATGTAGGAGTACCCA
The DNA here is from genome assembly GCA_031769625.1 of Taudactylus pleione. NCBI lineage: Eukaryota > Metazoa > Chordata > Amphibia > Anura > Myobatrachidae > Taudactylus > Taudactylus pleione. Next base: position 12,176,116 of record JAUIMM010000178.1, read on the forward strand.
GGGCATTCTGAGAGCCAAAGCTTGAACTGTTTGGTGCCTGGTCTTCCAACCATAATATTTCCCCATGGTATCCCTGTGGATCACTATGGATTCCAAAGAAGAAAATAGTTTTTCTTTTTTAAAGGGGGTGGCGCCACACCTCCCTCGATTAGGACATGCCCCCTTCCCCTGGGCCCGGGCTGGCAATCTGCGGCCCTGGCCATCGCTGGCTAGTGAACAGGTAGATGGGAAGTTATGCCCTGGGGGTATGGAGGAAATAAACTGCTGCAGCGGGGCCCTTGCTGTGGCCATGGAAATGGCCTTTTTCTTTGCCTATCGCATAACCAGAGAACCATCCTGCCAGGGTTAGGCTGGCCCACAGGGGTACAGGGAAATTACCTGGTGGGCCCCACCTCCTCTTCATATGTCAGGTTTCATACAGTGTACTCGAATTATACATTGTTCCTCTATTACAGGCTCAGTTACTTGGTAGAGCACGAACATGGATGAACAACCCATGCACTGTAGTATCCATATTGTCTGCAGGTTATGTCCTCTATAATGGTTGGCCAAGCCTTTGTGGTGGCTGGCGACACCCTTTAAGCATGGGCCCCTACCACTGCCTTCCCTGGTGGGCCCTTGATGTCCCAGTCCGACACTGCATTTTGCCCTATGGTTTACTTACTGTACAATAGCATACTTGATTACATTTCATTCTAGGCATTATAAGAAGATGAAAACACCATAAAAACAAAAAGAATAAAACACTATGGCATGCATGAAAACTCAACCACAATCTCAGGAGAGAAGCACACAGATCTGCCCAATTTATAACTCACATATCTCTCTTGGCCTGATCTAGGCCTCAGCCTAAGAGATGGCAGGTCACTAAAAGAGCGACTGCGCCGGAGCTTGTCAAAGAAAGTCTCCTGCAGTGCATCCATAATTGACATCCGCAATCTGTCTTGTGGAGGGTTCAGCCATTTCTTCAGCAGGTTAAAAGCAAACGGGATGTTAGTAAACAGTGAAGGGAACAGGTTTGTTTAATTTTGAAAAGCGAAAAAATATAAAATAAATGTTGACGCTTGTTAGTGTTGGGAATGGCTATTTATTAAATGTACCAGTAATTACTATCTGCCTAGAAAAGCAACTGCCTGTAGTTTAACAGTTCAAGGGGCAGCAGAAACAGGTGTAATAGTTATATCCAAGTGTAATATTTTGTACCAGTCAATCAAAACCTTGTCAAGGGGGCATATATGGACAGTGCACTGTGAGAGATGCACAAAGTCACTAATTTTGGATTTATTCTAGTGTCCTATAACTTACACTGTGAATGACGCTTTGGATTTTCTTTGCAATGCACAAAAAAATAAAAAAAAATTCTGAAAATGTCATTAATACCAAATACAAGCAGATAAAGAGTCACAGACAAGCAGGGAGGATGGGAGAACAGACTTACAAAGAATGAATGGTCTTTAAAGGTCGGGGTCTCTGGAGTGCCCTGGCTGTATATAGAGACCCTTCTTTGGACAGCGGATGATTTGTTGACATTGCCTGTGGAAGGTGTTAGGTCCTCTGTGTCAAATGGGCTGTAAAACAATAAGCAATAACATTGGTCTTCCATCACAACAATGCTTTTCACATTAGGCGACCTCTGCTTTATGTAAATAGATTATGAACCCCCACCTAGCAACTTTTCCATGTAACGGCCTGGCATTGCAGATTCAGGTAGACATTTCACAAATATATATTGTAAAAAAACAGAATCTCTCAGTGCTTTGCAAGTAAAAGGCAAACAATATTAAATAATTGCTGATGAATAGCAAGGCTGTCATTAGACTGGGAAATGTAGATGTAGATGTTTTTGTGACTTCAATGCAAAAAAACCCCCAAAACGTTTATTCAGTACCTGTTAGTACTGAATATAAACGGGATTATACAAAAAACACAGTGAATGCAAATAAGACTATAATTACAGATTTATGCTAAAACAGAATGCAAAAGTCTTCAATACCAAAGAATCCCCAATAGGATTGTGACTAAAACCCACCATCGGACTAGAAGTACTGAATGATTTGAAATGTGAATAAGACAGCAGATGGGTGCCACTCTACCAACATTACTGCATCTTTATATATTTATTACACACACACACACACCTCATTTATAGCAAGCTTAAAGGTGCATACACACACGATTTTTTGAACGATTATCGTTAAATGATATAGTTAAACGATAATAGTTTGAAAAAATCATTCACTTTCTGAGTCAAACGATGAACGATTATCGTTCATGCGCGTTTACGTTTGTAGTTCAGTCAGACTTGTCAACTGAACAATTTTCATTATTGAATATGCAAAAATCGTTTGTAGTTCAAAAAAATCATTCATTACACTTTAAAAAAAATCTGACAGATAATCTGACAGAAAATCGTTCATAAAATCGTTGGTAACAAAATCGTTGCGTGTGTATGCAGCTTTAGTATGCATATAGGGAAAATGGTGGAAAATCTAATAGAATAATTAGACTTGAAAGACAACATGATCTCTGGGAGCATGCCCTTGACCAGTCAGGATTTTTCACAATACTGAAGTTACTTGCTTAGAGGCTAATTGACTTTGAAGGGGAGCACACTAAAAGGAGTTCAAAGCAAAATGACATACTGTATTAGCCCTTTGGTTAGCTTTACTTACCACCATGTAACTTCAAGATTAAGCTTTATAGTGCCAAGGTCATTTACATCAACAGCAACAGCTTGAGGATGAGCAGCAAACAAGTCCTTTGTTTCACAGGTAACACTTCCAACCAGCAGGTGAGATGCAATTCCTTTAAGTTCTGTAACCTTAGGAAACAAAGATTATACATTTGTAAAAACAACCTGAACAGGGCCGGTAGAGGCTCCCCCTAAGGGCCCGGTAGCCCTGAGGGGGCCCACTTCTCAACCACTTGTGGTATGTGTTGAAAAGAAAAAAAGTTTGTTCACTTTTTTAATCGACAACTATAGTCTCTGCTGTACTAGGCGGCCATGCGGTGGACAGGGGGAACACTTGCTGACAGGGATGTATCCCGGGGTCCAGGTGCACTAGGTAAAGAGAAGGACTTGACTCTTTAAAACCTCTACTCAACTGCATTGCAACATCATGATGTAGCACGCACTGCATTTCTGGGCCATAATATCATGGAGGCCCTTGGAGGAGTGCCCCTGTGGTCCTGGCTGTGCCATCCTGGCCTACCTATAGTTACAGCTCTGTCTAAAGGAGCACATTGACATCGGTGCCTCCAGGTGAGGAAGAGGAGGGGGGGGGGGGGGGGGAGGATGCTGTGTGGGTGGGACGGTAACTGCGTGTGCTACTTGCGCTGCGGGTTCATGGTTAGGTGTTAGTATAGCAGCGGTCTCCAATTTCGATCCCTGCGGTAGTAGTTGACTTATATTGTCAGTAGTATTAGACATCCCCAATCTCTATTTACGTCTGACCCGGTGTTCTGGTTGGCTGAGCTGCTCTGGAAATTGTCTCTGTCTCTCCTCACAGCAACCACAGCTGCATGCAAACATGATCTTGCATGGAATCAGACACTTAGGACTGGGTAATTTTACACTACTTTATTAGTGATTTCCAGTTTTGCAGTCCTTTAAATAACTTGGGTACCCAAGTTACTTATCCCGATAGTTGGATAAGTTTCGAGTGATTAATTTTTGTGAATGATTGATTAGTTTACCCTTGTACGCCGTTTTTCAGCACATGTAGTATAATTCAAATCCATGTTGCTTGATCATCTAAAGCAACTTGCTCAGGTACATTCCTCTGATGTCATTTGATATTTATTTTTATGCACTTTATTTTGATAATCATAATATGTATTTTTTATTTGGTGATGCACATTAGTGCAATGAGGTCATCACCCAGCACTTTTTAGGAAACATTTTCAAATATATTTGCCTTTATATACAGTACCTGTGATGTAGTTACTAATAACATGCCTGACAAAGGGCTTGCCCAAAACGTTGTTGTAAATATCTTTGTTTTAAATAAATAAACACTTTTGGTATTTGAATTTACCTGAAGAGTGCCGTGCTTTCTACAAGTATATATACCTGTGTGTGCGCATGTGTGGGGGGTGGGGGCCCCTTACAAATAACCTATGAGGTGTTAATCTGGCTTTGAGCATGAACACTAAAGGTGGGTACACACTAGACGATGTTCTCACAATGCGATATCGTAAGCAATTTCCCTTGAACTCTCCCCGAAACTCCAGGACATGATATGGTGCTAAAAAGTGTCCAGTCTGACTTAAGATCTATCGTGCACAAAATCTATCTATTGCACAAAATGGTGTATGAGATTGGCAAATCTTGCCTGTAGTAGGCAAGATCTGAAGATGCGATGTAGGACCAGTGGGTACGCGCATCGGCATCGTGAGTGGACACTCACGATTTGGACATATTTTACACGATTTGTCGTTCCGATGAGTCAAAATCGTGCGAATTGTGTAAAATATCGTCTAGTGTGTACGCACCTTAACAGTGTAAGATACGAAACAAATTGGTACACATATTATCCTTCTTCATCTACTCTGCAGTTATATGTGCAAAACATAGTATAACATCAAACGTCACGGCCAGACAGCCCATATTACAATATTTAAACACTGGCAATTTACCTTAATTGATATCAAACTGTTAATCAGAGGAAGAAAAAACATTTCTTCACCATCCCAACTCTGTTTGCCATTAAGCTCTATTTTGCCTTTTAATTTCCATCGCTGGCGTCCATACCTCATAAATATCTTAGAAAGAAAACACAGAGAACAAGTTTCATAATTAACTGTTATTTATGTAGTTTTAATATTCATTGCCTTGAATAATACTTAGCATCTGTAACATAACAGTCTGAAACTTTATCATTGTATCTCAGTTAGTTTTGTATTCTTGCAGTGTTAAGTCTCATTTCTTTGTCACTAGTTTATAAAACAACAACATTCTCAATCATATGCATACTCTTTAGAGAGGATGTAGTCACATGTCGACAAGCAACATGTCAACATTGTGAAATGTCAACATTGTCAGAATGTCGACATTAGGGTTAGGCTGCGGAGGAAGGTTAGGGTTAAAAATTTATTTTGGACTGGGATACACAGAAATAGGCGCTAATATATCTATATGTTCCAATTGTATTCAACAATGAGAAACACAATATGTCCCTTTTCGTGGAGAAATTTGTTCTTCCTTCCTTTCTCCTCTCCAATTCAACCATGATTATATCCAAGTGCATGGAATAGAAAGCGTAAAAAATAAAAAATACAATGGGTGGTATTGTTTGATAAAATATGCTTAATAAATAGGAGCCTTAATTCTTCAGTAGTGATTCTTAATTAGTCGCAAATGATAGCAATAGCGTACCGAACTCACACTAAAACATCTGGTGTCAAATATGTAAAAGTATATCTTCTTTTCCATCCACCCAAAGAGGTATATGAGAGGACAGGCGTACCCAAACTCTCTTTTACAGTGGTAGAGAAAGGTGCATAAAGTTTTCTTTATAAGCAGATATTAAGTGATCAACAATAGGCGTTCCACACTCACAGCAACAAATGCAGATATCCTCCTATCTGGGTTTCATTATATACAATATGAATCCATATTTTCCTCCCAATGGGCAAAAACAGGTTTAAGCAGATCAACCCAAAAGGAAAAAGCAAGGTGTACTCTGGAGTGAATAAAAAAAAATAATTTTACATTCAAGGTTCCATCATAGCAAAAATTGGCATATAAAAAATAGTTAAAAACTACCATCCAGACCGGGCAAACCACCAATAGAAAAAGGAACCCGGACCAATTAAAATGAAAGTAGATGGTGGATTACCTCAAAGTCTGCATGGAGAAACACAGGATAAAAATCTTCACAGAACCTCAGGTTGACCGGTTTCGGCTCATTCAGGGCCTTTATCAAGACAAGTGAGGACTGTGCACAGAGACCAGTATTTAGCTGAAGGATAAACCAATCACATCTTCACAGGAATGACATCATTATTATTGTATACAAATAATGGAAAGTGTTATGGATCATTTATCATGTTTCATAATTACAAATATCAATGGGACCTGTGCTTCTCACTCGTGAAATAATTTTTTATTCACTCCAGAGTACACCTTGCGTTTTCCTTTTGGGTTGATCTGCTTAAACCTGTTTTTGCCCATAGGGAGGAAAATATGGATTCATACTGGATATAAAGAAACCCAGATAGGAGGATATCTGCATTTGTTGCCGTGAGTGTTGTACGCCTATTGTTGATCACTTAATATCTGCTTATAAAGAAACCTTTATGCACATTTCTCTACCACTGTAAAAGAGAGTTTGGGTACACCTGTCCTCTCATCATATACCTCTTTGGGTGGATGTTGCATGTGGCCAGGAAAAGAAGATATACTTTTACATATTTGACACCAGATGTTTTAGTGTGAGTTCGGTACGCTATTGCTATCATTTGCGACTAATTAAGAATCACTACTGAAGACTTAAGGCTCCTATTGCTTAAGCATATTTTATCAAACAATACCACCCATTGTATTTTTTTTTATGCTTTCTATTCCATGCACTTGGATATAATTACGGTTGAATTGGAGAGGAAAAAGGAAGGACAATACTTACCAAAAATTCTCCACGAAAAGGAATGTATTGTCTATCTCATTGTTGTATACAATTGGATCATATAATAGATATATTAGCGCCTTTTTTCCTGTGTATCCCAGTCTACAATAAAAAATTTTCTTTGTTGATGCACGGGTGTGGTGTATCTTTTCACTGAAGGTTAGAGGTTAGGGTCAGGTTGCCGGGAAGGGAGCGGTTAGGTTTAGGCTGCGGGGGAAGGGGGAAGCGGTCAGGGTTAGGCTGCTAGGCTGCGGCGGGAGGGGGGGGGGGGCAGTTAGGTTTAGGCTGGGGGGGTTAGGGTTAGGCTGTGGGGGGAGAGATTAGCGTTAGGCACTAGTGGAAGGGTTAGGCACTATAGGGAGTAGTAGGGATTAGGGGAGATAAATACAAACTGGAATGCCAAAGGATCACAGCTTTGACTCGGAGTGCAGAGTCACATGACCACCGGGACCCAAAATCTGTGCTGCGCTCAATGCAGCTGTCGGAAGCAGGTAAGTCCCCACTGGGCCACAAGGGATGATAGGTCTGCTTTAAAACAAGTCGACATTTCATCATTTTCTACATGCTGAAGGTTGGCATGGTCATTTGTTGTCATTATGACTGTCGACATGCAGCACAGGACTGATTGTAATATACAAAATAAATGCATTTTAAGAAGCAAACCAGGACCACACTCAGACTTTGACGTAAAGGCAGGGGTTGGGTACGGGAAGCTGGCGCTCGGGATCCCGGCAGTCAGAATCCTGATGCCGGCATCTCAATAGGTTTAGGATACCCACACCTGTCGGTAGGTATCCTAAACCTCCCCCTAACTCTCCCTCCCCGCTGCCTAAACCTAACCCTCACCCCCCCAAGTGCCTAAATATAACCTCCCACTTCTGCAGCCTAAACCTAACCTTCCCCCCCTAGTGCCTAACCCAAACCTTTCGGATGCAGATGTCGGGACTCTCACAGATGTCTGGATTCCGGCACTGGCTATCCCGACTGTCGTTATTATAACTACATATCAAAGGCAAGTTGTGGCTTTATTCCCTGCAACTTGCTCATTTCTGTAAGTGTGCATGTGTGTCAATTCACAATGTTCGTGTTTAACTATACGGTGGTAAAGCAATACAATGCAGTTCATATCATTCACATTAAAGAGTACAGAAACACATGTGAAGTAAAGTATTTTATTCACTACTATTGCAAAGTATTTTCATTCACAATCGAAGGCAAATAGTTACCAACCTCATACTGGTCTCCTGGACAAAGACGGGCAAAGCCAGCTAGGCCTAAATTAAAAAATATAAAAATATCTTAATGTACCAAAAAAACTAATTTACAAACATTAGTTCGCATTCAATTAGGCCACCAGCCATCCCATATTTTACCAAGATCCTTCCATTCCTCCATTCTAATTTACTATATGGAGTGACTAGTTTGTGTTATACAAGAATATTTAAGTCTGTGCAATATAAGCTAATATGTGGTTAATATTCAGGAATAATTTACCATAAAAGAACACAGGGGTATAGTTATTAAACAGCATTTCTACAAACCGACAATATTTGGCAAGTTTTTATTTCCAGCATCAACTTTTTTTTAAATTGTAATACATCATACATGGCATATATTGCCTTTAAAAAAAATTGCTGCTTTACAAAATATGCAGAATAAAGGCAGAAAAAGGAGAGTTATGGTAAAACTTACCTTTGTTCACTCTCTTTCTTTGAAGTCCATAGGGTCCAAAGGGAGACAATGGGGTGTAGGTGGTACTTGGAGGACTGGACACCAAAAGCAAAGCTTTTTCTGTCCCAGGATGCATCGGTCCTTCCCCCTATACCATGCCCACAGCCTGAAGGCAACTCAGTTTTGTCAACAAGCCCAAGGCAGGAGCAGGATAGGAGAGAAGGAAGACGGGTACACTGAAGGATCAAACTCTCACACAAAGAAGGAAACAAGTGACCAAGAGAAAAAACCCATAGAAGCCAGGTGAGTCATGGCGGGTGCCCTGTGGACCCTATGGACTTAGAAGAAAGTTAACAAAAAGGTAAGTTTTACCATAACTCTCCTTTTCTTCTTCAGGGTCCATAGGGCTCCACAGGGAGACAATGGGGATGTCCCAAAGCAGTTGTTCAAGGGCGGGGAGACTCCTGAGTTGAGAGGAGAACCCGGCGCCCTAAGGAAGCACCCTTAGAGGCAAATGTATCAAAGGCATAGAACCTAAGAAAAGTGTGGCTGCCTTGCATAGTTGTTCAGCAGATGCGCCACTGCGGGCTGCCCACGAGAGACTCACAGAGCGAGTAGAATGAGCAGATACTGTAGCCGGCACAGGAAGGCCAGCCTGCGTGTAAGCCTGTGAGATAGTCATGCGAAGCCATCTGGCCAGTCTGTTTGTTAGCTGGCCACCCCTTCTTGTGGGATCCATATAGGACAAAAGAGGGAATCAGTTTTCCTAATGGAACCAGTACGGTCTACGTAGAGCTTCAGAGCACGGACCACATCCAAAGAGGCCTCACCTGCCGAGAGGTCTGGTGATTGGAAGGCCGGAACTACAATTTCCTCATTAAGGTGGAAACGAGAGATCACCTTGGGAAGGAAGCCAGGGCGTGTTCGAAGAACAGCCCTGCCCTGATGAAAGATCAGAAATGGGGAGCGACAGGAGAGCACCCCTATATCAGACACCCTACGGGCAGACCCTATAGCCAGAAAAAAGGTCTTCGCAGGGAGGTATTTGACATCCGAGTCCAGGAGCTCAAATGGAGGTTCCTGAAGTATGTGGAGCCACAGGAGTGACAAGGGGAGGTTGTATACGGAGAACACCCTGCAGGAAGGTGTGAACATCCAGTAGTGTAGCAACTCTGCACTGGAAACAGATGGACAGAGTAGAGATGTGCACTTTCAGAGAGGCCAAGCGGAGTCAGAGATCCAATCCAGCTTTAAGAAAGGCAAGGATTCTAGAAACCCCAACAACCTGATGGTCATAGTTTCTGGTGGCACACAAATGGAAATATGTATGCCACACCCGGTGATAAATCCGGGCAGAGGCCGGCTTACGCGCTCTGAACATGGTCTGGACCACAGAGCTAGAAAACCCTTTAGACCTTAGGAGGGATGTCTCAAGAGCCACGCCGTCTAAGACAGACGGGCCAGGTCCGGATGTAGACAGACACCCTGAGACAACAGGTCCGGTTATTGAGGAAGTTGGAGAGGAGTGTCTATAGAGAGACTTTGAAGATAGGAATACCAATGGCGTCTGGGCCAAACCGGAGCAACCAACAGGACAGTGATCCCTTATTGCTTGAACTTCCAAAGAACTCTAGGAAGAAGGGAGACTGGAGGGAAGAGGTACGCCAAAAGGAAGGGTCAAATCACTGACAATGCGTCCACCAGGAGCTGAAAGACCATTCCCCTGCGTGCACGTTGTGATGGCTGAGGAAATCCGCTTCCCAATTGAGAATCCCTGGGATGAACACTGCGGAAATAGCTGGGAGATGGCATTCGGCCCATGTGAGAATGCGGGACACTTCTGCCATTGCTGACCGACTTCGAGTGCCTTCCTGGTGATTCAGGTAGGGCACTGCCATGGCGTTGTCGGACTGTACTTGTACCTGTAGAATATCCTGAGCCAAAGTGAGGGCTCTGTAGATGGCTCGGAGTTCTAGGACATTGATTGGTAAGATCGCCTCTGCTGGTGTCCAGCGTCCTTGGAAGTAGTGCTGGCCTGTCACTGCGTCCCACCCGTGGAGGCTTGCATCCGTGGTGAGGAGTACCAATTCCGGGATCCAAAAGGGACGACCCTTGTTTAAGTAGGATGTCTGTAGCCACCAGGAGAGGGACAGGCGAACCTACGGATAGAGTCCCATTGTCTGGGATCTGATCAGATGAGGCAGCCCATTCCATCTGGAGAGGATTAAGTGTTGTAGGGGCCAGGAGTGGAATGGAGTGAACTCCAACATGTCGAAGGTGGACACCATAGATCCCAAGGTCTGCATTGCAAAGTGAATTGACACTCGGCAACTGTGGAGTAACCTGTGCACTCGATGCTCTAGTGCGGAGATTTTGTCTGCTATCAGGAAGTTTCTCTGAGCCTGAGAATCCAGGAAGGCTCCCAGATGCACCATTCTTTAAAAAGGGGTCAGGGAAGACTTTTTCCAGTTGATCAGCCAGCCGTGCATTTGTAGAAAGGAGCAGTCTGATCCCCTGACGACGAAGATGGGCCACCATAACTGCCATGATCTTGGTAAAGACCTGTGGAGCTGTAGAAAGTCCAAAAGGCGGTGCTTGAAATTGGTAATGTTGCTGTAGGACAGCAAACCGGAGATATCACTGATGAGAGGGTGCTATAGGTACATGTAGGTAAGCGTACTGAATGTCCAGAGACGCCATAAAGTCCCCAGGCTCCATAGCCAGGACAACAGAGCGTAGGGTTTCCATACGAAACCTAGGCACCTTGATAAACTTGTTCAGAGACTTGAGATTGAGGATAAGCTGATGAGACTCATTCGGCTTCTGAAGCAAGAAAAGGGTAGAGTAATAACCTGTCCCTTGCTGTGACGACGGGACTGGAATTATTACCCGAGCGCAGCAAGGACTGAATGGCCGATTGGAGGAACCGGGCCTTGCTTGGGTCTGAAGAAGGGCTTGTGCAAAACAACTACTGGGGGGGGCGCCTCTGGAATGAGAGGGCATACCCAAGAGAGACCACTTCTTGTACCCAGGCGCCTGTGGTGGTTTGACACCAGCTCTGGGTGAACTGAAGAAGTCGGCCTCCTACCCAGGCTTGTCCTCAGATTTGGTTGTTGGACGTCTACTCGCTCAGGCCTGCTTGGGTTTAGACTTGGAGGTCCTTGCGGACGCCGACTGTCATGGAGAGGACTGACCCTTTGCTTTTTCCTGAGGACAAAAGGACGACATCCAAGGTCTTGTAGAAGATGCAGAAGGCAAGAAAGCCATTTTAGAAGCTGCCAAGGTAGTCACAATCTTGTCCTGCATCCCTAATGTGTGAGATGTAGGACAGCTGTTGCCGAGAAGTATCAGAGGGAAATGTGTCCTCTAGGGCATCTGCTGAGCTCTCAATGGCTTTTGCCACCCAGGCCGTAGCTATGGTAGAATGAGTAATAGCTCCTGTAAGAGAATAAACAGATTTGATGCAAGCTTCAATCCTTCTATCCGTTGTCTCCTTTAGGGAGGTTGATGTATGGGTAGGTAAGGTAGAGTTCTTAACCAAGCGTGTCATGTGGGAATCTACCACTGGGGAAACTACCCATCTGGCGCAATAAGATGCTGGAATAGAATAAAAAGAAACCAAGCGTTTAGGCAGCTGAAACTTATTAGGTGTATTCCAAGCTTCACTTATTAGGTCAGAAAGCTGATCAGAGTGAGGGAACTCCAGCAAAACTACCTTTGTTGTTTAAAAAGTGGTTCTTTTAGCCTTAGGAGTGGGCCCTGCATCTTCTATATGAAGAATGATTTAACAGCTCTCACTAGTGCAGGTATATTCAATTTAGATGGAGGCTCCTCCTCCCCCGAGAGGGGGGAGTCAGAAAGAGAGGTCTGAGTCTTTTGCCTACCCAGATGATAACTCAGAATCTCAGAGCGGGGTAGACTGGGAAGATAACACAGCACGCTTAGCCACTTTACTGGGTTAGGGGCCTCTCCTTTTGCAACATGTGTTGAAAAGCTGAAGAGGTAGCCACCAAACTCTGCACTGAGGTAGAATGTATGTCTACCCAGGGAGGGGGCAAAGGAGGTACATGCATTGCAGGGAGTACCTGATGTGGCAATCCCATAGGGGGAGCAACCACAGGGACCACTAGGTCATCCGCAATCTTTGCCAACACCTGTGGAAGGGAAGCCCAGGGGTTCCTGAGGGGGCCTGCAGGGGCGACAGGCCAGGTGCAGTATAACAAGATGCACATAGACCATCTTGAAGTGAATCCTCTGGGGATAAACCTACCAAACAGGACTTCCAGGAAACCAGGGTAGGAGCAGTAGCCTGCTTGTTACTCTTGCCTTTGCTAGACATAGCTGCAAGGATAGTATAGCACACAATATGGCACAGTGCAGTGAGCAACACAGATATATGCACGATATGGCACAACGCAGCGCGCAACACAGGTACACAGTATGTGACAGCCTTCACAAATACAAGTATGTGAAGTACAGTGGACCCCTATACACCAGTATTCCAGGGTTATTGTGAAAGAAAAAAGAAAAAGGTATAAGCTGACAGTAGAAAGCCAGACAACAGAGCTAGCATAAGTCACATATAATGCAGAAAATACATCTCACTGCTATGAGCATAAATGTAACTGCAATGGGCACTAAAATCAACTACAAGGACCTCAGTGGCTATAGGAAATAGCGCTATAAAACCTGACACATAGGTGAGGTATATATGGAGACTGGACCCAGCGTTCCCGGAGACCTGTGACTGAAAATGGCCGCCGGAGGTCTCTGAGGGGGCGGGGGTGCAGGAGGAGCAGCTCAGAGGCGGCAAGAACGCAGTGGAATGGCGCTCTGAGCTGGAGGGAGGGGCCGCAGGGAGAGAGAGCTGACCTCCCCTGTTCTGACATTAACTACCGGTTCCTTGGCCTATATGCGCCAGTAACGTATGCCCTGGTGGTCTTGAGGAGTCCCAGATGGACCGGTGTCCACATCAGCGACTCCGGTCTGTCTCCAGAGACCGGAGGTGAGACCCACCTTACTTGTACACTTGCGCCCCGGCTGCAGTCTGGGGACCGAGGAACCACACTAGCCAGGTCCCCCCGGTGCCCCGCCGAGAGTACCTAGCCTGTGGCTGGAGTCGCGGCGCCATGGAGGGGTGATGGAGTAGCAGTGCAGACGTCCAGAGGACTGTCTAGCGCTGCTTGCTCTGTTACAGTAAAATAAAATAAAATCATAAAAATAAAGCTTGGGCTGCTTAAAAGCAGCCCCATTGTTTTAACGGTGATCCAGCTCCTGCTGGATCTGATTGCTTCAGGCTGTGGGCTGGATATGGGGGGGGGGGGGGAAGGACTTTGTTTGGGAGTGTGATCCTTCAGTGTACCAGTCTTCCTTCTCTCTTATCCTGCTCCTGCCTTGTACTTGTTTACAAAACAGAGTTGCCTTCAGGCTGTGGGTGGAGCATAGGGGGACTGGAGCATCCTGGGACAGAAAAAGCTTTGCTGTTGGTGTCTGGTCCTCCAAGTACCACCTACACCCCCGTTATCTCCCTGTGAAGCCCTATGGACCCTGAAGAAGAAATTAGCAGTTTGTAAAAGAGCTGCCTGGCAAAAGTATAATCAAGTCTTTATTAGTTAAACAATCCATCACATTTGTGTGACTTGCCTAAAAGACCTACAAAATTAACTTATTAAGGCTTGGTTTCTACCACTGCATTAAGGTGCACAACTTGTATGGATCCACAGCAACCAATTATACCACTTTCACACAGAATGTGTGAAATATCCCGGCTTTTACCCGACATTTAATTGCCGGGTGGGTTTGCCAGTTAAACACTTACCCCCCTTTCACACACAAAACAAATTGCCGGGTAAATCACTTTTACCCGGTAATTTGCAGATCAACACAGGTTTTTTGTGGGTGAAAGGGTCAACCCAGGTCTAAATTGCCGGGTCTCCGACCCTGGTAAAAAGCAGGGTCGGAGACTCTGCAATTTCGACCCGGGCTGACCCTTTCACACAGATAAAAAAAAAACCTGTGTTGATCTGCAAATTACCGGGTAAAAGTGATTTACTCGGTAATTTGATTTTCTGTGTGAAGGGGGTACTAGCTTTTTGTCTTTCCAGTGCAAGATGCACAATGAAAGCAAGTGTCTGAATGGCTGCTGTGGGTAAGTGAGTGGAAAAGGTGTTTCTGACCACAAGAAATAATGCAAACTGTCTGTTTTTAGAAATTACAAAGTTCTGTCCCAGAAAACTGTGCAATGACCACGGTTCACTACTTTGGTATTAGCACAGGCAAGAAATGAAAAAAAATATGTCAGGTCTTTTTGGGCAAATAGAAAAACAGAACGATAATTATGGACGATTGATAAACACATATACACAAAAATACACACACACACACACACACACCACAGTAAGAATCATACATACATTACATACGGAAAGTTAAGATTTGCTAATCTGCAGCTGTTACTAGGGTTCACTTCTCTTGATGCTTTTGTTTCCCCCAACAAATTTTACACCACATGTTAACACTAGGTGGAAGCATTGGTACAAACTCAAAAAGCACAACACCTAAAACAACTCAAATGATGTGGCTTATAGACAGGTATTGATTGAGAATTGTTGGTACAAAAGAAAAAAAAAAAATCTATAAAAAAAAGTTACGCAAATTAATGCACATGACTGATACAAAGTGGATGCTGCACTTTGCAGTGAATGTTTTATTATGTTTTGTACTTACTGTATTGGCATGGTATGAAACAGCAGGGGTCTTAAGGAATGGTGTCCATTATACTGGGGCAACTGCAGTGGCAAACTCAGTTATCATTTCAGGAGTCTCAGCTTTGAGCATTACGCTGACCCACAACCACAAGGAAGGAAAGCACATCTTGTTTTTGTAACTGCCTGGGATGCTTTTCAGAGTTTAGCCCCGGTAGTTTACACTATCTTCAGATGGCGTAAACAGCTATAAGCCTATGGAGGCTCCAGGAGCAGAAGAGAGATCCTTCATTCACTCTCTCGCAGAAAGGGCCCAGAAACTGACACTCTGTGCATGCGCAGTGTTAACTTCCCCCGGAGAAGTCTTTCACATCTGTGAAAGACTTCTACAATTTGCCGGGAATATTACTTGCAGGGACAGAGGTTAACACAACCGCTATCTTTGCGAGTTCCCCTTTGTACATAGCTGGGGATATTTTCATTAAAAAATAAAAAAATATCCCCTGCGATACGGATAGATAATAATCGCGGCAGTTCTGCGACTATTAGTTCATAGACCCCTAAGATTTCTCGGCTCACCGTTACCCATGTCAAAGCTTCTCCGTTTACAGTTGTTTAACAATGTTTTTACCTTGGTTTATGCCACCTTTGAATCTTAAAGATAATTTGCATTAGAAGGGCATTGGAAAACACAATTGATCTAAGCAGCAGATTCAATTATGAGCGAAAGCCGCCTGAATTTGCCCCAGCGCTTTCTGCGCTGTATCTGCAGAAAACAGATTCTGCTCGCAGCCTATTTAGGTGTGAGCAGAGTCTGCCTACCATAATGGGTGGAAAAATGCCCCTAAATGCTTAGCATGTTTAACAAGGCCTTCATTTTACTCAGACAAAGCCCTACATATGTTGCATAATAAAATGCCATGGGAGCCTGCAAAATTTTAACAACATACAATTGAAAGTACTTCAAGAATAAATTACCTTTCATTTTGATGTAGAATTCTCCCAGTAGGTTTTCCATTTCAGATTCAACTGTGCACATATTCTGCAAAAACATTTGAAGAAAATGTGAAAAAAACAACAAAAACACACATACATGTTCAAGATTTACAAAGTGATGAGAATAAAGAGTTATTATGGCTGATGTTAAACTAATATTTAAGAATGCTGCATGTTTTAAGACAGGAAAACAGTATGTTTGAAGACTCTTTTAGTAATATACAGCAGTCTCTGGGAAACACTGTTTTCCTATCACACTACTATATAGCTGGATCTAGTCATGGCTCCAGCAGGTTCTTGACATGCCTATCCAGCTCCAACCAAACACAAACACACTTTAGTTGTGACAACCCAGCTCCAGAGGGCTCCAACCATTACAATCACACTCCAAAAAGCTTTAGCTGTGACAACAGGTTGGGTACAGGATCCTGAAAGTCAGAATCCAGGCTTGAGAATCCAGACGGTCAAAATCCTGACGCATATTGGTGAGAATTCTAACCCTAACCCACCCCCCTCCCGCAGCCTAATCCTAACTATCCCCCTAGTGCCTTGTGACCGGAGCCGGTATCCTGATGATAGTCAGGGTTCCGGAGCTGGTATTCTGACCACATCCCGTGACAACCCAACTATATTTTGAGAACAATTTACCACAGAGAGGAAGACAATATAAAACATATTGTGAACCCTACCTCAGTGTACTCTTTAAAACTCTTGTTTATTTCACATAAACTCTCCCGAGCTGCTTTGCTTGAGGGGGATGCAGCAAAGGCCTGCTTCATTTTGCATGCCCCCTCCCGTAGGCGCCTCTGGATGCAGTAGGCCTCATATAGCTCATCCACCTTAAGCAACAAAAAACACATAAATGAAAAGGTTATTAATGATTAAACATACATATTTCCTTAAAATGTAAATCAAGGATATGATTTATTGACATTCTTAAAAGGCAACAATTAAACATGCATTTAAAATATGTTTTGGTACTACAGATGTTTGCATCATTTTGTTTGGTGCTAGGCTCATACAGTAAAAGAGAATTTTGTTAAAGAAATAACAATTCCCAAAAGTGATGTCATTATTGTTGCGCATAATGGGTAGGACACTGTTGGAACATGTCTTGCAGTAGAACGAATGTGGTTAATTGAAACAGACACATGAATTAATGAATGTGAAAGCATGGCCAAATTCGGAAACTAAATGCAGTTGGGTTGGAAAATGTACTCCTTTGCAACCAAACTGGTTTAACTTTGTATTGGTCCAACATTAAGTCCCAGGAAAGGCCACCAGGGATTTTGATTGTTAAATCAAGCTAGCTGATGATAGTGATGATTGGTGTCACCGATTGACTAGACCGGACCAAAATACGATTGCCATGTGGTTCATATCTGGCCAGCTTTATCATTTGACATATGGTTATATACTAAAATAGGTAAAAATGTGCACAGCTGCATAACCCATAGCTATTGATCACACCTTGCACTAACCTGACCGAAACGAATTTCTGCTCAATGCTTATTGTCTACTGTACAGTAAACAGAAATTATAGTGAGTAGCCCTCATGTAACAGCAGCCTGACAGCAACCAGTATGTAGTCAGCAATGGGGGGAGTAGTTTGATAAACCAAAATGTAATGTGCTCTATGGTGCTGTAATTCAGAAAATAAAAGCAAGCATCTAAAGCAACTGTCTTAAAGTAAACCAAAGATCACTTCTGATTGAAATTTGATGTTGCAGTATCATAAACTTATCAGATCAACAGAAATTATATGGCAGAAAAGCAGAACTCTAATTCACTGACCAAGTAACACCAATCATGTATAAAGATTTGTAAAAAAAATATTTCCTATCTTTTAACCAAGGGAGCTTGTTTTAGGTTTCTACCATTGCATTAAGGTGCACAACTTGTATGGATCCACAGCAATCAATTATACAAAACTTATAATTCAGTGTAAACTCTCCCTAACAGCAGATGATAAATCAGTCACGTTAGATTTGGCATCAGGGCAGGAGCCAGGATTAGGCAGCTGCCTAGGGGTTGTCGACCATTGGAGGGCGCCACTGAGACTACAAAAAAAAAAAAAAAGAGGTCTTTCAGTCCCAGACAGGGACTGAAGGACCAACCTGTCTGGGGCTGAAAGACTTCTTTTTCCTTTTTTGTGCGTGTGGGGGTGGTTATATTGAGTGCTGACAGGGAAATAGCCCTTTTACATTGACCTAAAAATCCCGGGATTTTTGTCTGTGTAAATGGAACCACCCGGGTCCAGGGACTCAGGTACTTTGCAGGTCGTTCCCGTGGCAACCTGCAGTGTAAATGGCGTGATCTGGATCATGCTGCATACTGCCCGAATGGGCGGCTTCAGTGGGGTTTGGAGATGACATCAGTTCCAAGCGTCCACTGCAACACCGGAAGAGACAAGTCACTGCAGACCCGGCTCTGGTGTGAACGGCGCCGACTTGGGAATATCCTGGGTCGGCGTCGCAGTATGAAAGGGGTAAGTTCCGGGTCTGATCCAGAGTGGAACCCTGTTCCAACCCCTGGGTCAGACCTGGAACTTTGGTATAAAAGTGTATTAGTGTGTGGGTTTAATGAGTGCTGGTAATGGCGAGTGTGTGTAGTTGGGGAGTAACTGACATATATTGGAGCACAGATGTGTGACAAATATATTGTGGCATGGATATGTGGCATAATACATTGGGGGCACAGCTGTATGGCATACAAAGAATTTGGGGCACGTGTGGCATAGGTACTAGGGGCATTGTTTGGCATAATTCAGGGCTATGTGGCATATAATAGCTTTGGTGCACAGCTATGTGGCATATTATGTATTGGGGCATAAAGGTGTGGCATGTTATGTTTTGGAGGCATTGATGTGTAGCATAATTATGAATTGGGGATAAAGCTGTTTGGCATATAATTAATTGTGGAACATAACATATTATGAATTGGGGGCAGTGTTATGAGGCACAATATGATTTTGGGTCTCTGCAGTGTGGCATATTATAAATTAGCGTCACTAATACGTGGCATAAGTGCAGGGGTGGTGGGTGAAATGTTTCCTACGGCACCCAGACACCTTGCACCGGCCCTGTTTGGCATACAATGGATCTAGCAGTGCTGACAGACTGAGATCTACCTTGCATCTGCACGAGCATTGAAATCCCAGATAACATTATTGTGACATCACAGGATTTCCTATGATCAACTAAGCTATCCATAATCCTGGCCATTTCCCCAGAACTCAAGACTCCAAATAACTGATGTGCTCAATGTATGGGGCTGCGACAGAATGAGTGGGCTCACATTTATTTTTAAGCCCACACAGAGGACCATGGGCCTGATTCAGAGCCGCTCGCTATTTGCGGTCGTTCGTTCTAAAACAAGGGGTGGCTATTCAAATGAACCGTTCGCTAATTGCGGTCTGTTCACGCCTCTAAGTCTGAATGAGTGAGCAAAACTTGCGGCTGTAATTTTGAAAAATACGCCCCCTGGCCGCTCGCATCCTACGTCATGTCCGCTATTTATTAGATTAATCGAGCACATCGAACAGCGTATGAACTGCTCGCTATTCTTGTGGCTGGTTTTTTCAACCGCTATTTTGCGAGCAGTTCGGGGTAAAAAAAAAAAACAAGTGACGTGGTCAATGACGCTGCTGTATTAATTATGCACACCCTTAAAACGCCCGTTTTGACATTTAAGCACGCCTGCGATCTAATTCCACACCCCCGTTTTCAAGCACCTTCCCATGTTACCACCCACATACGCCTCCTCCTGTCACTCAAAATAGCAGGCATTCGCTATGTAGCGAACAAACGATTTTCGGCCGCACTGACTGGTTCGCGCATGCGTATTACAATCCGTACCCATGCGCAGATGTGCGAACATCGGTCAGAACGAACGAGCGGCCGCTTACGAGCGGCTCTGAATCAGGCCCCATCTCTTTTGGATGTATATGAACTATCAGCGAGCAGGAAGGGTTTAAAAGTAAACCTTAATATGTGGCAAACCATTGGACTGCACATGCTCTTAATTGAACAAATGGTGAACAATGTCTAGAATTTCTGTACTGCACAGATACACACAGTATCAGCTTTCGATAAACAGGAAGCATGCTTCATAACATAACAGAATACAGGGCAACAGGTGGCACAACAGAGAAGCAGAAATATGTGCTGCATGCAAACTCCGGACAGCTGGAAACCCTGCTATTTCTTAGGAAAGTCTACACTATTTATAACTGCTCCATTACATTGAGTACCAGATCTGCCACAAGGATAAGCATGAAGAAAAGAGCACGTGTGTCATATGCAGTTGCGCACACAGCAATGTATTATATTGTGCTGGATCTCCAGGAGGAAAGATAAGCTGTAGTGACTCTCAAAATGCTTCTGATAAAAGTGGGCATCACTGTAACGTGCTAGTTATTTGTTTTGCCTACCCCAAAATATAATAACATTATTGTTCTAAATTTACATTCATTATTAGATGTAGAGATGTAACAATTTTGAAACTTCATTTTCAGGGACAGGTGGGCAAAGGATTAAAAATTGTGAGGGGCCCATCGTTCAAGCAGCCCTGCTTATGGTATACTCTTGACTATACCCAATCTCAGAATATATTATACCAACTTGTCAAAAAACACCAGGTGTGTCAGATTAAAAATATGAGATATGGTAAGAACTTACCCTTGTTATCTCTATTTCTACGAAGTCCATAGGGTTCCACAGGATACCTTGGGGTATAGGTGTGACGTCAGTCATCGGGCACCATAGAGTTAAGCTTTCAGCCTCCCAGGATGCACTAGGGCCCCCTCCTATACCCCGCCCCCGAGCCAAGGCACCTCAGTTAGTTACCAAGCCATAGGCCGGAGGAGGAGAAGGAAGAGAGAGAAAAAAAGATCTGGACACACACAAGAATCACATTCTCACCAGAGGGAGACGGAAAAACTGGTGACCAGAGCAAAGCCCATCTGCAGCACAGGTGCGACAGGGCGGGAGTCCTGTGGAACCCTATGGACTTTGTAGAAATAGAGATAACAAGGGTAAGTTCTTACCATATCTCATATTTTCTACTTCAGGGTCCATAGAGTATCCACAGGATACCTTGGGGATGTCCCAAAGCAGTATCCTTTAAGGGTGGGGAGGCTCCTGTGCAGAAAGGAGAATCCGCCGCCCGAAGGAAGCATCCTGAGAGGCGAAGGTAAACCTGTAATACCTCACGAAGGTATGGACAGAGGACCACGTAGCAGCCTTGCAGATCTGGACTGCAGAGGCACCACGTCGAGCTGCCCACGAAGGACCCACAGACCTAGTGGAATGAGCCTTCACAGAAGGAGGAACCGGCAGGCCTTCATGAAGATAAGCTTCAGAAATAGCCATATGGATCCAGGCCGCCAAAGTTTGCTTTGAAGCAGGCCAACCATTTTTACGGAAGCCATAGAGGACAAATAAGGCGTCCGACTTCCTAAACGAAGAAGTGCGGTCAACATAAGTCCTTAAGGCCCGCACGACATCCAAAGAGGCCTCACCCACTGAAAGACCAGGTGAGTTAAAGGCCGGAACAACGATTTCCTCGTTAACATGAAACTGGGAAACAACTTTGGGAAGAAACTCAGGCCGAGTGCGGAGCACTGCTCTGTTCCCATGAAAAACCAAGAAAGGGGGTTTACAAGAAAGAGCCACTAAATCAGAAACACGTCTGGCCGAAGCAATAGCCAGATGGAAAACAGTCTTAGCTGTTAGCCATTTAAGATCCACTGAGCCCAGTGGTTCAAACGGCGGTCCCTGGAGAGCCCTCAGGACCACAGCCAAATCCCAAGGCGCCACAGGTGGAACAAAGGGCGGCTGAATGCGGAGAACACCTTGCATAAAGGTGGGCACATCCGGGATTGTAGCAATCCTACGGTGAAACCAGACAGACAGGGCCGAAACCTGTACCTTCAAAGAAGCAAGGCGAAGCCCATGATCTAGTCCCGCTTGTAGGAAGGCGAGTATCCGAGACAGACGAAATTCCCGCGGTGCATAACCTCTTGGTCGACACCACTGGAAGAACGTATGCCACACGCGATGGTATATCCTCACGGAAGACGGCTTCCGAGCTCTTAACATGGTACGCACCACAGAGCTGGAAAACCCCCTGGACCTCAGCATGGCTGTCTCAACAGCCACGTCGTCAAAGACAGCCAGGTCAGGTCCGGGTGAAGACAAGGACCCTGTGACAGAAGGTCCGGTCGTAGCGGCAACCGCAGAGGACTGTCCACGGACAGACCCTGAAGGTCTGAGAACCAGTGCCGTCTGGGCCACGCGGGAGCTATCAACAGGAGTGTCCCTCCTTCCTGTTTGAATTTCCGGATTACCCGTGGAAGAAGGGAGACCGGAGGGAACAGGTATGCGAACCGGAACGTCCACCGGACGGACAGAGCATCCACCAGAGACGCCCCTTCGTCTCTTGTGCGAGACCCGTACACTGGCAACTTGTTGTTGTGCCGGGACGCCATGAGGTCGATCTCTGGAAGACCTCATCTGTCCACCAGCAGTTGAAAAACGTCCGGGTGCAGGGACCATTCCCCCGGATGAATGTCCTGGCGACTTAGAAAGTCCGCCTCCCAATTTAGCACTCCCGGGATGAAGACCGCTGATATGGCCGGAAGATTGCGCTCCGCCCATACCAGGATCCGAGAGACCTCCACGAGAGCCGCCCGACTTCGGGTTCCTCCTTGCCTGTTTATGTAGGCCACGTTGGTAGCGTTGTCCGACTGGACCTGTACCGGACGACCCTGGAGAACCCGATGTGCCTGCTGGAGAGCATTGAAGACCGCACGGAGTTCCAAGATATTGATTGGAAGCTCCGCTTGTCGGCGTCCACCTGCCCTGGAACAAGTGTGGACCCGAAACTGCTCCCCAGCCCCGAAGACTGGCGTCCGTAGTCAACAGGACCCAATTTGGAACCTAGAACGGACGTCCCTTGCTGAGATGGGTCGTCTGTAACCACCAGGCAAGGGACAGGCGAACCTCCGGGGTGAGCACAATCGTCTGGGACTTCAGAGACTGAGGCAGCCCGTTCCACTTGGACAGGATCAGGTGCTGCAGAGGTCTGGAGTGAAACTGGGCATATTCCACCATGTCGAACACCGACACCATGGAGCCCAGTAACCTCATCGCCGAGTGTAGAGACTGCGCACCCTCGACTGTAAAGCAGAGATCTTTTCCCCCGTCACGAAGATCCTTTGCTGTTCCGAGTCCAATAAGGCTCCGAGGTGCAGAATCCGCCGAGACGGGATTAGAGTGGACTTCTGCCAGTTGATTAGCCAGCCGTGCCGTTGCAGTAGCGCAATGGTCAGGTCCAAGTGGCGTAGAAAGAGCTCTGGAGATCCTGCCACCAATAAAAGGTCGTCCAAGTACGGCAACATGCGGACTCCGTGCAGCCGCAGAGAAGCCGCCATGACCGCCATCACCTTGGTGAACACACGTGGTGCTGTCGCCAGGCCAAAAGGTAATGCCCGAAACTGGAAGTGGTCGCTGCGGATTGCAAACCTGAGGAACTGTTGATGGCGCAAAAGAATAGGGACATGCAGGTAAGCGTCCTGTATGTCCAATGACACCATGTAGTCCCCAGGTTCCAGCGCCAGAATGATGGACTGTAGGGTCTCCATCCGAAACTTCGGTACCCGCAAAGACTTGTTGAGAGCCTTGAGGTTGAGAATCGGATGATACGACCCATTGGGTTTCTGTACCAAAAAAAGATTTGAATAGAAACCCTGGCCCCTCTGGGAGAATGGAACAGGCACTATAACTCCAGCCTGGAGCATAGTGTGCAATACCTTCCGCAGCTCCGTAGCCTTGTTCCGGTCTGATGGTAGACCCGTGGTGAAGAATCGAGCCGGGGGTCTGTGCCGGAAAGAGAGGGCATACCCGTGGGAGACCACCTCTAGAACCCAAGTGTCTGTCGTAGTGACCGACCAACACTGGGCGAACTGCAGCAGGCGGCCTCCCACTTTGGGATCCCCCAAAGGGAGGCCCGGACCGTCAGGCCGCAGGCTTGTCATCTGGCTTAGGGGCCGGACGTCTGGTACTCCATGCCTGCTTCCGGGGCTTGGCCGATTTCTTAGGGCCAGCCTGTCGAGGAAAAGACTGTGGTTTGCCCTATAAGACCGAAAGGACGATGGTCCAGAACCAGAAGGAGCAGCGGCCGACAGGAGACAAGCAGATTTGGCTGCCGCCAGCGTGGCCACAATCTTGTCCAGATCCGGACCGAAGAGAACTTCTCTGGTAAATGGCAACGCCTCCAAACCCTTTTTGGAACCTGCGTCCGCCTTCCAGGATCGCAGCCACAAGGTGCGACGAGCAGCCACCGTTGCTGAAGAAATTCTAGACACCAGAGTACTAATGTCTAAGGCCGCCTCGTTGATATAAGTGGCCGAATCACGGAGATTACCAATCAACTCCGCCTGTTCGGCCGGACAGTCGGAATCAAAAGACGCTTCTAATGAATCCGCCCAGCGCTCCATCGCTCTGGCAACCCAGCAAATGGCCATAGCCGGCCGTGCTGCCCCCCCCGCAAGGGAATAAGCGGACTTCAGGCAGATCTCCACCTTGCGGTCCGTAGCATCCTTAAGGGAGGACATGGATGGCATCGGCAATGTGGCACTACGGATAAGACGGGTCACGTGAGAATCCACCTGTGGAGGGGATTCCCACTTTGCAAAATAATTATCCGCGAACGGATAAGCCACTGCCAGGCGCCTCTGCGGCTGGTATCTTTTGCCAGGCTGTTTCCACGCCTCCTCTAAATGGTCCACTAACTGCCCCGAAAGAGGAAACACTGTGGCATCGCCCTTCACATCTTTAAAAAAGGCATACTTGGATTTAGCCGCTGGGGGAACTTCGTCCTCAATCACCAAGGCTGTGCGGACTGCCCGAATAAGTCCAGGAATATATACCTTGGACTTAGCGTCATCGTCCTTAGTATGGAGAGGTTCCTGATCGTAAGGATCCAGAATCTCCCCATCATCAGACGTCCCCTCGTCATCCTCATAAGGAGCCGACAGAGATGCCACCGGCCGTTTATGTGGCCGCATCACAGACTCCCCTTGCAACACATCCGACAAGTGCTGTACAGAACTCATCAGGAGTTAACCCACGCCATCTCCTGAGAAACCGGGAGCGGGGAAATAGGGAGACTGTGGGGTACCACCAATTGTCGTGGGAAACCCTGCATGGGTGACTACACCACTGACTGCTCGGACAAACCCATCGGCGGAAACGCGGGCTGCGGAGCTAACTGGCCCACTAAGGTTGTAAGCGCCTGAGCGAAACAAGCCCAGGGCGGCTCCTGTACTGGTGCTGTAACCGTAATAGGCCGCGCCATAGACAAACACTGCCGGCAGAGGCCCTCCACGCTACCCTCCCCCTCCGCTAACGGTACTTTACACGTAGCACACTGTAGCCGGAGAGGAAAATCACTTTCAGACATGATGGCACCAAGTATGTGACCCCTCTCACCAATTATATATTAAATAGGCGAGAGACCACCCTGCAGCACCGCACCGCAAGGGCTTAGCAGAAAGGACAGGGACAGTAATAAAGCTGACAGTTAGAAGAAAAGTTACAGGCAGCAGTGCTAGCACAGTCACATACAATGCAAAGAAAAATCAATTCCTGCACTAACAGCGCTGATCACTCAACTACGCAGACACAGGGCCTGGTAGGACACAGCGCAGCATACACAGACCTGACCCAAATCGGAGGAGAGGTATGCGGGGGGACCCAGACCACGATGCTTCCGTCCAGCGCTTCCAGCAGCGTTCACCATGCATTGGAAAGATGGCCGCCGAGGAGCAGAGAGGAGGCTGGCCTGGGGGAGGAGCGCTGCTACAGGACCAGTCGGCAGTGTGCAGAGAGGGCTGTGTGCAGCGGGGGAGGCGTCGGCTGTGAGACAGGGAAGGCGCGCTCCCCTGGCATGCATTTAACCCCCGGGACGCCGGAGCGCTACCGCTCTGCTGCGGTACGCTGTCCCAGGGGGTAGTGGAAGCGCAGGTTCAATACCTGGCTCCACGCTGCAGCCAGTCCCCAGGGAGCCCCCCTGCCTGGGGACTCTGGACCATGTGACAGCGCTGCTTACCTGCTGTCCCCCTTGAATCCGGCCATGGTCCGGAACATCTGGGGTCTGCTAGCTGTGACCCCAGATGCTCACCAGCATCCCCGGATCGGTACCGGCATTCTGGTACCGGCGGGGGTGTAGGGAAGACAGCATGGACGTCAGGACTGACTGTCCATGCTGTTCATCCAGATGTGCATGAAGAAAAAGCTTCAGGGGCTCTTCTAGCCCCCACTCCAACAGGTGCACCCGACTCCGGCCGGGCACCAAACTAAACTGAGGTGCCTTGGCTCGGGGGCGGGGTATAGGAGGGGGACCCTAGTACATCCTGGGAGGCTGAAAGCTTAACTCTATGGTGCCCGATGACTGACGTCACACCTATACCCCAAGGTATCCTGTGGATACCCTATGGACCCTGAAGTAGAAATAGCCCTTTCTGATACAAACTAATCACGTGATTAATCGGATTAGGCAAAAAGTTCTACTGGATGCCCAACCAGAAACGGGAAGCATTGTGTCCTTGCAATTAATTTGTTTGGCCTGCCTGTCGAATGGCCAGACCAGTCCAATGATGCCACCCATATGTGCAGAGGCTCAAGTCTCAATACGAATTTATATTTCTGCATCTCCAGGGTCGATGCAAGGTTTTGCGGCACCCTAGGCATAGCTTCAGCCTAACGCCCCCGCTGCCCTCTCACCCTCAGTAAAGCTGCCAGCAACAGACTATAGTATTGGTGAACTCTAAAAGTTGATTTTTTTTTTTTTATGTTCTGCACAGTGCTGCAGCATACAACAGCAGACCCCTCTACTGGTGGTACATAGTGATCTTGTTGTGTATAACAATAATTATTTACACTTCTTGAGATATATATATTATATATACACACACACACACACACACACAATAATGTTGTGTTGTGTGTCAGTAAGTGCAATAGTGCTGTAAACAGTATATAATATACTGTCTACAGCACCATTACACTTACTGTCACACATACGTAACATACATTGCTTGTTAATAAATATAAAATATACTACATACACACTGAATATAAAACAGTCCACTGCATGCAGCGCTCAGTGAGTTACTGCTTTCTGCCCGGGCGGCATCCATTCAGTGGCAAATACAGTATTTCCAGAGGGGGGTTTCCAAATGCTTAATTTTAGAGCGAGTGTGGCCAGTCAATGAAGAGGGCAGAATTAGTACTTAACCAGCTTTAATAAGCATCATACAAAGTGTATTGTGTGTATTAATTCCAGCATATACAGAACCAGTGATCACAGTAACCCATTATATGCAGCCATAGGGCCATCCTGCCTGAGCTCTATAGGAGGGCATCTCTAACAGTGCATGTTTTCCAGATCTTCTAGTTGGTGCACAGGTTATTTATTACTGGCTGATACATGTGATGCTAATTATTTAATTTGTGATACTGAGAAGAACATGCAGCACTAGTAACAATCTATTAAATTATTATTTCTAGTGGTCATGGTGTGGGCTGGGGAGGGGGGTCTCCAAGCAGACGGAAACCCCCCCTGCGTTTGCCTATGTCCATTCCCTGCTCCTCCTCTCTGAGAGGAAGAGCAAAAGGGGGAAGTAGTATACAGAATTAGGGGGCGGACGATTGCTGGCTTTCTTTCACAAACAAATGACAGCAACAGCTGCGGCCAGGCGGCACGTTATGTCAGCGGCAGCGCTGATGGCCGCTGACACTACTGTCCTGAACCCGCCAGACGCTGCGGGGGCCGAGGAGTGACGAGACAGTGAGACAGTGTGACTGTGCAGCATCAGTGCACAGTCACTGACATAGTGGTGGCCGCGGCCGGATTTACAAGTGCCACAGAAACCGCTCGAATTTTACACGGGCCATTATGGTTAGTGCATTGTCACACAACAGGGCAGCGAGTGGTGTTCTTCACTGGCTGGCGACCCTAGGCAACTACCGAATGGTGGCGCCGGCCCTGTGCTTCTCGCTGTTAAGCACTCACATGCACAGACGGGAAAATCTGTTAATGCCATACAGAAATCCAAAGAAGGATAGAAACATCTAATGTTCTCTTCCAACACACACGCATTATATTCATATTTGCCTACTCTCCCAGAATCTGCGCAAGGCTCCCGGAAGAGTAGGCACTTCTCCCGCATCCCACCCACTTCCTAGTGAAGTAGACAGATTGGGGAGAAACTTACTGGAAATCAGTGGTCTGTCAGGAGAGGGCGGGGCTTAATGACTAGATTCTATAATAATTGTGTAATTTAGCACCACCCCTTATTCAAATGAGCGCAATTCATGACAATCAATCATAAGGGGGCAGGAGCCTAAAGGCACAAATAGTCTGGCCCCGGCCCATCACATCTCCTCTTCGGGCTTCTCCCAGAAAGGACATTTCAAAAGCAGATAAGTATTCCTTTATTATACAAACCAGTCTTCTTCACATTATCTATTTTGAAAAGTTTTATTGAATTTTGTTACCTTACTCATATGAAATTCCAGTCTTCGTATATACCGTTCAATGGTTTTTATTTGCTGGAATAAAAACAGAAATAAATAAAAATGTACTTAAAATAAAAACATTATTAGTAGTCACTAAAGTCTGACTTGCATTAAGACCATCCAAAGGTGTTTCTAAGTGTAGAATGAATGGGCAATTTTGTAGTTTTTGATTTTTACTTTTTATACACTTCTGTACTGCTGCAATTTTCATGGAGATATACAGTATAGTTAATACATTAATCTTAATGTGTACATTAATTTTTATTTATTTGTGTTCTGGTCATGTATGAATCTCTTTTAAAAATAAAATACTGTTTAATTACATTAAAAGGCTGATTCTCAGCCGCACGCTGTAGCAGCGTACAGCCGCAGTAGTCAGGTTTACTACCTTATGCTACTGCAAGAGTCTGTTCAACTAATGCGTGGTTGGTGCATGCCCATTGATTTTATGCTGGCTGCAGCAAGCGTCATCATTAGATATGGAACGTGTCCCGCCCCATGCTAGCAGCAAGAGATATCAGAAACAGGCTTCCCATCCCTGTATGCATCATCACACTGGATTTTGATACACGCTTATGTCACTCCCATAAGTCAGGGTGGTTACATGCAATGACATTGCCAGCTCCCAGTTCCCGACTCAAAGCACATATATCACAGGAAGACGGATCTGGACAATTTCTGTCCTACTAAGAATAGGGCAAACATACGCAAAAAGGTGTAAATTCGCTTCTGCACATGCGCTGTATGCAAAACTCATTTGCGTCTGACTCCGAATCAGTCCCCAAGAGCTCATACCCAGTAGTGTAACATTATTACTGCACGTACAATACACAAACACAGGTCTGAGAATGAAACCCAATATAATGGTCCCATACGTGATATTACTTATATTGCAGAGTAACAAATGCTGCCTGCTGCACGATAAATACATTAAGACCAATACAATAACTTCCAAATTCTCAAGCAAACAACCAACAACCGCATGCCAAGCATGTTTCAGTTTTACATATTGAGCTACAGAATGGGAATGGTAACTTTTTGCCAATAGTACAGTACACAATTTCAGCAACATTTCTACACTTCAAGCCACAAGTTGCATTTTAAAGAAAAAGGAAGGATTTGTTTCATAACTTTTTCTGAAGATGTGTCGCAAGTACAAGACTGTTTGTGACGCTGTTAATTTGGTAAAGATTTTTCTTTTAAAATGTCTCAACTGTATAATGAATAAATGCAAAGCATGATTTCCATTTTACAGTGTACAGAACTATGTGAGGAAAAATGTACAAAACGGAGTCTCTTTTTTCCTATAAATATTGATGAACGCTGTTTATTTATCCATGCATGCATTTTTCCTTATAAAGTGATTAAGTGTTGGGCATGTTTGCAAGATGCCATTTTCTATGTTTGAATACAGCATTTGGATAAACACAATGCCATATGCACTTTAGGGGCATAGCAATCACAATTATTTTGCATTGCGATATTCAATAATATCACAGGTATGTATCATAATAAAGGTGCTGGGACAGAGCTTGCGAGAAAGCTTTCCCAGCAATGAGCCAGCATCAGGCTTTCACAATAGTGCAAGCCTTCACCCGCTGGGGCACACACTTCACATGCCCAGTAAGGCAGTGCAGAGAGTGGAGACCATGCGCGTTACTACCATAAGTGCAAGGGGAGCAGCTGCTATGGGGCCCAGAGCTGAGGGGGGGCATCTTCCTAGTCAAAGTTCCCTGTGTTATATACAGTTTTCACCAATGGCTGGTACATAGGGGCCCTTACAAACTTTTGCTATGTGGCCTTCAAATACCTAGTTACGTCACTGGTGGAGACACAGCATGCAGCCTATCACTGATAGGACACAGGCTACATGCAGAAAGATAATAAATGTTTATGTTTATAATAGAAAATAAATAGAAACAAACAAACAAAAAATAAATGACCTGCACCCAGGGATCTCCCTTCTGTGAGCTGCCTCTGTAGCCCGATCAGCTGATCTGTGTGGTCAGCAGAGGTGATAACTGGGACTTTTACTGCACCTTTAGCTGACCATACAGCTTCAGCTGATCGGGTTACAACACATGGCTCGCTGTAAGTATTAAAAAGGGTCTATGCGCTGCGGACCCTGGCACAGCAGTCCCCACAGAATTCTATGCCCATACGCAGCAAGCTCCGGATAGCAAAACTTTCTGGAGCTTAGGCACAATAAGGCAATGTCATCTATAGATGGCATTACTTATAAACGCCTATGGGCTTCTTTTCATAAGAAGCCCCCCGGAGACGGTTCCAAAAGGAACCACACTTCCACTATGTATCCAACATGGATAATACCTTTATACTACCTTTATTACTTCTCTTATTTAGAAAAATTCTGCTTAGCAAATGCTTCCTTTTTGTCATAGCTAGGGTGTTTACCGACTAATTACTAGGCCACTAGCATTTAGCAGCATATGGCATCAGTAAAGAGCATAGTGGATTGTAAATGAAAAAGTCAAGTACTCTAATACTAATTATATATCAGTCATTTTCATGATAATTACATTTCAAAAAAGGGATATTTTATTATTTAATTTCACCTCTACAAATTACTTGAGGGGAGAGGAATCAGGATTTTTAAAAAGGCCCCGAAGGGAAAACTATAATAATCCCCTATAATGAAGGCTGCAGAGAAGTGTTGTAACTTTAGGGTCATATTAAAATCAGCCACTCTTTCTTTCCTTGTGCAATTTCCAGGCAAATAAAATAAGCAATTTGCTGATGGTAGGATGTTGACGTTGTTTAACAAATTTTAAATAAAACAAGTTTCTACTCTCAAATTGCAGTAAAAAAATTAATATCTTTCAACCACAAACAAATTGCTAGAAAGTATGTGTTAGGGTGGAGCCAATAGTTTCAAAGAGGCACTGAATGCTTTCTTCATTTGTTTTACCTAAAGAGGTTATAGGGAGTGGATGCATGAATACAGAGATACATAGCATATTTTTCATATAAGCCATGTATAATATTATCTTTACACGTGGATTATTACAAAGAAAATCTTACACTTAAACAGTACATCAGGCAAAGGCAACCCTTGGCATTAGTTCCTCAGGATGCTTTAAGTGGCACCTGCAGGGTCAGCCGCATCCCGCCCGTCCCCACCACTGCACTGCTTCTCACCTCCTTCTCCACCTTTTTCCCCTCACAGTGGAGATATTTGCAGAGCACTAGACCCTCTACAAATTGGAGAACCCAAGCATGGCCTGAACATGCAGCATAGTGTGGGTCTCCGGGGATTGAACCCTGCTACAATTAGTCCTGCTCATGTCTTTGTCTCCAGACTACATATCACCAACATAACCTGAGCAATTTATCTTCAAAAACAGAAGAATAGGGAAACTATAACATTTGTAGCAGCCATTACTTGTTAAATGCTTGTATATGTTGTAATAATGGTGGCATCCCAGGATTATTTTTTGACTAGTAATATTGAATGCTCTGGTACCCAAAGAGAAAAATGTTGCCTACCCCTGGTCTACATTATCCCTGACTATACACATTAATTTCATAGTATTATTGTTTGTTTATTGGAGTTCTCAAGAGAATAGAGAAGTATTACATGTGTTTACAGCTGGATAATGCAGGAATAAAGTCTTTTAAACTAAGTTCACATTCCCATAGCTAGTTATAATAAGCCGCATTTATCCCACAGAGCCTGAATGAAGGATTAAAGCTTAATATAGGAATTCTGGGTCGATATAAGCAAGTCAGTTTGAAAAAAGTATGCAATAAGCAGAAACCTAATTACACAGGCTACATTTTATGTGTGTGTTATAATCTTGTGGATCCAGGAGTGAGTATATCCCTTACCCAAGACCTATTTGCATTATATTAAAAGAGCATTCAGTTTTGGTATAGTATGTTTCTCAGGGAAGATAACACAATGCGGAGTGCAGCCTGAAAGATATGCAGTGACCTTGTCCAGTCATTGCTGACATTTTTATGACTTAATCTTATTTTTAGTAATTTGCCGTGAAGCTATTTTAATTTATTTTAAATCCCTAATAGAAGGAAGGTTTTAACTTTTCCATGTTACATTTTCATTCAGTTACTAACATCAATTCATGTCAGGCAAATATTTAAGAAGGAATTATTCACATTTTTAGGGTTTTTAATCTTTGTTTATCAATGATTTAGTTAATGCCAGTACAGACATTTTTTACAGACACCTCATCCGAGACACTATGGGTCTGATTCGGAGGTGTACTGCTGATGTCGGACATAGTGGACTGATTTTTTTTTGCTACTGCACATGCTGTGCCCGTGCAGGATCACAGTTATTATTTTAAGTGCACGCAG
Source organism: Taudactylus pleione (assembly GCA_031769625.1). Lineage (NCBI taxonomy): Eukaryota > Metazoa > Chordata > Amphibia > Anura > Myobatrachidae > Taudactylus > Taudactylus pleione. The sequence goes on from JAUIMM010000178.1 coordinate 12,209,035, forward strand.
GCAGAAGTGTATTGAAAATGTAGTGGTCGTTCCTGGGAGGTGGCTGGAAATACACACAAAAATGTTCCGTCTTATCTTATGGGAGTGTTATGGGAGTATTGCAGGTATGTCCGTGACAGCGGCTTTGTACATAGCCGCAGACATAGGAGAAACCGCACCTACCATAGGGCTAGCTCAAGTTTCGATGGTGCGACCATTTACAGCCTCGGAGGACATACCAATCGTTATTACTGCGTGTACGGATGCTGAAAATGGCCGTCTCAGTCCTTGCACCTTCGGCCACACAGGAAGGAGTTTGTAGCGGCATGTGCATAAGGCCACAGACAGGCGACCGCCTACAGACGCTGCTTCAGGCACTTCTGTGTTTACCTCTGAATTAGGCCCTGATGTCCATTAAAAGCAATTGTACAATTATATGTATAATGAAACTAAACCAAAAGCTTCCTTGATTTATGTATTACATTGCATTTTTTTTATCAAATATCAGAAATACTATTAAAATGACCATAAAAAACTAACCTTATCCAGATCATATAGAACTCCCTGTAAAAAAAAAAAGAATAATAACTTAATCTCTATGCACAGATATTAAACATAAAATGATTATGATAAATTAATTAGCTCTAAATTACTCAATTGTGGCTAAAAAAAATTATTGCAGTAGCTATTAGCAGGGAAAATCAAGGATTGTGATAAACCAGGTTAGACATTGATAAGTCACAGTGCTTGGTATCCATACGCTCTTATGTAGTGAGGATCACATATACTACAGGAAATAATCTAGTACTGACCACTTACCAGTCTTGAATTTCTCCTCATGTCCTTTAGTTGTGCAGTCAGCTTGTCTAGCTCAGTTTGATGAACTTCAAGATACTCACTACCAAGAGAAAATAAAACACCAGACAGTATTGACTGAACTTAAAAACAACATGCAATTCAAAGAAAAAGCCCTAATTATTCTCCTTTTACCCAGATGTGTTTCGAAGCTAAAGTCTTGTTTCAAAATGTCAACTTTTGCTACGTCTTCCCTCTCATAACACTCTTACCCTTAGTTTTTTCTTTTCATTTACTTCGATGTTACAATAGAATATTAAAACAAATGACACTTATATACTTGCACATTATACAGTAAACGTCACTAATGCTGGATTCTCACTTGTTTATATAGCGTTCGATCGATGAACAATATATTGTGAGTGCATCAGCAGGTGAATACACCCGATAGAATGTAGTGACATTACCGCCGCCCGGAATGCCGGCCATCAGAATCCCTACAATGGAGGGCCGACCCGGGACTAAAGATAGGTATCAAAATCCTGACACCTATCTTTAGCCTGACAACGAAATCCAGACGGCCGGCATCCTGAACGAAGGTAAGTGAGGATAGTTAGCCCTTAGGGGTAGGCACCCCCCCCTGGGAGGGTTAGGCACCCCCAGGGGGAGATTAGGATTAGGTTTAGACACCCCACCGGGAGAGTTAGGTTTAGGGTACAGGATGGGGGGTTAGGGACCACCGGGTGGGGGGGGGGGGGGGGGGGGAGTTTAGAGAGGCGTAGAACGCACAAGCAGCTTCTGCTGAAAATTAAATGCGGCATGCCTATGTTCTGTGTGCGACTGCAGGTGTATCTGCATGTGAAACGTTACACTATCAAAGGTGCTAACACTAACGTAGCAACGTAACGTTTCACATGCAGATACACTTGCAGTCGCACACAGAACATAGGCATGCCACAAATTATTTTAATCAGCAGAAGCTGCTTGTGCGTTCTATTCGCATCACTGTGCAAATAAGACGCATTTGAAGGCAAAAAGTCGCACCAAAAGATGCTTGGGGCACAGCGCAACTAGAAGGGCTGTTTAATGAGCAAGGAGGCTAGATCTATGTGGACACATTTGTAGGACGCCCCAGGAGAATGTGCCGATTCATTTATATGTGACACTTGTATATCTGTGTGCGACTTAGTCTCTCAATCAGCATGCGAAGTGCATCAATGCAGTGGCCAGAGTTTCTTTTCCATGCCAAGTTCCCTTTAAAGACTTACTTGCACACAGATATAAAAGTATCACATTTCAACTTAAAACAGAACAGTCTCCTAGTGCATCATATTGTGAGTTAGACACATTTTCGGGAAAAAAAAAAAAAAAAGATGCCCGACGCTAGCAGAGTTATGTGGGACCTCGTGGCACACTCATGCCAGGCATATTGCGCTGCATAACGTATTGAGGTTAGATGAGCAAGGGCACATCTGGAATGAGGCATCTTGTAATAACTGGCAATGTTACTACAGGCAATTTTTCCCATAAAATTTTTTAGCATTATAAGTAACCCTGATTAAATATCACTGGACTCTATTGTTCTCGCTTACAAGTAGTTTGAGTTTCTGAAAAAGTCCACACAATGGGGCTGATCCAGTGCCACTAGCAAGCCTATTTTGCGGATGGATCTTATGATTTTTAGCACTGTGCATGCTCCGTAACAGAGTGCAAGTATCTAATGGTGATTGAATTTCTCGGTTGGAAACCCCACTTGTAGCTGAATTAGCAAAACTGCATGGCAACGGGGCAAAATGAAGGGAGTGTGTGTAGTCGGAATTGCAGACTGTGCTGTGTTGTGATTATGGAGAGAACCATATGACTCCAGACAGATCGCTCTCACCGGGAATAGGGCTTGTGCAAGTGCGCTCTTATAATGATAATAGCCATTTGGACAAGAATATGGATAAGACCGGCATGGCTGCATAGATGTGCATGCGAGCAAATATCTGCAGTTAGTTCTGTTCACGCTGTGCGAGTGTAATTGCAGCTGACTTGTATGCAGCTCTGAATCGGCCCCACTGTGATCCTGCAATTTAGTGCTACAGTGACAACCACCAGGAAGATGACCACACCGGTAGGTCAATTAACTGTACTGATAAAGCTGTTCAGAGGGCATAAAAACATGACTGTGTCTCAACACTTATTGGCACCTGATATTTCGGGTTGAGTGAGAAACAGTTTGACCAATAAAATAAATACATTTCTCTATGTGGACAGCTTTACTCACAAAGGTCTAATAGAAAAGAAACCTCAATCACATCTTTATTTCTGAGCAATTCCTGAGAATTGCATATGTATATTTACCAGAAGCTCTGTCATAATAGACACAGGCAGATGTCACACATGCTGCAATATTGGGACAAGTGCCAGATATCTGCTGCAAAAGTGCAGGGTGAATGCATGTTTCACTGGCCTGTAACAGAGCACTCAGCTACAGAGAAAAACATATTGGACAAGTTCTTCATTGTTTCTTACAGGTGTGATAAATCACTCACCTACATTCCCAGATTATTCATTTTTGTTTTTACAGTGGACATTGAATTGAAAAACAGATGAGCGTACCTTCGTATTATTAACATTTTTTAAAACATATATTATTCTGTATAATAAATGCTATTTTATGCCTATTGATGTGTGTTTATACTGTATATGCAAAATAGATAATATTTAAAATATTTGCATGGATAATATTTAAAATGCACTGCTTGGTTTCTAGGGATCTCCAGCATAATCCATTGTCAGGCAGAGTAGACAGTGATTAATAAACTGCAGTCTATTCTGCTCACTATCATACAAATTATTTGCTTATGGGTTTTAAAGCTTGGTGAGCCCTTAAGTAGACTGGAGATGGCTATGGTTAAGAGGAGTCCATACAAATACATCAATTACTTGGAAGGAACATCAGCCACATTGATGGACAGTTTCTCCCTCTGGGGTGCTACATCTAGTTCTCTGCAACTACATAGAACACAACTTCTGCCAGAGACTTATCTGAGCCTATACTGATACTGACCTAATCCAACCAACTGGGTTTTGTGCAATGTCCTTGGCAGCGTAGACCTACATCAATTTTAACAGGTGGGCTATTGAATAGAGTTTGTTTAGACGAATAACTTTAAATGATGCACTGGTCAACATGAAACTGCTCCAGGTAGGAGACCAGGTAGACCACGCAGCACATGTGAAAAATCTGAGCCCAAGAAGTTGCTAGCAGCCCTTATTATATGTTCCACAATCATCCACAGGTCGGCCCATGAATACTGCAGTTATAAAAGTTTGTGGTTATACACATATGCATCTATAACAATATACATTTAATGATACTTACTCTAGACCATTTTTTAAGGCACCGTATATTTCTTCTACTCTTTCTGGTTGAGGTTCTTTGGAAGCGCTGCTATTTTTGTGGCCCAGACTGTGCATTTTCTTTTGTTTTGCTTGAGTTTTTTTGGGAACAGAAGAGTTCCCGAGGAAAGAATTACATCTATATAAAATAAAATTAATGTAAAATACAGTTAAAACGGTTGTCAAATTAAATCACAGTTCTTCACCTTTCCATGCTTATCAGAACACACACTGCATTGTGGTAAACCCTTTTCTACCCAACAGTGGCTGCCATTACAGCAACAAGTCACTGTACTACAAGGGTCAGACAGCTTGACGCAATCCCTTGCTGAAATCGGCCAAACATTTGAAGTGTATGTCACTATTTAAATCTCACTTTTTAAGTAGGTAGTTAAAGCATATGTCCATGAACATGAAAACAATGTTCTCCTGCTATGCATTTGAAGTAATTTACAAAGAGCGCAACATAAAGGGCCCCTGTTTCTGTCATGTAGTTCTGAAATACAGAAATTAATAGAAGAGACTAACTGCGATGTAAAATTATGAACACCTACCATTAAGAAAAACAAGCTATAAAACTCTGCCTCTGATTCTGTATGTCATAAATGCCTTAATCATGATTTCTATTAGATGTTGGTTGAATAGAAGTTCCCAGTGACACTCAGATCACATCACCATTCAGAGCCCATGAACGGAAAGCAGGCCACTTGATGGATGTAACAGGATGTCTTCTAAGAGCACACGGAACATGCTCCTGTCAGGACCTTTACAGCTCAAGCTTTCATTAATATTCCTAAAAATTCAGTTTCCCAGATGATGTCCATTTTAATACAGACATAAAATGGTGGCTATAGAAGAAATTATGCAAATGAAATGCATAGTAAAGGTACAGTAAATACATTTAGGTGTTGTGTGTTCAGATACTCAGATGCAGTTGTGACAGGAATTCTTTAATAGACTCAAAAAGGGAACGGATCCAAAACAAAAAAGTGACAGGACAGGCACCAACAGGGCGCTTGGAAGTTGCCGCATTCACAGATGATAGACACTGTAGCACAGAGACAGAATCTTTGCTATCACTTGTGCATGTTGTATTTCCAGCGATTTCTTCTGATATATGGTGCAAGCAATCACCAGGTCAGACTGATTCATAAAGAAATGACAGGGTGTGTATGGGAGGGAGGGCAAACCTTATGATCTGTAATCACACAAGGATTAATGTGTTACCATTTGTTATTCTGCTGTGCATCCCACAATAGCTACTTTGTAATAAAAAGTACAAAGAGAAAGGCCCATATCTTGTCATATGTCTTAAGTACTGTGGGGTCTATGTACTAAGCCTTGGAGGGAGAGAAAGTGGATGGAGATAAAGTACCAACCAATCAACTCTGTCATTTAACAAACACAGCCAGTAAAGTGACAGGTTAGGAGCCGATGGGTTGGTACTTCATCTCTCTCCAAGGCTTAGTACATAGATCCCTAAGACACAGAGAGCTATAAAGCCTTGTATTGCCCATAAAGGAAGGTCACCAGGACAGTCTGCATGTAGGTGTAGATGATATGAACATATTGAAAACTGTTCCATAGACTATTCAACTCATTATCCATTTGGCTGCAGAATGCATTACGCTTGGATATGGCCTTAGGTCAGGGGTTCCCAACCACGGTCCTCAAGGCACACTAACAGTCCAGGTTTTAGGGATAGCCATACTTGAGCACAAGTGACTTAATTAGTACCTCAGTTTATTTGATTTAACTATCTGTGCACAATCATAGATATCACTAAAACCAGGACTGTTAGTGTGCCTTGAGGACAGAGGTTGGGAATCACTGCCTTAGGCATTTCTGTGTAATCATTTCCCATATTATTTTTATTCTTGCCCCTAGTTTTATCACAACCACACTAACAAACAGAACGAACACTGTTGTCACCCTAGTTATTTATATACTATCCATTTGAAAATGTACAAATACAATGAAGAATGCTATTATGTGGGGGGTTAGGCACTAGAAATGACGGTTAGGGTCAGGCACCTACCCCGACTGTTAGGGTTAGGCACCAAGGGGGAGGGTTAGGGTCAAGATTAGGGCTAGAAAAAAAAATAAAAAATACGGCGACCAGTTTTGTGTCGACCTTTTGACACGGTCGACCATTTGTACCAGTCGACCTTCTTACATGTTGACCCTTTGTCCCCATCAACCTTTTGTCCCAGTCGACCTATTGACTGTCTAACATCGGGTGTTTATCTAGACACTGTCGACCTTTTTACTGTTTGTCTATCTCTTAATCCACACCAACACAGCTAAACCTGAACTCAAAGTTTGCATCACCAAAACTTCATGGGTCAAATGTAATAGGGTTAGAGTTTAGAAAATGTGAGTTTAGCAGTGAACTCACACACTTTTTAAACTCGGCCAATGTAACAGAGTTCGAGAACATGCAAACTCACATGTTTTTAGACTCAAAAACTCTCTCTATTTAAACTCTCATCCAGATGTTTTCCCATTTTGAAGATAAAACTCGAGTAATGTAATAGTGTAAAGGGGCCTATCCATTAGCAGATCTTTCTCTACGATGAAAGACAAAAGATTTATCCCTTGAAAATTCCTGGGGCTGCGGTGACAGATATCTGTCATGTACATGACAGATTTTTGCAAACGACGAACGATATTGCGTGACATCATTCATGGAGTGGATTTTTTTTTCATGTTTCTATTAATTTTCATTAAAAATATTGTTCGTCATTCACCGCTTATAAACTGACAGATATTTCTAATATCTGTCAGCGATAAGCGATAATTGACCAACATGTTAGAGAGACGAAAGACACAATTTGTCAGCCGCGGGAGTGCGCATCTGTCATCGTTCAGGGCCTATCCATGACAGATAAATTGAATGATTGAACGATATATCGTTCAAATTTATCTGCTAATGAATAGGCCCCTTACGAGTTTACTGCTAAACCCTGACATTTGCTAAACTCTCACCCTATTACATTAGGCCCCATATGTCTGCAAAATTCACAATTCTGCTGCATTACTAATCATGTAAAAATTGTACTCATCTCTAGTGGAAGGAAAGTATCTCTTAACAAAAAAAAAAAAAAAAAAAGGAGAAAAACACTTCACAGTAGGGATGTGCAGGCTCGGTTCTACTCGGTTCCGTTCGGTTCTTTTTACCGGATCTTATTGGGTTTCAGCTGTCACGAGTTTTGGATAGCCAATAAGATTCGGTAAAAAGAACCGAACGGAACCGAGTAGAACCGAGCCTGCACATCCCTACTTCACAGTAGATAAAATTACTTAATATTAATAAGTAAACCAACTTGGAAAGCACCCTCACCAAAACATAAGAACAATCTTGCCTAATTTGGAGTAAAGAAGTTACACATCTTTTCCTGTAAGGTAAAGGGATATATAAGCAGCACTGAAATAGGAGAATAGTAATCAAACACAATATGCAAGTAAATAGTCTTCATTTAACCCCTGTATAACAAAATGCCAGACTTACCGAGACCTTCTTTCGGGTGTGCCACTGAAGCCGGCAAATGACTGACTTCTAAGGATCCCATTAGGCCCTCCTGGAGGAAATGTCTGAGAGCTCACAGACATGATATCAGGGCTTCTGAAGGATAACTCTGAAAGACAAACCAGAAGATGTTTTAGTGCAAGCCCTCTGTGTAAAAATAATATAAAGAAAGGCTTACAGTGTTATTACAATTGATAAGTGAAGCCTGAACAATACTGATTTAGAATTGCAGTGATGGGTTTCTGCCTTTGGGTACAAAGAAGTTGATCTTGAAATGTTATTTTCTGTGAATACATTTTATTTAAACTGGATAGTTTTTGGTCCTAAGGTGTATCCCTTTCATTAGCTGGTAAGTAGTTGTTACTAAGATGTATTCCAGGTTTATATGATCAAGTAAAGATTATTACAATCTGATTACCTTTGGATTAGCCCACAAAATGGCTGCCATCCCTGAGAGTAGGAGAAGAATACATTTTACAAGAGGCAATAGAAGACAAGCAGGCTGCAGATCAGGTACAGTATGAGAAACATGCAGGTCTATTTTGTGCTACTTGCCATATATTACTCACCAGCCTCTTTTTGCTCCATCAAATTATATATTCAACCCTTTAAAATCCTCTCACACATAATCCTTAATATGACATTTAATCAGCTGAAACCGTATAGCTAATGTTGTTTCATGTGTAATACAGAATGCAATGGAATCAAAGTTTCCAATGTTATTGATATATATATTTATTTAAAAACCTTATTTATTTATAGGACGCTACATGTGGTCCGCAGCACCGTACAGAGTGCAAACAGCAAGGCAGTAAATGGTAACACTATAGTGCACTATAGAATACAGTTATCAAATAACTCTCAACACAGCTACAGATGCAAGTGGTGCAAGGAGAAGATAGCAGGTGTTATTAGGAATTTTGGCAATTATTAGAGCAGGAAGTCCACTGGGGCTTGCGGCCACGAGACCCTACTGCAAGGGTCTCGTTGCAAGCCCGATGGTCGAGATGGTCTTGACCATCGCGACCATCACCTGGCCGCTCGCATAAGCTGTGGGTGGTAACCCACAGCTATGCGAGCGGCCAGGAGGCCACAACTAAAAAAACAAGCGCCCGCCCTGATTCAGAGCGAACGCGCTCGCTTTTTGCGAGCGCCTCTGAATCAGGATCAGAGTTCCTTCCAGCCGGCCAGAGGGGATATCGAGGCACCATTCTTCCATCAGAGCAGTTTACAGCATGGTATTCCGGACACCTGCCTAAGGACTACTGTCTACGTGCCAGTTGATATTGTACTTCTGGTAGGTGGATTTAACCCCTCTAGGGCTGGATTGTATTTTTTGCTATTTATGTCCTATATTGTCAGCTTGTTTTTATATTCTGTGCATTAAATATATATTTGTATATACTTCACCGCTATTTCATGTAACCCCAAAAGAGGATACCCAATCATTGTGATACAAAAAAAAAAGAAACAGAAAACTGGAAGTTTTTGTTCATATAAGGGTGAAGCACCCAAACAGAGGGAACAAATACATTTTTGTATGTATATTGATTATCTTGTGTTGGATGACATTGTTTGTACCCTGATTCAATTGGCGGCTTCAGAGGTTGCGCAAGTGGTATACCATTCTGTTTAAATACAAAGAAAGGGTGGAATTCGGGGGCAGACAGCTCAAGGAGAAGTTGAAGAGTGTAGCTGATGAGCAAGAGTAGAAGGTACAGATAACAGAATAATCCAGTAACTAATACCCCTTTTACACAGACTTAAAAATCCCAGGTTGATGCACATGAACGCGCATCGACCTGGGACTTTTGTCAGTGTAAATGGATCCAGGACCCGGGCATCTAACTCTGGTATTTTGCAGGGTTGGCCAAGGGTCGTTCCCGTGTCACCCTGCAGTGTAAACGGTGCGATCCGGGTTACGATGACCTGGATCGTGCCGCATGCTGCCTGATTGGCCATGACATCTCCAAGCGTCCACTGCAACCAGGGGCGGCGCGACCAGCGCTTCCCATCCGCCCCCCTTCCTCTGGAGCGCAGCAGAGAGTGAGGGAAGGAGGGGAAGGGACGGGGAGATGGAGGGAGGGGAAGAAGCGCTGCTTACCTATGCTGGAAGAGCCGGTTCACTGCAGACCTGGGCTGCACCGCAGTGTAAAAGGTGTCTGATCCAGGTTGGAAACATGTTCCAAATCCTGGGTCAGACCCAGGACCTTGGTATAAAAGAGGTACAATTGTTGACCACTTAACACTAAAATGTTTATTAGACCCCTAAATTTGAAGAATGCTATTTACTAAGCCTTGGATGGAGATAAAATGAACGGAGATAAAGTACCAGCCAATCAGCTCCTAACTGCCATGTCACAGGCTGTGTTTGAAAAATTACAGGAGCTGGTTCCTTGGTTACTTTATCTCCATCCAAGACTTAGTAATTAGACCCCTAAATCCAGAGTGTTAGGATCCATAACCAAAACTGTTGAGAATTCGGCAACTTTTAAAACGGTCACTTAGTAAATTGAGCACAGAGTCTGTAAACAAGCTGAAGAATTCTGATACATCAAATACAAAAGCTGCATTTTCTCAGGTCACAAGAAGAACCGATAATCACTGCTGTATAGACTAGTTTCTCAGTGCATAAGGGTAGATTTATGAAAGTATAAAAAGCTCTACTGTCGATAAAGACAGGAGTTTTCAATGGCATTAGTGCTTTCCTTTTCATTTGTCCAGTGGTAAGATTTGTCAGAAAAGGCTTCACCATACCTTTGGCAAGAGGAAGCCTAGTTAACTAGTATTGAGGTCTGTTTTGTTATCACCATCTTAGTATGGATATAACTGATCAAAATAATTAGCAAAAATGAGAGATTTGGTAAGAACTTACCTTTGTTATCTCTCTTTCTACGAAGTCCATAGTGTCCACAGGGTGACCTTAGGGGTATAGGTGATGCAGAGTCATCCTGCATCACCTATACGCCAAGGTCACCCTGTGGACCCCTATGGACCATGAAGTAGAAAGCATTTTTTAAATTCAATAATACTGAAAATAAATGTTTTGAAACAAATGTAAACAATTTTTATTAAGGGTTTTTTTTTGGGGGGGGGAAATTGGAACGAATGCCAAAATTCCAGGCTTATACATGTGCACAACTACAGACACTATGTATAAATCAGTGATTTGTTATTACTGTATTGTGACAAACAGTGATAGAGATAACCTACAGGATTCAAAAATAAACAGTTACAACAGAGAAAGTAGTGGATATGTGGATTAACTCACAGCTAGACACACTGTCAGCATGGAATGTTACAGATTGCCAACCGTTCAATACTAAATTGTGCCCTATTGTATTAGGAGACAGGGTAGAACTGTGTATTACTGGTCCCCACAGAAAAGGCCCTTGACTCTACTCTATAAACAGCAGTGCATGGATGGCACATGCCACCACTACATGTGTCATTCAGAAGAGGCCTTGGGAAGGGGGTATTTGGACCTTGAAGGCTTTCCCCATGGCGGTCCTCTCTCAACAGGTTGATACGGTACTGTAGAATGAATATGATATACCACTCTTCTTCAATTCTGGCTCTTAAACTAAAGATGAAAGTGGCATATGAAGTGGAAGTGACCCTGAAAATGTTAATTAATATATAGTTAGTGTGCCAACCGGAGCCCAAAGGAAAATTCTTCTTCTTCTAATAAGTGTTTTTCGAGCCTTGTTTGTCTTAATGATTGCTTTTTTCCCTGTATGAAATTGTGTGTGCCAAGTGAAAACGTTTCCATGGCAGCAACTGTTACACCATATTAATCAACCCTGCAAGAGCCAACTCAATTTATATTCAGATTAAAACAGTAAAAAACTGTGAGATTAACAAATCATCGTAAAAGGTAAGAATTCTATAAATCATAGTTGTAGTTTACATATTTTAGTTTCCAAGGGGCCTAATTTTGAAAATTAGGCAAATACACAGAAACCGAACGTTCCTCATCTTTTTGTGGTGGTTTTGCAACGGGTCCTGGTCTACTTATAATTGTCTGCAAGGCCTAGACAAGTGCTTCATTAAGCAGTTGCCATGGAGAAGCCTAAAATCTATACTTTTGCTGCTAATAGTGGTGGCAAAAGTGTATACTGGAGGGCTCTGTCCTGCCAGTGTTATTGTGCATGCATGACCTTATGTCTAAAATGATCCCTCTTGGCACGCCGGGAGCTCTTTCAATAGGAAAGGCAATGCTTCGCTATCAGAGATGAGCGCCGAAAACATTTAAATTTTCAAAGCTTGAAAAATAGCACAATTTCAAACTCCCCATACATTGTACAGGAATGGCGGTGTGCTATGATACGGACTGTAATTAAGCAGATATCTGCAATTGTGCTCTTTAAAATGTCTACCTTCATCATGTCGACATGAGAATCTCGACATGTTTAGCATGTCGATATTGACAATGTCATCACTGATGAAATGCAACATGGTAAGAATGTTCAAATTGGGTGCAAAAAATATCCGCACAGGAACTTTTATTTCTATAAATCTATTCCCCTGAATTATTTCATAGTCTTGAATACAATTCTATATTGTGGGGAGGTGCACCAGAGAATAAATATATCATAATCTAAGCAAAAAACAAGAAAAAGCAGTCTCATAACGGGCACACACAGATTATATTGAATTAAATATGTAAGTACAATATAGTGAGAGCCTGGATTATCAAATTAAAACATAACTTTTATTAAGGTCAAATATATAAAATGAATATGTACAAGAAAATGATTAAAACTATTGACAAAAACCTGTTTCGTGTATTCTCTCTCTCTCTGTTTGTCCTTATGTTGTCCGCGTAATTCACTAAGAATGATAAGTGACATCAGCCTATTCTCGGTTTATAATGAAAAAGTACCAATATAAAAAGCAGCTAATGGATTAACTCCGATTCACATATCCTGTGACGATATAATAATGTAATGCCACCTCCTTCAAGGATTATATAGTGGAGTTCATCAATTATTTTTCAATATTGAGATCACTAACTCGCAGATCAATGGTATTAAACACCTTTTTATCTGCTAGATAGTTCATATAAATGATTGTCGCTGAACGGTCCGGACTTAGGCCCTCATTCAGAGCCGTACGCTCTGAGCAGAGCGTACGCTCTGAATGAGGGCCGGCCTCCATAATTATGGAGCGTCCTCCTGGATGCTCGTATAGCTGTGGGTCACCACCCACAGCCTATACGAGCGTGCAGTTTGATGGCCGCGATGGTCTTGACCATCGCGACATCGCCACTGCGAGCCGGAGCCTGCGGTTGAGGTTTTCAACCGCAAGGCCCGGAGTGATTTTGGCTCTATCAGAGCCAAAATCACTCTCACTGACATCACTAGTGATGTCAGTGGGCCGGCTTCTGACGGTAGGCGTTCCCTTGGGAACGCCCCTGTCAGGGAGGCACGCCCACCAAAGGGGGCGTGCTGTCAATCAACATCGACAGCACGCCCCCTTTGATCAGACACAACGAGCGAAGGAAAGTCCTTCGCTCGTCGCGTATGGCGCATGCGCACGGCGGAGCTCCCGCCGTCGTGCGCATGCGCAGTGCACACCATCGACCCACTTGCGAGCGGACAGCCGCTCGCGAGTGGGTCTGAATCAGGCCCTTAGTTTTCAACACAGTATAAGTCTTGCTCAACAAACGGGTAACTTCCTTATATTATATTAAAGATATTATCTTGGGCAGTGGACAGCGTTATACATTCCATTTTCTATATGATGTATAGTATTTCATGATTTTCATAATATGTTAACAACATTATACAATGATAAATGGTTTCATACAAGTGATTTTTAAATGGTGATAAACAATGAGAACTCAACATTCATCACAGCGTGTATCTTAATCGCCAGCACTGCATAAGGGTAACCCCCATATGGTGAGAACAATATTTGAACAGTGATGAGCGATATAAGCTCCGTTTCTAATATAGTATACAATGTATTCAAGTTTTTGTAAGTTGTTACATCTACGGCGCTGCACACTGAAAGCTGATTTTCACGTATTCGGCTTTCACCACCACGTGTATCTTATTCAGCAGTACTGCACACGGGTAATCCCCGCATGCTGAGAGCACCGTTTTGTGTATAAATGAGCAAAATAAACTCTGTCTCCAATATAGTATTTTCTTGTTTTTTGCTTAGATTATGGTAAGAATGTTGACAGAACAGTGGGTCCTGGCGGTGCAGCAATCACTTACCTCCATTACGCTATGGAGGTGCAGCTGTGTCTTCCGGGTCCAGTGGTGTCAGGTGATGCGAAGTGCCAGCGGTGTCATCTGATGCAGTCACTCTGGCAGTGAGTACTCTTAAGGTGCCCACACACATACGGATCTGCCCACGATCAGCCGATGTGTACGATTTCCCTTGAAACTCTCCCCGACAGCTCTGCACACGATCTCCACACGATTTGGTGTCCAATCTTCAAACGATCTCTCCTGCAGTCAGACTTTTTACAGTGCATCGCGTCCTAGATTGTCAGATCTGCCCTACTGCACGGCAGATCTGAAGATGCGATGTGCGACCAGCGGGGACGCGCATTGCATCGTAATAGTGAGTGGGGACTCACGATTTACTCCTAATTTGGCCATATTTTACACGATCTGTCGTTCCAATGTGTCGGAATCGGCCAGATCGTGTAAAATATCGCTATGTGTGTGGGCACCTTTACCCATAACCCTAATCTTACACCTAAACACACACTCTCTCTACTACTTCCTCCGCAGCTATCACTAACCCTCCCCCTGAAAGGTAACATTCTGCAGCATAAGACAGCAAGGTCTATAGTCAGCACGGATCTACAGGTGTATATAAGATATGGGCCCTCATTCAGAGCCGTATGCTCTGAGCAGAGCGCACGCTCTGAATGAGGGCCGGGCTCCATTTTCATGGAGCGTCCTCCTGGACGCTCGTATAGCTGTGGGTCACCACCCACAGGCTATACGAGCGTGCATTGTGATGGCCGCGATGGTCGTGACCATCGCGACCATCGAAATTGCGAGCCGGAGCCTGCGGTTGAGGTTTTCAACCGCAAGCTCCGGAGTGATTTTGGCTCTATCAGAGCCAAAATCACTCCCACTGACATCACTAGTGATGTCAGTGGGCCGGCTTTTGACGGGAGGCGTTCCCGTGGGAACGCCCCCGTCAGGGAGGCACGCCCCCGGCACGCCCACCAAAGGGGGCGTGCTGTCAATCAACATTGACAGCACGCCCCCTTTGATCGGACACAACGAGCGAAGGACTTTCCTTCGCTCGTCGCGTCTGGCGCATGCGCACGACGGAGCTCCCTCCGTCGTGCGCATGCTCAGTCCATAACATCGACCCACTCGCGAGTGGGTCTGAATCAGGCCCATGGTGCACTGCTCCATTCAGCTGTAATGCTGCATACACATGGTCAGATTTTGTTAAAGATCTGAACGATAACGATTGTAAAAATCGTTCAATCGTTCATATCTTTGACATGTTGGGCATGCATTGACCAACGGTGCACGTTCTAGCATGTCAGATAACGATATCTGACAGACTGTGTTTGCAGTAAGATTTGGACGATTTCATTCATTTTAATACTGTCAGAAATCGTTCAATCGTTCACAAAATCATTCAAATCGTTGATTAAATCGTTCAACGAAATTGATGATCTGACCATGTGTATGCACCATAAGAGCTGTACGAAAGGCAGTGTGTCCGAGCTGTGCTGCATTGTCACATACATTCAAATGTACATTTATTGAGGAGTGCTAAGCAAAAAGTTTTGCCTGAGGAGCCAAGTAATAATGGAGAAGCTTTGCTTAGTGGTAAAGTAATGTGACATGACACATTACTTAACTTGCTCTTTCATGTTGCTTTATTTTCCTTGATTGACTAAGATTAGCACTGAAACAAAACTAAATAATGAGTAACCTCTATTCTCCTTCCCAACAATCGACACTTTAATTTTCTCGAGAAACAATTTAATTTGTAAATGATGTTCAAATCGTTATTGTTTCATAGTATCAGATTGTAGTAGAAGCAAAGGGACTATGTGAATAATAGTATTATGGACCAGTCATTTGGGGGTCCCTAGCTGTGGTGGACAGTGTTGCCACTGTCTCTCTTTCAACCCTAGTGTAAGCAGTGCAATTATTGATCTAGCAGATTTTATATATTTTGCAGACATGTACTCCTTGGGACTGTGTGAGAATTTTTTTTTTCAACCCAAACAGATATACATGTATGTATCATAGATATAGAATGAATGTATATGTATATGTATATATATATATATATATATATATATATATATATTTTTTTTTTTTATTTTTTTTTGTTTCGCAGAAAAATCCAGCTATATATTAAGCACTAATCAGGCAGCTTATCTTGACTCCTGAAGTTGAAGTATATATGTCAATCCAGTAGATGGTGCACCAAGACAAATGCTACAGTGATTTTAAGGTTATGGCGAATTGGTATACATATATATATGTCCAGTAAAAAAAAGCCACTTGCCCAAAATAAATCTTTAAAGTCCAAGTGCCAGAGACCAATATTGTTAGTAAGGAATGATAAAACAGCACTCATGATTAGATGCAATAAACCAATGTGTTTATTGTGAAAATAGCAAAGTTTCGAATCAGTGCGAATCATTCTTTTTCATAATCAACCCTTCAGGTTGAAAAAGAATCACACAGACTTGAAACATACTGCTAAACACCACACACACATTGGCTTATTACATCTAATCCTGAATGCCATTTCATCACTCTCTACTATAATATTATATATATATATATATATAAAAATAAAAAAGTCACCAACTGCACCACCTCCGAAACGCCCCAGGCCATAATGGAACCTCCTCCATGCTTGACTGGGGGCTGTATGCTAGCAGGAAGCATGCACTCTCCTGTTGCCCGACAAACAAACTTGCACCTCTTGAACCCAAACACCTCAAACTTCAATTCGACTGTGAAATTAAACTTCCCCTGGCTTGTGGTCCAGCCCCTGTGCTTTTTTGCCGCAATAGCCTCATTTTTTTTATTTATTTATGGGCCTAAGCCCATGGTATTTGGGCTGCAACTCATCCCTTTCAGGAACTGGCTACAAGGTGGTGTATGACGGTCACGATTGACATGCCTTTCATTCTTGTTGCATCAGAGCTGCACGGGTTTGACGAGCTGTTTGCAATCTGTCCCATTTGGAACACACAGTGATAAATGTATCCTCCTGTTTTATGGTCACTCGATGTTGTTCAGGTCATGGCCATTCACATACACTGTTTATGGTATATCTCTTGATGGTACACTGCACACCCCTCATTGGCGGGGCTATTTAGAGTAACAGGCACAGCAGGAGCGGCTTTTTCTCCACGATGCCTGTATTATGTAAATGGACCTCTTAATCCTGACTGGCAGCCAATAAGAGCTGTCAGGAGGCTTTGCCTAGACAAAAATTAAACCCATTATAAAATAGATTTGGCACACAGCATTTTGATCCTTTTGTCCTAGTACAATAGCTGCATATTGTTGTTCTGGTTGCGGGCGTTCACATACAGTTGTTCATGGTATATCTCTTGATGGTACACTGCACGCCAGCAAGAGAAACCAGGTGAGCAATTGTACGCAAACTATGCCATGCATTTCTCAAAGCGACTATGGCAAATAGCCTTTGGATTGATAACTCCTTCCTGGGAGCCATTTAGGAGACCACTGTACACATATTACAAGTGTTCACAGTATCACAATACAAGGTGAACACCGGAATTCTTCCACTGTATATGTGTTGATGAATCAGTTTCAAAACAGCATTGGGCATGCACTTGATATCATCGTGAACTTGCGGGCGCAATTTGTTTACAGACATTTTCCGGCTGTTAGCATACCTCCCAACTTCTTTACCTCAGACGAGGGACCTTTGCACACGGTGCACCAGTGTGCTCAAAATTTGTGGGTGTGGCCTCGCAGGTAGAGGAATTGGCCTCATGGTCAGGGGGCGTGGTTTCACAGGGAATGCCGCATCTGCGAGTCACAGCAGGTGGCCTCATTTCTGTGCAAAACACACAGATCAAAACAACAAATCTAGGGGTGTATTGAAATGAATGAGCTGTAGTGTACAAGCTGTCACTTTGGCCGCTTGTCAAAGTTTAAAAAATAAAAATGTCTCTGCTGCTGCAGTGCTGCACGGGATGGGAGAGGGTGAGTCCAGTGTCTCTGCCCTCAGCTGACACCGCAAGGGGGTTACTTAACGTGCACTCTCCTCGGCGGGGCTATTTTCAGTAACAGACACAGCAGGAGCTGCTTTTTCTCCACGATGACTGTACTTTGTACATGGACCCCTTAATCCTGGCTGGCAGCCAATAAGAGCTGTCAGGAGGCTTTGCTAGACAAAAATTAGACCCATTATAGAATAGATGTGGGACACAGCACTTTGATCCGTTTGTCCTAGTATAATAACTGCATATTAATATAGGCATCATCTTGTTTTTTTTCCCAAACTTCACATGCAACTCTTCTATAAAAATAAAATCTTACACAATGTGACAATTGTACACACTAATACTATATGATGCTGGTGCAGTTAAGAAGCCACAAAATGAACAAGGCAGGTGTCTCGTCTTTTCAGAAAATGTATTGTTCTCACTTAATATATTGTAAAGTGCAAACTGTTAAATACAAATGGAAAGTGGCAATAATAATAAAATGTTATTGCGGGTCTGAGAATGGTGTTGGTTCATAAAGAGATGTACAAGCATTTCTCTTCTTAAGGAGACTTTCTAAAATTTGGAAAAATGTGTTCATTTGTTAACATCAATAAAAAAAATAAAAAAAAATATTCACAAAAGAAAAAAAAAAAATGAAATTACACGTGACAAAGCCTTAATGTAATCTGCCAAGCAGCTGGCTCTCAACATTAATCTCAATAATTGAAATATCTAGTGTCAAGTCTTTGAAAGGTTACAGACTTGTAGAATTCAACTCTTAGGAAAATAGCTTGTAAGTGCAGTGCCCACTACAATGGGACAGCAGTAATTAGCTGGATGACATGCTTAGTCAAAGTCAATTCCAGTTTCTGTGGGCACCGAGGTCTGGTATTTCAGATGCTTTAAAAAGGGCTGGCAGATAACTATGTGCACTTCATTCTCTGTGTGCCAGTTCCAAGGAGTTGTCAGCTTCAATTTGCTTCCTCCTCTAAGAAGGAAGTCAGCTGTTTGCGAGAGCCATGCCAGACTATAATGTATAAAGGACAGATATACACTTTAGAGAACAGCATTGAAAACAGTAACCAAAATAGAATGAAACAGTGTGTTGTTAATGGAGCAATAAGTGCTTAAAATGCAGACTCCCATTCAGCAGCTGAACCTCACATTTTTATTAGGGTCGCATATTCAGCAAGTAAAAATAAGTGGCATTAAGAAGAAAATATTTCCTGTGGACACACACAGCAAGGTTATGTTTCCAAGACCGTTCTGCTAGAAACATTTGGTAAGATGATTGAGTAAAGAGTAATCTGGATGCAGGGCCGGTGCAAGGGGGTAGGTCTCTTTACACAGGGATAGTATTTTGTAGTGTTTCTCTATTTTTATTATTATGGTATTTTTTATAACTTAAACAGGGATATTGTGCGCCGAAGGCTCGTGAAAAAAAATAAAGGGGCATAACCTCACGGAGAAGGTACATGGTCACACAAAAATAAGAGTTATGGAAGACTTACCTTTGTTAACTCTTTTTCTTTGAGGTCCATAGGCTCCACAGGGATACCATGGGGGTGTGTGTGGTTGGAGCAATCCAGGCACCAAATAGTCAAAGCTTTAGCTTCCAGGATGCACCAGTCCTCTTCCACATATACCCCGCCCCCAGCCAAAAGTAGACAGATTTGATCTGTGTGTTTAACAAAGGTAAGTCTACCATAACTCTTATTTTCTTCTTCAGGGTTCATAGGGATCCACAGGGATACCATGGGGATGTCCTAAAGCAGTTTCCCCTAAGGGGATGCTCCTGAGCAGAAAGGAGAATCCGGCGCTCAAAGGAAGCATCCTGAGAGGCAAAGGTGTCAAAGGCGTAGAAGCTGAGAAAGGCTCCTGAATATGGGAGATGTAGGCCAGTTGCTGCCTGGTAGCATCTGATGGCAATCTCTCTTCCAGTGCCTCTGTCAATCCTTCGATAGCCTTAAGCTATCCAGGCCGCGGACATAGCTGGCCTAGTAGTAGCGCCAGAAAGAGAGTAGGCTGACTTGAGACAAGTTTCCAGTTTTCTATACATGGCATCCTTAAGGGAGGATGTAGATGGCAAAGGCAGCGTAGAGCTTCTGACTAAGCGTGCCACATGCGAATCAACAGCAGGAGGGACTTCGCACTTAGTACACTCGCCAGGTGGGAGAGGGTAAAAGACACTAGCCTTTTTGGAATCTGGAACAGTTTGCCAGGAATACCCCATGCTTCCCCCATGAGCTCAGTGAGCTGTTATGATTGAGGGAATTCAGCCTTAACCACCTTTTGACGCTTAAACACTGGGGTTTTATGCTTAGGGGCCGTTCCTCATCCTCTATGTTCAGGATTGATTTAACCGCCCTCACTAGAGAAGGGACATCCACTGTCGAATGATGGTCATCCTCACCCGAGGCGGAAACGGGGAGAGAAACATCTGCATCATCTGCCTCCTCAGATGATGCGCCAGAATCCAAAAGCAGGGTGGACTGGGAGGATGGTACAGTCCGTCGATGTGCTTTGGCGGCTAACGGTCTGCCCGTCTGTAACGTTTGATGATAGGCGGCAGACGTTTGAGCCATATTCTGAACTGAGTGGGCAAAAACATCAATCCAAGGAGGATGCATAGAGGTACAGACATAGTAGGCTGTAACAGCTGTGGGTACTCCATGGTGGGAGGCAGCATGGAGGATGATCCACTAACTGCGTCAACTGGGAGGAGGACACCCAAGGTGGCTCCTGGGCTGGGGCTGGAAAGGTGGCACATAACAAATAGCACACACACTGCATAGAATCCTGCGTGGACAAACCCGCTAAACAGAAATTGCATGTAACCAGCACAGGTGCTACAGCCTCCTGTTTATCCTTGCATTTAGAAGACATAGTAAATAGCTAGCAAGTAGCACACAATAAGTGTATAGCTAATAATGCAATGTGCCACCCTTCACAAATACAGGTAAATGTGAAGTAATAATGAACTCCTACATACCTTGTAGTTGAGGGTTAAGAAAGAATAGCAGGGATAGATATAACAGAGTCAGAAAGTTTAAAGGCAGAATATCACAACAGCAGAGCTAGCACAAGTCACATACAATGCATATAAATAAATATACTTGCAATAGGCATTGAATAAACTACTCAAACCTTAATAGGCTGGTAGGATTGAGCGCTGTATAACCTGGCCCCAGGGAGAGGTATACAGGGGTACTGGACCCAAATCTCCTGAGACTTGTAGTTTCAGTAATGCCCCGAGCAATGGCTGCTGAGCATATCATATAGGGAGGAGGGTGAGGAGGAGGAGCTCATAGGCGGGAAACCTCTTGTGAGGGATTGCACTCTGGGCTGGGGGAGGGGCAGTCGGGGGAGAGCTAACCTTCTCACTGCTGTATCAACCGCGGTGTGCCCTGGCCTGTTCAATGGTCCCCCAACGCCTGATTAACCTTCCCCGGTGGTCTAGTGGGGGTGAGGACGAACCAGATGCCTCACTACAGCGCCATCCAGCTGGTTTCCACAACCGGAGGTAAGGACTGCATAAACACGCAATTCCCCGCAAGTGGGGAATTGCCTTACCTGTCTTTCCCGTTTGTCCAGCTGCAGCCCTGGGTTCCAGTGGAGCAGCTAGCCTAGCCCTGCTGGCTCCCACCGTAATCACTGGACCACTCACTGGTGTTGCGGCATCGGCGGGGGTAGTTGGAGCAGTAGCGCAGGCACCCATTAGGATGCCTCGCTGCTTGCTCTAAAGAAAAAAAATAAAATAAATAAAAGATAAAATAAATAATAAGCAAAGCTTGGGGCTGCTAACTGCAGTCCCCCAGCCGGCACCAAACGAAAAACTGTCTGCCTTTGGCTGGGGTATATGTAGAGGAGGACTGGTGAACCCTGGAAGCTAAAGCTTTGACTGTTTGGTGCCAGGTTCGCTCCAACTACACAAACCCTTATGGTATCCCTGTGGATCCCTATGGACTCTGAAGAAGAAACTACCAATTCACGTGGTTACACAAAAGTGTCCGTTATTCACATTACACTGCACAGTAATGTCTGTTATCCCACGTTACGCCACACAGTAGTGCCCCTTATACACATTATGCCACCCAGTAGAGCCCCGTACAGACATTACACCACCACACAGTAGTACCCCTTATACACATTCCACCAACGTAGAGCCCGTTAGACATTATTAGCCCCTTATGCACATTACACGGCAGTAAAGTCCCTTATACACATTACTCTAAAGTAGAGCCCCTCCTTATCATCGTTCCTCCCCCTCATCATTTTGTGTATTAATAACATATGCAGGGTACTGCAGAATTCACCCCCAATCCATGACTGTGAGCAGGGCAGGGGACGTACACTGCACTGCTGCCTCGCTGTCTCTCAGTCTGACATCAGCTTGTAGGCGGACAGACAGTCTCTCCATCACAGTGCCGCCACTTCTGCTGCCGTCAGAACGGCTCCTCTGCGCAGAGCACTAGTCCGTGGTGTGGAGAGACGCAGCCTATCCCTCACCTCCCGTTGCCTAACCCTCCCCTAGTGCCTAACCCTAAACCTAACCCCAATACTCACCATCGATATCGCAGCCGCCTGGAGCCAGGATTCTGACTGCTGTTGGGATTTCAGCACCAGGATTCTGACCGCCGGCATTGTGTGCGCCGGGATGCGGACTACATCCCCCGACAACAGTGGACACAGCAGTAGCAGGCGGGCACAGCCTGGCACCTCCCTGTTACACATGCCTTTGCTGAGTGTGTTGCACCCCCCCTGTCCGTATGCAAGGTGCCTCCTGGTAAAATACTAGTATTCATATGCTATGAAAAATATGAATATCTTTTTAAATGGATGCTCAAACCTAAAAATGGAAACAACAGCAACAGCTTTTATATATGCACAGATACAGATTTAAAATGTAATCAAGTATGTTAAATATATACGAAAAGCATACACAAATATGATTTTTACTCACCGTAAAATCTCTTCCTTGGTATCCATCTGGGGGATGCCATTAATTTTGGGTTATTTGCAATAAGGTGTGGAAATTAAAACTGGCTCCCACCCCCTATATAGCCCCTTCCCTTCCACTAGAACCTCAGGCTATGTTTAACAAAGCCAAAGAAAGACCCATGGAAGAACTGAGACACCAGAAACCAACAGGTAATGAGTATGAAACCAAACAAAGAGAGATCACAGCATCCCCCAGATGGACTAAAAGGAAGAGATTTTACAGTGAGTAAAAATTGTATTTCCATTTCCATCCATCCGGGGGATGCCATTACTTCTGGGATATACCAAAGCAATCCAATGAACAGGTGGCGGGGGGAGCGTCAGACAGTCCCTCGCACCAAATGGATGACCAGGTAGTTGCTTTGCACAGCTGCTCAACCGAGAAGGGCCCGAATTGAGGCCAGAACTGTCATATTAGAGGACAAATATGCCTGCCGGATGCCAGAAGTGACCCATCTAGCGATTGATCCTTTTGAGGCTGGCCAGCTTCTTTTGGTGCATCAATCAACACCAACAGGGGATCCTTACGCCTCAAAGACGCAGTACGCTCCAAGTAAATGCATAATGCATGTTACCACATCTAACAGTGCTAAGGAAGAAGCTTCACTAGTCGTTGAATCCTTGAGAAAAGCTGGAAGGACAATATCCTGGTTAATGTGGAAAGCCAATACCACCTTCAGAAGAAAGAAAGGTTTAGTGCTCATGACAAATGAGAAGCGGAGATTTACAAGAAAGAGTCGCTAACTCAGATACCTTTCTGGCCGAGGCAATGGCCAAAAGAAAAACAACCTTCAAAGTGAGATATTGCAATTCTACAGATTCCAAAGGCTAGTGGTGCCTTTTGAAGTGCTCCAAAACTAAATTCAAGCTCCAAGGAGGAACAGGCGGGACATAAGAAGGATGTATGCGAAGAACCCCCTGCAAGAAGGTTTGAACTTCAGGGATGGAGGCCAATTTCCCCTGAAACAGGATCGATAGGGCCAAAATTTGTCCCTTAAGAGAGGACAATCTAAAACCTCTAACCAACTCCTCTTGCAGAAAAGACAAGAGACGAGACACTCGGAACCTTTCTGGTTTGAACTTGTGTCATTCACACCAAGAAATATATATCTACCATATAAGATAAGTCTGGGAAGTGACTGGTATGCGAATCTGTATCACAACAGATTTTGAAAGCCCTTTGGCCCTCAAGATATTGTATTCAAGAACCATACCATCAAAGCCAAGCGAGGCAAATTGGGGTGACGGCATGGACCCTGAAGTAACAGATCTGGGCGCAGGGGAAGACAATACAGAACATCTGCCAGCAAATTCCAGAGAACTGTATACTAATGACGGTATGGCCAGTCTAAAGCCACCAGAATGACGTCCGTGCTACTGATCGAATCCACTGAATTACCTTTGTTAACATTACCAGAGGAGGAAAGATGTATCCCAGCTGGAACATACAAAGTTCCTCAGGTGCATCACCAGAGATGCCTGATGATCCTGGGACCAAGATCCGTACCTTGGAAGTTTCTTGTTGAGACGAGAAGCCATTAGATCTATGTCTGGAGATTCCCATCTAGAAACTATTTTCACAAACACCTCTTGGTATAATTCCCAATTCCCCTGGATGCACACTGTGGCGACTTAAGAAGTCCGTCTCCCAGTTGTCCACCCCTGGAATGTAAATTGCCGAAATAGCTGGAACCCAATTTTCTGCCCAATGGAGAATGTGAGAAACCTCCCTCGCCAGCTGCATGTGCCACCTGCTTGTTTATATAAGCAACTGCCATGGCATTGTCTAATTGGATTCGCACTGGTTGGCTCCTTAGATGGAATTGAGCCTGAACCAATGCATACCGAATCACCCTTAATTCCAGTATGATTATGGAAAGAGAAGCTTCCTGGACGGACCAAAGACACTGTAGTCAGTGGCGTAACTAGGTTATTTGAAGCACAGAGCAAATTTTAAAATGGAGCCCCCCCTTGCAAAAAAAATGGTCACAAGGGGCGGGGTCACTTAAAAATGGGGTGTGTCAACAGGACATATATACCCCTTTCTCGTCACTCTTAACATTCCTTTCCATATGCACCTTAACACCTTATACAGTCCGCACTATGCAGTGCCCGCAGTAGTGGTCCCTCTTATGCAGGCCCACAGTAGTGCATCTTGTACAGTACCCCCAGTAGTGGCCCCCCTTATGCAGCTCCCCATTAGTTCCCATTATACAGTGCCCCCAGTAGTGGTCCCCCTTATGCAGGCCCCCAGTTGTGCCCGTTATACAGTGCCCCCAGTAGTAATCCCCTTTATGCAGCCCCCCAGTAGTGGTCCCCACTATCCACTGCCCCTTGTAGTGGTCCTCCCTATTTAGTGCCCCCGTGCAGGGTCCCTTGTGCCTCCAGTGATAAGCCCCTTATATAGTGCCCCCAGCAGTAGACCCCATTATGCAGTGTCCCTTATATAGTGCCTCCAGTAGCAGTCCCCCCCATGCAGTGCCCTTTATATAGTGCCCCCAGTAGTAGTCCCCCCTATGCAGTGCCCTTTATATACTGCCCCAGTAGTGGTCCCCCAGATTAGTGGCCCCAGTAGAGGTGCCCCCAGTGGTGCCCCCAGTAGAGGATCCTCCCCAGTGGTGCCCCCAGTAGATGTCCCCCCGAATAGTGCCCCCAAGTAGTAGTCCCCCCAATTACTGCCCCCAGTAGTAGACCCCCCCGATTAGTGCTCCCAGTAGAGGTGCCCCCAGTGGTAGCGCCCCCAGTGGAGGTTCCCCCAGTGGTGCCCCCAGAAGTCCCCCTGATTATTGCCCCCAGTAGTAGTCCCCCCAATTACTGCCCCCAGTAGTAGTCCCCCCAATTACTGCCCCCAAGTAGTAGTCCCCCCAATTACTGCCCCCAGTAGTAGACCCCCCCGATTAGTGCTCCCAGTAGAGGTGCCCCCAGTGGAGGTTCCCCCAGTGGTGCCCCCAGTAGAAGTCCCCCTGATTATTGCCCCCAGTAGTAGTCCCCCGAATAACTGCCCCCAGTAGTAGTCCCCCCAATTATTGCCCCCAGTAGTAGTCCCCCCAATTAGTGCCCCCAGTAGTAGTCCCCCCAATTAGTGCCCCAGAAATACACAGCAATAAATAAAGTAAAACTTACCTGCAACCACACTCCTGCTCCGGCTCCTGCTGTCCGCACGTCAGCTCTCTCAGGCTGGCGCGCTCTGCAGTATGGGAGAGACGTCATGATGTCTCTCCCATTACCCACTGCAAGAGCCGGAAGGTGCAAGCCGGCTCTTGCAGTGGGCGCTGAAGTAGTCAATGAGACTAACACACGCAGGCTGTGCATTCTAACACACACATTGCCACCACGCTGGCGGCGATGTGTGTGTTATAATGCAAGCCTGTGCCCGCCTCCAATTCTCCGCCTGGCGCTATTGGGCAAGCGCTCAGGGGGAGGGAAGGGGCTCGACTGTGCAGCACAGGACTAGCGCTGGGAAGCCTAGCACCACACTGGGCAACTAGGACGGGCCGGCACCGTGGTCGGTGGCACCCCCCGCGCTGCTGGTCCCACGGCGCCCAGAGCACGTGCCCCGCTCGCCCTGCCATAGTTACGTCACTGCCTGTAGTTGCCGGTCTAGAACCACCATGTTGGATTGAATCCAAGTTTCCTGGAATTTGAGTAAGTGGCCTCCCACCAGAGGACGGGTCCCAGTCCCGTGACAGTCATGTGGATTGACCTTCTGACTTAGCAGCAGGGCGACAGGTGCTGGGGACAGCATGTCCCCTGAAGACACCTCAAGGATCCCTAGGTACAACCCGGAAGGCTTGATAGAAAACCTCTTTCAAAAGGCAATGCCTCTAAAGCATGCTTGGACTCTATGTCTGCCTCCCATGTTTTAAGCCATAGAGAAATATGAACCTGTACATGAATAGTATATATTAATGGTTAATGGTAAGTGTGATGCGCTTGCATAGAAATGTTTATAGTCTTTAAAGACTTTGTAGGAGGATAGGTCACAATGGAAGTCCAAACCTGGTCCGTTTGATAGGTGAGCTTGTGCCCGATCTAACTGTCCCTACCTTACCGCCGGTCTTCTTGGGAATCATCTTCCGTCAGGGGTGTCCGTCTTCTTCCTAGGCGGGGATCCGTTTGCGGGCAGTCGGCTCAGCCGCTGCGTTGGTGGATGACGTCAGAGGCCCGGCGCCAGATGTTTCCTTGGACTCTATCGGAGTTTGACTTTCTTCCTCCTTGCTTCAACGTGTTTCATATGAGGTCCTTTCTCAAGAATGGGAGTATTGATTCCCAAAGCTCTTTAAATAGGGAAAACTTTATTCATAGTTAATTTAAAAAGTTGTTACCGGATATGCCTCAGGTTTTGGCACTAAGCACATGTTCCTGGGCAAAATACTGTTTATTATGCTTTGATGAAATGTAAAGTAATAATACTAAAAAAGGGGATAAAATATGAAGCGTGTTACATTAAAATAAATATATTATTGAATAAGTTTATAAAAATGATTTTAGCTCTATATCTATATTTAGGTTAATTTTTGTTCCAACGTATTTTAAAAGAACGATCCATTTAGTTTCGGTTTTCTTCAGGAGATTCACTAGGTCATCTCCTCTCCAGTGAGGTTGTACCTTCTGTATTCCCAGGAATTTCAACCCTTTTGGGTCTTTGTTGTGGCAATTAAGGAAATGTGCTGATAGACCGAGTTGTGAGGCCTCTCTTTATGTTGTATATGTGTTCCGATATTCTCACCTTGATTTTCCGTTTTGTCTGTTCTACGTATTGAGGGCCTGATTCAGTGCCGCTCGTAAGTGGCCGCTCGTTCGCTCCGAGCGAGGTTCGCACATCTGCGCATGCGTATGGGTCGTAATGCACATGCGCCAACCAGTCATTGCGGTCGGAAATCGAGCGCTCGCAAAATAGCGAGTGCCTGCTAATTTGAGTGACAGGATGAGGCGTTTGTGGGTGGTAACAGGGGAAGGTGCTTGGAAACGGGGAGTGGAGATCCGAACGCAGGCGTGCCAAAACGGGCGTTTTAAGGGTGTGCATAATTAACAAAGCAGCGTCATCGACCACGTCACTTGGTTGTTTCTTAGCCTGAACTGTTCGCATGATTGCGGTAGGAAAATCCTACCACAAGCATTGCGAGCAGTTCAGATGCCTTTCGATGTACTCGATTAATCAAATAAATAGCAGAGATGACGTAGGATGCGAGCGGCC
Organism: Taudactylus pleione; assembly: GCA_031769625.1. Taxonomy (NCBI): domain Eukaryota; kingdom Metazoa; phylum Chordata; class Amphibia; order Anura; family Myobatrachidae; genus Taudactylus; species Taudactylus pleione. The sequence goes on from JAUIMM010000178.1 coordinate 12,237,124, forward strand.
AGGGGGAGTCTTTACAAAATAGCGAGCGCATATTTTGTTCGCTCGCTCAGACATAGAGGCGTCAACAGACCGCAAAGAGTGAGCACTCAATTTAAATAGCCGGCCCCTTTTTCTGAACGAGTGAGCGCAAATAGCGTCCGGCTCTGAATCAGGCCCTGAATTCCACAAGGACATTCAAGTAAGTAAATTGCTCCTTCACTCTCACATGATATTGCTTCTTTTATGTGATACTGTTTTTTCGTTGTAGAAGATGTAAAGTCACGTATTGGTTTTGTATTTGAATTTTGATTCTTACATCCATTGCATTTGGTGCAAAAATAAAATCCTTTTTTTATCTGTACTTTTTGCTTTTTCAGGTTTTGGTAGAAAGCTGCGTATCAAATGTTGTTTCAAGTTTTTTGCCCTTTTATAGATCACTCGTGGCTTTTCTGTTATTATTGTTTTCATGTCATTATCCAGAAGTAATATTTTTATATATAGCACTCATCCTATAACCTAAGTATTTATTAATGCATCACCTATACAGGTGAGAGCTTCCGAAATCTGATCAGCTAAAGAACTAGCTTCAGACAAATCCCCTGATTGAAATCCAGTAATCATCTGATTCATCCAGGAATTGATAGCCTTTATCACCCAGACACTGGCCAAAACTGGGTGCAGTGAGACTCCTGACAAAGTGAATATAGATTTAAGTACAGCCTCATTCTGTCCATAGGATCTTTAAGAGTTACAGACTGTGTTGAAGTAATAACAGTATTCCTGACCAACCTAGCAATAGGAGCATCCATCATGGGTGGAATTTTCCCAAGCTTAGTATCCTCTTCCGAAAAGGGATAAAGATACTTCATTTTTTTCGGAATATGAAATTTGGAATCAGGTTTTAATCAGGCTTATTTTAAGACTTCCTCAAAATTTGAAAATTCTTACGTTTAGACAAAGAAACTGAACTAGCTACTGAAATAGCTGTTTCTTGTAGATGCAAAGTCTCCCTGACCGCATCTATCAAAATAGAAACTCCTACATCAGAATGGGAGTCAACCTCCCAGTTTGAGGCGTCTTGCCAGTCATAATCCAATTCCCCTTCTTCCAGGGAAGAAGTAGCTGAAGCCTCTACACCAGGAAAATCCACTGAGGAATGGCCTGAAAGTCTCTTAGTGGCTGTGGCTCCTGCTGAAGTTACCATTTTATTTAGGGACATTGCCATCTGAGCGAGACATCGTCACATATCCTGGGCTCATCTGGGCTCTACCGAGAGATCAGACAAACTAGGAGTTTGAATACAGGGTAACACATAATTTGCCTGAGAGTGACGGCTGCAGCCACGTGAACATGCCCGGTCGCTCTGCTGAAATACAGCAACAAGGTCTTTTACATACATTTTTTTTATAAAGTTTTTCTTTTTGCCATCGACCTCAAAGTGTGTGTCTGGTATGTAGAGAGACCCAGGGACTAAGTAGTTTGGTGACTCTACCAGGGGCAGTCTTTAGAGTGGGATAGAGGATTACATACAAACCTCTGTTCTATCCAACTCCTACTCTTCTAGTGCTTGTCGCCTGTTGCCAGGAACTAAACACCCAAACCAAACAGCAAAATAAAGAAATTAAACCTAACTAAAAGCTAGGACCTAGCTAGTGCCTTACTCCAAGGCACTAAAAACAAGACTGAGGTTCCAGTGGAAGGGTAGGGTTATATAGGTAGAGGGAGCAGTTTTAATTAGTTCGTGCCCGACTCCACACCTCACTACGCATGACCCAGAAGTAATGGCATCCCTCAGATGGATGAAAAAGGAATAAAAGTATCTTGATAGTAACTACATACACATTTTTATGAATCAATATATTTGTTTCAAAACACTCACTATATGGACTAAATAATCTATTTGTGCACAATAAAAGCAGTTTTGATACATTAATAGAACGTGTATGTGTCCAGTGCATATCAACTGTGGATATAGCACACAAGTGAACTGCATGCACAAATGCATAGCATCTATATACATTTTCACATGCAGTCTTCACTTGCGGTTAGCAATCCAGAGTCTGCAATCAAGATAAGCTGGTCACACATTAAGATCAGGTCATTCAACCTAGGTTGCTAATTGAAGTTATCTACAATAATTGCAAAAATCCATACCAATATTAAAAAAAAACCATCCCATTTCCTGAACATTGTAAGCACAAGTTTGCAGTACTATAGAAATGATTAATCTTTAATACACCAAACTGCTTATGCAACAGCAGATAATAAGGATGTTATTGCCTTGCATACACGAAACAAGAGAAGCAATACCACTCAGCAAGATGAATGAGTGCTTTGACGCATGCGATTTGTAACATAATTGCTTTGTATAAGCAATTTATTTATTCTTTTCTGGAACATATGCAATGTTCAACTACATAGGCATGCTTACCACTGTGCTTATGTGTATTTTGAACTCACAAGCCTATTCATGCTCTATTTTTGTATCTTCTCAACAAAATAATTGCTGCTAACAGCATGCATTGACGATACAATTTCCTAGTAGGATGCTTGGATCTACTGCAGCAAAGTAATTAAGTCAAACATCTTTCAAATCCATTATTATGTGACTCAGTATACAATGGCATCCAGAAAACGCAAAGAGAGACTTATAAGAAAGTAAATAAAAATCTAGCGTTATTCTAGTGTAGCACTGTGAGGCAGCTTGTCTAAAGCGTTATTCTGTCCATTACATACACTGCAAGTAGCACTGTGAGGCAGCTTGTCTAAAGTGTTATTCTCTCCATTACATACACAGAAAGTAGCACTGTGAGGCAGCTTGTCTAAAGCGTTATTCTCTCTATTACATACACTGCAAGTAGCACTGTGAGGCAGCTTGTCTAAAGAGTTATTCTCACCATTACATACACTGCAAGTAGCACTGTGAGGCAGCTTGTCTACGTTATTCTCTCCATTACATACACTGCAAGTAGCACTGTGAGGCAGCTTGTCTAAACCGTTATTTTCTCCATTACATACCCTGCAAGTAGCACTGTGAGGCAGCTTGTCTACGTTATTCTCTCCATTACATACACTGCAAGTAGCACTGTGAGGCAGCTTGTCTAAAGCGTTATTCTCTCCATTACATACACTGCAAGTAGCACTGTGAGGCAGCTTGTCTACAACGTTATTCTCTCCATTACATACACTGCAAGTAGCACTGTGAGGCAGCTTGTCTAAACCGTTATTCTCTCTATTACATACACAGAAAGTAGCACTGTGAGGCAGCTTGTTTAAAGCGTTATTCTCTCCATTACATACACAGAAAGTAGCACTGTGAGGCAGCTTGTCTAAAGCGTTATTCTCTCCATTACATACACTGCAAGTAGCACTGTGAGGCAGCTTGTCTAAAGAGTTAAGGAGCGTACACACGGTCAGATTTGTCAGACTTGTCAGATTTGTCAGATGAACGACCGAACGATTAAACGATTTGAACGATTTGGACGATTTGACCAAAGTTTTGAACGATTTGAACGATTGAACGATTTTTGACTGCATTAAAATGAATGGAATCGTCCAAGTCTGACTGCAAACCCATCAGATGTCAGATATCGTTATCTGACAAACGGGAACGCGCATCGTTGATCGTCCATCGTTCAGGCATGTCAGATATGAACGATTTTCCATCAGATATGAACGACTGAACGATTTTTAAATCGTTATCGTCCATATCTGAAGAAAAAATCTGATCGTGTGTATGCACCATTATTCTCACCATTACATACACTGCAAGTAGCACTGTGAGGCAGCTTGTCTACGTTATTCTCTCCATTACATACACTGCAAGTAGCACTGTGAGGCAGCTTGTCTAAACCGTTATTTTCTCCATTACATACCCTGCAAGTAGCACTGTGAGGCAGCTTGTCTACGTTATTCTCTCCATTACATACACTGCAAGTAGCACTGTGAGGCAGCTTGTCTAAAGTGTTATTCTCTCCATTACATACACTGCAAGTAGCACTGTGAGGCAGCTTGTCTAAAGCGTTATTCTCTCCATTACATACACTGCAAGTAGCACTGTGAGGCAGCTTGTCTACAACGTTATTCTCTCCATTACATACACTGCAAGTAGCACTGTGAGGCAGCTTGTCTAAACCGTTATTCTCTCTATTACATACACAGAAAGTAGCACTGTGAGGCAGCTTGTTTAAAGCGTTATTCTCTCCATTACATACACAGAAAGTAGCACTGTGAGGCAGCTTGTCTAAAGCGTTATTCTCTCCATTACATACACTGCAAGTAGCACTGTGAGGCAGCTTGTCTACAACGTTATTCTCTCCATTACATACACTGCAAGTAGCACTGTGAGGCAGCTTGTCTACAACGTTATTCTCTCCATTACATACACTGCAAGTAGCGATGTGAGGCAGCTTGTCTAAACAGTTATTCTCTCTATTACATACACTGCAAGTAGCACTGTGAGGCAGCTTGTCTAAAGAACTTTAAATTAATTGCTAAAGTGTTCAATTACTAATATATTGAAATATCATGGAGTAGGGTGAATCGTCCAATGACTGGACGGCTAAGGGAATTCTCATATTTAAGGGGATGGTGCATGTAGAAGATACAACATAATGAGTATTTTGAGACGTGCCATCATTATTATTATTTATACTTTTAAAATACATTTTGGTTTAAAGATTAAAGGAATAGTTAGAATTTCACAAACAAAAAAACAGGAGAGCTGTAGAAATTACCAGTGAATAAATACACAATGCTAGCAAATGAACAGACAAGTCCAGTAAATTAATATGACTTACATCCATAAAACATAGTCAATTGATCTAATCCAAGATTGTATGCACTAACATTTAACATTACGTGGGGTGCCCAGGCTGCAACAAAGTATGTAATCTTTGCATAATGCTTGCCTGCTAAAATGGTAACCTAATCTGGGTGCACGCTTTGATGACAGATCGGTCAGCAGACCTATCCACCATCAGAACTGCCGATTGCTGAGTCATACACACTTACCAATCGTCCGCTCCATATGTCAGGGGTCAGGGCTCACATCACAAATAGGTCAGCATTTAAATTTGCCCACCCAGTTAAGAAGTCAGTGTGGGCGGGTCCCTGCAGCAAGTGTACGGACAGTCAGACGGTCACCTGCACACACAGCCAGATGCTGACAGATCTTGCAGATATATTGGTGCATCAGTTGTGCCACATGGCCAACCTGATGAGTCTGAACGATGCTGTTCACAGATATATATCGGGTATACACACCCGCCGATGCACTCGCTATATATTGTTCATCGATAGGACAATATATCGACAACTGTGTCCCCAGCCCTCTTCTAATGTCTCCCTTTGCCTAAAGCAGTTGCTCTCAAACTTGGTCTTCAATTTACCCTAACAGTCCATGTTTTAAAGATATCCACTGGCCTAAATTTTTTGGATCAAACTTATATTGGCTAAATGCATAATGCAGACATACAGGAGCTGATGCAGAGTATGCTGCAAAATGAACGTGATTTACAATGGAAAAAGATGCAAAAATGCATATGTCTGCTTAATATGCAGAACTCCAGTAGCAATCTTTTTGGCAAGAATAGCATATATGTCTGCCAGGTACAGGTCACAGCAGGGCCGTAACAAGTGGTGTGTGAGCGGTTCCATAGCACAGTGCGCAACATTCTGGGGGCGGATCCATTGATGCCACACAGCCCTTGCTTCTGGATAGCAGGGTGCCTGGAACACTACAGGCAGTCTGTGCAGCGTCTCAGAGCATCTTCAGGATGCTCCAGGCACTGCTGCACCTCCCCGCCCCTCTGCCTGACATCATGCGATTAGGGGGCAGGAATGGCACAGAGCACTCTGGGACCCTGTTACGCTGCTGGGTCACAGACACTTCTGACCCACTTGTGCACATGCTGTTTACCATTTATTTTATGTGCAACAAATGCAAATCAATAATCAGACATCAATTAAGCTACAATAACCTCTCTAATACAGCAGAAACAACTCCATGTCTCTCATAAAAAAAGCAAAAGTTTTTGCTTATATACACTCACAAAAGCAGAATATGAAACCACACAAAGGAAAATGCTCCAATCAGCATCAGCTGAGCCATCACAAATGGAATGGGATTGAAATACCGCACCCTAAACCTAACCCTCCCGGGGGGGTTCATGACCATAACCTCTCCCTAGTGGCGCCTAACCCCCCCCCTTCTCCTAGCCTAATCCTAACCTTTCCCAGGAGGGTGCCTAAGCCTAAGTCCTCCCGGGGGTCCATAAACCTAACCACCCATCCCCGGGCTAAGTGTTCTACTTACCCATCAGACGATGATAGGGATGGCAGGGGGGGGTCGGTCTTCCGACATTGGGATGAACATAGGCGTCAGCATTTCGACACCTATGTTAAGTCCCGTGTCGGGCAGGAAATGTCTGTATTTAGACCGGCGGCATTATGTCCACCGGTCTAACAACTACATCCAATCACAAATAGCCAAATACAAGCAAGTCACTGGTGCAGTGTGACCACCATCATCATCATCCCTGACCATCCATAAATGATACGGCTTACTGAGGCACATATGTAGCAATTACATTAACATGCCTTTGCTGTACTTTGTCTATTTAGAACGTCCCCATCCCACCTATCCAGCCGAATACAGGTGTAAGTGGCAAATCATGGAAATCTGCATTGGCTTCACTGTAGTGCAGGGGTTCCCAACCACGGTCTTCAAGGCACACTAACAGTCCAGGTTTTAAGGCTAGCCATACTTGAACACAGGTGACTTAATTAGTACCTCAGTTATTTTGATTTAACCATCTGTGCTCAAGCATGGATATCACTAAAACTAGGACTGTTAGTGTGCCTTGAGGACCAAGGTTGGGAATCACTGCTGTAGAGGGAATGCGCAATACAAAATCATGGAACATACACTATATCAATTGGAGTGGTGCTCTGTGTAATTCAGCTACTATTGACAAAAAAGGACGCATTTTTAGGCAAAAAAAATGCTTAGTGCTAGGAGAATCCCACAGGACCTGGCAGCTCACTCATGCCAGGCAGACCTTTTGGTAAAACTTATAGTGGCATTTGTCGGTGTCTCTTCCCTGGGAGCTTCCTATTTGGATGAGGATTTTGGCAGAATTTTACTTCTGGGACCACCTACCCATACTGCAAGTAAGTTACAAGTTGTCCTTTATTCTCCTCCAAACTGCCTACTTGTAGAAATTTACATACATAAATGGCAAGTTTAAAATAAGAACAAATATAATATAGTATATAAATATGACAGATACAGTACATTCAATAACAGCCCACAAAGGGCATCCTCGGGATAGAACAGATCTTGGTAATAAAAAATGTACAACATAATGCCATGATGTAGAAGATTAACAAAAATGTCACTATTTTATCTTTGGCTTTTAGAAAACAAAAAAGATGCAGTCTTTGGAAGTACAAGTCATATGAAGATATAACGTTGCAAAGTCAAGAGGGAAAATAGTGCTGCAGGCTAATGACTTCTGAATGCACTTTCATGTAGAACAAATAGCTTATAAAGCACTAGTTGTTGAATTAAGCCCAGAGAAATAAAAGCTCATCTAGATAATGCAACCTTACAATGAAAACTAAAAACCTAATGACACAATGAAAATAATATAACATGATGGGGAGAGACCTTTACCCCGATTTAAGCCTTTTTAACTGCTTCGCTGCTGAGGGTTCCCTGTCCTGTGCTGAGCCCATTTACTGACGTTTGCAACATGAGTATCAGTAATATTTTTATGCAGTGCCCAAAAAAATAAAAAAAATGTATGCCTTGTTTTTTTCAGAAGACATTGCATATACAGAAAACATTAAATCTTTTTGCTCCATCGAAGGACTTTGTCCAACTAAGAAATTGCTGGAATCCGCAGCGTCACTAACCTTTGTGACACCCGATACGGTGGTCAGAGACAGTGGCGTAACAATGACGTCTGCAGACACCGCGGTGGCTTGGGGTTTGCCAGGGGCCAGAGTAAGAGGGAGGCACAGGGGGGAGGTTGTTGATTTGGAGTCGCACTGGCAGCCAGCCGCCCGCCACAACCATTGAGGCTATAGACACAGCACCGGCGTCTTCTAATGTAGCGAGGGCCGCAAGCCTATTGGAGCTCATGGACCAGCAGTCAATCAGCAGCAGCTGCTGGTCTGCAAGCTCAGAATGGCTCATGACCGGTGCAAGAACGATGGCGGCACTGTGTCTCTAGTCTCAAAGGTTCCTGCCAGTGTGACTCCAAATCAACACCCTTGGCATTCTAATCCTCACAGGAGGGAGGGTAAGAGGCTGCTGGAGGGGCATAAAGTGTCAAAGTGGCAATACGGTGCGGCATAATGTGTTGTAAGGGGCATTACAGTGTGTAGCATGTGTTATAAGGGGCATTATTGTGTGGTATGTGTAAGGGGCATTACTGTGTGGCATAATGTGTTACGGAGGTGCACGCAAAAAAAAGTCTTCTTTTGTTTTTTGGGGGGACGGGGGTCAGAGACTATTGCAGGGGGAAGCAAAATGTATAATTACAACACTGGTCAGGGATCCAGCGTGCACACACGGAAGGGAGCGTGACCTAGTACAGCGAAGCCACGTTCACTTGTGTGCCACTCTTTGGGGGCGTGAGCGCATGCACATCCCCTGTTCTCAGCACTCAATGGGCTTAGAGGCAGGGGGCTGCGTAGTAGCAGCTGTGCTGTTCCGCTGAGTGAGCCAGCTTGTGTGAAGTCTTCTACTGCGCATGCGCAAATTGCAGGGAAAATGTCAGCCACGTAATTCTCCTAGTGATTTGAGCAGTGCTGCACCATCTACCTTGTTGCTCCACACATCTAGGTACAAAGTGGAAGCCAAGAGGAAACAAGCCGCATAAGGTACTTGCCCTTCACAGATTCCTGGAAGACCCACCACTCTGAAGTTAATGAAACAGTTTCATCTGTATATTTGAGATCCAACTTGTGTGCGAGTGGGGCTAGTTTTATTTGTCAAATAAAGGAGATATTATGTCTGAAATTTCTTTAGCCCCCTGTACCAACATGGAACTATTTAAATCAATGGGGCATCCATGGAATCCTTAAGACTCAAGAGGATGTAGGGGACAGGAGATACATAAAAATGGAATTACAGTCAGGTGCATCACCAGGGATGAAACCCAGCGTCTGGTGATGTCTATGCGTTCCAGACTTCAGGTTGTAATTGCCTGCAAAGAATTTGCAACAAAGTATTAAAAAGTGAAAGATTTAAAATGGTTTAGTTTGTCCCATTACTTTTGGCCCCTTAAAAAGTGGGAGGCACATATAGAAACCATTGTAATTCCTACACCGTTCACCTGATTTGGATGCAATTACCCTCAAATTAAATTTGAAAGTCTGCAGTTAAAGCACATCTTGTTTGTTTCATTTCAAAGCCATTGTGGTGGTGAATAGAGGCCAAAATATGAAAATTCTGTCAATGTCCCAATATTTATGCACCTGACTATCTTTATACAATAGACACATACAGTAGTAGTGGACTTGTCTTTGGATCTAGTTGTTTGAGGGCCTCTTGCACCCACTGTGTTTTAGCTACAAATTTCTCCATAAGTAGGGAATGGGGCAAGATGTCGCTCCCAAGGAAGATAGCAACTGGTATCCAGCCTGTCGCTGTGGAGCCAACAGTGAAGCAGAGAGTCTGATGTCCTAAAGTCTGGCCTGTACTTATCCCCCGCAGGCTCCCAACCTCGTGGCTGAGGCTGGAAGGTTGACAGCCGCATCCGGGAATAGGTTGTACACAGCTATTTCATAATACTATTTCTACATTTAATATTTTATCACACCACTGTTTAAACTATACACTCCGCTAGGTATATATCAATATAACCAGTAGTCTACGACAAGTCCCAAAGTTACTTTAGCTACAATTGCACAGTCTACTACACAAACTATAAACTCAGTCAGTCTAACAATAACTCTATTAACTCTATAATTTTAATATAGCTTAAGCCAACAATAACTTTTTCAAAGACTAAGGTTCCAGAGCATATAGGAACAGACTAATAAATAAAACACCATTAAAACTTACAAGAAATCTAACTCGTAGGTTGATATCTTCTGACAGCTGGGGGACAGCAAGAAATCAGAGCAGCCTTTCAATACTCAATTGCATCACAAAGCCTGACACCGGTCAAACAATTGCAATACCTTTTAAAACCTAAACCACACTCATCTTAATATCATGGCCAACTTTTCTGGAAGGGCCTTGTTGGTTTCTGCCTCATGTTTATGATGGCCGGGATAGCCCAGCTAGATTCTAAATTAATCCAGACAAAATTTCCCTTGTGTAGGGTATTTGGAAGTGTGTATGCTCAATGTATTTCTCGCAATTTAATCTCACTCATCTGTAAACACTGTATAGAGAGAAGTGAGCACTTAAGGGTGTTATAAGCGGATTCAAAGAAACATGTTTGGATAATTAGTAGTTACGGATTTTACCTTGGGGCTGCAGTAAAATCTGACACCCGCAGGCACTGCCTAGCAGTGGCAGCGACATCCCATTGGAAAAGCTCCATGCTGATCACATGCTTGACGGCAATACCAGGTGGAGGCATTTTCTCACCCTGGGACTGCCAGTCCAAACTGCGATAGCATAAAGTGCTTCCAGTGGGAAGCTGCTCTTCTAGGGGCTGCATCGGCTGCAGCCCCTAGAAGCCGTCAGACTTGTTAATTTGTGGCAATTTGCGGGATGGTGAAGTGCACAATTACAGACCCACCGGCCAGAAAAGGCAGGAGCCGCTGCTGATAACATATATTAACAAAGTCAACTAAAACGTTATAAAACAGGTTCTCAACCTCAACTCTCAAGCTTTCCCAACACATAATGTTTGGAGGATTTCAGTCTGTGGAAGCAGGTGGGATAATTACTGACCCAGCAAAATAGAGTAAGGGGCCCCATACATCAGCGACAGATTGGCGTGATCCTGCAATTTGCAATCGATTGTGTATAAAAATCTGCAATGTATGGGCTTCACAGATTGCAACCAAAAAGTGATTGGAATTGGTAAATCAGATTGTCCAACATGTTGGATTTCACAGATGGATTGGGGCTGTAGATTGCTAGTGTATGGAGATGATTAGCAGATTTGCACACCGTCCGTTACTAGTAAAATGATGGGCCTTTCAAGATTGTCAGATCTGTGTTTGCTGCAATCGATCTGCACATCACTGAAAAAGATCTGTAATGTATGGGCGCAGATTGCTAGATTGGGAAATCCTAAAATCGGGCAAATAAATCTTCAAATTGTTCAATTGTGGTTTTCAGATTGCTGATGTATGCCGGCCTTCACATGTATATGATTAAAGAAATCCACAAAATATGATCTGTTGGTGGCACTTTACAATACTCTCTTTGCGGAGTCAATTGTCAGCTGTCCAAACTGACAGTTCGATATTAAATTTTTGCTGGTTATCCTGCATGTTGCACCCAAATCACAGAAACCCGTAAAAATAAGAAATATATCAGCACATTTATCTATAAATATAATTCAGAACATAAAACTGATAAAGAACATTTTTTTACAGTACACCAACTACTATATGAAACAATATTGAAATATGAGTATTGATAAATATACTCTGAAGTGCCAAAAGTCATGGGATATTAGTATGTACAGGTAATGGTAGGTGGAATCATGGTATTGTGACATCTTGGAAATGCCCAGACCTGCATCAGTTGTAATCTGACATCTCATGAGTCAGTTTGAACACCGATTAGGCCACTCGTGGCAAGGCAACGTTAATTATTGGCGTTCGAATGGGTCATCATAGTGGGTGTCCGATATATGGAACATTCCATTTGAAGTCGTGCGGATATGCAACATACCTCTACGGTGGCACATGTGCACCAGGAATATCCTATGAAAAGCATTAAGACCTACCGTGGACAGCACAGTGGCCGACCACGGGTGCTTAATGATAGAGACCAGCGACGATTCTCCAGAATAGTCCGTGGTAACAGAGAAGCAACACTGCCTTCAATGGCATCCACATTCAATGCAGGATGTACCAGTTGTATATCTAGCAGGTCAGTGTAGCGCTCTTTAACTTCCATGGGATATGGGAGTAGAAGACCCACCAGAGTGCCCCTGCTAACACTACAACACCGGACACAGTGCCTCACCTGGGCTCGTGACATCGCTAATTGACCCCTGAGGATTGGCAACATGTGGGGTGGTCTGATGGGTTCCAGTTGTTTTGGGTTGATGGTAGGGTTTGGGTGTAGTGCAGACCAAATGAGGCAATGGATCCCAGTTGTCAACAAGGCATTAAGCAGGTTGGCTCCATAATGGTGTGGGGTGTGTTGACATGGTATGGATTGGGCCCAGTTGTCCGCATGGACAGGTCATTGACTGGTATTCACTACGCTGCATTGCTTGATTAACATTTGCAGCCCTTTATGGACTTCATGTACTCGCTCCCCCCCCCAAATGATGGAATATTCCAACAGGATAATGCACCGTGTCATCGTTCCAAAGTTGTCCAGGATTGATTCATGGAGCATTTTGGAGAGTTACGATGAATGGTGTGGCCACCACGTTCACCCGACATGAACCCAAATCGAGCATTTATGGGATGTGAAGGAGAGGTCCATGCACACCAAAGATCCTGCACCTACAAATATCAGGGAGCTGTAGGAAGCTATTGAGACAGCATGGGGCAACATCTCACCAGAGGTTTTCTGTCCACTTGTGGAATCGATGCCACGTTGAGTTGCTGCACTTCGCCAGGCTAGAGGGGGTCCTACATGATACTAGACATCTATCCCATGACTTTTGGCACCAGTGTATGATGAACATATAGGGTTCTAGCAAGATCCATAAGCCCTTTAGCACTCGCTAAAAAGAGTTATGAGATCAGTTCTGTATTCAGTAAACAGTGGTAGGCTTAGTTTGCAACTGCCATGCTCACGTCAGACGAAAGGTTAATCCGCATGTGCAGATGGCCATCGAATATGTGCATTATTCAGCAGCAGTCATTGCCGGCAGTGGTGGGCTGTCAGTGAGTATAAACATCAAGACTGTGCTTTCTTTTCCATTTCAGTGAGGTGCACTATAATAAAGGTTTGGGTATATATCCTGTTTAATTTACAGTAACAAATCAAACACTAAATTCACACACAATATTGGTGCCGCTGTTCAGAAAATCAGAGGTCACCTGAGAAAGCATATCTAAAATAAGATGGTAAAAACAGCGCAATATATATTGTGTGTAATGAGTATACTGCACCAAGGTAGGTCTATAAAAAAGGCTTTCAGTTTATTCACATTACATAGGTAAGCAATAAGTATAAAATGACATTCAAAAATAAAATTAATGTAAATTCTAGCATTCAGTAAAAAAGTATTGTGTATCAGAGTCTCGGTATTGAGAATAACTTTATTGGAAGTCACTGGTTTGTTATTATTGCCTAACCTGCAGGTAGTTTTTGATTACCAAGTGTTAGATTATGTCCAAAAACAGCAGTTCATACCCTTCCACAGGTGGATTCCCGGGGTGTCAGCTTCTTGCCTACAGCTCTGTGCAGTGCTGCTGGGGTAACTCCAATATCCCCGTGTCTTCAGAAGGCAGAGGACCAGAAAGGAGAGTCACTTGGCTAAAATCTATATGGACCAGCGTATTCAGTCTGCGGTCTGTATCCAGGGCTAACGCATTTCTCTGTTATCTACAGCTTCGTCAGCGGCTTAATGACTTTTGGCACTTCAGTGTATGATGAACATATAGGGTTCTAGCAAGATCCATAAACCCTTTAGCGCTCACTAAAAGGAGTTATGAGATCCGTTCTGTATTTAGTAAACAGTGGTAGGCTTAGTTTGGGACTGCCCTGCTCACGCCAAAGGAAAGGTTAATCTGCATGTGCAGATGGCTGTCGCATATGTGCATTTTTCAGTAGCAGTCGCCATTGCTGGCAGTGGTGGACTGTCAGACAGCGGAGGACACCATCAAGGAGGGAGACCTTACTGGAGAGGCAAGTTATGTTAAATACTGGAGGCATGTTCATTAGTATCACTGTGATACCAAACAAAATATGCCACCAGAAATTAGCATCGGTATTAAATGGAGTCAACAGTCTCACAATAAAATAGAACAGGAAATGGGGTCCCAACAAAAGCCATTCCGGTTTCAGTGGCAGGTGGGGAGTCTGACTGTGGCAGTACACCTGACAGACCATAACGCAGGTATACTAAGGCAAGCTCAGGGAGGAGGCTTTTGCTGAGTTCCGACCAGATTGAAGCGCAATACCCAGCTGTCAGACGGCATATAAATTAGCTTCACAGCGATACTAAACAAAATATGCTGCCGGTAATAAATAGCGTTCTTAAATGTAGCCATTAATGCTTGTAGCCACTTGTCCCAGATATAACCAATGCTGAAATAGCTTACTATATGTAGCAAAGTAAAGAATTAGGGAAGGTGCAAGGCTGGGAATAAGCCTTCGGGAGGCCCGGGGGACTTAAGTAGTTGGGATGGGAGGTGTGGACTGTCCACTCCTCCGGTCCTCCCTCTCTGGTCAGCACCACCCCCATCATGGTGGTGGCATAGTTATGGAGAGGAATGAAAGCCATAGCGTGAACAGAGGAAAGGAAGACACAGCGGGGTGCAATGCGTGTGCAGAAGGCGAATGTCGCTCCTCCATTGGGAGCGGTTGGTCCCCAGAGCTGGACTAAAACCTAATGGGGCGTTAGAAAAGATATTCATTTGGGGCCCCCTCCCTCGTGATGCAGTCGTCCTTTAGTGTATGCCTATTCAATGAGGAACCCTTGTGCATCAGTATCTCAAAACACCGCAATTGCGATTGGGATTTTTATTTTAGTGAATGGAACCCATATAATGTATCAATAGGTTCCTATTTGGGAAAAGATTATGCTTACCTGCCATATTCGGATTCAGTTACGTGGGGAGGCCGGATAAGGTGCAACACAAAAAGAAAAGTGGTTTGTGAGAAGCACAATGGAAAAGTGGGTGTTGGGGCAAATGATAGAAGAATGGGGACAAACAGATGGGGAAAGACAGGGGACAGACACACACACTAGACAGATGCACAGACATACAAAGTGTGAGGAGAGGTGGTGGAAGAGGCACACATGGGGGATGAAAGGTACACATATAAAATTGGAGGAATACAGACAGGGGAGTGATATATGGGGAACATGCACACAGATGAGGGTTAGAATGCAGACAGTTGAACAATGCAGAAAACAGGAGTAGAAGTACTCAGGAGCTGCACACCTAATGGAACATGAATCCGCTTACACAGCTTTTGCATCCTATGGGCCCGAATTCAATTAGGCACAGAAAGTGCCGTCTGGTGAAAAAAGGATTGAATTCGTCTCATCAGCCTGTTTTAACGCAATGTTTTCTCCATGCACGTCCCCGCTTTTCACCCTATTCAATTGTAAAACGCGTAAATGCGAATGTTTTAAAGCGAAACTAGCAAAAACTACTTTTTTTGGGGGGGGGGGGGTATATCAGCCTATACCCCATAAAAAGCTTTAGTGACCCTGGGAACCAATATAGAATAGTAGTAGTAGCCCTAATAAAAAGTGTTTAGTGAACTTAATTTTGTTGCAAATTACTGTTATATGCATGTTTGCATATGTGTTGAAAAATGATAGAAAGCAATGTTTTTTCTGAGAAAAAAGGACCGAGGTTAAATTTGGGGTACCTGAAAATGGGTACTAGTATATTATGGTGTCTGTAAAGAGAAAATGTAAAACAAATCTAAAAAATACACCTGCTGCAGCCTTGTGCAATCCTTAAAACACCTGTCCCAACCATATAGCCCCCAAAATACTAGTGCCCCCACTTTTCATTTTCACCCCAAAAATTGTCTTTTTTGGTGAGAATTAAGTTATTTTAATTTTTGGGGGGCTATTAGTCATATGGGGGGGGGGGTGTCCAAAGGGTCCCCACATTTGTAACCCAAAATATGGATTTTGCACTTCTTTTTCTCCTGCCTTTTGCTGGAGATATTTTTTTGCCTGTTTTGCCTAGGTGAAAACTCCGGGAATTGAATATGGAGATACTTTGAAAACAGGCGAAAAGTGCAAATTGGTGAAAACTTTTATCCGAATGGCACTTTTCGCGGCTAATTGAATACGGCGCTATGTATACAGTGTGTCTGCATTCTGCCTATTGTTGTGGTCGCATTGGCAAACTGCTCTGCAGAGAAATACTGGCATAAGCTGGTCAGAAAGTGGGAAAACACATGCAGGAGATGGACAGAGGGGGAAGACAGACAGGAAATGGGGAGACACAGACAGGAGATGGAGTAAAAGACAGGAGATGGGGAGACACAGAGAGGGGATGGAGTGTGAGGGGAGCAGAGACAGCCGACAGGAACTGGAGCTGTGAAGATAGAGGAGGCACACAGGATACTTACTGACAGGGACCATGCTCATGCTGAGACTGGCGTTGAGAGTCCTCACAGTTCCATGGTCAGAGAGCAGCTCCACCAATCAGGAACTCTTCCAGGCAGCATGTGCTGAGCTCTTCAAATCAGAGAACTCAGCACATGCCATTGTGTCAAGACTCATGGGAGCGACTTCTCAGTGTAAGAGCTGCAAGGACATCCCCTGCTGCTCTCTCATTTCAACCCTTACTGAGTGCAGCACAATACACCCGATCACATCCCTACGTCTCGCACAAGCCTCTCAGCCAGGCAGAGTTTATGTACTGCCTTGTCAGTAATCCGGCCCATGATCTAGGTCCTAGTGCCAGGTGGCTGTTGCAGCAGTGTGCTCTGGCCGTGCCCAACTTCTTAATCTGGCTCTGGGAATGGGGCTGCATTCAAACAGCTTAAAAACACAACACCTGGGTTTATCAGCTTTATATAAGGAAAGATGGAGCAGAAAGACGACACTGGTATAATACATGCCAATTAGAATAGAGCTGGGGTGTTATTAAGCTTTTTAAATAAGCGCCATTTCCTGGGGCTGTGATATAAATGCTTACTGATCTAACAGAGAGGTGAACTGTTACGTTAGAGCTAGGGATCACCAAGCAAAAATTGGATGTATGGTTAGACATTGTTTGCCTTACTGATAAATAATGTACAAGATTTTTTCAACAGTAACATGATGTGAGTATTATCTTGGAGGTGTCACTTTAACACAGTAAACAAGCCCTTCCTTCCAGTGCTACATCATCCTATTAGCACAGACACTGAATTTCCCAGCATCAGTGTTATAATGATTCAGGGGTCTATTTACTAAAGCTTGGATGGAGATCAAGTGAACAGAGGTAACGTCCCAACCAATCAACTCCTAGCCATCATTTTTCAAACACAGCCTGTGACATGGCAGTTAGGAACAGATTGGTTGGGACTTTATCTCCATTCACTTCATCTCCATCCAAGGCTTAGTAAATAGACCCCATAGAGTGGTGTGGCTAAAACGGCTATATCAATAAGGCAAGTGCTGAATGCATCAATAATCAAAATATTCATGTAAAAACAGAAACAGAAGTATGGCATTAATAAACGCAAAAGGTTTCAAGAACCAAATAGTTAATACATATAATAATATCTCTCAACACTGACACTTCTCATGAATTGCACTAAAGTGTAATGTACAATAACCTATATAAATGACCCCCTTAAAATGATCTATATAAATTACCCCCTTAAAATCAAGTTACAGGTGGCAGCTATCCAACAAACTGTTCATACTGAGAGGAAGGGTACTGGATACAAACTGTCCTGGCCTATGTAGAGGCCTGAGAGTGCAAAGGTAGCATGTCCACTCCAAGTCCTCCGCACGTGTAATGCTGCACCATGCCTCCCAGTATGTGGAATGAACCCCATCTGATGTGTTGATATTTCTGGAAATGTGAGACACACGTCATGTATACTCATATTGTCTGTGATTATACGAATGAAGAGGTAAGTTAATCCTTTGTTTTCCTGGCCAGTATTGTGGAAGCAGCTCTAAGTAGAAGCAGAGACCAAAAACCATCCCTATCGCAGAATACAGAAACCAGTTTATTTAATTAATTGTAGGGTTAGAATGGGCATTAAGGGTCTATGGGGTCTATGTACCCCCCTGTCATTATCGGCGCTGCTATATACACAAGATAGCGCGCCGATGTGCTACCCAATGTATGAACGGTCAGTGGCACTGACCGTTCCGACGGCTATTGATATATCGACAGCTGCTGCAGTTGTTGCCCTGTCACCACAGCAGGTACAGCACCGTCCATGTTGCAGCGGCTGCCGGGCTCCTGGCTGCACATGAGATCTCGTGAGCATGCCTAGCGGGGCAGGCTGGGAAGGGAAACACGGAACATCAGCACTAGGCTGATGAGCTGCGGTGATACCTGAAGGGGGTAGTTATCACTCCACCACTCCAGCAGATGAGATGTTAATACAACTCATCGGTACTGCTTCCTGCTTCGCCTTGGTAAAGAGACGAAGCAGGAAAAGTTATAGCAGCACGATGTGTGCCGCTGTAATACCTCTCCCCCAACAGCCAGTAAAGTGACAGTTAGGAACTGATTGGTTAGTACTTTAACTTCATCCACTTTCTCTCTCTCCAAGGCTTAGTACATAGTTTCCAAAATAGACCCTTTGGGTCTATTATGCATAATTGATGAAACCAAAAACATAAAAGGTTTTGAAAGATTGACATTCTGTAGCAATAGGTAACTTTCATTACAGCAAGCTAATATTAGTGCAGCTTCTAAGTATCATGTTTCATTACCCATTAGCATTGTATAGAAATAAAACAAAGTTAGGGAAGATTAATTTGGTACTCTTCAGGCTTTCAAAAGATGGACAAATACTACCATAGCTTTGAAGAAGGAAAAGAAATAAAAAGGAACTTTTTTTTCCCTATTTCTTTTTAAAGGGATGCCCGCCCACCTTGGAGGAATAACAGAAATCCTTGCACAGCCTGAATGCGGGCCCCCTTTCTAGTGCTCCCCACCTCTACCTACACACAATTCATCAGGTGTTTTAAAAGTACTGTTTAATGCGCCTTAACAGGGTGTTTAGGCGCAAGAATGGGCATTTTCCGACTAAACTTCCCAGCACAATGCTGTTTTCCCAGCGATAAGGGCAGAAAACAGCATCGCGCCTGGACTTTTGTCGGATTTCTGCTCGCATCCACGGAGGGATGCGAGATGAAATCCTTAGTCGAGGTTAGCAGCGCGATGGATTGAGTAGCTCCGGGACCTCATTCCCGGCGCTATTCACTTCGCGTTGAATAGAATCGTGCCCAAAATGTCAAATGAAAAATGTATGTGACTGGATGAGTGACAACAGCCGATCACGTTAATCCTTTATTTGACACTGTGACTTAGATTTCGGGGCAACAATGCTTCAAAGCTAGGTTACTGTTTGAGATGGATGACCAATCTAATTTTAAAGTGAATACAAAAAAGCATCGTTAAACAATTTGGTAATTAAAGAAAGGATGCAGCAAAAAAACAATGTGCATATAGTGTGAAAACAATTTTGAACTCGCAGTAATAGGTATACATACTGCACAAAATAGTTGTATGAATACAATGCTAACTTTTAACACTAGATCTTATATAAGAAGAGATGCATTATGGGAAAAAATAAATAAAAAATAAGACTAGAAGCAGGACACACTTCTCATGAAAGATGTAGCTTAACAAAATGTGTGTCAAAGGTTAGCAATCCCGAAGCTAAATATTGTAGGGTTGGATGGAAAATGAAATGACATTTCTATTAATAACTGCATTCATGTCAATAATGTTAAAAGACCAAAATGATACATAGTGACTTACAGAATACTTCTCTGTAGTACTGTAATAAAATCATTCAATCGTCCATTCATGTGAACATGTTCAAACCAATTTTACATACTAATGAAATGTTTTGGTTACATGGCACAGTGATTTTAGAACTTAATTTTGTACATATGTAAATTATATATATTTTTGTAGCATATTGGAACATTCCTTATTGTTATTTTATATGTAATGCACAGTAACAAACAAAATACAGAAATATTAAAATCACACTTCTATTCCACAGATATAGAACATGTTATTTTTCAACAAAACAAAAATTACAGTAATATAAAATTTCTGTGCTTAAAAGTTTAAAAAAAAAAAAAAAAAACCCAGCCATTGGCTGGTTATGCTTGTGGGGGAGGGAGGGCGCATGTCATTTATTTTATTACTGGTTATCAAATAACCCACGCGGCACTCTTACTATAGGTTTAGACAACTTTAGAGCTATAGTATACTTCTGTTTATTCCCTTTATGCCCTGAGAAAAGGACGCACAGTCGTCCTGGAGTGCTGGTTATGTGGGTGGTGAGACTCATGCTGTGTGTCATGATGTGCAACTCAGGGCCTCTGATGATCGCCTAGATTAAGGCAGAAACAGACGCCATTGCTTTGGACATTAAGCATTTTTATGCAGGATTAAGTTTCCTCTATGTTCTTCATCACAACAATGAGAGCTGGTCCTTCATTTCTTTCTGTATCTCACAGACTGGGCAAGTTTATTATACATTATATTATTTTTATGGACCTTGGCACCACATTGAAATACAAGTTTTGAGCGCTACAAGGGCCATATCTCGCTCTCTCTCTATAGGTTTGTGGGTCTCTCATGCCAAATGTTTGTCTCTTTTACTTTTGAAACACCATTTTTGATGGATGATGGAAAACTCATGTTAGTGAAACAAAAATAAATTTTTGATCAAAGCGCATGTCCGACCATGCAATACCTTGTGGAGGGTACTTATCCTCCAACAGAACGGAGGAAGAGGTCGCTGGGACTCACAAGTGAAGTACTGATGCTGCCATATATATTTGGGAAGAAACCTATTTAAATATTGTAAAAATAAAATGTGTAGAAGATACTTGATGAAGTTTAACACCAAAATAATTCTAGAAATGGTAAATTTACTGATTGTGACCAGGGGTGTAACTATGTATTTGAAGGCCCCATAGCAAAAGTCTGTAAGGGCCCCTATGTACCAGCCAAAAGGTGAAAACTGTATATAACACATGTAACTTAGACAAGGAAGGTGGGCTCCCCTCAGCCCTGGGCCCCATTGCAGCTGCACCCCTTGCACTTATGGTAGTTACGCCCATGGTTGTAACTGCTCAAGGTAGTTTCTAACCTGGCCAACCCTTCCTGCATGAGGTTAGCAAAACTATGTCTCACTCCCTTTACCCAAATAAAGTAACATTACACACCCACCTACTGTAACTTCCTGCACCTAGAAAACAAGATTTATTCACTAGCTCTGAACAGTAACAAGGCTATTTGGCAAGATAAAGATGGTTATGCTTCTTTGAGCAGGTCTTTGTGACTCAGGAAATAATGCATAATTACTGCACAGGGACAAAAATGCAACATTTGTAATGTCCATTGTTATATTACAGCATGCCTAGAAAGATAGATAATATACATTATACTTGACATTATATTAGAATCAGTGTTTGACAGCTCCATCTGGTCACAGATGACTCGCTTGGAGAATGACTCATGCAGATGTGCTAGAATTTTAAACTTGAGAAAATGATTTTTATTTTACACTTTAATCCATCACTGTCTAAATTCCCACTTGTTGTCTGAATCAGTCGAGCATTGTAGCCTGTTTAGACCGTACAATATGTACTTTAGGCTTTAAAATATTAATTTGGCTAATTTCATATCATTAGACAACTGACACATGGAAAAAGAAACGAAAAAAACTATCAATGTGTATTTTGGGGTGATTTTTTTTTTTTTTTTTTTAGTAGGGGAATATCTGCACTGACTGGGCCTCAGCATTTCCAGCAGCAAGGGATTTATACACAGATCTGTAAAACACAACTAAAGTGAAGGATTTCTATAGTATATTGACAAATTAAAAATTCATAATAGGTTTGTGTAATGTTCTAATTATCCAGTCCTCTACCAGACATACAAAAATAGCAATAAATGTATTAAATATACATCCTAAAGCATGTACACATCTTGAACAAGTAGTTTCCATCATGAAACTCTTGCTTGTGCCAGCACTAGGTGCGTTTTCAACAAATAGGTTTGCTTTTTAAAACCTCTCAAGCACATGAAAGATAGCAAACCCTAAAGGTAGCAGTACCAATACAGTATGTTAATATCTTTCAGGTTCTCTATCTTTTGGAGAAACATGTAAACATACAGTATCAAAGGCAATTAAGAAAGAAAAGAAAAAAGCACTAGTATCACAATTAAAACCTGTGGTAGGTACTAGCCTGCTCACATGCAATAATCACTAATCATTACACAGTGATGCTCAGCTTCTCAGGGTACCGTATAGCAACTTACAAAACAAGGCATCCTATCAACCTTATATTACCAACACTTTCTGCTCCCTGGAAAGCAACAGTATCTATCTATATGTCTAGATCTCAGTGACAGAGAAAATAAAAATAAATCAAATCTGTGACAGGAGCATTCATATTCTGTTTCTATCCAGAGGAATAATATCTAGGTGCAATGTGCCTTGCTAAAATGATAATATATTATTCACATCAGTGGGTATCCTCTTACCTTCTGGGTGTTGCTGGATGGCTGATACCCCTGTTTAGATCTGTAGTTCTGCACTCATCAACAAAGCTTTACTCCTACCGGTCTGGGGCCATTGTATCGGATTATACTTCCAACATGCCCAGGCTTCGGTGCCAAAAGGAGAGATCAATCAGCAGCTTGTCTTCAGTCACTGGCTGGTATAACCCACACTGCTAGCAACAGCTACAATACTCAGAGAGAAAAGGAAAGAGGAGGGGGCAAAAGAGGGGGCTGGATCTCAGCCTGATTCTGGTGTCATCTGTACTCAGAGAAGTTTGAGAATCCCACTTACATGCAGCTGCTTGCGCTTAATGTTGTAGCATCCTTTCGCAGTTTCAAACACATCTATTTTTAATGCCCACACAGTTTTGAGAGCTGATCCTTTACAGTTGCCTATGCTGCCAATAAACAATATTAGGTTCCCACAACATAAAGTAAAGCACTGAAATATAACAAATGGTTTGTTATTCCCAGGATCCCAACATTGTAGAGTACATCAGGTACGCACCACTGACTTATTATCTTATTCCCCAAATAGAGATGAATAAAGGTGTGATACACTTAAAAGAAAATGCAACGTTCTTAAGAAGCAAAACTCATTGAATTAGATATGCTTTTAGACCTAAGGATTGTGTAATTAGACACACTATTTTATGGACATATTTAATGAAGTTACTGTATTAAGGATGTTTTCACACAATGGATCAATATCACTGCTGTTAGAGATCAAGTGCACTGGTCACAGGCGTTTCCAAAATGCTATACCTTTTCTTATTATTAACAGGTCGCGTGCTGTGCTATACAATAAGGTGAACTTGCTTGATGACACTCACTTTGTACTGACTGAGTCCAGAAGTGCTCGCCATTATAGGACACGATTATGTAATGGGCTGCAGATGTTACTTGAATGTGTATAAAGCGTACCAGATGATGGAAAACTCATGTCAAGCAACAGGCGTGCCATGCTCCTGCTCATTCAGAATCACCAACATAAGTAAGAATAGAAGGATACAGGAGTAAAATGTTCTATATTAGCAAAACAAACAAAAAACATAGTAACCAAAGTTTTAAAGTCTGGTAGGTTAATTATGCTCAATGACTGGGTAAGATTTTGCAGCTAAAGTATGACCCTATTTATATAATATTGACTAGTTACATAGGAGCTTCACATACAAGTACAGTAGTTTTCAGCAACTATCCTCTCTCTGTGTTATGCAAGATATAGCTTGTTGATGAAGACTATTTAAAATAAGGTGGAAATAGCTTCTGATCATGTTCAATGGCCTTTTGAGATGTCTGTTAGTAAACTGGTTGAGTGCATAGACATGACAGTTTCCCAGGAAATCATATTTGAAACTGGCCACTATGTAACAATAAATGTACAATGTACACTACACTATTAAGCACTAGCATCCAGATGATTCCCTGTGCAATGTCCACTTTGGTCAATGTGTGGTGTGAAATAATGAACATTGCAAGGGCAGTTTTTTTAGTGGTTACATAAAAGTATGTTCAGGATGATTAATATAGTCTGCTCCTTTTGTGAATGAATGAAGAATATACTGACTCAGTGGGATGCAAGTTGCATGTTGTCTGTGTTTCATTAGAACACCAAATGGCATCAAACAATCAACACGCTAATGTGTGCCTAAACCCATGAATAGCTCTCAATAGTGCTAAACAAACACTCTGTCCATTCTCGTCGCAGATCTTCGGACACATTAAATTATACTGAGATCATGTCTGCTATAGAGAGGCTCAGGATTTTTTTTTTCCCCGTGTATCTTGTTTTGCTAATTCAGTGGAAAATGCCAGATAATGCTCCCTCGTTCGTTCCCTAATTAGACAGGCATAAAAGCTGCCATTGTGCAGTTGTTGTGATAGTGCTACCTATAAATTATTCACTCTATTGAAGTGCAATCTGCTGTGGCGTTTTCAAGCAGGGTACAAATCAAGCAGGCGCAGCAAACGTAGAACTCAAAGCAATATCAGATCACACGTCTGCAGAGCTTCAATGAAGTGGCTCCCAATAAAGTAGTTGTCATGCAAACCGTGACTTTAATGGATTTAAAGTTCCATTGCTGTGTGTGAGGATGACAACTTTACAAGTCAGCAACAGCTGTTGAAAAAATATTCATGTGGATATGTAGACTATGCGATGGTGTGCCTTCCATGGGTGTGCAAAGCACAAGTGTTAGCTATGTGTCACGGGAAACACACCAACATTAAAAAGATATATAATATATATATATATATATACACACATATACACACACATACATACACACACACATACATATATACACACACACGAGAAAGTAAGTGTGTGTGCGCATCTCCATCTTTTATGCACAGCCAGAGATTTGTACCAAATTTGGCATGGTGGTGGTTTTACCTGTATTAGGTTTTTGCCTAGGTTTCAACTTTGGGCCTGATTCAGACCTGGTCGCAAGCGCTGAGCGCTCGCAACCGGGTCGATGTTCGCCCACTGGGCATGCGCACGACGGAGCCGGCTACCTCCGGGTGCTCCGTCGCTCGCACCAAAGGGGGCGAGCTGTCGACAGCTCGTCCCATTTGGTAGGCGGGCAGGGGGGGGGGTGGCTAGCCAAACGGAGGCGTTCCCGAAGGAACGCCTGCCGTTTGTGGGCGGCCCCACTGACATCACCAGTGAGTGGGAGAGCTTCCGGCTCTATTAGAGCCAGAAGCTCTCTGGGGCTTGCGGCCATGAGACCGTGCCACAAGGGTCTCGTCGCAAGCCCAATTGTCGCGATGGTCTTGACCATCGCGACCATCAACCTGGCTGCTCGCAATAGCTGTGGGTTGTCACCCAAAGCTATGCGAACGGCCAGGAGGCCGATTCAGAGCGAGCGCTCGTTCAGAGCGTCCGTCTCTGAATCAGGCCCTTTGTCAGAGCCACACAATCCCGTAAAACCTGGACACTCTTAAATTACACAGGTTCTGGGGCTGAGGGGCTGGCTTCATGCCAGAGGTGATTTAAGGGAGGAGGGGGCCCGTGTGCGGGCTCTGATCGGGCCCCCTCCTCTCCAGCAGTGCAGTAGACTATGGCATTCCCAGGACATCTCTATTGCTCATGTGTGAATCACCGGGCAAATGGACGCGGTGGCCATTTTCCCAGTGATTTCTACAGCCAGCGCCGGGCCGAAGGAGAGGCAAGTATATGTAATTGGGTGCAGGTTGTGTGTGCGGATACCCCTGCACCCATTGTAAATACGCCCCTGCTTCATACACAGACTGTCATACTCTCTCCTACACCAAAGTGCTGTGCTATATCACTTTTCCAACAGCTGCATACATGAAATACTGAGTTAGCCAGCCCTCTGTGTTTGCATGATAAACTTTGACATTAAACAGTGTGCATTATTAGCATTTCACGCACTGTCTCAGCAGCCGCCCTAGGGGTGCCAGGCAGGCTCATGAGTAGCTCAGCACTCGATGCATTCAGACTGTAGCAGACAGCATAATCAATCCATAATCTTTGATCCTGGCTAAGCTTAGCATATGGAGATTACAATCCACAAGGTAAATTGATCACAGCCACACAGTGCCCCCTTTTATACGGGAATGATCCCTGTCACTGCGTAAACACAGCTGAATCACCCCCTGAAATGGTCCTCAACATTGGTCTACAGAGTGATTTCAGGGGGTGATTCAGCTGTGTTTACGCAGTGACAGGGATCACTCAGATTCCAGATTATCGGGAATCTGCGAATGGGCAGTACGGGTCTGCAATCCCATGGTCACTCAGCCAGCCAAAGGAATCGCAGATGATCCGATACTGCATCCTTGGATGCAACTCGGGTCAGTAATGCATGCAATAATGCCCCTGCTGCATTACCATATTATAGCTATTGCAGCTGCTAACATGTTAGTAGCTGCGATAGCATATCTGTTCCGCAGCCAAATTACCCCATCTGTACTGCAGTGATCACTGAAACTAAAGTGATTTTGGAAGCTATACTGATTTCAGTTCTGTAATGGTGCATACACACGTAAAGATTTTCTGTCCAATCATCCAACCAGTTGATTGGTTGGAATGAAAATCTGGTAACGTATGGGAGTAAATGATGATCAGCAATTTGCTCCTAAATGCCAGAAAACAGATGAAAATGGTCGTCAGACAAGTTTGTTAAATGTTTGATCTAAACAATTTGTTCAAACAACAGTTTCTGTCCATCTTCCGGCATTTGGGAGCAAATTGCTGATTGTCATTTGCCGTCATACCTTACCAGATTTTCATTCCAACCAATCAACTAGTTTACGTGTGTATGCACCTTAAGGCAGTCTGTTCCCAATATACCTCATTCCAAACGGTGTGAGAATACGCCTGCCTGCACTGTCATATACTCCTCATTTGCATAGTTATCCGGGTTATAAGGGAGAACAATGTAAAAAAAAAAAAAATGAAGGCTGCAGGTGTACTTCAGGGTCCAATCTTCAACCCGGGCAACACCGGGTATCCCAGCTAATATTTATTACCAGTTATTTATATAGCGCACACACATTCCGCAGCGCTTTACAGAGAGAATATTCGGCCATTCACATCAGTTCCTGCCCCAGTGGAGCTTACAATCTATGTTCCCTATCACATGCGCACACACATACACACTATGGTTAATTTTTTGTTGTGAGCCAATTAACCTACCAGTATATTTTTGGAGTGTGGGAGGAAACCCACCCAAGCGGAAGGGAGAATATACAAACTCCACACAGTTGGGGCCGTAGTGGGAAACGAACCCATGACCTCAGTGCTGTGAGGCAGTAATGCTAACCATTACACCGTGTGTGAGTGTGTGTGTTATACATATATATACACACACACCATTTTATATACAGTGTGTGTGTGTGTATATATATATATATATATATATATATATATATACATACATATACATACACACAGTCAGGTCCATAAATATTGGGAACTTGACTGAATTTTCATATTTTGGCCTCTATTCACCACCACAATGGCTTTGAAATGAAACAAACAAGATGTGATTTAACTGCAGACTTTCAGATTTAATTTGAGGGTAATTACATCCAAATCAGGTGAACAGTATAGGAATTACAGCGGTTTCTATATGTGCCTCCCACTTTTTAAGGGGCCAAAAGTAATGGGACAAACTAAACAATCCTAAATCTAACTTTCACTTTTTAATACTTTGTTGCAAATCCTTTGCAGGCAATTACAGCCTGAAGTCTGGAACGCATAGACATCACCAGAAGCTGGGTTTCATCCCTGGTGATGCTCTGCCAGGCCTCTACTGCAAATGTCTTCAAGTTCCTGCTTGTTCTTGGGGCATTTTCCCTTCAGTTTTGTCTTCATCAAGTGAAATGCATGCTCAATCGGATGCAGGTCATGGGATTGACTTGGCCATTGCATAATATTCCACTTTTTAGCCTTAAAAAACTCTTTGGTTGCTTTTGCAGTATGCTTCGGGTCATTGTCCATCTGCACTGTGAAGCGCCGTCCAATGAGTTCTGAAGCATTTGACTGAATATGAGCATATAATATTGCCCGAAACACTTCAGAATTCATTCTGCTGCTTTTGTCAGCAGTCACATCATCAATAAATACAAGGGAACCAGTTCCATTGGCAGCCATACATGCCCACGCCATGACACTACCACCACCATGCTTCACTGATGAGGTGGTATGTTTTGGATCATGAGCAGTTCCTTTCCTTCTCCGTACTCTTCTCTTCCCATCACTCTGGTACAAGTTGATCTTTGTCTCATCTGTCCATAGGATGTTGTTCCAGAACTGTAATGGCTTTTTTAGATTTTGTTTGGCAAACTCTAATCTGGTCTTCCTGTGTTTGTGGCTCACCAATGGTTTGCATCTTGTGGTGAACCCTCTATATTCACTCTTGTGAAGTCTTCTCTTGATTGTTGACTTTGACACATATACATCTACCTCCTGGAGAGTGTTCTTGATTTGGTCAACTGTTGTGAAGGGGTTTTTCTTCACCAGGGAAATAATTCTTTTGTCATCCACCACAGTTTTTTTCCGTGGTCTTCCGGGTTTTTTGGTGTTGCTGAGCTCTCCGGTGCGTTCTTTCTTTTTAAGAATGTTCCAAACAGTTAATTTGGCCACACCTAATGTTTTTGCTATCTCTCTGATGGGTTCGTTTTGATTTTTCAGCCTAATGATGGCTTGCTTCACTGATAGTGACAGCTCTTTGGATCTCATATTGAGAGTCAACATCAACTGATTCCAAATGCAAATGTCACACCTAGAATCAACTCCAGACCTTTTACCTGCTTAATTGATAATGAAATAACGAGGGAATAGCCCACACCTGTCCATGAAATAGCTTTTGAGTTGATAGTCCCATTACTTTTGGCCCCTTAAAAAGTGGGAGGCACATATTGAAACCGTTGTAATTCCTACACCGTTCACCCAATTTGGATGTAATTACCCTCAAATTAAATCTGAAAGTCTGCAGTTAAAGCACATCTTGTTTGGTTCATTTCAAAGCCATTGTGGTGGTGAATAGAGGCCAAAATCTGAAAATTCTGTCAATGTCCCAATATTTATGGACCTGACTGTATAATATATATATATATATATATATATATACACACACACACACAAACAATTTTAAGGGCTAGGGATTACCATCTTGTATGTCTTGAAGTAATTAGCATAGACCTCTACACACATGGCACAATGTTTTTCATTGTGAATATGCATGAATTAACTAAAGTATCGTATAGAGTGATTCAAATGTCTGAATAGTTACAAAGTGAGACATCAGCAAGTAGCTTCAAAATATATTTCAGACTTCTTGTAATTATTCAACATGGTCTATTCATGATAATGCAACCTGATCCTGCATTAACTACCATTGAGCTGGATGGCAATTAATTCTGAATTTACAATGGGGCTTCATGAATAGTCTCCATAGTTCATGGCCATGGGAAATGTTTTGAGGTCTCTAGCATGTCTGGTTTTAGGTCTTTCAAGAATTGGAAAGAATGAATAAGGAATTGTAATATTTATGCATTATTATTACCTTAGCAGGCTTCCACTTTAGTTCCGTTGTACAGATAATATCCAATATCACTCACTGCAAACTACGTCTAGGTTGGCGCATATAGGGTTATATGAAGAACAGGGTGGTATTTTGTCGTACATGCAATTTAGAGTGGCATTCAAAATTTGGCATGTATAATTTCACAGAATATTTAAATAAACCATGGCATTTTCATGCTTTATTTAGTTAAATAATGATTTGTATTAAAGATGTTACATTTCGTAACTCCGCAATAGAAGTGATTTACAAAGGGAGCTGGTTACACACACACTCAATTAAAGCGACTGCAAAATGCCCGTCTTCATTTCCAGAAATTCGGAATCATGTGATCAGAAATTTCAGGAGAAACTTTAAAGACCTGCAAATACAACTAGCAAATACTAAAAGCTAGGAGGTGTTCAACTAACCCCATTATGTAATACCAACAATGTGCCACAGTAGTGTTTTTTGGTAAATTCAACATGGGGCCCTATAAAATCATGTATAAAGATTTATAAAGCAACTCTTATTTCTTGAGACGCTAGCCTAAGTACTTAATAGATTTGGATGGCAGTACACTTGTGTTGTGTGGGGAGAGATGCTTACAAATCCTCACTGTCGTCAGTTCTCTCAGGAGTTTGTACAAGCTATGGATTCCAGACTGGTGCCTAGCAACCACAATATGCACAGGGAGGCAGCATGCAGCCCACATCAGGATTTATACAGCAGCCCATATGAGGGTTTGTGTTAGTCTGCTATTCCTATGCTACACAGAAAGAAACTACTTTTATGCATCAGTGCAAGTGTCTCCTTTCTAAGTTGGTTTAATGTGCATCATAAAAGCACAGCAGAGAATGACATCATATATATCAGGTTACAAAACAAGTGCACACATTAATGTTTAATGCCACCAGTTAAGGCCTGCCCTGCTGCAACTGGAAGACATTTACTAATGCACGCACACTGTGCCGAGTTCAATGATGGAGGTCATTCTTTTAAACAAACTGTACTTTCAAAGGCTCATGTTATCCCACTAAACTCTACTATTACTAGTAGAACCAATACATGTACCTGACAATTGTGTTAATAAAAATAAATAAAAATGCTTTATTCAATATTAGTGGTTATTCTGGTTAGGTCTGTAATGTTTTAGGGGTCTATTCATCATCCCTTCATTTTTACAAAGGTAGGGGAAAATGTTACTTTTCACCCACTTTTGTAGAAATGAAGGTTCAGAGCCATTCAGCATTCCTGTAACGTAGGAGATATCACAGATATCTCCTGGTTACAATTCTTCCCCGATAATTTCCACATTACCTATACTTTAGTATGGAAATGTAGAAATTATGTAATTCATCAAGTTCCAAAAAGCATTTTTTTTATTTTTTCCGGAACCTGTGAGCGATACTGTATGCCATCCTCAATGGCATACACCCCCTAAACCATTCACAAGCTGCCATTTGTAAGGCAGCTTGTGCAGCAGAGGGATCTATTCAGATCCCTCCAGCTGTTTACTTACAGTGCCTCCAGGGGCTCTGGGCTGTCAAAGGTTCCCTCCTCAGATCCTCTTGTGCTCGCCTGCGCCGGGGGGAGCTTGTGCAGCTACTGAGCAGGGCGGCCACGGGGGTGCTAGGTGGGTCAGATCGGACACCGGCGGCCGCGAGGGAGGAGGGGGGGGCCGGATCAGACACCGCGGCCGTGGGGAAGCTGGATCGGACACCAGTGATCACGGGGGAAGAGGTAGGGTCCGGGGAGAGTTACACAGGCCAGCAGCAGCGGGGGGGCTAGGACGGACACCGGTGGCCGCGGGTGTTTGGGGTGTCTGGGGTGAAAGAGAGGGGGGGCAGATGCAGTGTGGGGAAATCCTTATGGGATACCTCAGCTGCAAGAGAAAAGTATCGCTTTTCCAAAAAAAGCTTACTCTGCAAAAACTCACATTAAAACAGACACAGATGAGGTGGACGAAGGAAGAGAATACATTTAAATTTGACAAAGGGTACAGATGGCTCTGCTCATGGAACCTAACAGTTTAGAGGGTGAAGGCAATGCTGTGGCAATAGAAGTTAGTGGGACTCGCGAGTGGACATGTGACAACCTAATAGAAGTGGGGTCTATAGAGAAAAGGTGGGTGTGTTAGAAAACTTGGAGGATTAAAGATTGGATGAGAGTGATCAAGCGGGGAAGGGAGTTACAGCCCAGGAGGTTGGAATTAGTGGTGGATACCAGAGAAGTGTAAGTCAGAGGCAAATGGAAGAGAATATTTATTACAAGGTTATTTATATTTGAAGAGGAAGAGTTGGCGAGGGCTTTGAAGGTGAGTAGCTTGAATTCAAGGAAAAGATATGGAGGAGTATAGGTATTTGCAGAGTGGTACAGTGGTGATAAAGGAAGATCAGTATCTCCACAAAATTTAGGATGGACAGAGGGGAAGGCTTTTGTAGATAAAAAAGGGGAAAAGTATTCTACTGATGGGGCACTCTTGAGTATCCCATTCATAGAATATTTTTCCACTTTTTTTTTTTTGGCTTTGGTATTCAAAGTAAATAGATGATATATATTATAGGAGGTACACCTCAAGCTAGAAAGTATAACAGAATTTATTATTGTGGGAATGGTTATTTGTAATTTTTTTCCTGTGGATTTTCACAAACAGTAGTAGTAGGTTGCATTCAATGTAGGAAATTAGATACTGGATTAATGTTCTCCTGAGAAAAAGGGACATATTCTGGTAATGTTTCAAAGGAGGAGTTGACAAGACAGGGCAAGGGACTAGATGTAGGGGCGAAATTGAGGGCAGAGTAAAAGACAACACCAAGTCAGCAAGCTTGGGGAACTGATGATGTAATTTATGAGGGAGAATAGAGGAGAGCTAGTGACACTAAGGAATGGAGGTAGATGTTGAGCTTTTGGTACTGTTGGAACATCCAGATGGAGACATGGGATATCAGAAAGAGATGGGTGATCTAAATAGGAGTGGTAATGGAGAGCAAAGTAGCATATTAATTCACTGAAAGAAGGAGGTAGGCCGAGAGAAAAGCAGATGACTGAGAACAGAGCTTTGGGGAACCAATGGGCAGAGGAAAAAAAGTGTGTGTATAGTAGAGAAAATGAAGCATTTAGAAAAGGTGGTAAAAGCCAAAAGTGAAGGATGTTCAGAAGAAGTGGGTGATCAATTACTGTATATAGACAAGGCATCAAAGAAGAGTATGGATAAGTGACCCTTTAACACAACATAATTAGATATTTTTTTACAAAGAACCCATCATTGTCATCTTTCTATTTTTATGGGACTACATCACAACAGGGACAAGTGTAACAATCCAGTTTGGAATATTCCTGGCGCTCCATCGTGGTTATACACTGTAATCACATTCCAATCGTGAACTGCATTTTACGCAATACACTACGCCAATCTACAATAACCCAGTCTGCACTATTGTTCTCCTTTTGGAATACAAGTAGATGTCGAAACGAAAAGATTCAAGGATACATCTCTATTCATTGATTCATTATGCCATTTCAATGAGATTCTAACACTCTTTGTATTAAGCTTGTATTCTTCATTGTTCTCCTGACTTCAACTGCAGAAAAAGGGAAAGTGAAAGTGGAGAGGGACAGGATGAAGAAGATTTCAGCAAAGTGCAGGCAAGCATGGGGGTATAGGGTGTGTGGTGGTATAATGACAGGATCGAGGGGCCAGGATGGGAGGGAAGAGAAAAAAATTAAGCGAGAAGTATTCAGTAATAGAAGTGATACAACTAAGGCTCGATGAGTGCAGGGTAATTGATTTGGTGACAGTAAATTTCTAGATGAGAGAGTATATTTTGCGTTTGATAGTCATGTACAGGCAGGGAGAAAAGTAAAGTCGACTACACATGTATCCCAGCCAACCTGACACCCGATGGAAGGATACATCGGGCGGCAGTACATGCTGCACAATCCGGTGTACGACCGCACGATATACCCTTCCATCAGCATTCACATGCATGCCGTTGTCAGTGACGTAGTCCCATTTGATGTGCAGCATATCGCTGACAACACACGTGAATGCACGATTGAGGACACACACAGAGTTATGGCTGATATATCGTTCCCATCCACTTATATATATTGTCCATTTTATCACCTGATGTGTATCCGGCCTAAGTTGATAATGGCAAAGGGTCTATGGTGAATGGTGTAGACGATGGACATTAGGGATCTAAAGTGGCTTTGCTGGGAGAGTGAGGGCAGAATAGTAAGAAGACCGGATACATTTGTAATGGAGGAAGGCTGTGCTGCAGTGAGATTTTTTTCCATTGGCATACAGGAGCACTTTTCAAGGTGGCAGTTGTTTTTCATCTGTTGGAGATGATGGACCAAATGAAATAGCCTGTAATATGCATTAGCCGATGCAATTCCGACAAGATAGGCACTACATTTACAGTGGCAGTTTGCAGGCAATACCAAGATTCAGATAAGTTTTTTTTTTCCTAAGTTGGAGTATTTTTTATTACATTTTTAAAATGTTACACCCGGGTAGGGAAAACAGTCATATGTAAAGAATGAAACAGCATACAGAGGCACATATATCAGAGAAATCAGATCACAATAGAAAAGAACAGCCAATGAGACATCGGATATAATAAAAATAACCATAACTACAGGATAAATACTTACAAAATACCCCATAACAATGACAGATGATCAGGCAACACCCAAAGACGCTATTCGGGTGCGCACAGAAAAAGGAAATCAAAAACAGCAATGGGGTTCATACAATGTACAAATATAATTATTATATAAGAAAAATAAATAAATACAACCACCATAAATATGTATATTCAAAATATACATAAAAAAAATAAATAAAAAAAAAACACACATAAATCGACTAGGGCAACTAACAAAAAAAATTACCAAAAACATAGCTGGCCAAGCTCTCCAGTTTAAAAGAAACATGGAATTCCTCCAAATCAAACATCAGACATATACGAATAAAGAAGAAAAAAAAATAAACAAGATATATAAAATCATGACAGTGTAAAAAAAAAAAAAAAGGCATATAAAGCAATAAAACATTATGACAAATATATAAGTTCCAAAGGTCTAATCGGGCCAGGCTTCAGCCTCCTGCAGGGAAAAAAATGAGATAACACAAACAAACAAACAAAACAATCTGCCACATATCCCCCAGGAGTATACACAAAAAAAATAAAAACATTTGCATAAGATATCCCAAAGCTTCATCATGCATACTGGAAATGGAAAAAGGATTTTTAGACTCGCTAGAGCAGAATCTTGATGACCGGAGGCAAGGTGATAGACAACCTTGGATTGAACCTGGAGCACCAAAGTGGGTAATTGAACTTGAACTTGAGGGGAAAGGATGTCGGAGTCAGGGATCAGGGGCTCATCCACATGATGATCAAGGAAGAGATCCATTTGCAACTCTCCAATCCTGTCCACAAGTCTCTGGGTAGAGTCCATAATAGCCTGAAGGATCAGCTGAAGAGGAGCCATGATGGTAATGGAAAACCAGAGAACTCAGAGGAATGAGGAGCGGGAACAGGTAACCAGAGTCCAGGATAAATAGTAACTGGAAAGGCACCAGGTACATAGCCACACCAGGTAACAGCCAGGGGTGGCTTAGCTGGGCCAGTTTGGGGGGTGTCCTGAGCTCTGGATTTGAATCCTAGTATGTTAGGGACCTACCCGACAGAGGTTACCTGGATGCGGTGGGTAGGCCCATAACCTTGGCCAAGATTATGCCCAAAACCTCTATTCATTGCAAAAATTTATTTATTTATATACAATCAGTTAATTTGGAGTTGAGCACCTGTACTTGTTTTTGTGCATATATCAATTGTCTCCACAGGTAGCACCTCCAATTATAATATAATATAATATATATATATATATATATATATATATATATATATATATATATATTTTGAAGGTGTGCAGTCTGAGGCCCATTTCCCATATTAATAGCCAGAGGATTTCAGGAGCAAGTATAGAATACTTAACTGGAAAATAGCCACCCGCACCTGAAGGTGTCCTCAGGATGTTGAAACCATCAGAAAGTCACAGCAGAGGCAGCAGATATACAAAGGCACCGCAAAAGTACAGTAGGTAAGTCAACCACAGAGGAAGACCGCAGCCAAGGAACGTCAGAGCAGCAGTAAGACCAGTGCAGCGCTCAAATGAAGTCCGGCGTCAAGATGGCGCCAAACACTGGGACCTGCAGATAAGAGCCAAAGAGGAGATGGACCACAGGATTCACTGGCAAGACACCACAAAATACAGTCCATGATCCGGAGGCAACTCACAGGTAAGGGCATGCAGAGATCAGCCGCGGGAGCCAGAGAAGGAAGCAGGAAAACCAGGAGGAGGGAGGCAGACGATTCGGCCACACAGACAAAGGGTGAAATAGCCGGGAGGAATCACACGGGGGTAGTAGGTTCAAATCCCGACAGCGGCAGCCCGGCAAGGGTGAAGATCCCGATTGTCCCTAAGGTAGTATTGCTAACCTAATTCTACTCCCTAACCCTAACCTCCGCCCCCCCCAAATGCCTAACCCTAATCCCCCCTTCCCCGCTGCCTAAACCCAAGTCCCCTGGGGGGGTGCCTAACCCCAACGTCCCCCTGGGGGTGCCTAACCCCCTCTTCCCCTAGCCTAAACCTAACCCTCCCGGGGGGGGGGGGGTGCCTAACCCTAAGTCCCCCCGGGAGCCCTAAACCTAACCCTTCCCTCCCCGCGGCTGTCCGCACCCGGCTTACCTTCGTTCGGTATGCCGGCGTCGGTCTTCCGGCGGAAGGTTAATGACAGGCGTCGAGTTTTCGACGCCTGTCATTAGTACTACGCCGGGATTAGAGAGTCTGGAAGCCGGCGGTTGGCATTTAGACCATCAGCTTCCAGACTACATCCCAATCACACAAATAGCCCACCACAGAACTCCAGGAGAGCAGGAGTAGATGCTCCACTGATAAAGGTACACCAACGGAGGAACAGGTTTAAATATCAGGATATCCACGGGAGAGCTGGAAAAATGCTGCCTACACCATGCTACTCCAGGCCACGCCCCCCATTCAGATAACAGTTAAACAATTTGAAGAAACTAGCAACTTGTAAAACATGGATCTATAATGTTATGCTGCATGCAGAGACATAGTTCAACTATTACAAATGCTATTTAAGCCAATATCCCATATTAATCTGTGAAGAATTTAAAGCATACTTGCCTACTCTCACGGAACAGAGAGGAGCCTCCCGAAAAACGGGTGCCGCTCTCGGCACCCCACAAGAGTAGGCAAGTCCTCCGGCCCCTTGCTACCCCCCCACACATGAAAGTGGTTGGTTAGGGGGGGCCATGACGCGATTTGCGCTGAATCGCATTATCATAGCCCCGCCCCTGCTTTGTAATGCCGGTAATATCAGCATTATAAAGTGGTGGGAGGGGCTGCGTTGATGCTGGAACGCCACTGCTCCACCCACTTAATCTGCCCCCACCCTCCCTGCTGCACCGATCTGGTAGCCCCCTCCTGGAGGGGGCTCCCAGAAATGTCGGTAAGTATGATTTAAAGTTAAAAAAAAAGCTGGATATTTCAGCAAGACAAGGATTCAAAAGTAAACGTATCTCAGTCTTTTGTTTTTGTAAACTCTTCGTGGTTTATTTTGAGATTTAGGACTGAAAATCTGGGAGAAGATTACAGATCTGAAACTGCATCAAAGGTGGGCAGAATTAATTCAAGATCGGCTTATCTAGTCTAAGGGCCATACTCAATTAGTCTGCAAAAATGTCATTTTCGCCTGTTTCATTTATCCCCATATTCAATTACAAAGACTTTTCGAAGGTGCGAAAGGTCTTTGTAAAAAAAAAAAAAAAAAAAAAAGGGGATAAGTTTTCACCACTATTTAGGTGGTGAAAAAAGTGCAGAATTGGGGTTTAGGGGTGCAGAATAAAGAAAAATAGCCTGCAGCCTTTGGAATGTCCCCTTAATGTAATGTGTGTCAAAAAATGTTTAAAAAAATCCTTAGGACACCCCAAAAAAAAGATATTCTTTTTGGGGGCAAAAAAAAAAAAATGTTGGAGGACAAACTTTAAAACTAGCGAAATTGACTCAGGAGGGGTCCCCAAGTATGCGGCATGTGTTTTCTAGAATGCGGGAGGGTGTTTTAAAGAATTTTAAAAAATGACTTTAGGGACTTCAAAATATGCTTGCACCCATTTTAATGTACCCCAAATTTGATGGAACTATTTAAAAAAACAAAAACAAAACCTAAGTGCTATTCTTCACCACTTCTTCTAAAGCCGCATTTATGCACCTGCCGCGACTATTTAAAAACCCCAACTACCTTCAGCAGGCCAAAACAGAGGTACCCATAGTGATCCCCCATGTCAGGACATCTTTTGGGGGGGATTTGACAGCATGATTTCCCCAAAAACTGACAGGACTTTGATAATTACATTTCCGCCGGATCCTAATTGAATACGGGGATACTTTATCCTTGAAAAAAACGGCGATGATGGCGAAAAGTCCAACCTCGGACATTTCGCCTCAAATTGAATATGGCCCTAAGTGTATTGTGAATAGATGCAGACTGGCACAGAGACGCATGTATGCATGGGTGTAACTACCATAGGTGCAAAGGGTGCAGCTGCTACGGGGCCCAGAGCTGTGCCCGGGGCCAACCTTCCTTGTCAAAGTAACATGTGTTATACACATTTTTTGTACCATTGAGTAGTGCATAGGGGCCCTTCCAAACACCTAGTTACGCCCCTGCATGTATGCCTGTAAAAGTCTGTTATCACTATGCATGGGCAGCATCTCTCAGTCACCAGCATTCCATAACGGCTTCTGTTTGGCTGATTGGAAACATCTCTCTGCAGTGGATAGCTGCCTATTTGATTGCATGTACATCAATTATTTTCTCGTACATGGAGAATTGATGGAGAGTATGGACAGGTTTATACGTTTTATTGAACTCTAATAGTGATATAAACAAAAGGTGTAAGTGTATAAAGTATGTCTGCCGTAAACAAGGCAAATATGATAGTTGTGCAGACCATCATGCATGTTACAATGGGTAGACCTTAGCTACACTGGTAAAAAGAGGCAAGCTTGGTAATGGCAAACAATTATATAATGGGGGAAAAGATACACCCAAAAAAATAATTATGCATTGTGTCAAATGGTTAAATGAAAAAACAAAAACACCACACTGGCTTCTGAAGTTTATTCAATTTAAAAAGAAACTCGCATCACGAGAAGAAAACATTTCCACAATACTTGGCACAAAATGCTAGAGTGCAAGTTGTTTACATCAGTTTAGAATATAAATCCCTTTATTCTTGTTGTTCACCATTTCCGCTAGCACATAATTTGTCAATCCAATACAGAGCCTACAAAACTCTGTTACCCTGGTGATAAAGTGCTGCCTATTTCTGTTTTCACACCAGATCAGGGAATGTCACCCGCATCCAAATGATAGCAACTGAAAAGGGCTGTAAACAGTCAGTGGTGCACTATGCAAATGTGTGTACGTTATGTACTGCATCTAGGACAAAGTGTACAATATGCCTGAAAGGATGGATGGCTAGGTTAACAGAGGGGGACTTGAGCATTTCTAAACCTTTTCCCTTGTGAAATGACTATTTAGTAAAATCCTGGCTTATTCTTTTTCCTGTCCTTGCTATGAGAAGAGCTGTGATACTGATTTGTTTGACAAATTACAGTAAACACCTGCATTACTGCATATTCATATATCAAACTAAAAAAATACCTGACCACACAGTACCCCCTACCTACTCAATGTGAGCAAATCTGCTCTATCATGCAATTGCTCGGGAATGTTGGAAAAGCTCCACATGTCAAAATATACAGGTTGGCATATGCACAAAGACTTGTACTTCTCTATGTAAGCTTTCACAAGCAACTCTTAACCCTTACAAGACAGGTGGTTGAAATCATTTACACCTACATCACCAGACTCATTTTTACTATTTTGTGTGGCATGTTTCGTTAGAGATACAAATATATATTTTTTAAAAGAAGTTGGGGGGGGGGGGGGGGGGGGTTGAGTGGCACAGGACCTCTAGGGATTTAGGGCTCTATTTACAAAGCAGGTTTAGGAGACAGAGTGAAAAGTGATAAGGTCCCAGCCAATCAGCTCCCAACTGTCATTTTTCAAACACAGCCTGTGAGATGGCAGTTAGGAGCTGATTGGCTGGCACCTTATCACTTTTCACTCTATCTCCTAACACTGCTTAGTAACTAAGGGGTTTATTTACCAGCCAATCAGCTCCCAACTGTCATCTCACAGGCTGTGTTTGAAAAATGAAAGTTGGGAGCTGATTGGCTAGCACCTTATTACAGACTTATCACTTTTCACTCTGTCTCATAACACTGCTTAGTAAATAGCCCCCTAGGGGGTCTTATTTTGTTACCATATGGATATGGATTATATTATATGGTATATTCATTATATAATGGGAATAAGTCATAATGAAGAAGTTTAAATTCGCCAGAATTCTTTAGATAGTTCTTTTATGTACTTAGAGCAATACAAGAGAACTACCCTTAAATTGCATCCAGTTCTCTTGAGTACTGTATATGCAATATCAGACAAGCATTTCACAATACCACAGGATGCCAGAAGCTTTTACAGTCTTGGTACACTCAATGGGGGAATTCAATTGATTTTGCGGCCCGCATCTCCCGTCTAAAGTGACAGGAGATCGCGGGCCGCTATTCAATTGTGCCAGCATTTCACGCTGATCGCACCCAAAGTGGTCGGGTTTAGCCG